>JAJKFI010000003.1:33618860-33643930 GCA_029204185.1 Lerista edwardsae
TAATAATAATAATAATAATAATAATAATAATAATAATAATAATAATACTTGGATTTATATACCGCCTTTCTTAGGTCACCAGATTTCTCTAGTGACTGTAACTCAAGGTGGTTTACATAGGCAGACTTTATTCAGAAACCCAAAGGTTTTTACAATTTATACAGAAATGTTCTATCTTTCAGGAACTACACACATACAGATGGATCTTTCTGGATTTAGTCCTTCTTTCTGGCCACCCGTTTGTCTTCTTGCTGGCTGATAAACGGCTTCCCTGCTCCCACCAGAGAAGCGGCTGAACTTTGGCACAACTCCCCCTCACACAAGGCAGCCGAAGCTCAGCTGTTAATCAGCCGCAATTAACGAGGTCTGCCGCTTACAGAGACTTCCGGCTGTCCCGAACTGGCGACCTTCAGATCTTCAGCTCTTATCTTCAGGCAAACGGAGGCATTAACCCTCTCGACTAAATCTTCTGCCCACAGACTTTGCCATTTCTGCTCCCTTGAACCCGACTCAATAGTCCATATTCTCTGTCACTGTCCTGCACTTCAATCCCTCCGTAGCACATACCTTGATCCTCTGTTTTCCTCCTTCTCAATTTCCTCAAGCTCTTCCGATGCTCAGGTGCACAGTCTCCTTGGTGACAATAACGCAGCCATACCTGAACAGGTCGCTGAATTTCTTTTTGAGGTTATGAGAAAAACCCGAAGCCAATAGGCAGATTGCCTCCCCTCTCTCCTTCTTTCTCTCCCCTGCATCAGTAGTCGCCCTGATTTCTGTATGCATGTTTTTAATGCCAATAAAGGTTTGGAAATGGAATGGAATGGAGTTGTGGCTGGGTGACACAGTGGGAGGGGCAGCAGTGCTGGGGGCGCGGTGACATCACCCCACCTCCTGTGCACTACAGGCTGAGTTCAGCTCTGCAGATGTCAGATGCGCCAAATGTCCGTGTGACCATGTGTCAATGCTGAAGCTGACATATGTCCAAATGCGCTCATAGAAAATCAATGGAGACCCCACCCATCGCAAACTCACAATGTCCCCCACCCCCTCCACTCTGCTGTGACACAGCATTAGATACAGACTAAACTCTGCAAAACCCTTCAAAACTGGTCCCTTCAAAACTACACAAAAGAGTGTATTTTGGGTACTGGGGCCCAGGTAAATAAAGTATGGAAACAGCTACTGTTCATGCCCAGGTAAATAAAGTATGGAAAAAGTAAAGCAATGTGCTTCCACAGGACTTCCATAGGAGGGCACATGACGCTGGAAATCCAGTGTGACCAAAACATGGAAATAATTCTTATGTATACCATACCTAATAAATGAAGTAGAAAAATCTGGATTCCTACTCTCTGAAAGGTTTTTTTTTTAAGCTGCAGCCAATTTACAGTAATTAATGTGATAAGGACAGCAGCTGTGGCCTTCTTTAATTTCTCATCCTTAGAATAGAGTTAGAAAATGGATTATTTAGAGATTCATATAGCATTTTCTCCTGAGAATGTACTCTTCAGAAATATTACATTTTTGTAACATGACTGGACGCTGGTATGATGAAAGCAATTTGCCTTGGCCTAGGGACCGATGCAGTGTATGTTGAATGAAATAAATAATGTTGATTTGCTTAAAACAGGAAATACCTCTGATTCAGTGGACTGTCCCTGTAGAACCACAAACCTCATAAGCTATGTATTTTAGTGCAGAAGAATTGGCACATGTCTTTCAAAGAAATGGGGAAGCAATAGGGTTTCTAGTGGAAAGGAAAAGAAGACATAGAATCACTCTCTTACTGAATGGCAAATGTAATCTTAGGGTGCAACCCTAACCACATTTCCAGCACTAGGGTAAGAGCAATGCAGCTCTGAGGTAAGGGAACAAACTTTCCCTTACCTTGAGGAAGACTCCATGACTATTACTCCACTGCAGGATGCAGCACATGCCCCATTGGCACAGCTAGGTCAGTGCTGGAAACAGGGGCGCCAACTTGCCCCAAACATTGGGGGCGGGGGCTGAGTGGCCATGTCCCCTGATGTAGCCATGTAGGACAAGGCCACGCCCCCGGACGTAGCCACGTCTGACGTGGCTACGCCCCCATGTTTGGCACGGGACCGGGAGTGCGCCTGTTGGAGCAGTCAGGCGTGCTTCGGCCTGACCTCTCCGATGAACAGGCGTGCTCCAGCCCAGCGCCGAACATGGAGGTGCAGCAATGACAGGCAACCCCTTCCGTGCCCGGACCTCGGCGAGCGAGCTAACCTCGATCGCCATGATCTGGGCTCAGAAAGGGCTGCCTGCAGCCAGGGGAAAACACACACCTTCCCGGAGTTGAAAGCAGGAAAGTGGGAAAGTCCCTGGGCAGCCAGCCAGCCGATCAAGAGGCCGGAGGGGAGGAACCATTGGGAGCAGCTGCATCTCATTGGCTCTCACTGCTTCTGGCTCTCATTGGCGCTCCCTGCGGCTGCTCTCACTCGGCTCCGCTCTTTGGAGGGGCAGTGGGTGGCGGCCAGATATTGGGAGGGCTCAGCCACCCCGAAAAAATATTGGGGTGGCAGACGGTCAACGTGTAACACCCAAGTCGGCTGGAAAGTTGGTTAAGAATGTGCCCTAAGAATAATCCAGAACTAGCAGTGACCAGCAACCTAGTTTCAGCCTTCTTATTCTATGGCATTGATTCTGGTCCATTCTCTCTTGCCCAAAATGTAATAAGGGACAACAGAAGTTCACTTGTACCTGCTTGGGGAACAGTGATGCTCTCCTGCATTCAGGAGAAAGGAAAGATGTATAAAGAAAAGGAAGACGCATAAATGTGAACCTGTGCAGTCCCTCTTAAATTATCATTCCCAGAAGCAGTTCCAAATCGGGAATAGTTGCGAGACTGAAAAAAAAATATAGGGCAGAATTCAGCATTTTAATCCCACCCATTTCAATGAAACAGGAAATCATGACTTCCGCTGAAATTTGCAGCACAATCCTATGCATGTCTGCTAAGAAGAAAGAACCCAATCCTGAGCTCCTGGGCTCCTGTAGGTGCAGCCGTGCCAAAATGGCTACTGCTGCTTCCTTCGGGAGTTGTGGCAGTTGCTGTGGTCTCCTTGGGGGAAGGAGACATGTGTTCCCTTCCCCTGGGTAAAGCCCCCGCCCCACAATGGGGCTGCTCCACTCTCTGTCAGCTTGGTGCAGCCCTGTGTTGGTTGTCGGGGCCTGACACAGGGTTCAGGAAGTGGCAGGGAGTGCTGCCACCAGTCCCACCCCTCCCAGGGCTGCCCCTCGCCTCCCCTGCCGTGTTCTGCCCACTACACGCCTCCCTGAAACTGCTTACCAGCAAGCGGTGTTTATCCTTATATTATCATTTCAAGGAGCCTAGCCTTGATCTAAATTGTTTAGAAGAATGCTGGTTGGTGGTGATGGAGGTGGGGTGATTTTTCTTTGGATTTTTTTTTGCCTCGTCAATAACATAACCCAGAGTTTCCAAAATGTCCAGGAAAGCCGGGAACCTTGGTACGTTGGTATGGGGGCAGGGCAATGATGGCAATAGGACCTCTGTGATCATTTTTTGTTGTTCAGTTGCTAAGTCGTGTCCGACTCTTCGTGACCCCTTGGACCACAGCACGCCAGGCCTCCCTTTCATTAGCTTCCGGAGTTCACCCAATTTCATGTTCATTGCTTCATTGACACTATCTAACCATCTCATCCTCTGCTGCCCCCTTCTCCTTTTGCCTTTGATCTTTCCAAGCATGAGGGCCTTTTTGCTGCCACCATTAAAAATGGCTTTTTTTTAACTTACTGGGCAGCACTGGCCCTCTGGAGGCTGCAGGGAGTCTATGGCCCCTTTTCAGTGATGTTATGCAGGGGGTACGCGGGGGTACGCGAGTACCGGTTTCTAGGATTATGGCTGGCCCGGCCCATTCGCCCGCCCACTCATCGACTCCGCCCCCTGCAACGTTTGAATTTCCTGCATGTTTGAGTTACCTGCACGTTCTCAGAGCCAGGCAGGCAGGCAGGCAGTGAGCGGAGACTTGCCTTGCCTTGCCACTGAAAAATGAGCTGCTCTGGGGTTTTGGAACTGTTGGGTCACTTTAACATGATGCCAGGCCTCCTTAACATGTTCTGGGGGTGCTGTGGAATACTGTTGCAACTGTTGGGTCAGTTTAAAATTGTCTGAGGCCTCAAAAAGGGTTTTTTTATGTCACTTCCTGCCATGACCTCACTTCCGGCTTATGACGTCACTTCTGGTGGGCGGGTCCCGACACGTGCCAATCAGAAGTGAGTACCTGTTCTTAAATCATTTAGATGACACCACTTTCTCTTTTGCGGGCCACCCTCTGCTTCAAAATGGGTCCCTGCCGCAATGTGACCCACTTCTGGCTTACAGACTTTTTTGCAGTGGTGGTGAGCTCAAGGAGTTCCTGACACTGCTGTTACCGTTGCTCTATTCCTTAAGGGGGCAGTGACTAGGCTTCCCTGACTGGATTGTGGCACCCCAATTTGGGAATATCTGGCATAAGAGCATGTTTGACTATGGGTGTAATAGTTACAGTTAGGCCAGCAAAGTTTGGCTGGTACAAGGGCCACTGTAAAGTATGTTTGGACCACTCTGAGCACACAGACATGTGCCATCCTCCCTGACTGCAAGATTGGTCCAAACACACTTAACGGTGGCCCTTGTGCCATCCAAACTTTGGTGGCCTAACTGTGCCAGCCTAACTCCAAGTGAGGATTGTGCTCTTATTCAACATTCCAATCCTGATGCTGTTACAATGCAGCCCTGAAGTAAGAGGGAACAAATGTTCCCTTACCTTGAGGTTTTTGTGATTACCGCCACATTGCAGGATGCAATGCACACCCTGTTTGGCACAGATGTATCAGGGCTGGAAAGTTGGCT
This sequence comes from Lerista edwardsae, assembly GCA_029204185.1. NCBI lineage: Eukaryota > Metazoa > Chordata > Lepidosauria > Squamata > Scincidae > Lerista > Lerista edwardsae. The sequence continues at coordinate 33,623,737 of JAJKFI010000003.1, forward strand.
AGGATTGCCCCCCCCCCCAAAAAAAGAAGAAGTCTGGGAAAAGTAAAATAGAAAGTATCTTGATGTAAAGAAATCAATGCAAAAGTTCAAAAAGAAGCAAGGACTTATTCATGCAAACTTTAGTTGTCCCTGCAGAAATCAGTTGATGCCTGATTGTCCCACACTGCACTGTTTGTAGTAATGATTCCTTCTGTTCCTACCACATTGGAGCAGAAGAAATGCAATGCAGAAGCACTATCTGACAATATTTACACTACAGCTGCTTCAAAAAGCAGGACACTGACTCATCTGCTGTTTAGCTATCTGTTTTAGAATACAGCTCATTGTAATGATTGCTGTTTTTGTCATATATTGAACATGAATTGAACATTTTCCCAGTAAACAAAACCAAGCAACAATCCTTCCTGCACCTGTCCCTGTCCCCAAACATATCAACAATCCTCCACTAGAGGAAAAAGAAAAAAAAGAGGATGAAATATTTCATAGAAAGTGGGGCCAGTGTGAGATTCAGGCAGGGCCGGCTCTAGGAGTGGCAGGTCCTGATGCAGGGCATTCCTGTGGCCCCCCCCCACTCCCCACAGGGCCCCCCGCTCACCAAGAAGAGCACTTGTGCTGCCATACACAAAATGTGGCACCTGGAAATAGTTGGTGGTGACAGGATGATGTCACTGCCAATTGCTTCCAGGAGGCCCATTTTGGGCACTTCAGGAGCTGGGGCAGCTGAGAGGGCCCAAGGTAAAGCTGCTCTGCTTGCCTCACTGACCTAAATACAATCCTAAGTGATCCTGACTGCAGCAGCAAGCAATATGCTCACTGCACTGGTGCAGGGGCCCCCCAAAGCGCGGGGCCCGATGTGATGACATTGGTCACATTGGCTTAAAGCCGGCCCTGGATTCAGGAAACTGGACTAGATGGAGCCTTGGCCTGATCCAGCAAGGCTTTTCTTCTGTTCTTCTGTTAAAGTTGGAAAAGTGAAGAGGAAAAAAGAAGAGCTATAATAAAAGTTATATATTCCATTCTATCTCCCATGCTGTTTAACATCTACATGAAGCCGCTGGGAGAGGGGGCAGTTAAGGTCCTGGATCATTGTCTGGGGGCAGCTGGATGTGGGCAAACAAGCTGAAACTAAATCCTGATAAGACAGAGGTTCTCCTGGTCTGAAAGTATTGGACTATTGTCCTGCTCGAAATGGGGTTGCACTCCCTCTGAAGGAGCAGGTCTGCAGCTTGGGGGTTCTCCTGGGTTCCCAGGTGATGGCTGTGGCTAGGGGAGCCTTTGTTCAGCTTTGGCTGATTCACCAGCTGTGACCATACCTGAGTTACTCAGACCTGGTCATGGTGACCCTAGTAACATCTAGATTAGATTATTGTAATGCACTGTATGTGGGTTGCATAGTGGCCCATTGGCTGTTAGCCATCCCAATACATTTGGGTGTGTGTGACTGAGCCACCCCAATATCTAGCCCCCTGCCCCCGCCCAACAAGTGGAGCCAAGCACAAGCATGCGCAGTTGCAGGGAGAGCAGGGAGAGCCAATGGGATGCAGCTGCATCCCAATGGTTCCTCCCCTCTGGCCTCCTGATTTGCTGGCTGCCTTCCCAGAGACTTGCCTGCTTCCCATCAAATTCGACCTCATCAGGAGCTCCAGAGCCAGGTCTACCCACTATACTTATAATGAGTAGACCTGGGTTCCTGGCAGGCGTGGCTGCATCAAGGGATGTGGCTGCATCAAGGGGTGTGGCTGCATCAAGGGGCATGGCTACGGCTCCCCCAATGTTGAACTCAAGTCGATGCCCCTGGTGGGCTGCCTCCGAAGGCAGTCCAGAAACTGCAACTAGTGAGAATGCGGTTGTCTGTGTGGTTGTTGGAGCTTGTCGGTTCCACTCAGTCAGGCCATTGCTTCAGCAGCTACACTGCCTGCCAATTCGTTTCTGGGCTGAATTGAAAGTGCTAGTTTTGACTTTTAAAGCCCTTTATGGCTCAGATCCAGGGTATCAGGGGGACTGCCTTCTTCCCTACAATCCTGCCTGTCCTCTCAGGTCATCAGAGGGGGCCCTTTTGCCTGCCGCCACCAGTAGAGGTGAGGGGTGGTAGTTAGGAATTGGGTCTTTTCAGTGGTGGCTCCTCGGCTGTGGAATTCCCTCTCTCTGGAACTATGAATGGCTCCCTCACTGGAGACCTTTTGGCTGGGTCTTAAGACCTTCTTATTTCAGAAGGCATTTGAATGAGACTGTGGGCTGGCGTTTTTCATTGCTGTGTGATCCCGGTTATTTGTTCTTTTTCAGTGTTTAATTGTTTTTGTTTAATGTTCTTAGTATTTGTTTAATGGTTTAGTATTGTTTTAACTGAACTCTTAGTAAGCCGCCTTGAATCCCCTTCAGTAGGGAAAAAGGCAGGATATAAATTCTCTAAATAAATAAGATTTTCAACTGGTGGGCCAGGGCACATGGGTATGTTAAGAATGGGTCAGCAGCTGTGCCATGGGATTTTGGCAGAGTGTAAGTTATCAGGGCCATTGAGAATGTAAGCACTGCCCCCCCTGGCAGCATGGAATGCCTTGGTCAGTTAAAAAAACTATTCAAAAAAACTGATGATGTGCCCTGAAAATTTTAGCACCTTGTCATTGTGCCATGAGCTGAAAAAGGTTGAAAATCACTGCTTCAAAACATAAACAGCTGGTTCTTGACTATAAAAAGCAAGAAAAAGAGACCAAATGTCACCAAACTCCCTTCTATTACATCTTGGCAATTATAAATGGTGTGTTTCTTAATTTCAGCTCCTTTATTTCTGCTAACACATCTTTGCCCCCCTAGGAATCCGGAGTCGCTCCCTTTAATCCTCTGAGTGCCGGCCAACCAAGAAGAAAAGCTCTTTGCAGAGGAATTGGGAGGGGGAAGGAGGGAGAGTGAAGTGGGTGGAGTCAGCCCTAATTTTAACTAGTGGAACTGAGTTTCCCCGCGTTCCCCCTGCATGACATCACTGCTTGTAACCGTGTTCTCATCTGTGATGTCATACAGGATTTCCAGCCCTGGCAGATAAGGCATTTTGCAACTATTTCCACTTGGTATCTTGTTCAGAGGGTCCAACTCAAGGGTAGGGTTTTTTGTTTTTTGTTTGTTAAACACACAAAAAAACACAAAACACCACCTTTTTGATGTTAAAATGTCTGAATAAAAATACAAACCACAGCATTTTGGTGTTAAGGATATTTTCCAGAAATTAAAATAGATTTCCAATTACAAATAATGCTGGGGCTGAATCTGCTGACACATTATCATCTATATCACCTGCCTAGGACAATTTTAAAGCATTTAAACTTCTTTAATTTTTAATAAAAATGAGAACTTATTCCAAGTTATGTGTTCTCATTCTGCCGCTTTCTGCCTTTCAAATCATGAAATCTGAAAAAACACCACCACCAAATGAACTGCTAAAAAGTTAGTACTACCTCTCCAACAAAATGGACTTGCTTTATAATCCTCCTATAACAAATACAGATTCACTGGACTCGACCACAGCTTATGTGAGAAGGCTCTTAAATTATTTTAATATCCTATACAGTTGGATTAAAAAAGAAATGGAGCATTGCACATACATTGCAGAACCAATGTGTGGTTTTTTAATGCCCTTTTTAAACGGTAGTACTAATTTGGCTGGATTGCCTTTTGAGCCACGGTAACACAACTTGGTCACACTCTTGTTCAGTGAAACATCAGATTGGTATTTCCTGGCTCCAGTTGTTCTCAATGCAGACCGTGTCCATTTATTACAAGGCTCTCCTGCATCCACCATTGACTTTATATAAAACTCCATATGGCAGACCTATGAAGTACCTAGATGTGTGCAGTTTTGCTTTTGGTCATTTCACACTGAAAATACAATTTGACTTGGCTGTCAGACAGGTGAAATCTGTCATATTTCTCCTATAGGACCTGAACTTAATCCAACTTGATAAATTCAAAAACATTAGCCCATAAAATTGCAGAGCGAGGCCTTTGGCTTCAGAACAGGAAGGCTAAGATTCCAGGGATTTTGGCACCTTCTTATTTGCTAGCTGAACAGCCTGTTTCTGTGGTTAGTGCACTTTATTATGTTTGATTTATGTAACAATGTTATGTAGTTATGTTATTATGTAATAAACAGTATTATTAGTACAGTTTATTGCTTCACCACAAAATAAATCAGCAGATGGCTTTGCCGCACCTTCCCCAAAAAGGCAGTTCTAACCAAAAATAGGTCATTTGGCTGATCAAATGGTTGGTTTCTTTAGGACAAAGCTGTACGTTGGAGACGCACTCAAGAGATGCGTACAATGCTACCATTAATAGCTACTCTTTATGTCGATCTATACACCTAACCAACTTTCCAGCACCAGGGTAAGGGCAATGCAACTCCCTTACCTTGAGGAGGCCTCCGTGACTACTGTTCCACTGCAGGATGCAGCACATGATCCATTGGCAAAGCTATGTCAAGGCTGGAAAGTTGGTTAGGCTTGCGCCCCAAGTGTTGCCCTGTTTTTTCCAGATAGATCCCCTACTCCCAATTAAAAGAAAATGCCTAATTAAGCACTGAAGTGTCTAAGAGCACAATCCTAAACTGGAGTTAGGCCGGCATAAGCTAAGCCAGCAAAGTTTGGCCAGCACAAGGGCCACCATAAAGCATTTTTAGACTACTCTCGGACTCAGGGAGGATGGCTCACGTCTGTGTGCTGGCCTCTTTGACTCTGAGAGTGGTCCAAACATACTTTATGGTTAAGTGTCCCTTGTGCTGGCCAAACTTTGCTAGCTTAGTTTATGCCAGCCTAACTCAGTTTAGGATTGCACCCTAAGTAAGTTTCTGTTGTTCCTCCATAACAAAGGGCCAGGTAATGAAGCTAATGCATGAGTTAAATTTAAGAGTTTGGAAAGAAGAAAAGGCCAATGAATACGACATAGTAAATAAAACTGAACGGGGCTATCAAACCTCCGATCGTTGGTGCACTTTTCATTTAGGCTTCCTAGTAAATAAAACTAAATGAGCCCAACAAATCTCTTATAAATGCCTCTTTCCTTTTAGCTTTTAAAATACGAGGCAAAGAGAAAGAAGAGGGGAGAAAGGGGAGGGAGTGGAATCCTCAGCAAGGCCCTGCTGGTTTTTCTAGCTTTATGCTGGATTTTTCAAAAAGATTACTCGTCCGAGATACAAATTCAAGATTCAGACATCTATTCCATGCATTTTACCCATTTTAAAAATAGAAAGTCTATTATAACTGTGAGGGCAAAGCACTGTGAGCTAATGGACAGTGTAACAGATTGTGGGTTATATTGCACACTCTTCACACATTGGAAAGAATGCATTTCTTTGACAAGCCTTATGCTAATGAACGGTATTCAATTTATAGTAGATTCCCAGAGAAGAGGAGAAAATACTGCCATATACTGATTTTTCTGTGGGAAGAACAAATTAAATAGGGCCTGTGTGTATATGAGAGGAGAAATGTATGGAGGTTTTTAAGAATACAAGGTGTGTGTGTACACGCACGCGCGCGCACACACACACACACACACACACATTTTGGCACAGAGAAGAATTATCTTGGAAACTGCAGACCTTTGTTAACAGTTTGAATTCTCAAGTGAGGGTTTTTTTAAAAATTTTGTTTTTAGTTCAGTGCTTTTGCATCATATTGTATCCTAATATTGCTTTCTGTCAGGAATGTTTCATGGTTGTACAATTGCTGCAGTCAAAGAATGCCAATTTACATTTCAGGAGTGTCATTTTATTATGTTACAATGATAGCACTTCCTGCTTGATGATGTCACTTCCTGCCACAACATCACTTCCAGGTTAATGACACCACTTCTGGTGAGTCTGGACACGAGTGCCATTCTAAAAAGCGGGACTTGGTCTAAAAAGTTTGAATACCCCTGTTCTGGAAGCAACTGACAGCCAAAACTACAATTCTATTGTACCTGTAGGTTTAACAACTGTTATGTACTGATACAAAGGCCGCATTTATAGAAGAACCAAGAAGATCCCCACGACATGTGTTCATTGTTTATGTAAGCCTGCAATCGTTGGCATTGTTGCTTTCGATTAGAAATAAATGCAGTCCTTCCTCTTCGCTGTGAATAGATCTGGAGAATGACATTTAATTGCCAGCTGCCTTTAAGCCTTGAGCTGGTCAAGAGAAACACATCACTATCAAGGATAATTTTGTTCTTCAGATATTTTTGTGGCATGATCTATATGGCTGTGCTGAAAAGGGTCCTTGTGGATGTCAAATGCTGTTGCTGCCTCTAATGGAAATAAAGGGGAAAAAACACATAATAAAAGGCAGGTAAATAGATGTTTCTTTAAATGTAGCTTTTAGTCCACGACTAGTCTTGGCCTTGAGGCCAAGACGCAATGTCACCACTGCTTGGACTGGGTGGGGGAAGTAATGGGATGGCAGGCCAACAATTCACCCTTTGAGTTATTTATTGATTGACAGCAACTAAAAGCAATTGTGCCTCTCTCTCTCTCTCTCTCTCTCTCTCTCTCTCTCTCTCTTTCAAAATATTGAAACTCTTGATTGTATAGTCTCTGATCTGTGTTCTTAATGTGTTCATAGTGGCTGATTCAACTTCTCTCCTTGCGAGTCTTATCTAGAGAAAACATTTGGTATATATTTGGGGTCAGATCCAATATCAGCTGATATTAGCACCTGATGCTCAGTTACATTTGAAATCTTGTAAGTCAGAATGTGCAAGAATGCTAGTAGAGCCTTATACAGAGCCAGCACTATCTTGTTCAAAGCATTGCTTTATACAGAGCCAGAACATTGGCCCATCCAAGTCAATATTACCTATACCGACCAGTTAGGAGGTCTCCAGGGATGAGTCTTTGCCAACCCTTCCTGAAGATGCAGGATTGAACCTTGGGCCTTGTCAAAGTTGGACGCTCCCACGGTGCTGAGTAAGCAGCTGGCCCCGTTCCCAGGAGAGGAGTGAAATGCAGCAGATAACAGAGCCAGGACAGGTGAGGTAGAGACAGCAATGGTTCCTTCACCAAAGTCTATTTACAGTTCAGCAGGCAACACATCATGATACACAGTTCAACACAGCGCCTCACGACAGCCATCAAATAGCACGCTGACATAAGGTCCCACAGGGAAGGTCAGTCCCTGCTTGTACTTTTATACCCAGGCTGCCCAATCAGAGACTTGTTGATTCACAGTCTCATGACTAATCAGCCACACCCCGTTGCACCTGGGTCTCTCGCTGCCTGTAATTACACAGAGGAGTGACTCAGCATTTTTCCTCCTTCACAGGCCCTTGTGCTGTGCTGAGGTCCTGACACACAGACAGGCCAAACATAGACAGGCCAAAGCATTATGCCTTCCCTTGTGCCATCCAACCTGTAACTCCACACAGGTACTCCACACAACTCCACACTGTCATACCGTGACAGGCCTTCTGTCTGGAGCTTGCACTCAACCACTGAGCTACAGACTATAATGTGAAACCACTGACTTATAGACTTCCAGTGGGTCCCAGCATGAGCGCCATTCTAAAAAGTGGGTCCTGGTCTAAAACGTTTTGAGAACCACTGCCATAGGGTATCATGGGCACATTTGATGTACCTGTGGACAGCTTACCTTGTTTAAAAAATGAAAATAGCTGCCTAGCAGCTTCTTTCCTCCTCTACCTACCAGAAAAAAAAAAGAAATATACCACTCAGGACTGCAGAGCTGAAAGGAAGAGTGCCTACGTTTCTGCTAGAAGCCAAAGTGCCACTGGGAGGCTGCATTCCTGCCTCATAGAATACCAGCATGGTGAGGTAAAGACCAGGCTCACCCCATTTGTTGGTCAGAAAAGGGTCCACCACTGGGGGCTTGCTTCCCCAATCCCTGCCAGGAAAAAAGTACTCTGCCCAAATGTCGTAGCATAGGTGGGGGGGGGGATGGAAACGGTAAGTACCGCAGGCACTGCAATGTACCACGTAAGCAGCCCCTCCCACTTGCTGTCAGAGCCATTCTGGGCAAAGACAGCAATGTGCAGGATTCAACGAGCGCCTGCACATTGCTGCTGCTGCCCGGAATGGCTCTGCCGGCCAATGGGAAGGGCCGATTACACGTTGCATTGCAGTGTCTTCTGTAATAACTGTTTCCCCCCTCTCTAACTATGCAACTGCCCAATGCCAGCCATGGAAGAACTAAAGGGAAGAAAATTCTGGCCTTTGCCATCTGCCAGTAGAGTAAGGACTATTATGTGTTTTGTATGTGGGTGTTTGATGGCTTTTTTGGTGTTATTGCCAAGTATCATCAGCTGCTTGGAAGATCATTTGATGAAAAGTATTGTTATGTATAAATTGTCTGAAGAAATAAACACAAATGCTGACATTCACTTTGCTTTTGGAAAATGGCTGAAAAATAACTCAACTTATTGTGCATTCTCAGGAAAGCAGAAGGCTCTGATGTCACAATGATTGCACTTCCTGCCATGACATCACCTCTGGTGGGTCCTGGTGCTAAAAAGTTGGAGAACCACTGTGGGTGCAATCCTATCCTGGAGTTAGGCCGGCATTGTTAGGCCAGCAAAGTTTGGCATCTTTGGGACACCATAAACTATGTTTGGACCATTCTCGAGTCAGAGAGGCCAGCACACAGATGTGCACCATCCTATGTGACTCCGAGAGTGGTCCAAACATACTTTATAGTGGCTGTTGTGCCAGCAAAACTTTGCTGACCGAACTGTGCCAGCCTAACTCTGGTTAGATTGCACTCTAAGTTAGAGAAATGAAGCCTAGTGATAATTCTGTGCAGAGGCATAAACTGCTAGGTGCAAAGCATTAAAGGAAGGACAGTTAAGAGAGAATATGGCCAGAGAGTTCAAGGTGGCTTTTGAGGAGATAGAACTGACAATAAAATTGCATTAGTCTTTGGAGGAATCTTCCCAAGGGGATTGGACGTGTGTGTCTTGGGGAGTAGAGAGTGGCATCCCTGTTGCACAGGTCACTGAGTGTAATGTTTCAGAAAGCATCCAAATGCGCAGGTGAGAAAACGTTTCCGCACTTTCCTCTTGGGAAGTAAGTTACACAAAGTGCACTTATACAGGAGGGATTTGCCATTTAGTTTTCTCTCGTTCTCTGACATCAGATCCATGGCGAGAGAGTAGTGTGGCAATGGGGTTTGTGTGTCGCTCCCATCCCAGGAGGATGAATGCAGCGTTGGAGTGCAATAGACTCAAAGTGCTGCATTTGGAGGGTTAGGCATTAGTAGCGCATCCATCCTCTTGGGATAGCAGAGAAGCAGCAAAGTCTTATTTCGGGAATATGGAACTGGCTCAATATTGTCAGGTCCAAACAACACATTACATAAAGTATGGCATTAGAGCTGACTTCCCCCTTTAAATAGGAACTGTTCCGCCCTCTCCAATACAGATTGGGATGAGAGGAGCGGGACTTTTGGCTGTAGATTGTAAACACAATCTTAATCTGGAGTTAGGCCGGCACAGTTAAACCAGCAACATTTGGCCAGCACCATGGACACCATAAAGTGTGTTTGGCCCACTCTCAGAGTCAGGGAGGATGGCGCACGTCTGTGTGCTGGCCTCTCTGACTCCAAGAGTGGCCCAAACAAACTTTACGGTGGCCCTTGTGCCAGCCAAACTTTGCTGGCCTAACAAAGCCGGCCTAACTCCAGGTTAGGATTACACTCTGTGTCCTGCCATGGCTGCCGTTTGTCCCACATAAAGAGCTATCATTAATGCCTCTGGGAAAGTTCCTTCCAGAACAAATAGCAGCCATGGGGGAGGAGGAAAAGGGTTAAAGACATCCCTAATGCCAGAGTTCTAATCTGGATCAGACAACTGCTCCTACTTAGATTTCCCTCCTCCTAGCACATCAGCTCTAATCATGCACTTACTGTAATGTGCAGTTTGGCCTTGAGGCCAACACACTTTGTCAATGGTCAGCAAATGTTATACATTTCAAAGACTTGGGGCAGGTTTGGATGATCCATTCAGTCTGAAACTGGCCCCATGTGAACACGGATGTGTTTGTGGACATCCTGGTCTCCCCCCTCTCTTCTTGGTTAATTTTCCTAATTTTTTTTTGGGGGGGGGGAGGACAGCACTGCTAAGCCTACCTTTAAACAAACATTGAACTGTCTCTCCCCCCCCCCCCACACACATGCAATTGGGGAAAAAACCCAAATATGTGGGGAAGGACAATTTTGGGGAGGCCAGTTCTGGATTGAAAGTATCACCCCAACTGATACCTGGTTGATAGCACATTTTAACATGCCTTCTCTTATGGTGGAGATAGAAGCTCACAGGGAAGCCAGGGATACTGAGAAAAATGTCTGATGCAAAATGGCCAGTGTCTCATCTATTTATGCATCTTCTCATCTATTTTATGCATCTATTTATGCATCATCTATTTATGCATCAATTTATGCAGAAAGAGCCTGTAATGTCGATTCTGTGTTTGGCAGGAGGAACTGGACGTGAGGCTTTGTCAGCGTGGTAATGTGGCCAGCTGAAGCCAAAGAGAAGTAAAGGCTATTTTTCAGTTGGGCGATGATTGCTTTCCCTTCCTCCTCCACTGCTTCATCTGATGCTGATATAGCTGCAGCTGTTGTTTTAGCCAGTAGCATAAACAGCTTTGAAAAGGGTGAGGATGAAGATATACAGGACAGTTCTATCATTGGCAGAACTGACAACCTTCACTAACAGGATCTGCAGTCTCTTTCATCTGGCATTGATTTCTCTGGCTTGTCCATCTTTTGGAGAAATTGGCAGAGAGAAGGCAGGGTTAGAGGAACCTGAAGGACAAATATGTTTTGAACTTAAAAGTTCATTGCCCAAAATTAGAAGGTTACAAGATACACAGAGCTTCTGCCAAAAATGGCAATTCTGGGGCATGTTCCCTCCTTCCCCTTCATAACAGCTGATACAACTTCCTCCATGTCCTGCTCCCATGTTATGCTGTGCATTTCCTGGTCTGGTCTGCTGATGAGGTAGGGTGAAGTAGCTTGAGGTAGCAGATTGGTAGGGGGTGCGCTCTGTGGGCCATGCACTTATCCACTGCTTTAAAAAGGCATAAAGAAGCAGATGTGGAACTGTGTGGAGGACAGATAGTCAATCTAGGCAAATGGTGGCCTAGATTGTCTTGGGGGAAACACTCTAGGCCACCACTCTTCTCTCATGGAAAATGGAATGGTGGTCTGGGGGGAGGAGTCTCCTAGATGATCTAGGCCACCGCTCACCTCCCTTCCACACACTTCTGTTTTCTCCTACTTTTTAAAAATTGTGGACATAGAATCAGGGCAGCACTAATGTGCTCTAGGGAAAGTAAAAAAGGGCTGTGTGCATGGGTCCAGGCACCACTGGGGGAAGCAGCTCACTGCCTTGCCCAATTCCTGCTTCACATCATTGGCTGTCATTTCTGGAAGCAAAAAAATGCACAGCACAGTGGTGTCATGGCACAGGTTAAGTTGCTGTAGTAGATATTACAGAGAGGGGTGCTGAACAGTATCTTTTGGTGGTCCCTCTAGGTTACCGCTTATTTAAAAGGATGTCTAGAATCCAAGACAGACATGGGGTGCAGTGGGTTAAACCGCTGTTGCTGGGCTTTCTGACCGGAAGGTTGGCAGTTCAAGATTGCGCTACAGAGTGAGCTCCCATTGCTTGTCCCAGCTCCTGCCAACCTAGCAGTTTGAAAGCACCTAAAAATGCAAGTAGGTATCACTTTGGTGGGAAGGTAATGGCATTCTGTGCACTACGGCGTATAGCCATGCTGACCACATGACCATGGAAACTTGTCCTTGGACAAACGCCGGCTCAACAGGCTTAGAAACGGAGATGAGCATCGTCCCCTACAGTCGGTCACGACTAGACCATTCGGTCATGGGGAAACCTTTACCTTTACCTAGAATCCAAACAGCTGGTGCATGCCCAATGTCTTGATGATTCCCACTGGAATTGTGGACTTTTGTTGAAAGCCCCATACGTTTTTCACGTGGTTTGATACAAAGTCTGCTGTTCAAGTCCAAAGACTCCAAGAGTTCATGGCATTAATTGCAAAAAACAAGACGCAGCTGAAGGGAAATGTGAGCCTCTGTCCTGCAAATGAGTCTTGGAGGGCACAGATTGCCAGATGCAGGCCCAATTTGTTAAACATAGCACCTGTTTAAATAGACAGAGTCTCTCGACCATCTCTATTCTTCTCCCATCAAAGCTGTGCTCTCCAATGACCTGATTTTCCCAAGGAAAGCCACTCGGAGATCATCTAGTCAAGTGTGCAGAGACATTGGCAATAAAATCACCCCATCTGGAGACAGCCTAGAAAAATGATCTTTAAGTGATAATAATAATAATTAAAAATCTGTCAGCTATTTTTCTGCTTCAATTGCCGTTGCCGGTGGGGTCCGGGCCCAGAAATGACATGGGCCTGGAATGGAAGCCTTGTTGCAGTATTCTCAAGATGATTTACTAAGTTCTTTTGTGTGTATGATTTGTGGGACTGCTACAGGCAAATCTTAACTACACCATATTTCTGTGAAAGGTCAGATCGCTAATAGAAAAGGTAAGGAGGGTGTGTGTGGAGAGTGAGAGATGCGAGCGTTCTGTTTTAACAGCTGCGCTGGCCAAGCAAAAATCTAAAATTGTAGTGGGAATAATCATTAGAGCTCCCACTTTAGTATGAATCATCCTTATTAAATGGCTTCCATTCCCAGGACTGTCAAATTCATTTGCCTTGTTGGAATGAGCTATGCACAGGGAACCTGTCTCTGAGCTGTACAGGGAGAACGTTGATATATGCGGAAGTTATTCGTTTTTGGAGAGTTTTTTTTTTTTTTTGTAAAACAAAATTCTTAAAATCATCCAGACCAGTCAGAACACGGTTTGCCATTTCTGATCTGTGCCATTAGGACCATGTCAAGAAAGACTGTGCAGGGCCTCTGAGGTTCAAGTCACACATTAGCTTTGCAGGGGGGTCAAGCAGCTCTGCTGTCCTGCAGCACAGGGACTTCCTAATATATGTGGGCTGGAATGGGACTGGGCTGTGCCACAGCAGTTCTTCCATTGCAAATACAAGGCTGGGATTGGGCCCTGGGACATGCACAGGCATTCTGCCCTCCACTGTGTGCTTGTGGGATGGACTAGAACATTAGGGAGGGCACAGCATCAGGGTGTCTAGAAGAAACATACAAAATTACGTTGAGGCACACAAAATTACGCACGGGAGGGATAGTGTGGATAGAGGGATGTTCTTTTCCCCCTCTCACAATACCAGGACCAGGGGATATCCACTGAAATTGAGTGTTGGGAGAGTTAAAACAGATAAAAGGAAATACTTTTTTACCCAGCGGGTGATTAAGCTATGGAACTCCTTGCCACAGGAGGTGGTGATGGCATCTGGCCTAGATGCCTTTAAAAGGGGACTGGACAGATTTCTGAGGAAAAGTCCATATGCCATGATGTGTGGTGCAACCTTCTTACATTAATAGTAGGCTACTTCATAATGCCAAGTGCAAGGGAGTAGCAACAGGACGCAAGCATCTTGTTGTCTACTGAGCTCCCTTAGGCACCTGGTGGGCCACTGTGAGATACAGGAAGCTGGACTAGAGGGGCCTTTGGCCTGACCCAGCAGGGCTCTTCTTATGTTCTTATGAAACAGCCCACGCCTTTCCAAGTTCCCCCACACTATTGAAGCTCTGCTAGTGCAGCTTGTACTACACCATGCAGGGGAATTTTGCAAGCTGGAGGTCTCCGCGAGGTAAGAGGATATTTGTCCCCTTGCCCCAGGGCCAGCTTTAAGCCAATGTGACCATTGTTGTCACATCGGGGCCCTGCGCTTCAGGGCCCCCCCGCAATAGCAGGGTAAGCATATTGCCTGTGGCTGCAGCTACGATCTCGATGGGCTGTAAGTCAGTGGGGCAAGCAGAGAAACTTTAGCTTGGTCTCGCCACCTGCCTCTGCCTCTGAACAGCCCAAGATGGACCACCTGGAAACAGTTGGCGGTGATGTTATGATATCACCACAAACTACTTCCACATGCCATGCCTTGCACGAACAGCGCTCCTCTTGGTGAGTGGGGGCCCTGCAGGGAGGGTTGGGGGCCCCACAGGAATGCCTCACATTGGGCCCTGCCGCTGCTAGAACCAGCCCTGCCTTGCCCCAGGGAAAGCCCCAGCAGCCACAGTGGGGCTACTTGGATCTGTGCCTGCTAAGTAGCTGGTACAAATCCACATTGCCCCATCTTGGTGGATTGGGCCCGAGAAGGAGGAGCCACCGCCACGGCCGAATCACTTTGTGCTGGCAAATGGTGGCCTTGCCGCTGGCCCACCTACCCAGTGCCAGCAACTGTGGTGGCAGCTTGTTGTGCTCATCCTGTGGCCCAGGAGCATGCAATATTTTCTGTTTATGCCTTCATGAATTGGGAATGCCGGGTCTCTGTTTTCTGCCTTCAGCCTGTGTCTTGCATCTTTATTTATTCCTTCTTCCTTATTAGAGGTCATGTCATTCTGAGGAAAATGAAAAAAGAGATATTTTGAAAGGGATTTCTCCGTTACTTGGGAAAGAGAGCTTTAGACCCCGTAAACCTTGTACAATGCCTGCATACAAACGTTCAACAAGAAGGCACTTGAATGTTCTAAGAATGTTCATTCGTGTCCTATGGTTTGCTTCTCTGATAAACAAGTTTGCCTTCCTTTTATAGCAGAGACCATATCCACTCGTGAAAGAGAAACATGGAGAATATCCCCACATCGTTAATTGCTGGGGTGTCACGGTAAGGTCTGTTCCTTGGGTCAAGCCTTCAGTTAATTAGTTTTCCTGAACCCAGTGCTTTTCGAATGAACTTTCCCATAATTATTTTAAAGGTTGTGTGAAAGGTTCAGTACTGGATGTCAAGCAGAAATGTGAAACAGCTTCTGTTTTCAAACAGGGTGTCAGGAAACTGCCCATCACCTCTTCGTTAAAGAGAAGGTTTCATAATGATCACCAACAATCCAGGTGCAGACTGAAATAAGAATGTTGTAAGCTCCCAAGAATATCTGTTTGGACAAGGAACGACAAGGACTTGTTCTGGGTCGGCGGCAGTTATGAGAAGCTGCGCTGCTTTTTGGAGGAAAAGACTGCCACCTCTTTGACACCAGGGGGCAGCATTGCACCATGATTAGAAATCCACTTCTTTAATAGAAATATGGAAGGATGGTAGGCTTCCCCCTCCCCATCAAAAGCAAACTATTGGTCAGGATAAAAAGAATGAAAAGGCTTTGTTACACTGACCAGGCTTCAGCTATGATGGCTCACTGGGCTTAATATTAAAGAATTAGGGCATGCCATGGAGGGCCATCAAGATACTTCTTGGGTGTGATTTCTGCTTCCATCTTTCCAGGCTGACTTTCATGTCATATTCTACTCCCTTCCCCTTCTTTCTGCTGAAACCAGGTAGCTGGGCTGGTTGTTGAACTATGTGATGGGCTTTAAAACACTGTGGTGGTCTCTACGTTATGTAATGGCCTGCCCTGAGGTGAGCTGCAGGGAGGGCTCTTGTGTGTTCCAATACCAGTGAAGACTCAGATGTTAAAAGGCTAAAAGAGACGTGATTTGTGCTCCCGATTCACCTTTTAAAACTGTCGAGCTCTTGTGATGAGTGGAGCCTGAGACATGCAGGGAAAATGGGGCAAGGCAGCTGAGAATTGAGAGAACCTTTTGTCTTTTCTCCTGCCGAGTGCAATGGGACTCCTCCCAGCTCCCTTGCTGCGAAGCTAATTTGCTTGCATTTTGAAACTCTCCTCTTGTTGGCTGTGCACAGCCCCGTTTCTTCATGTTTCTCAGCGTCTAAGCATTTGTCAAGCAGGTGGAACTATTTTCCACAAGGAGTAAGATTTATTCTGCCACCACTCCAGCAGTACCGCTCTATGCTTCACTTAGACTTCAAGGAAGTAAGAAATAGATTTTTATTCTGTTCTTCCCCTCCCAATAGGCAAGTGCTCAAGGCAGCTGGCAGACCCCATAAAACAAGCAATAAGAACATTAACACACAATGGAAAAAAAACCCAAAGAACAAACAAACCAACAAACCCATAACAGCAAACAGCAGGGAACCAACGTAATCATATTCAAGGCAGCAGAATGAAGCTACACCCTAAAAGGCTAGAAGCATTCAGCTACTGTTGGAATTCAGGCAGAGACGGTGTCAATCTGATCTTTAAAGGCAAAGTGTTCCACATACAGGGTGCCACCACCAAAAAGGCCCTTTTCATTGGTCACCACAATCTGAGTCTTCACTGGTATTGGAACACACAAGAGCCCTCCCTGCAGCTCACCTCAGGGCAGTCCATTCCATAACGTAGAGACCACCATAGTGTTTTAAAGCCCATCACATAGTTCAACAATTAAATAGGTGTGGGCAATTGGGCAGGAGGTGTGGACTGATGGTTGAGCTGTTGGTACTGCCTGAAGCTAAGCAGGAGAATCTGTGGTCTATTTTGGGATGGGAGACAGAACGCCAGGCTGTGACAAACTGCAGTACCTCTTGTGGCAGAACGGGGTCTCTGTGGAGCTGAGTAGCCAGTGCAGGAATATTGTGAGAAGGCCAGCTGGCAAAAGAATGAAATCCAACCTTGAGGACCTGTCCAGGCTGGACGTCTGCTGAAATCACCTGCTGAAACTCGCTGTCACATGGCCAGAGGAGAGAACCACATTGTGGAGGCTATATCTGGGACTATGGATTCGGAGAATCACAGAATACTGCATATTTGTAAAAACCCTATTGAAAAATGGTGGTTTATACTAGCTTGCCCATGTAAGCTGCCTTGGGCATTTGCTTCGGCATGGGAAAGGCAGAGTATAAATTCTTCAAAATAATAATAAAAAAACAATATGCCCTCACTACAAGCCTGTGAAGTATATAGCACGTATTCCTATTTCGCAGATAAGGAACTGAGGGTGAATGGTACCAATGTCTCACCCAAGGTCAGGTTCACTCCAGATTTGGCATTTCAAGCTGCATGCTATTTACACACTGGCACACTGGTGGGGACTGGCAAGACCTAACAGTGCATTGGCATGTAGCCTAACATTAACACCAGCCCATGATAACTGTCTATACTGGGGAACATGAGTACTGCCATCTTGCTTACAGCTGTCCATGCATCCAGTGGCATAGCTAAAAGGGTCAGGGGTTCAGTTGCCCTGGGGGACCACACCTTGGCTTTCTTTGCCTCATGAACCTTTTGGAATTCTTTGAAAAGGTCAACAGGCACGTGGATGTGGGTGAACCTGTGGATATCATATACCTGGATTTTCAGAAGGTGTTTGACACAGTCCCCCACCAAAGGCTGTTGAGGAAACTTCACAGTCAGGGAATAACAGAGCAGGTCTACTTATGGATTCAAAATTGGTTGAGGGCCAGGAAACAGAGAATGGGGGTCAATGGGCAATTTTCACAATGGAGAGAGGTGAAAAGCGGAGTGCCCCAGGGATCTGTCTTGAGGTCGGTGCTTTTCAACTTGTACATAAATGACCTGGAGACAGGGATAAGTAGTGAGGTGGCCAAGTTTGCGGATGACACAAAACTTTTCCGGGTGATGAAGACCAGAAGGGATTGTGAAGAGCTGCAGAAGGACCTCTCCAAGTTGGGAGAATGGGCAGCAAAATGTCAGATGCGTTTCAACGTAGACAAGTGTAAAGTGATGCATATTGGGGCAAAAAACCAAAACTTCACCTGTAGGCTAAAGGGTTCTGAGCTGTCTGTGACAGCTCAGGAGAGAGATCTTGGGGTGCTGGTGGACAACTCGATGAAGGTGTCGACCCAGTATGCAGCAGTAGTTAAGAAGGCCAATTCCATGCTTGGGGTAATTAAAAAAGGGGTTGAGAACAAAACAGCCAAAATTATTATACCATTGTACAAATCAATGGTATGGCCACACCTATAGTATTACGTATAGTTCTGGTCACCACATCTCAAAAATGACATAGTGGAGCTGGAAAAGGTGCAGAAGAGAGTGACAAAAATTATTATGGGACTGGGGCACTTCCCTTATGGAGAAAGACTGCAGCGTTTGGGGCTCTTCAGTCTAGAAAAAAGGCGCCTGAGGGGGGACATGATTGAGACATACAAAATTATGCACGGGAGGGATAGAGTCAATAGAGGGATGTTCTCTTCCCTCTCTCACAATACCAGAACCAGGGGGCATCCACTGAAATTGAATGTTGGGAGAGTTAAAACAGATAAAAGGAAATACTTTTTTACCCAGCGTGTAATTAAGCTATGGAACTCCTTGCCACAGGAGGTGGTGATAGCATCTGGCCTAGATGCCTTTAAAAGGGAACTGGATAGATTTCTGGAGGAAAAGTCCATCGTGGGCTATAGACCATGATGGGTTGGGCAACCTCCTTACATTAATAGTAGGCTACTTCAGAATGCCAGGTGCAAGGGAGTGGCAACAGGATGTAAGCATCTTGTTGTCTACATAACTCCCTTAGGCACCTGGTGGGCCACTGTGAGATACAGGAAGCTGGATTAGATGGGCCTGTGGCCTGATCCAGTGGGGCTCTTCTTATGTTCTTATGAGAGGGTGCCAACCCACAACCCCGATGGCAGATCCAGAGGCCTTCCGAGGCCTTATAAAGGCACTTCCAGTTTTTGGCAAAACCTGGAAATGCCTTTTGGAGGCCTCCAGGAGTCCTTCAGTGTGTGTGTGTGTGTGTGTGTGTGAAAAATTTATGGTTCCAAGATGCCTGATGCTCTAGTTACACCACTACATGCATTGTGATCATATTATGCTTGCATGGCTGTGTGTAAGATGAGTGCATCCTTAGGAGAACAGTGTAACAGATATGATGATGTGATCCTATAACTGAGCTGCAGTAAATCCAATGAGGTATTCATGCTGCCTTCCAGCTTGAGCCTATCATTGCGTTTCTTTTTGGATATAAAGAAGGCTTAATGAAGATTCCATCTCTTTGCAGCGGTTGGTGAGAGCAAGACAACCTGTAAGCGTGGATGTGTTGCCTCTGTCCATTCTTAGTTAGTAGTTGTGTTAGAAATGTCTATGTTAGGAAATGGTTCATTTGAAAATCCTAATGACAGGAAAGAACATGGTATGCAGTGTTGCTAATACCAGGTGTTCAGGCAAGTAGATGCAAATTCTATTCATGAGCTATGTAGTAAAAAATGACATTGTTTCTCAAGTTGTAAAACTCACCACAATTGAAATTTATGCATTTGAGGATGGATGATGCCAAGGGGCCAAAGATGTTCACCTCTAGTTTTTTCCACTGCTCTCACATTCCAGTGAGTTCAAATTTCATAACAAAATACCAGATAATCCCAATAGTTTTAGTATTTACAAAAAGCTTATGCAATAATGAATTTCCAAACATCTTGGCTTCCCTGAACTAACTCTTCTAGTGATGCTTCTAGCCAAGAGGACTAGAAATGTACATTTAAGGCCCAATCCTAATAATAGGAAGTTCTAGAGGAATACATGTTCCATCAGTGCTGCCTGCCACAAAAGTGGTTTTGCAGCAGCGCATAGAGCCAGCAGGTAAGCTTGGTGTGTGTGTGGGGAATAGTGGAGGGCAGGGGGGTTCAACAGGGTGAGGGGAAAGTGGAATGAGAAGGAGATGGGGCGGGGTGTGGATTGATCTGGCTCAGAAGAAGGGCAGGATTGACGGTGGATACATGCTGAATCCTAAGCCCCTTCCCAGGTCTGCTCCAGCACCACTGCATTGCCACACAGGGATTTGGGTTGGATTGGGCTGTTACGAGTAATCAGATATTGAAATTCAACGTTATGACTTCAGGGCTGAGCCAAAGGTTAATCTGCAGACATGGGTGTGGTGATGAACATTATGCTTTCAAAAAGGTACTGAAATGGGCCCTGTAGCATTTCCTGTTGTTACCTTTCTTTGACACTGTGTCCAGCGGTTAGCAACCATTGCTTTCTGAGGCTGCTGCTTTTTCATCATGCTTATTCGTCTGATCTCTCATTTCTCGAGTTATCCTAGCCTATCAGGGACCCTGGTATAAGCATGATAACCTCACAGATAAGCTCTGAGCTAGAATGACAGCTTTGCTTTCTGGACTGGTCATATAGGGAACCCCAACCAATCAAGAGCACATTACCTCTGCTCTAAGCTGTATGTATGTATGTATGTATGTATGTATGTATGTATGTATGTATGTATGTATGTATGTATGTATGTATGTATGTAT
>JAJKFI010000003.1:33643940-33689910 GCA_029204185.1 Lerista edwardsae
TATGTATGTATGTATGTATGTATGTATGTATGTATGTATGTATGTATAGGGAAAACACCAAATAATTTCTCAATCCCACCCCCCACAATGAAGATAAAAGCAACAAAGTATCTATTTTCTTTGGTTAGGAGCACAGAAACACATATGGCAGGGCAAAAAAGGCCTATATGAAGATTAATTACTCCAGCCTGTTGGATTTAACTTGACTGCACAAGGTGAGACAGTGCAATTATTTAATCATAGTGCTGCTTTCAGCTTCAGAGGCTAGAAATATAGTGATTGTGCTTCTGTTTCTACTTAATTTAGAAGCCCTCTCTTAGGAAACCAGGAAGGAGTGATAACATTTTATTGTGGGAAGCTGCTGGTTAGCTGACCCATATGAATCCCTCACTATGGAACAATGGATAGATCCTGAATTCTTGAATACACAGAACAATAATGACGATGACAGTAACTTTTAGAAGTTTGAGCTGGTGACCAAGTTCTGACTGCGTAAGATAATTAAGACAGTAAAGATTTGGTTTGTTTCCAAATGATTCTTGTTAACACAGTATGCCAGTGTGGTCCCTAGTCATACCCCCCCAGGTGTTCTCACCTTCAGGGCTTATCTGCAGAGATGGCCATTCTGCTTGTGGAGATACCCAGGGGCAGAGACGTCATCCGGGCGCGTCAGGAACAGGAACGCCCGGATGATTGGCAGCCCTCTGCCCCTATGGCGGAGGCCAGCCACGCCTCCCTGCGCCTCCCTGCACCTCGAATTGCTCCATTTCAGAGCTAAGCGATTTGGATGCGCGGGAGGGCGGGCAGGCCCAGGAGCAGCTCGCCCATCCGCGGGAGAGGCGGCGCGGCCCGGGCCCGTCCACGGAACTGGCGGAACGGCGTACCGGTCTGTTCCGTCAGGATGACACCACTGCCCAGGGGGCAGGTCTAAGGAGCATGTCAGCATAGGGGTAGGGCTAACCAGAGCTCTCTCATTTTCCGACACTACCAGTACACTGTGCCCAAAGTTATAAGCCCTGAAAAGAGTCCTGGGCAGCCGTCTTGTGACCCCATAGAGTTTGTTTTCGGGAAATGCTTCATGTTAAAATCGGCCCTAGTGTAAACAATCCATTTAAATTCTGAACACAGCACACGCCAGAGGAAGAGATTGTGGAATTTGCAACCAACTGAGAAGCTGCGGTGAAGCTACACAGTGTTTTCCTGAGTCATTGTAATGAGGGAATACGTGAATGTTTTTGATCTGACAAGGAAAATTAGCCCAAACAAAACAATGAAAAGAAATTAAAAACAACAACAACAACAACAACCGCAGATGTTATGGTTTGGTGGAAATTGATGGCCCAGCCTCAGCAAGGTTAGGCTTTAAAAACATTGTTTTTGTGACTCTTCGGTCTAATAGAATCACCAGCAGACGCTCCCCATCTGTTTACCTGCAGCGTTTTACCTGGAGGTGTTGGCATTTCAGTGCATCTGATGGATCAATCTACTTTTCAACTTGGGGCACTGAGCCTTTTGCGGAATCTCAGTGGTAGGAAAGATAAACTAAAATCCTATTACTCAGCCCACTGTACTGTGATGGTTGTTTCTTTTGAGCCTCTTGGCAATATAGCATTTACTTTAAAACTGTATATCACATCAGAATCCATTGAAAGCCATTATTTGTCTGGCAGGATATTTATAAAAGCCAGCATTGGTTGCAGTCCTTAGTCAATATTTTTCCCTCTTATTGATGCACAACAAGCCAGTCACTTTGAAATATTTAAATGTAATACTCCTCTTCAAGATATCATTAATATTTCTATCACACTGCTAGACATGATGATTTGATGAAAATTGATTCAGAAGAAACAGCAGAGACTGGGAGATGTTGCTTCAACTTGCCATTGAGGTAGGAATAACATGAATATTGTAGAAGGGCAGCATGGGTCTCCCTCTCCAAAGAAGCAAGAAAATTTAAAGATGGAGGTACCCTTGATTGTCACTGCCATTTCCCTTGGGCCATGAACAACATTGCAGAATAGATTAGTGCAAGGGCATATCTAAGGTGTGCAAGCCAGGGCACGTGCCCTGGTTGCCACTGATGCGGGGTGCCAGGGGTAGGCTTACCCGGATGAGCAGTGGATGAGCAGTGGTGACGGCACCCCCCCTCTCTGTGACACTGCCTTTCCATGAAGGGAGGCTCATTGCCTGCAGGAGGGACCCCTGCCCTCCCAAGGATCTATTTGGCTCTGAAATGGAACCCTTCTGGGAGAGGGTGCAGCATGCAGGTGCGGAGGCAATTTGATGACGCAGAAGGATCAAGTTGCTGCGGCATTGTGGTACGGTCTCTGTGGGCAGGTGCACGTCCTCACATGGGCCAAGGTGACTCCCAAGTTGGCACAAACATACTTATCAAAACATTTGCAACAACACTGGTCTGGCACAGGAGACGTGTATTGGCCACCGCGAGCTTTGGATTATGCCCTTAATTAGTTTCCAGAATCCCAGTCCTGTTGCATTTCCACATAGATCTCAGTAAAATAAGAGAATAGATAAATAATCCAGAACACATTTGTATTCAAATGTAGAAAATTTAAGTCCTTAGAGGTGTACAATCACATTCAAGAACAATTTCTCTTATTATGAAGTTCTTCAAAAAACTGGCCCTGATTTTATACTCTCACTTTTCTTGCATTAAAATGGGAATTTCAGGTCGTGTTTGAAAGGCAACATTTACTTTTTTATTTATCTCAATTATAATATAATTTTAGATATGGCAAGTCATTTTTCATCAATGGAAGTGACACAGTCATTTGTGCTTTAGGGTTTTTTTTGGCTATTAATCTGTGGCAGCTGGCAAAACTGGGGTTGATATGATTAACCTGTGCAATCATTTATCTCCCTACATAATTAATATGGAGCCTTAACTTTAGCTTTTGAATATTGATTTAGCCTCATAGGAAATGAATTAATGATCAGCTATACCTATTGTAGTTATGATAAATATTTCCTACCTGCTCCTGTTATAAATGCATTTGTAATCTGGATACTACATTCATTTACATAAGGTTCTGAAATTTTCCTCAGGTGTGTACTTCTATTCCCTGTTGTAGTTTCCTTTCTCAGGAAACTTGCATCCTGTCACAGCATCAGCTTCTGGTTCAACAGTGACTGTAAATGCCTTGTTCTTGCATTATGCATCTAATCTGGATTCTAGAATTTACCCCCTATTTGACTATAGGGAAACATGCCAGAGAAGCCAACTCTCCCTTAAAATGCCCACCTGGTCTATGAAAGCTCAGCTAGAATGTGCACCAAGTCCAATAGGATGCCAACATGGCTAACACGCAGAGTCAAGAAGACTACAAAAGCTAAGAACATTTGCTATTTCGCCTCCCATTGTATTTTCACAACCAGGATTGGGCTACCCTTAAGGCACACTGAAGCGGTTGCCTCAGGCAGAAGATGGGTGCTGGGCACCCATCTCTGGCTACCTACTTGCTTCCATTGGTCCTCCTACTCTTTCCACT
The DNA here is from genome assembly GCA_029204185.1 of Lerista edwardsae. NCBI lineage: Eukaryota > Metazoa > Chordata > Lepidosauria > Squamata > Scincidae > Lerista > Lerista edwardsae. Next base: position 33,647,450 of record JAJKFI010000003.1, read on the forward strand.
CCCTGGATTTGAATAGGAAGGGGGGACAGAGGGGAAGAGGAAATGAGGAGAGTGCTAAGAACATGGGAGGAGCCGAGGCTGGTACATCATTGGGTAAGGGGGACAATATTTGGGATGCCGCCTCTGCTGTAAGGCGGTCCGGACAGGCTGTGCTCATGACAACCCCTCTAGCAGTTGCTAGAGGGCCCATGACCTTCAAGGACCTTCCCCCAACATTGGCCAATGGCCCAGTTTATCCTCAGGCAATGGTTTCACCACTCGAGAGAAAGTAAGGTTCAACTGTATGTAGTAGCCATGTTAGTCTGTTGTATCAAAAACTATACCTTCAAGACTGGTTTATTTCAGCTTAGGCTACCAAACTTCATCAAATGCATGAAGTGAAATATTTCACATGAAGTGGACTTTGAGGTAGATTAGGCTGAGAATTAGCAGCTGACCTAAGGTCATCCAGTGAGCTTCATGGCTCAGAAGATATTTGAAAGCAGGACTTCCTAGTCCAGGGCTGTCAAACTCTCTTCATACAGCAGGCCATTTATGATGCCTGCTGAGGGCCGGAAATGATGTAATTAAGCAGGAAGTTGTGTAATCAAGCAGCTCATGACCAGAATCAAGCACTTTTTTCTTACTTGGAAACTTGCTGCAAATAGAAGAGAAAATATGCAAATCTTGATCATATTTTCAATTGATCATTGAATAAAGGCCCAATTATCATGTGGGCTGTCCTTTCAGCAGTGACACCAGCCCAGCTGAGCAGCTGAGAACAGCTGGTGATGGAAGAGTGCAAGGGCCGGATAAAGAGCTTCATGGGCCGTATCTGGCCCCTGAACCTTATGTTTGACACCCCTGCCCTATCCAGGAACCTCTGTTCTAACCACCACATCATTCATTCATTCATTCATTCTGAGCTACCACCTTACCCTTGTAATCTCTGTGCTTCTTCTCATCCATAGAAGTTCTTCTCTTTGAAAAACCATTATGCTTGTTTACTTCGTTCAGGACTAACTGTTCTCTCTTCTGTTTTCTCCCTCCACATTCCAAAAGCTTATTTGAAGCTTGGGCTGGGTTGTTCTTTAATTAGCGTTCCTTGGAAGTATAAATAGTAGAGCGATCAGAGAAGCCAGGGCAAACCCCCTGCTTGACATCAGAAGAGTGATCCAAACCTGAGAAGAAGTTATAAAACAAGGTTCTTCTTAAATTGCATGGCACAAAATGCATGGCAAACAGAGAGTGTATGTATACAAAAGGTTGCCTAAAGGTTGCACAAAAGAAATGCATGAATCTTTTTATGAAGAGTTTGGCTCATGTCCATTTTTCTTTAGGCAGAGATTGTCCAAATGTCTCCCTTTTCCCCTTTCATATATTGGGTGAGAAGCACAACTCTGATTACTTCCCATGTTAGCCTTTTGAACAAAAGCAAGAGGGCCAGCCCATCCATAAGGTCACCTCATGAGGGCACCTCGAGATGCAGATTGGTGTGGCTACCTCCATCCAACCATGTGCCACCACCTCTTTCCACTCCTTGACTTTAAAAGAGAAAGAGGAGTGGAAGAGGACACATAGGAGAACAAGGGGCGCAGTGATCATTTTAGAGGGCAGGCCCACCCTGGCATGTGCTAAGGGTCCATAACTTTCAAGAACTTTTCCCCATCATTGGCCAAAGGCCTAGCTTATCCTCAGGCACTGGTTTCACCACTCAAGAGAAAGTAGGGTTCAATTGTCTGTAGAAGGGCCCCAGTAGTTGCTGGGTGAGGGAGGTAAGAGGAAGTACTTTCCAGGGCACTTCCTTTTCACATCCTTCCCCAGCTACCAATGTGGCTGGGTCTGACAATGTGCTCCAGTGGCAAAACCTTTTTCAGACAGCAAACTCAGGAGTGGGGAAGAAACTACCTCTGTCCATTGTCATCACCCTAACCAGATTGTGCCCAGGGTCCAGCATACCTTGCCTCTGACCCTGGATGGATTACAGTGTTGGAGACACTCTAGCCCACCACTCTACTGTCCTTATTCTATTTTCATTTCTGCCTGATTCCTCTCATCTTTTTTTTTTTTTAAATCCAGGTGGTGAAAGGAGGAATAGTGGCTGGCATGCCACATGCTAATAGTGTGGGACAGCACTTGGTTTCCCACCTCAAGATCTGTAGGCCTTAAACTAGCCCCTTAAACCAGAACAAAGTTTCCTCTAATAATGTGATTTTTTTTTCTAGATTTTGAATTGAAGTCCTGCATAAAAATAAAAAAACCCCAAAAGCTTCTTTGTTTTCCTTTTGAGGACTATGTGTGTTTCTAAACTTTTATTTTTTCCCTTGTAGCTAGAACTTACTGAAGCAAACATTGTTGCATGAACAATATGATGCAAGATCAATAATGTGTATACTGCACCAAACCAAAAAATCCTCAATATTTTCTTCTCTCAATCTCGTCATCCTTCAATCAACAGCCAAAATGGAAATAAGAAATAAGCAAAACATGTACAGCATTTTGTTATTCCTCCCTTGCACTGCTCACAAATGGCATTCAGTCCTAGAAAAAGTTAACATTTTTGTTCTTGATATTAAGCTTCCTTTCTTACAAAGGGAAGGAACGAATGAATTTTCAGCATCATTTGTGTAGTGCATCTGAAAGTGTGTTTAATTTCTTTGGCTTTCTTAATTGGCACTTGTAAAAGCTGTACTTTGAGACTTGTCTTGATGGGAGGTAGTAGCACGCTGCAATAAAGAAGCATCCCTGAATCAGAAATCTGTAATTTATGTTTTATAGCTGTGATGGCCATTTCCAATAGGAAAGCATTTCAGTTTCCCACTGTATTCTTCATAAAGCAGTACCTGTGATCAGCCCACTCTGGTTGCATAGTATCTCTTCTCACAGTAGATAGGGAGTGATTGCAGAATGTATGCAAATGATGCAGTCCACATGTTTAGAAACTAGCAACTCATTGTGATGTAGTGGTTAGAGCATCACACTATGGAGACAGGCAGCCCAATCCTAAGTTGCAAGGCTGGTGCAGGAGGGCTGTATCCTAAGCCAAGTAGGAGGCAGCAGCAGCACAGGGTAAAGGGAGGTTTTCTATGGGACTGCTCGGATCTGTGCCAGCTGATTTGCAGGCGCATGGGAATGTGCACTTGGGCCTGCCCTGGCCAGGGCTTAGGATTTGGTGCTAGGGCCATCGGCCGTCACCACGCCCATTCCTGCCCACTGCACCGCCCCATTATGCCCCCAGCACGCCTCTGGAACACCCTCCGTGATGTCCTGTGCTGACCGAGTGCAGTCGGCATTCGACCAGTGCATGACTGGCGCAGTGGTGCCCCTGCATTGGGGGCAGGTGACGCAGGTGCGCCTGATGGCACATTTGCAATAGCGCTGGACTGGTGCAAGAGTGCAGCACCGGCGCAATGCCAGTATAGGATTGTGCTCTGAGACATAAATCCTCACTCAGCTATACTGGTGGGGTATATTGGCAAAGTCTGAACTGATACAGGGCCAGAATGTTCTACTACTATATGTACTCTTTATCAAAGTCTTGCTTTCTCCGTGTTCGTGGACCTTTTGCTAGATCTCTCTCCAGTAACAGGGCTAGTTCTCATCATGATTCAGTGGAAGGGAGTGGCTCTCGAAAAAGATTTGTTAAAGGGATTTAACAAATCTTTTTTGAGAGTCACTCCCTTCCACTGATGATGAAAACTAGACCTGTTATTAGAGAGAGAGAGAGATCTAGCAAAAGGTCCATGATCATGGAGAAAACAAGACTTTAATACAAACCCAAACAAAAGGCCATGCTAAGCCTTTAAAAAACACAGCTTTAAAGATGTCATAAATTGCGCCCAGATTGTCAGATGATCTGCGGTAGGGTTTTTTTTTCATTCACAAAGGACAAAAATAGCTCTTGCCTCTGTTCTCTGAAAGGCTGCAGTGACAAGGGGCATGATATCCGTCCTCCCACTTTGGAGTTTGCAATCCAAACTCCGTACAAAGCGAGACACGAGTATTGTTCTTTCACAAGCCCCTGATTACATCCAGTTCAATTAATTTCATGTGAAGTCTGTTTGTGGTTTTGTCTGTGCGTGAGTTTGTTCTGAGCATGCACAAGTGGGCTTGGCGAAGTGCTCCTTTGTTGGTAGCGTTTGTGAGATTGCATCTTGGAGAGGGGACGTTTAAATGCCATGTCATCTCTCTGCTGGGAAAAAGCTTTTCAGCTCCTCTCGGCTGCATTTAAAAATTGGTTGCAAGGCTGAGCTCATTTCTATCCACAGAAATTGAGCGTGTTTCTTTCCAAACCCTTCATCTGACATTGTCATATCTTGAATAAAAGCCAAACAGGAGAGGGACAAGTTTATTAATTAACGAATTAATTTAAAAGATTTATATCCCGCTTTTCCCATGCCAAAGCAAATACCCAAGACGGCATCCAAATACCACACTAAAATGTACAATATGTAAAATGGTGCAATCTGAAACACGCTGTGAATGGGCACAAATCTCCTGTGCTGGCCCAGTGTTGTCATAAATGTGCCATAAGGCATGTTTGCATCAACTTGGGAGTCGGCTGAACTGGTGCAAAGATATAAACTGGCCTGCACATACAGCCTCCGTCCTGCCCCTGGTAAGTGGGGAGGCATCAGCCGATCGGCTGGCATAGAGGGCCACAGCGCTGCCAGAGTTAGAATTAGAATCTTCTGCTGCTTTGGTGTAAAAGAAGATCTGATTGCTGAAAGGAGTGGTAGCTTCTCTGCATGTTTATAGGTGAGCTCACACCAGCTTTTCTTCCAGATCTGGACCTCTGGAAATGGCTCATAGAACAAGGCTATAACATCTCAAGCAACAGCCAAATATGACCTAAGTGTGGGAAGAACCTTGTAAGATTTATACAGGCTGCTACAAAGGGATGTTAAGCTTTCAAAGCACCTCTTCATTGTAGTTCCCAAATGTTTTCATAAATCCTACATGGTTTTTCAGTAGGTGTATTTTACAATAATAATGTATTCATTATGATTCCTTAAGGCTGCTTTACACTTTACTTTTAGCCACCATAAAGAAAATCTCTATTCAGGAAGGTAAAAATTTGCAACTCTGCCGTGACTTGGTTTTTCGTGTCATTCAACAATTAAATGTCCACTCAGAGCTGAAGGTTTTTTTTTTTACCACTTTAGTATTTTCTCCCACTTTGCTACAGATAAAAGCAGTGCTTGATTATTTTGCCCTCTTGCAAGCAATCCACTTGCAACCATTTGTTCCTGCTAGAGATGGTGGATAGGAACTATAACATTGTTCTCCAAGGGTACTTCTAGACGTTGTCCTTGTTTTTACCTTCTGTAAAAAGATTGCTCTACGTAGGCTGTTCAGTTTCCTACCCTTTTCAAGTACTCAACTCTCTTGCAGAGTAGCGGGAGGGGGTGTATACCAGCAGAACCAGCATGTATCAGGATCTTATGCCCCTGCTAACTGGGCAAGAGGCACTTTTTCTAGCGGTGTTCCTCTTATATTTAGCAGAGGGAGAGTAATTGTCCCTCTTCACCCCTGCGCAGTCTTTCTAGTGGCTGTTGCTGGTGGTTCTGCCTTTTTCTTATTATTAGATTGTGAGCCCTTTGGGACAGGGAGCCATTTAACTTTATTATTATTAATTCTATTTACCTGTAAACCACTTTGTGAACTTCGTGTTGAAAAGTGGTATATAAGTACCTGTTGATTGATTGATTATGCCCTCTTTTTTCAAACTCACCTGCCCCTTTCTTTCCTCAGATGTCTGGGTGAATGCAGGAAATTCTTTTTCACTGGTGGTTGCCATTTTTCTCCCGGTGCAGAAGACAGTTCGATGCAGTGGCAGACCCAGCTGAGTGTCTGCTCCAGGACTGGGTCTGATGACAGGCACCACCTTTACCAGCTCCCTGCCACCTGTGCTGTCCCCACTACCACTCCTGCCATGCCATGCTCCATTTTGGATTTCTTTCAGCACAAGGGCAGGTGGGCTGAATTCCTCCCATGCCTCTGCTCCATCCCCCTTCCCTCCATGGTGAAGGGTCTGGGGATCCCCTCGCCCGCAGCAAAGAGGTAGGATTTCCACTGGTTTGATGGAAAATTAGTAATGGTCTCAAAACATTTTGAGCTAGTGCTGCCTTTTAAGAACATAAGAAGAGCCCCGCTGGATCAGGCCAAAGGCCCATCTAGTCCAGCTGCCGGTATCTCACAGCGGCCCACCAGGTGCTCCAGGGAGGAATGAGACAACAAGATGCTTGCATCCTGTTGCCACTCCCTTGCACCCAGTATTCTGAAGTAGCCCACCACCAATATAAGAAGGTTGCACAATCCATCATGGCCTATAGCCCACGATGGACTTTTCTTCCAGAAATCCATCCAATCCCCTCTTAAAGGCATCTAGACCAGTTGCCATCACCACCTCATGTGGCAAAGAGTTCCACAGATTAACTATCCGCTGGGTAAAAAAAGTACTTCCTTTTAACAATCCCAACCCTCAGTTTTAACAGATGCCCCCTGGTTCTGGTGTTATGAGAGAGGGAAAAGAACATGATGAGGCAAAACAGAAACATCCGAGGACTGATAAGCTTTCTGGTGAAGAGGTGTTGTTTCAGGAGGGTTTTAACTCCTTTGATCATGACATCACTTCCGGTGGTCCCCAGACAGAATGTCATTCTAAAAAGTGGGTCCTGGAGCTAAAACATTTGAGAACCGCTAGCCTATGATATTGGGTTTTTCAGACCATTGTGGTACAATATTGGTGAACAGTAGCCGTACTGCTGTTTTCCAACTTTAAAAGGTTAAAAAAGAATTTTCCAAATCAACCCAGAATCTAGTCTATTCAAATTGTGATTTTTTTTTCCAACTTTGTTTTAAAGCTGTGACAAGTATACTTTCAAGGTTGCAGTATTTTTACCTGGGCTCGTTTCTTGCAAGGAGTGCAAGGTATGGAGATAGCAAAAGCTAAATCAAATGAGAACACCTAAATTGACCACAAAATGCTAGGCGTTAGCATTTTCTCAACATTTTCTGCTGACAAGCCTCAGCTATCCTGGAAGGAAATACTAACCAAAATCTGATTATAGGGTTCCGTCCATGCTGCAACAACTGGTTCATCTGAGGAAGACAGACTATGAATTGGTCATTGCAGTACACCGTCCTCATCTACTGAGCCTGATATATGGATGAAGAGACAGTATAATAAGATTACGAAGTGTCTGCTACCCGCTGCATCAGGGTATTTGTGCTTGTTTGGGGATATGATGAAATATTGTGACACAAGGCTGTGCCCAGATGATTCAGGAGCGATTGAGGAGTTTGTTTGCTATGTAGCATTTTTCTTCCTTTATAAAGCTCCTAGAGAAGAATTGCAGGCTGACAATTGCTGTATACTTAATGCATTTGTTAAATGATGCAGCTAAATCTGTTACTTTGAGAGTGGCCCAGTTTGCTTTTCTAGCAGCTAAAAGTGAAAAGGATGTTGTAGGAATGGGAATGTGGCAGACTGCAGGAAACATATAAAAGTTTTGTTTCTTTTATTCCCCCTTTTTTCTTCTTGGGATGAATTTGTCTTTGGGGAATGGAAGGAACCTGTTACCTTCATGCCCTCGTTGTGGATTTCCCGCTAGCATCTGATTGGCCATTGGGGGAAAAAAAGATGCCATGTTTCTGTTTTTGTTGTATTTGTGGTCCTTTGGTTTGATCCAACTGGGCTCTTCTTCAGATCCTGCTTCTAGAACAGGCCTTGTGGAGATAATGCGGTCAGGCTTAGAGTGCAATCCTAACCTGGAGTTAGGCTGGGATAGTTAGGCCAGCAAAGTTTGGCCGGAACACCGTGAAGTATGTTTGGTCCACTCTTATCTTGGAGTCAGAGAGGCCAGCACACAGACTCCGAGAGTGGTCGAAACACACTTTACAGTGGCCCTTGTGCCAGCCAAACTTTGCTGGCCTAACTATGCCAGCCTCACTCCCGGTTAGGATTGCATCCTTAACCTCATGGTTGGTTCTAGAGGGAAATTATACTGGATGTCTAACCCCTGCTAACTGGGCAAGAGGCACTTTTTCAAGTGGTGTCCTCTTATATTTAGCAGGGGGAGAGCAATTGTCCCTCTTCACCCCAGCACAGTGTCTTTCTCATGGTGCTGGTGCTGGTGGTGTTCTCCATTCCTTTAGATTGTGAGCCCTTTTGGGACAGGGAGCCATTTAACTTTAATGTTATTATTTAACTTTAATGTTATTATTTGCCTGTAAACCGCTTTGTGAACTTTATGTTGAAAAGCGGTATATAAATACTAGTGATTGATTGATTGATTGATGTCAGTAAAGACACAAGACCGGCAAATGCCACTTCTTCTATCGAGCCACCATTCCCACTTTGCATGGGGCACAAGAGATAGTTGGAGGCAGTGTGAGAGGATTCTTGGTTCTTCAGGCTTACAGCAGTGATTCTCAAACTTGTGTAGAGTTTGAGCCTTTCTAAGTATTTGTGGGGGCGAATGCATTGATGGGACGTGATCCCCAGGATACCCCAGGGGTATAGGATGTCAGCATCACCACTACTGCTGATACCTGCCCAAGCACACCGACGACATGCCCCAGCCAGTTCCAATACCCACCCAATCCTTCTGTGGAATTCCTGGGAATGGCCTCTCCGCTGATTTACCTGCTCTGGCAGAGGCTCTGGGGGTTATTGGTGCACATCTGTGGCTACCAGCCAGTTGTGCTGGTAGTCCTGGCTTGCACATCTCATTGCAGAGGCTGCTGCACGAGCCGCCTGGGCCTTGCTATGACTTCATCAGCACACAGCCCTGATATGATTGGGCAATATCAGGAAAGTTCAAGGAAGTGGGGAGGGAAACAGGCCCTCTCATGGGCTGCTTAGTGTACCATCTCTAGAAGAACCGCCTGATTCTTGACCCCCAGCTCCTACTACACTAGATAGGGGCTTGGTAGTTTTTCTTTTCTTCGTAAAATGAAGTCGCTTACTAATGCTTAATATAACATTAATAGGATTTTGCTAACTCTACAAATGACAGTCGTGGAAGCAAAATTGTAGTTGCCCTAATTTTAGAATTGTGCTTCTGATTATGTGCAATTAAACAGTTCCTAAATTTGTTGTTTGCTATAAACCTTCAAGTTAAAAATCCCATCAAATATATTCATTACTTTACAACTGCAGCTACTCCTCATATGACTACTTAAAAGAATTCATTATCATCACCATTAATGAGGGACCTGACAGCTACTGCTGATACGTCAAAGAATTCATTATCACCATCCGTAGAGAGCTGACTGAATGAGCAGTGATTACCCTGTACATCAGCCTCCTCACAAAGGCTTTGTCCTCTATATGTAAAGTAGCTGTGAACCCTCTTTAGCAATGATTTGCCTAAAATTGTGTGAAGAACGTTTGTGTGAGGATGGTGCACATCTGTGTGCTCTGAGAGTGGCCCAAACATACTTTACGGTGTCCCTTATGCCAGCCAAACTTTGCTGGCCTAACTGTGCCAGCCTTACTCCAAGTTAGGATTGCGCTCTAAGAGAGGCACATCTATATGTTACTTCACAGTAACCCTTCCTATATGACCAAGGGAATATGTATGGCTGAAGCGGGGCTGTACCTACTCATATGTGTAAGCCACCTTTCTTCTAATTGTGTTTATCATAAGAAGATAAGAACAGCCCTGCTGGATCAGGCCAAAGGCCCATCTAGTCCAGCTTCCTGTATCTCACAGTGGCCCACCAGGTGCCTCAGGGAGCCCAGTAGACAACAAGATGCTTGCATCCTGTTGCCACTCCCTTGTACTTGGCATTCTGAAGTAGCCTACTATTAATGTAAGGAGGTTGCACCACTCATCATGGCATATAGCCCACGATGGACTTTTCTTCCAGAAATCTGTCCAGTCCCCTTTTAAAGGAATCTAGGCCAGATGCCATCACCACTTCCTGTGGCAAGGAGTTCCATAGCTTAATTACCCGCTGGGTGAAAAAGTATTTCCTTTTATCTGTTTTAACTCTTCCAACTCTCAATTTCAGTGGATGTCCCATGGTTCTGGTCTTGTGAGAGAGGGAAAAGAACATCCCTCTATCCACTCTGTCCCTCCCATGCATAATTTTGTATGTCTCAAGGCCTTCAATATCTCGAAGGACATGTTGAGTTTAATAACTAGGGAGCTGTGAATTGAGATTTTAATCTGTCAGGCTGATGGGCAGTGCAACCCTGAAAACCGCGCAGCGTCGACGCAGCAGGGTTGTGACGGTGCTGCGCACTTAGTGCCGATGCAGGAGTGCTGTGCGGCACTCCTGCGTCGGCGCTAAGGCAACGGGACCGGCATTGCAGGCAGCGCTGGTCCCATTGCGCACACGCTGCGTCTCCCTTCTGTCGGCTGAAGCCATCTTGGAATGGGTTGGATAATGGGCGTTTCTGAGCGGGGGGGGGGCTGGTGGTGGGCAGGCCGGCAAGTGTGCCAGCGCGGCAGGGAGGCAGGCCCAGGATTTGGCCATAAGGCCATAAAGCCATATCCTAGACCTGTTCGGGGGCCCGAATGGTCCTGATCCGGGCTGCGCGGTCTCCTCGGATCTGCGGCTGCTGTTTAGCAGGTGCAGATCCGAGTCGCACGTAGAGGAGGCTGGAGCCTCCCCACAGCAAGGGCACATTCGTGGGGAGGCTCCAGCCTTCCTGTACTGAGGATATGGCACAGGCCGTCTGGCCTCGCCATTCCGGCGCAGTATAGGATTGCACCCTTAGTTTTATTAATGGTTTTAATAATTTTTTCATTATTAGTTTAAAAAACCCTTCCTATTATTTTCACAGCTGTTCATGATTCATATCATAATTTCTTCAGAAACCATTTCACTTCCCCTTTCCTCATAGTCCCAGGATTTCACAGAAATCCATTACATTGCACAAAACAGAGGCTGGAACATACGACTTCAGCATTTACGTTCAGTGTTTATAGAGGCATTTGTCATACTCCGTATTCTGCATTCATCCAAGATTGTAAATCACACCAGTAATGATACTAACTGTTCACTTGACTATAGGCTGAAATGTGCAGTAAGGGAGCAAGACCATTATGAACAGTGACATAAAATATAATTTAGGTTATTGTTGTACTGAAAATCCGAGATGTGAGTTGACCATACTGGGATGTGATTTCTGCTAGCATTGCCAGATACCTGGATTTCATGGAAAAAGGACCACTGTAAGACTGCAAATTAACAGGGCGCAATCTTATGACACCCCTTGGGTTGACGCTACGTGCTTGTGTCGGCCCAATGTCAGTAGCGCCGACTGGCACCCCCCGGATGGCCCTCTCACAGACTCCCCCGCAACTCTCACTTGCGGTTAGTAATCAGCTCCACAGGGACTCTGTTCTGCCACCACAGGTACTGCAGGTTGTCACAACCTGGTATCCGTCTCCCATCCAAAAACAAGCTACAGATTCTCCTGCTTAGCTTCAGGCAGTGCCAGCAGCTCAACCATCAGTCCACACCTCTTGCTTAATGCTGTTCCTTGTTCAGTGTGCTCAGTGTGTGTGCTCAGTCCACACACCTCAATGCTGTTGAGTTATTCTTCAGTTCCAGCCAGTTGCCTTGGAGGGAATATGGACCAGTGGCATAGCTAAAGAAGTGTGTGTGTGTGGGGGGGGGGTGCAATTGCACCAGGCAACAAGCTTTAGGGTGGCAACAAGTTGAGCTACACTAATGGCCAACATTGTGAAAACCCTGTTAAGTATGAATAATAACATCATCTTATATATCATTGGAATGGTAATTTAATGCAGAATGCAATGAAACAAACTACATTGGAAAATCTGTATTCTATCAAACATTATGGCCAATTACCAAGAAACCTTTTACAGTTGTGCTTCGTTATCCACTGATTTGACTCACCACTGATACCTGGGTCCAACTTTATATGCCTTGTAACAAGGAAAAAATGGGCCAAACTTCCATTTACTCTCTTCCTACATTCCATTAGAGTCCATTATTCACCCCATCTAATGGCTGAATGCAGTATAGCGTCTATATCAATGTATTTTAGGGCATCAATGAAGGAGCAAGAAACCTGGAGGTGGGTCCTTAAATCTATTTTTCCATTGATTTCAGTATCTGATGTTTTTGGTATCCACTGGGGGTCCTGGAATGGATAACGAGACATGACTTGTATTTATTTATTTATTTATTTATTTACTTAATAAATTAAATTTGATTTGGCCTGGGGGTGGGGCGGCTATAAAATCATCTTTGCAAGTTGCAGATTCTTTGGCTTCGTCACTGATATGGACAAAGAGGACTAGAAGCACGTTTTATAACATAGAATTCTAGCCTGGTAATGGGAACCTGGAAGCAGCTGTTTCCACCTTCTAATTAAGATTTAAGTCATGATATCTATATATATAAAGAAGAGCCTGGGTGTGTGTGTATGTATGTATGTATGTCTCGCATAGGCTCCTCAACGCCTGGAGCGATCGGCACGAAACTCGGCACGCATACACCTTGCGGCCGGGCGACAAACACTGCGGGGGTCGGGGCCCCCTAGCGCCCCCGGGGGTGGGGGTACGTGGGGGTCCCCACGTGAAAATGGTCAAAAACGGCCGAAATCGGCGTCAAATCCACAGTTTCAGGGGTCGCCGAGATGAGCGTTGCCGCTCCCGACATTGTTGGAGTCTGGATTTGCACCCCCCTCGACGTGGGGGGCCAGAAGGGGTGCGAAACACAACGTCCGCCATGCCCTGCTGGAACGCCTGGACCGATTGGCGCCAGACTCGGCATGCGCAAGCCTAGCAGCCTGGCCACAAACACTGCGGGGGTCGGGCCGCCGTAGCACCCCCAGGGGTGGGGGTACGCGGGGGTCCCCGCTTGAAAACGGTCAAAAACGGCCAAAATCGGCATCAAATCCACAGTTTCCAGGGTCGCCGAGATGAGTGACGACGCTCCCGATGCCATAAGAGTCCGGGTTCAGCCCCCCCTCGACATGGGGGTCAAGAAGGGGTGCGAAACAAAACGTCCGCCATGCCCCGCTTTGACGCCTGGACTGATTGGCGCCAAACTCGGCATGCGGAAGCCTAGCGGCCTGGCGACAAACACTGCGGGAGTCGGGGGCCCCTAGCGCCCCTGGGGGTGGGGGTATGCGGGGGTCCCCGCGTGAAAACGGTCAAAACTGGCCAATATTGGCATCAAATCCACAGTTTCCGGGGTCGCCGAGATGAGCGGTGCCGCTCCCGATGCCGTTGGAGTCCGGGATCAGCCCCCCCTCGACGTGGGGGGCAAGAAGCGGTGCGAAAGAAAACGTCCACCATGCCCTGCTGGAACTCCCGGACCGATTGGCGCCAAACGCAGCATGCGGAAGCCTAGCGGCCTGGCCACAAACACTGCGGGGGTCGGGGCCCCCTAGAGCCCCCGGGGGTGGGGGTACATGGGGGTCCCCAAGTGAAAACGCTCAAAAACGGCCAATATCGGCATCAAATCTGCAGTTTCTGGGGTTGCTGAGATGAGCGGCAACGCTCCCGATGGCGTCGGAGTCCGGGTTCAGCCCCCCCTCGACGTGGGGGGCGATAAGGGGTACGAAACACAACGTCCACCATGCCCCGCTGTGACACCTGGACCGACTGGCACCACACGCGGCATGCAGAAGCATCGAGTCCGTAGTTTCCGGGGTCGCCGGGACGAGTGGCGACACTCCCGATGCCGCTGGAGTCCGGGTTTGGGGCCCCCTCAGCATGGGGGGCCAGACGGGGTGCAAAACAAAAAGTCCGCCATGCCGTGCTGGAACACCTGGAGCAACATGCACCAACCCCGGCACGCACGTGCATTGTTGCCTGGCGACAAACACTGCGGGGGTCAGCCCCCCCTAGCACCCTCGGGGTGGGGGTCACAGGGGCCCCCCCATGAAGATGGCTGAAAATGGCCAAAATTGGCATCGACTCCGTAGTTTTCGGGGTCGCCGAGATGAGCAGCGATGCTCCCGACACAGTTGGAGTCTGGGTTTGGGCCCCCCTCAATGTGGGGGGCGAGAAGGGATGCGAAACAAAAGGCCCACCATGCCCCACTGTGATGCCTGGACCAATTGGCACCAAACTTGGCATGCGGAAGCCTAGCGGCCTGGCCACAAACACTGCGGGGGTCAGGGCCCCGTAGCGCCCCCTGGGGTGGGGGTACGCGGGGGTCCCCACATGAAGACAGCCGGAAACGGCTGAAATCGGCATCGAGTCCACAGTGTCCAGGGGCGCCGGGACAACCGGCGACGCTCCTGACCCCGTTGGAGTCTGGGTTTGGACCCCCCTCAACGTGGAGGGCAAGAAGGGGTGCAAAACACGACGTCTGCCATGCCCTGCTGGAACGCCTGGACCGATTGGCACCAAATGCGGAAGCCTAGCAGCTTGGCCACAAACACTGCGGGGGTTGTGGCCCCCTAGCACCCCCGGGGGCAGGGGTGCACAGGGGCCCCTGTGTGAAAATGGTCGAAAATGGCCAAAATCGGCATCAAATCCGTAGTTTCCATGGTCGCTGGGATGAGTGACAACGGTATCAACGCCATCAGAGTCTGGGTCTGCCCCCCCCCCTCAGCGTGGGGGGTGAGAAGGTGCGTGAAACACAATGTCCGCCATGCCGTGCTGGAACGCCTGGAGCGATGCGCACCAAACTCGGCATGCGCGTGCCTTGCGACGGACACTCCGGGGTTCAGGCCCCCTAGCGCCCAGGGCCCCTGTATGAAAATGGTCAAAACTCCCCGCTCGACATGGGGGGCAAGAAGGGGTGCAAAACGAGACATCCGCCATGCCCCACTGCGACACCTGGAGCGATTGGCGCCAGACTTGGCATGCGTATGCCTTGCGGCCTGGCGACAAACACAGACCCTGCTAGCACCCCTGGGGGTTGGGGTACATGGGGTTCCCGTGAGAAGATGGTCGAAAATGGCTGAAAATGGCATTGAATCCACAGTTCCCGGGGTCACTGGGGCGAGTGACAACACTCCCGACGCTGTTGGAGTCCGGGTTCGGCACCCCCTTGGTGTGGTGGGCAAGAAGGGGTGCGAAACACAACCTCCGCCATGCCCTGCTGGCATGCCTGAACCGATCGACACAAAACCTGGCATGCATACACCTTGCAGCCTGGTGACAAACACTGCGGGGGGCAGACCGCCTTAGTGCCCCCGGGGGTGGGGGTACGTGGGGGTCTCCACATGAGAATGGTCAAAAATAGCTGAAATCTGCGTCGAGTCCGTAGTTCCCGGGGTCGCCGAGACGAGCGGCGACACTCCCGACACAGTTGGAGTCCGGGTTCAGGCTCCCCTCAGCGTGGGGGGCGAGAAGGGGTGCAAAACGAAATGTCTGCCATGCCGTGCTGGAATGCCTGGAGCGATGCGCACCAAACCTGGCAAGCACATGGCAACAAACACTGTGGGGGTCAGCCCCCCCCAGCCCCCCCGGGGGTGGGGGTATGCACAGGGCCCTGCAGAAATCGGTTGAAAACAGCCGTAACTGGTGTTGAATCTGTAGTTTCCGGAGTCGCCGAGGTGAGTGGCGATGCCCCCGATGCCATGGGAGTCTGGGTTCGGGCCCCGCTCAGCATGGTGGGTGCGAAACAAGATGTCCGCTATGACGCGCTGCAACGCCTGGAGCGATTGGCGCCAGACTCGGCACACGCATGCCTTGAGGCCCGGTGACAAAAACTGCAGGGGTCAGGCTCCACTACCGCCCGCAGGGGTGGGGTGCACGGGGCCCCCTGCATGAGAATGGTCAAGAACGGACGAAATCGGCGTCAGACCCATAGTTTCCGGGGTCGCCGAGGCCTGAGGCAGAGGGCCAAGGCAGGGGGCGAGGCAGGGGGCCTGAAGCGAAGAGGGCCGAAAGCGGGCAAAATTGGCATCGAGTCCATAGTTTCCGGGGTTGCCGAGGCGCGCGATGACGCTCCCGACGTGGTTGGAGTCCGGGTTCGGCCCCCATCGGCGTGGGGGGCAAGAAGGGTGCAAAACTCATAAACTCTGGAAGATCATTTTGTTACCCGGGCAACGCCGGGTAACAAAAAGCTAGTTCTACATAAAACAAGCAAAGTGACCCTGATTTGGGGGGGGGGAAGCGAGAGAGCAATGATGATGGACAGCAGGTAATGTAATTCTATCATTGTGGTCTTCTCTCAGGTAGTGAGAGCCTTAAATGGGACTCACCTTTTCATATTATTGCTGCCATATGGAGAACTCCATTTTAAGTCTTTGACAGAACTGTTGGTGGTCATATTGGCTGTGAACGTGCATCCAAATGTCCTCTCATTCTCTGCCTACCATGCACAGCAAAACTTTTGGACACGTGGACCTACCTCCAAGCTAACATCCGATGACCCACAGTGTGTGTTAAGTTCTTCCATACTTTAAATGCATACATTTTTAAATTCAAAGGTCAGCTTTTGAAGTTTAGGAAAACAGACACAACAGGCAGGGGAACAGCTGGCAATGAGCAGAATGAGTGACTAATTATCATCAACAAAAGTTCTCACAGTACGACTAAAGCCAGGGGCTACATGCAGGAATCTGTGAAGTAAGTTAAAAAAAGATTTTTTTTAAAAAAGTAGAAGATGAAAATCAACCTAAAAACACAAAATTGACAGAACAGTAAACCCTTTTGTAAGTGGAACATGCAAAAGCCAGATGGCTAATATTGTACAAACAACCCTTGTCTCTTAATTCTGCAACAATACACATGAGTAATTCCTTTTTTGTTGCAAAGGAAAAGCAACTTATCTTACTTGTGTGGTGTGGGACAAAGGCTCTGAAATTGCCCAATGTAGAGGAACATTCCAAAAAATAGGGGAATGGACCATTCTGCAGCTTCTTGATTTCATGGTTACAGAGAATGTTTTCTGAACACCTATTAGTACTTTTGTCATGATGGCTGGAGAGAGATGATGCTTCTTTGCAGAAGTTCCCAAACTGTGAGTCTGTGGCCCACCAGTGGGTCCCGACCCAATATTTGGTGGTTCACAAAACTGACAAGGTATATTAGGCTATGTGCATCAAGGGTTAAACAACCTGCTACTTAAGGGGAGTACTGCTGTCCCATCACCATTATAGCCACAGAGGCTTGAGCAGCTGGTAAAGTGGGTTCTTGATAATAGCCTAGAAGCAGTTTACAGCTGTGAGGCTTGGAAAGGCTTCAAGGTCGCAGAGCTCCCGCAAGGAATCACTCAGACAACAAAGATTATTTTTATTTATTTTTATTTATTTAAAAGATTTTTACCCCGCCTTTATGCCCGAAGGCACTCAAGGCGGCAAATGGGAAAGGCCTAACACTAGGCCTTTTGTTGATGATAATTAGTCACTCAGAGATTAGGGTAGCAGAAACTTCTATATTCTCAGAAGAAGGCTTCTTGCAGCAAAGAACAGCAAACAGGTACAGCAAAGCTTCTCCAACAGCAACACTTACATCTCCAGCAACTGACCACAGGTGTTTCTGGTCTTGATTAAATAGTCCCCAGCACCAATTAGAGATCAGATGATCTCATCCCCAGGTTGAAGCTGAGTCACAATGCCTCAGCACTTTACTGCTGGTCTGCTAGGCCTGAATGACTCAGCACTTTACCCCCTGGGTCAGCCTAGTGTTAGGCCTTTCCCATTCAGGCCTGTAAATTTCCAGGGACTTATTTCAGTATCCCAACAGTCCTGATGCTAAAAAGTTTGGGAACCATTGGTTTAGAGCATTGAAGGTGACATCATAGTGGTATCATTCTTTTTGGCTGTTGCACTCATCCTACTGTCTGGTAAACAGGATTTCTAGGTGTGTGTGATCTTTCAACAATGTGCAAAATCTATTTGACTGGAGAGAATTGTGGGATGGATGTAATGTATATGCACTCAGTGTTGTCATGCAGGGGGTACGCGGGGGTACGCGAGTACCGGTTTCTAGGATTACAGCTGGCCCCGCCCATTCGCCCGCCCACTTGTCGACTCCGCCCTTTACAACGTTTGAATTTCCTGCATGTTTGAGTTGCCGGCATGTTTTCAGAGCCAGGCAGGCAGCGAGCGGAGCCTTTCCTTTCCTTGCCACTGAAAAATGAGTTGCTCTGGGGTTTTAACATGATGCCAGGCCTCCTTAACATGTTCTGGGGGTGCTGTGGAATACTGTTGCAACTGTTGGGTCAGTTTAAAATCATCTGAGGCCTCAAAAAGGGCTTTTTTCATGTCACTTCCTGCCACGACATCACTTCTGGCTTATGACGTCACTTCCGGTGGGCGGGTCCTGACACGTGCCAATCAAAAGTGAGTACCTGTTATTAAATCATTTAGATGACACCACTGTATGCACTCCATGGAAGTGAGTGTCTATCAAACCATATTCAACTCTCTTAAAAAAGTGTCATCTGTCTCATGAGTATGCTTCTACTACATAACATTCATTCAGTGCTTGGACAGTTTGGGGGATATTCCTAGAGGAGCCTCACAGTAGGGATGGAGTCAAGAGAAAACTGTTTCATCATTTCTATGTCATGTAGGTGGTGGGATTCACAGAAGACCATCTCATGAGTTCGCTTCTACCATATCTTTTTGTTAAACAAATATGTAACTTTTTCCCACTTTAGAGTGACCATAACCAGAGGACAGAGGCACTGCATTTTTAATAAATGTCTAAAAGAATGAATTTTGGCCAATGTAGCTTTTGTATGGGTGACAAAGCTGCACCTCTCAACAGAGCTGGAGCAGGCTCCGACCTGCTCCCTTGGGTGGGGCGGTGACGAAAGATGTCACCAGATTCCAGGTGCCCCCCCCCCGTCAAACAAGGATACAACAGATAGCCATACCCCCAGTAGTGTCATCCGGCAAGGAGCTGCCGGAATGCTAGGCGGGACTTACTGCTTGATTGACAGGCTGTCCATGACGTGTTGCCACCTGCCCGCCCGCCGTGTGGGCTCCCTCCGGTTGGCACGCCCCTCCGCTGCTTGCCCAGGCACCCGGCATGCCTCCCAGGCAAGCGGGCACCCCCTCCAAAGTCAGCGGTGCCCGCGCGGCGGTGGACAGGCGGCGAGATGTCACGGACGGGCAGCCAATCAGGCGTTAAGTCCTGCCTAGCGTTCCGGCAGCTTGTTGCCGGATGACACCGCTGCATACCCCCCCTTCTCACAGTTTTCAGTATGTGCCCCCTTCCGATGTACCAGGATTCACAGGGGGCCATATGGTTCCCATTGACAGTAGCTGATGTAAAGTGTGCCTTATGCTTAGCCAAAAGTCAGGGAATCGGTAGCTTCTGCCAACATTACAAAAAGTTATGTATATGAGCCATAGTTTGTGTTTTCTGAAATGTAGCAGGTGTTTCCCAGCTTTTCAACTTGATGAGATGATAGTAACTTTCATGTGTTCCCGAATAGACTTCTAAAGGGAACCAGAGCTCTGACCTCCCCTTGGACTTCTCCCTCTCTTAATAAAAGACCGTGCAGGGGAAGCTGTTCGCCCCAACTTTTGAACTCTTCTTGTAGCTGGAAAAGGTGGGTTTCTTTTATCCTAAATTTAAGTCTATAGTGAAAAGAGGATTATGTTTGAACTCTGGCTCATAAATGTGTTTTTCTATTTCTTGGAGCATTACAGAGAAACAATAGAACTCACAGGCATAGCTGATGAAAAATGTTAACAAGTGCCTAAAATC
Source organism: Lerista edwardsae (assembly GCA_029204185.1). Taxonomy (NCBI): domain Eukaryota; kingdom Metazoa; phylum Chordata; class Lepidosauria; order Squamata; family Scincidae; genus Lerista; species Lerista edwardsae. Next base: position 33,667,051 of record JAJKFI010000003.1, read on the forward strand.
TTTAGGGGTTTACAGGTATGCTTAGAAAACACAGAAAGTCTGTTGTTGTTTTTTCCACAGCAGGTAAAGTCAATCAGAAAATGAAAACAGAATAGGTACAAAGAGAGATTGATACTGAAATCCTCAAGATGTTTCAGGAAACTTTTAAAAATGTTAAGTTCCTGCATAAGTTTGGTAAACAGAAAGTACTGTAGAATCAATAGTTGAATTGCTACTTTCTCTAGGTCAGTTGTTTTTTAACCTTTTTTGTGCTAAGACCCCAATCAATAAATTAATAAAGTGTGAGGCTGGGTACCCACCCATTGATCCTGCCGTCCCACCCATCTGCTCATTTCCCACCCCGTTGTTGCCTACTCCCTCCAGTGATGTCATTCAGGGGGAACGGACCAGAATGGGTGTTCCGGATCCTAACGGGCTCCGTGGCTGCTTCCGGGGTTTTTTTTTGTTTGTTTTTTTCAACATTTGAATTTGAACTCAAAAGTGAGTTCCTGTTCCTAAATCATTTGAATGACACCACTGACTCCCCCCCCCCCCGCGTTCCCAGCACTGCTAAGAATAACCAAGTATTCTTATTAGAGAGAGCACAGAAAAAGTTACCATGAAGCCTGGCACTAGTGAAAACTGCTAAGACTGGTGAAACTAGTGAAAATTAGTGAAATTGCTAAGAACCTGAACAGGACTGGGACACAATCTCCTGGTACCTGAAGAAGTACACCAGATGCCTCCCCCTTTACCTGGGGGGTGCTCTAGTACAATGGACTACAATCTTTTTTGTTCCCATAAGTTGCAGCAACCCCACAACTTTGCGACCCCATTGAGGTCCCGATCTCAAGGTTGAAGAACACTGCTCTAGATGAAAGAAGCCCCCCCCCCGCCGTGTGTGTGTATGTGTGTGCCACAATGTGCCCTGTAAGTGGCCCCTCCCCCTCACGATCAGAGCCATTCGGGGCTGCGATAGCAATGTGCTGCGTGTTGTTGCTGCTGCTCCGAATGACTCCAAGCGGTGAGGGGTTGCTTACATGGCTTATTGCAGTGTCTGCTGTACTTACCACCCCCCCTCTGGCTATGCTTCTGGTCTTTCATCTCAATCAGCAGAACTTTTCTTATGTTCTTAAAGAAACTCCTTCCGTTATTGATAGTTCTTTCTTTTCTCCCTCTTTGCATTTTATTGACATTAAATACAAATTGAGGCTGTTTTATGACAACCATGTTGCAAAGTATCTGGCATGATGCAGGTTTTTTTGGAAGGGATTAACAAACCTCAACTCTTGGATTTGCTCCTAGCCCAGAGGAGGATTTGCTACTAGCACTCGAGTATCAAAGCAATGAGAAGCATGGAAGAAAATAATAATGGCAGCGTGAAAGTGCCAGACGTGTTTGCGTGATCAGCGTGCTGTGTAAAACAACTTTATACCAACAACATATCTAATAAAATGCTGTAATCTTTGGAAAATACAATAGAAAATATAGTTGCTGTAAAATAATTGCTTTTGATTGATTTTAGGCACACTTATTACTTGCTCTGTGGGTGTTCTGTAGCTCCTAATACGAGCTGGACTTCCACAGAGAAATATCCTGGAGAGAACAAATTGTTCAGCCTCAGAGACCTGTTAAAACTTTGTTACTCTAGTCTTTCATGTGCCTTCTTTGCAGACTTGCTGACTTCTCCGTATTTGATTTTTTTTGGCTGACTCTCAATGGAACGTTTTTTAAAAATGGAAAAAAAAACCACCACTGTCCATATTGGAAACGTTATTTCATAGTTTATAGTGCTAGGAATAATTCCCATACCCTAATATTGACTATCTTTAATACACTTTACTTCATGGGATACCGTTTCTGTTTGTAGTTAAAAGGAAGTGATGGAGGCTTCACAGAGATGACCCTGGTTTTGGCTCCCCTCAGCAAAATAACATTTCCATCCTGCTTTTTGTGGATGTCGTATTATATGCTGGGCAGCTTAATAGCACATTAAGAGCCCAATCCGATCCCCCACCATCTTTCACTATGTATCTGTTCCAGTGGAGCTTGCAGTTTTGGGTGAGGTGGGGGAAATCAGACAACCCACAAGAAGTAATTATAAATTTTTTTTTTACTTACCACCCAGTAGGCCACTGTGTTGCCAATGGGGCTCCTTGGACCCATACCAGCTATTTTGCTGGTGTAAGTGAAGGGAAGTGAGGTATATCTTGATTAATGGCTCAATCCTAACCTGGAGTTAGGCCGGCACAGTTAGGCCAGCAAAGTTTGGGCAGCACAAGGGCCACCATAAAGTGTGTTTGGACCACTCTCGGAGTCAGGGAGTATGGCGCACGTTTGTGTGCTGGCCTCTCTGGCTCATAGTGGTCCAAACATACTTTATAGTGTCCTTGTGCAGGCCAAACTTTGCTGGCCTAACTGTGCCGGCCTAATACCAGGTTAGGATTGCACACTAAGAAAGGGGGACAGGAACGGATGTATGTGATTGTCACCAAAATCCACTGCCTCCTACCCATGAACTATTTCCTGGTTTGGCTCACTCCCTTCCTTGTTCTTCTTCCAAACTGCCCCCTCCATTACTTTACTTGCTCCAGCGTGGTGTCTGACATCTACTGCTGCACATGCAGGCATCTGCACTGGTGGCCCCAAAATGCACAACAATGCTTTGTCTTTTATGATTGTGAAATCTATTGTCATAAGTAACGCATAGGTATGGGCTGCAAATGAACAAGTGATGACCAAAATGCTAGAGTTAGCTGTCACCAATATGATGATTGCGTGCAGCATGTACTCTCTGTATTAACAATAATCAACAACAATATATTAATATGTTATTGTTAATATCTCTGAAGTGCAATAGGAAATGGGTAACCTGGACAAAGGTTGTGAACACTCCTCAGTTGACCAGAAGACTACCGGAGTCTGCATCAAACTCCCGGTGACTGTTGAAAACACTCTGGAAGATTTTAAATGGGCCGCCCCATTGAACACCTTGGCTTCTATGGCTTCAGGACATTATGTCCTGTTGGGAAAAAAATCTCCATGTTAGCTTCAGTCAAGAGTTGGCAAGCCTAGTTCTGAAGCCTGAGAGGCTGCAACCTACAATTATACCAGCCCACCATCTGTTTGGTGTGAGTCAAGCACCATTTGCAGAGTCAAGCAGAGTCAAGCACCGTTTAAGACAAGGTGGTAACTCTGTGTATACGTCCAGGAAATGCTAGTGAAATTGCAACAGGAGATGGCTGAAGTTTTGAAAGACCTAATTAAAGAAGCCATATATTTTGAATATAAAATTGCAGTGATTATTTTAAACATTATTTCCAGCTGCTATGGCAGACGTGAATTTTCTCACATCCTTCAGCCTGTCTCTCATTAAGTTCCATTTTTTTAATCCCACAAAGGTTTACAAGCAGTCAGGTTTGCCTGTGTGAAATAATATATTTATTTTCATGCTTCTTCTTCTTTACTTTAGGGGGTCAAAGCAGTTTTTAGTCATTTTTCTGAGCTGCTATAACTGATTATATGCTCCATTTAAAATCCTCGCTATTAGAGAATCCCAATACGATCACAGCAGGTTCTTTCGACAGACTTCATACCCTGGGGTATTGGCTCTAATCTATTCCTCAAGACTTGGAGATTTTTCTTATTATTTAGTGAAAACAGCCACTATATTCCCAGGGAACTTCTTGCAGTCCCGGAAGCTTCTGCACACTCAAAAAGCTCTTTTCTTCTGTGTTCCTGCTTGGGAAAAAAAAGAGAGAGAGGGAGGGAGTTCTGTTACTAGAAAGGATTGTCTGGTTCTAAATGTTCTAACCTGTGCTCAAGTGATTAATTGGTCAATAGCCCAATCCTATCAGGGCCTTAAGCTGATGCATTTTGTGGTTTGGGCTGATGACAGCGCTCCATTCATTGATGGCTCCATCCATTCATGGCTGCTACAGCAAATGACTGGAGGCCACACACAGGTAACAGTGGCCTCTGAACATCCTCCCTCCCTGCATCGGAGCTTGTGAGTTGGTAACAATGGGGGGAAGATTTGGAGAGGATAATAGGCAGACCAGGATGAGGATTGGGCCGGCCGGGGTGGGAGGGGGCAGGAAGGGGAATATCTCAGCTACAGTTATGTATGCCAGGATCCCATTCCTCTTTTGGGGCCTGAACCCACCCCCAGGAATCTCCATGGACTTACGCCAGTAAGAGTTCCAAGGTCCAGGAGGCATAGGTCCAAGAAGACCCATTGGAGACCAGGCAGCCTACAGATTTTTTTACTTACCTCTCCTTGGGCTGTTAGGTGCCCCCCATTGCATGCAGTCCATGCTCTGTTGGCAGTGCTGCATGCCAATCCCATTATATCACAGGTGATGTGGTGGCTCTTAAAGAAAGGATTTCCTTTTTTGGAGGGAGCCTTAACACAGAACTTCCACTAGGTGGCAGCACAGAAGACCATAGAGGGACATGGACCAGAAGGGACAGCGATGCTCTAGCCTACCACATTTCTGCTCCATTTTCCTGTTTGAATATATAGAGCAGAAAGAAGGGAGCAGCAAAGGCAGGTGGACACAAGCAGGAGACAGGTGCCCCCCAGCAGTCTGCCACTTGAGGCAAAACACTGCAGTTAGCCTCATGGATGGGACTGCCTAACTAAGCATAACTACTGAATCTAAAGGCATATGTGCTGTGCTACCACACAGCTACACTTCACTAGCATTTCATTTGGGACAAACTGCACATAGATTAGCTTTGAAAAAGTTTTTTGCTGAATTGGCCTAGTTAAAGTTGGCTATTGGTTTGAAGCATCTGTTCTACGTGAAAAGTTGCTGTAGTCAGTAGGAATGCACCTCAAAGTCTATTAAGGCCCCTAGAAGAAAGTGCATTCCTGAAATGCCATGTTTGCTTACAGTGATAGCTCTTGTGGCAAGGAGTGCTGAATTTGGTGTCATTTGGAAGCCATTATGCTGCGTCTCGATAAAAGCAATTATTCGAAATACAAGATGCTGGATTCACATACATTAAAGTTTGCCTTTTCAAGAGATTTGTGTTGACTTCACCAATGACCTTTTCATCCATCGTTGTCTCTTTCAAAGTTGGAGTCACTGCCATTTTGGCAAGCTGTTCTCTCCCATCCTGTTATCTCTTAGGTATGTTGAATTGCGCTGCAGTTTTATTTGCCTCTTAAACACAAAGTGTTGCCCACACTGTTATACCTTTCTAAATGAAAAGGAATGTACATCCATTGTATGCTTTAGGCCTGTGGCCTAGTAGTACATACATATATAGGGTTACCTGACACAAACTGGGACAGAGTGCCTATACCGTTAACCATTGCATAGAAGAGGGAATTTGGACAGATGTAGCTCAATATGGAAAGGTTTAAAAAGCTATATCTGCCAAACTTCCCTCTTCTATACAATGGTTTAAGGTATAGGCACTCTTTCCCAGTTTGTGTCAGGTAACCCTATATATGTATTATTTTCTGCTGGGGTTTGAGTACAAAGTCTTTTCTGAGTAGCAAGGGCAGGACTGCAAGATTCAAGCTTTCAGAAAAATAGAGCACAAGGTGATCCTTGGCAAGATTAAAAAACCCCTCAGCAGACACTTTCCAAGGAATGGAGAAATGACCTAAAGTAAAGAGAAACCGCAAGAGCACAGTGTGGGCATCTTTTCTGGTGAGAATGACGACTCAGGGTGCAATCCTAACCTGGAGTTAGGCTGGCACAGTTAAGCCAGCAAAGTTTGGGTGGCACAAGGGACGCTGTAATGTTTTGTTAGGAACGTTTGATCCCCCTGACCAAACACCACACTGAGAGAGAGATTGGAGTTATGGATCTTTACTGCAGTAATGGGAAGTGGTAGTCCAAACCAATTCCCAATGTGGTAGTCCAAGTGGTAGTCGGGAAGTGGTAGTCCAAACCAGTGGTAGTCCAACCAAACCGAAGTCCAAACCAATTCCCCAATCAATAGGCAATTACAGATTTTATAGACCCTGTCCCGGTCAAAAGTCCCTCTTCTTTTCATCATTGGCTGAGTTACTATGAGGTTACATCCTTTCCCGACCACCTACTACATATTATCCCCTAAATATGACCCACATCCCACACATACATCACATGTTCAATAACCTACGAAGCTATGCTGGGCATACAAGTAAATATTCATGTCTTATAGCACAGGCCTATGCATATCTACTCAGAAGTAAATCCACTGAGTTCAATGGGGTTTACTCCTAGGAAAGTGTGTATAGGATTGCAGCCTTAGTTAAACATGCATACAATGCACTGACCTTTCAATGATATAGGTCTTTTTCTGCTTAATGTCTAGTTCAGGGTGGCATTCCAACCTTATCTACTTCTGCTTTTTTACTTATCTATTCCTGCCTTTGGTATTTAGACATCTTGTAATATCCTAGGTACTGAAACAATCAATCTTGGTAAGTGCCAGACAGTCAAGGCAACATAAAGTTGCTTTCTCAATTTTAGTACCATGCCCCAAATCACAGCCAGTTATTTTGTTTTTCCTTTCAGTTTATATTAGACCACTCTCAGAGTCAGAGAGGCTAGCACACAAATGTACGCCATCCTCGCTGACTCCGAGAGTGGTCCAAACACGCTTTAAAGTGGCCCTTGTGCCAGCCAAACTTTTCTGGCCTAACTGTGCCAGCCTAACTCCAGATTAGGATTGCACCCTCAGAAATGGAGAAGGCTTCGTACTGGGAAAGAAACCTCAAAAGCAGAACCAAGTGCATTCCCAGATGGTTTAAAAGTGACCACATTCTGCTTCCGGAACAGGAACTAGTTATAGGCTTTTTATTTTAAAAAACCACAAATTTTTGCTTCTGTTCAGCTCTGCAGCCCAGGTTTCCTGGACTTGATTGGGCTTGAGTGTGTCCTTCCAGCAGCACACAAAGGCTTCATGACTCCTCAACCAGGGAGGTTCGTGGAACCAAAGGCATGGCCCGGTCAGTGTTGCCCCCAGTTACAAGTCTTGAGGGGAGATGCATCTTGGCCCAGAAACGGAAAAGACTGTCCAGGTGGCCTGTCTCCAGGACTATTTGAAACTCAATTTAATATGCAGGACTGACAATGCTCAGCAATTTTGTCAGAAGAGAGCACCCAAATTTGTATGACCTTAGAGCAACTACCACCAAACTCTGGTCCGTGGGCTGGATCTGGTGCTTGGGGAAAGCTGTCCTCACTGTGAGCTACACTTCCTGTTCCATTGCACTGCTGCTGCTTGATCTGCACTGTACTTGATCTGCACTCTAGGCAGTTGTGTCTGCATGGACATCCAGGTCCAAAGCCTGCTGAGGCGAAAGACAATAGATGCAGAGTCATTGCACAGCATGACTCTGTGCAAATCAAGTGCCAGGAGCAGTGGCAGCGCTATGGAACAGCAAGTACCAGCCGGGACAGGATGGCTTTTCCCAGATGCAGCGGTCCACGGTTTGGAGACTGCTGCCTTAGAGGAAAGTAGATGAGCTGATGTCCCAGAAGCTCCAACCCGTTATGGCCCTGAATTAGCCTATCTCCTGAGAGTTTCAGGTGACTTCACCTCGTTGCAGGGCAAAAGTCCACTGCTTGACTCCCAGGATCACCAGTCCAATATGGAGTTAAACAAAGATGGAGTTAGCCTGAACTGGACACATCTTGGGAGAGGGTGTTCATAACACTGTGGAGGGATTGGACGTTAGTGTGGAAGCTTCCCAGGAAGAGAAGGAGAGGAGGCAAGGACAAAAAGAAGAACACAGATAAGGGAAGATGGGAGGAACTGAAGGCAACGGGAAGAAGGAGCCCAATGCAGCATCTAGGGTAGGAAGAGTGGGGGGTCTGCTGCCCATGTGGCAAATGGTCTGTGCTCTCGCATGTGATTCTCACACGTGGAACCCCAGCTTTGCATACACATGCATTGTTCTTTCTAGGGACCCCCAAACTTCGCACATGTCCCAGGCCCCATATTCTCAGGTTGGCCCAGACTTTGGGTGTACAGTAGACGACTGAGCATGTAAGTGTCCAGATCAGGTCTACAAGATTGCCCTTACTGTGGCATTGACATTTTGCACAGATGAAACAAATTGCTTTTATTACACGCGGGTGTGATTAATTCAATGATCACTTGATTTCTGAACTTCCCATACTTATTTCATATGTGTGAACTGACTTTGTTGAAAGAACATTGTGTTTGAAAATGTCTCAAGAAATGAGGAACCAAAACCAAAAGAACAGCCCTGCCTTGTTCCTTTAAGAGATCTTGTCTTGGTCTTGGGGGGAAATAAGGGACAGCAGGGTTATGTTCCTATGGTTTTATTACTATATAAGAAAAGAATGGGTCTTGTGAGTTAGCTGGGTCTCCTCTGCTGGCAACTGTTTCTTTTTAGGGGAAAAGCCTAATCTGGGAGTATTAAATCAGGTCTGAATTATTTTTTTATTGTGGATGAAATTTTTCCTTATCGTACCTTTCTGAGCAAAGCTCTTTTGTTTGCATGAGCTTATTGGAGTATTTAATAAATTTTATTTTGCTCATAAAACTGTTCTGCAGTCTCTAGCTTGGGGAGGAGTGCTCTGGGGAATGTCCACGTTGCTGGTCTGTTGGGATATTTTAGTTGTGGGCCCAGTCTCCTTAACAGACATTATGTGAAGGGAGATGGAATTTCTATCCCTGAAGGCTTCTGGTGTAGCTTGCCTTTCCAGGCTTGACCAACAAACCACTATACTTAGGGCTGGCTCCCAGGCTTCAGGGGAACCTCAGCCGGATTGTTGCTTGATTTTAGCGTCCATGATATTACTATAACTAGGAATAAAAGTAAAATAAAGAAAAAGGGACCAGTGTTATTGGTAACACTGGCTCCCAGGCTTCAGGGGAACCTCAGCCAATTGTACCCCATTCTCCTTCCTTACACCGGTGACCCCAACCTACCATTATCATGTGAAAGCTGTGGACACATACGTTGTCATCACTGGGAATTGAGGGCCCTGGACCTGAGCAGCTGCCCAACCATGGTGAGTTCTGATGCCGATACTGCTTGTATTGATACTTGTCTCAAAGAAGGGAGACAACCACTGCCAATATGAAGAAAACCATGTGATGGAGTCATGAGACCATTTGGCCTACAGGGATTATGTGTTCTCTGTTAGCTGATAAATACTAGTTTCTGTATATACACATGAGAAGCAAAGAACAGACCCCATAGGTGTCTTTTCAAAAGTTTGGCAAGTGTGTGTGTGCGCGCGCAGCAAGTCAGAAGTCACATTACAGTATGGATCTACACATGCATTTTTATGTGGTTAAATATTTATCCAAGGCCACACTCTACTTGAGCTTTCAGGTGGGATGCTGACCTGAACCTTCACAAGGAAAACTCTTGGGGTTCATGCATCCCAGCTTGAGGGTCAATAAAACACATCTAAAAGTTACAATGGATAAGTTTTGGCTTGCTGCTCTGAATAGGGACTGAGCCACAGGACTGGAACAGGATTAAAATGCTAGATAGTTCATACAACTATGAAAAGGATATGGAGCATTTCATTTCCTCCTTCAACCGTTTTCTAATGCATTTCATGATGCATTAGAACACCATTGGTAGAAATGCAATCTCCAGTGCATCATTGGTAGAAAATGGGTTTGGCAATCAGAACTGTACACAGTATTCCAAATATTAGGCCTGCAAAGTCTAGCTGGCACAAAGGTCACCATAAAGCACATTTGGACCACTCTTGGAGTCAAGGAGGATGGTGCACACCTGTGTGCTGGCATCTCTGACTCTGAGAGTGGTCCAAACATATTTTACAGTGTCTATTGTAACTTTGCTGGCCTAACTGTATCGCCTAACTCCAGGTTAGGATTGTGCTCAAGATGAATTAAACCCAATTTTACCCCTTCATCGCTGCCTCATGGTCCTGTTTTCTTTCCAAACAAGTTGCAGAAGTCTTTGCAGGGACTCGGAAGGCCGGAAAGATCCAGCAAAGCATCCTGGGTGAAAATTGCCCATATTTTCCTACTGTCTGTTTTCTGTCTTTAACCAATTATAATCCACAAAAGAACTTGTCCCTTTACTAAAGGTTATTCAAGAGTCCTTTTAAAGTCCAAGTATACAATATCAACTGGAATCCCTTTACCCACATGCCTGTTGACGCTCTTAAAGAACTAATGAGACAGAACTTATCTTTGGAGAACCATACTGATTTGTACTGGGCAAAGATAGTTCTTCTATATGCTTGTCTTTGACTATCTTTACAATCACTCCTTGTAGTAGCTCTTATATGTCGAATATGTTGATTTTTTTTTTTTACAAAATCCCTCAAATGGAAGTAATTTTTTTTATATTTCAAACTGATATAAGACCAAGCCAAAACAAACCACAGATCTAGTTTATAACATGCAATTAAAAAAAACTATTAGAAGGAAGATACATGATCTGCACTGCAGTTATGAATGAGGTGGAAAGTTTTTTCAGTATGTCCTTCATTTTAAAGATGCTTAAATATAATATGCTGGAATGTTTGTCTGGTTGTACTTGTGTCTGATTTTTTATTTGATGCTATCTGGGCAAGTCCATCTCAACAGTCCATCTCAACAGTGACCATCCATCTCAACAGTGACCCTGTGGTACCCTTTCTATCTAAGTACTCATTAACGATGCTCTTGTAGGCATTTTTCTGCAATGACCTCTGCATATCAGAAATAAAGGAACTTTTGTTCAATCCGAACTCAAGTAGTACAAAAATCTGGGTCGGTTCTATTTTCAAACACTGTTGATTGAAATAGCTTGACATATGGGCCACTTACTGCCTTTGACTTACTGGTATGAGCTATTTAACATGTTCCAAATCCTACACTGAAGATCAATCAATCAATCAATCACTACTATTTATATACCGCTTTTCAACATAAAGTTCACAAAGCGGTTTACAGGCAAATAATAACAGGCAAATAAGATCCTTTCCTGTATTTGCAAGAAATTAATGCAAGATTTTCATGTAGATCATAACATGGAACAATTGCACATGCTACTTTTTCCATTTACAATACAGCACATTAAAACCCATACATGAAGTAATCACTTGTGGATTGCTTTATTGGATTGCATTATTTCTTACATGTCGGTTCCTTCATTGAAAGAATCCTGTAACTGGCCCTGTGAAATAATATTGAAATGATCTATAATCTTTTCAAGAGTTTCTGCGAATGAGTTAATGGACCAACTGACTAGCTTTTCTATGGTTTTTAATCATTTTTTTCCCAAATAAAAGATAGATATGTTGCCAAATAAACATAAATATATTCTGTTTCAGCAGGTCTCATGGATGGGCTGTCCTGGGCTGCCAATGGCTCATATCTGAGTAATAAATTTGTATTGAACTCGAAGGGAAAAATAGTAAAGTAGTAGTAAATTTGTAATGAGTAGTAAATTTGTACTGAAGGGAAAAAATTGTTCACATTGATCCTGCTATCAGTACACCTGGCAAATATACCAAAAGCACATGCTTAAGCAGGCCTACTCATGTCTTACTCTCAAGAAAGTGTTCCTAGGATTGTAGCCCAAATCTCAGATAAGTGTATTTCCAGCATTTGGGCTTCTGTTTCTCTAAAAACCATTGCATGAAAGTCACTGGTGAGAAGTGGCTTGTAGAAAAGGGTAGTACAGAAAACTTATCCTTTACCAGTTAAGTGGTTTCTTGGAGTGATTATAAATAATGGAAATGTTAGGGTTTTTGCCTCCATCCTATATCAATATGTCCTGGTAACTTCCTCCTTCAGACACCTGCTGTACTTTTGGCAAAAAAAAAAAAGTTGATTTAAATGGAAGAACATCATTATGGGATAATAGCCTGTTGTGTCTACAAGAAATAGTCAATGATTTCAAAGCTGGAGGCATTGATTGCATGACCATGTTTTGTCACAAGGAGGCTGCGAAATTGTTTTAATTTCTGTTAGGACAAATGAATGGTATAGATCTAGTAATTTTTTGTTATCTGGTTTTCTTAGTGTATGTGCTGATAAGCACAATAGTCTGGTTTATAGCTAGAGAACAGAATACTGGACTGAGGTTCTTGGGCAGCCCAATCCTAACCCATGGTGGAACATGGAGGCTGGGTGGCCTGTCCAGTATTGCGTGCAGGGTTGGTGCCGGAAGCCGTGCAACTCGGAATAAGAAGAATTAATTCCCCTTACATCATGTCTCATAGCAGCCACCCTAATAGGGTTACTCAGATCTGTGCCAGCAAAATCAGTGCAGCACTGAGGGTCCTGTATAATCAATCAATCAATCGTATTTATATACTGCTTTTCACAAAGCGGTGTACAGGCAAAAAATAATTATAAAGTTAAGTGGCTCTCTGTCCCAAAAAGGCTCACAATCTTAAAAAAAAAAAATGCAGAACACCACCAGCAACAGCCACTAGAAAAGATGCTGCGCTGGGGTGAAGGGGGACAGTTACTCTCCCCCTGCTAATTATAAGGCCAGCTGGCTGATGTCGGTTAGTCCAGTCCCACCTTCCTCCCCAGTCTGTCTGACCATTGGTCCTCCTTCCCTGCCCTCCCCCGCCTTCCTCCCACCCCAATCCTCCTGCCCTCTCTCTGCCCTTGCCAAGTGTGCTGGCCTCCCTGACTCCTGAGTTGTCACAAATGTGCCTTAAGGCTAGAGATTTGTGCTGGCTGAAGAGCATCTCAGTATTGCGCTCCAAAACACATGACTGTTGGAGCTTGTCTGGTTTTGGAACCCACTTTGTAAGAAATCCTGGGTGATCCCTATTGCACAAAGTTTTTAGCACTATTAAAATGATACTCTATTGCGACTAAGGAGATCTAGAAAGATGTTTGTTTATTTATTTACAAGTAATAGTAATCAGAAAAAAGACACCCAATTCATCTCCCTATATTTGCACATGCTTTCAAACTGCAGGAGTTCAGCTCCTTGCAAATGGCAAGAGCTGAGCTTTTTGCAAGGCAATCAGCATCTGTCTGATTTTTGAATAGCCTCAGTATTTGAGGCAATTATTTATCTGCTCTTTCAATCACCTTTGTTTTCATTGGAGGCTCTGTTTGGCACAACACTACTCTGTTTGGCACCACCAAAAATCAAGTTGCGACCCACCACCAGTGGTTCCTGACCCACAGTTTGGGAACAGCTATACTAACATTATTTCGACATTTACTGAAAGATTTATACCCTGTCTTTCTATGATCCTCAAAGTGGCATACTATGGGAATAAAAAAGAATAAAAATGCAAGCGAGAAGCACCTTGATTCTCAGGCCAATGCCTTCACTCCTAGACTCTGGGAAATTAGTCATTGGAACTGAATTATTTTTCAGGCAGGGAGTTGGAGGCGAGTTCCCTGCAGTGGCTTCAACCTCCATGCAATGAGGCAGGCGGGGCTGATCTTTTCTTAGCCATCTGTTCATCCTGAGAGGCAGAGTTCAGGCAGGGAGTAGGAGGGGAGTTCCATTATCTGTAGTTCCATTATCTGGCCATTGGTGGATATAGGCTGACATTTATAGGCTAACATCTGACATTATGGTTTTATGGTTCTGTCCCTTTGGTAGCGTAGCCTGGGGGAGCAGCTTGGTAAGTACTGCAGGTTAAGAACATAAGAAAAAGCCTTGCTGGATCAGGCCAAAGGCCCACCTAGTCCAGCTTCCTGTATCTCACAGTGGCCCACCAGATGCCTCAGGGAGCACGCAAGACAACCAGATACTTGTGTCCTGCTGCCACTCCCCTGCCTCTGGCATTTTAAAGTAGACTATTACCCTTGCACCACCCACAAGGAAGGCACCAGACTGAGGTTGGGGTTCAATTTTATTTATTAAGCACAAATATAAATCATGTAACCTACTGAACACCCATCCCTCCCATGTCATTCTGGAGTAGGCAAAAAACTCGCCATCCATGGCCAATTTGGATGACAGAAAAAAATTCCTACCTGGCCCTCATGATGAGTGACCAGCTAATCTCAGACTGGACATACCCATCATAGCTTGTAACCTGTAATGGAGTTTTCCTCTATAAATCTATCCAATCCCCTTTTAAAGGCATCCAGGCCCAATGCCATCACCACATCTCATGGCAGGGAGTTCCACATTCTAATTACATGCTTAGTAAAGAAATATTTTCTTTTGTTTGTTCAAACTCTACTAACACTCAACTTTAGAGGATGTCCCCTGGTTCTGGTATTGTGTGAGAGGGAAAAGAGATTCCCTCTGTCCAGCGATGGGATCTGCAAATTGAGAAGGGGAACGCTGGGTGGGACTTAGGCGGGACTTACACATGATTGGCAGCCCGTCTGCAGCGTTCCGCGGCTGCCCTGGTCTCGGGGGGCTCCTGCTCACCGTGGAGGATGGGTGGGGGGCACGCTGGGTGCCTGGGCGAGCAGCGGTGGGGCGCGCCAACCGGGGGCAGCCCCCCCGAGGCCAGGGCAGCCGTGAACGCTGCGGACGGGCAGACAATCACGTGGAAGTCCCGCGTAAGTCCCGCCCAGCGTTCCCCTTCTCAATTTGCAGATCCCATCACTGCCTCTATCTACTCTATCCACTCCATGCATAATTTTGTATGTCTCAATCATGTCCCCACTCAGGCGTTCCACAATGCACAGCATAAGCGGCCCCTCCCACTTGCCATGGGAGTCATTCCAGGCAGTTACTGCAATGCTGATTGGCGAGTGCCTATGTGTTGCCCTTGCTGCCTGGACTGGCTCTGACAGTGAGTGGGAGGGACTGCTTACATGGCTCATTGTAGCACCTGCAGTACTTACCACGCTGCCCCCTTCTGCTACACTACTGTATCCTCTGTTGTAAGGCAAATGAAAGGAACTGGAAAAAGCAGAAAATCCATGGGAGGGCATGACCCATATATGTGAATGTCTCCTCTGCTGTTGCTCACTTAATCCTTGCCCCCAAATCTTATTATTTTGCTATTATCTTTTAGAGTCAGGGGTTGCAGAAGAATGATGGTGATAAATGTTAACAGTTCATTAAAACTTCGATTAAAATTTTCTGTGTCGTAAACCTTAAAGTAAAGATTAATGGAGACTCATCACTTTCTATGGCTGTTAAAATAGTGATGCACCTGCCAAAATTGGCTTTGGCCCAGATGGATCTCACAGGTTGACTATAACAAATGGCTGTATAAAATGTATGGTGGCAGAATGCTGCGTTTTTCATGTGTTGCATTATTACCCATCATTGTGCCTTATTAGTTTTGAAAGAAGGTGGTCACTATACACATTTGGGCCATGACCTTGATTAATAGCCAGATGTCAAGCAGCCTTCCCAGCTCTATGAAAATCAGAGAACCACAGTAGCTGGATCTGAGGTTAAATTTTTCTAAGGTTTTTAAATTGTCAGAAGATCTCATAATTAATTATACAGATTTTGATCCCTAAAGAAAGCTTTTCCTCAAGCTCTCTTACAGCAACACAAACACAGATTGCAAGGTTGAATGCAACCCCAAACCGCTGAGGAGGGACCTGGAGATGTCATAAAGCTGGCCCGGGGAATGTGACCAGACTACCAACCCTTGAAAAACGAGAGGAGCATCTCGTATTAGAACAGGTCCCAGCATCAAGGGGGCAGAGCCTACAAAGGTTCAAAAATGGCATGATATTAATATTGGATACACACTTGCCTGAGAAAAAGATGGGAAAACAGGGTCATTTGGGGCAAAGCGGCACCAAAGTGGCATATAAAGTGGCCTCTTTATATATGCACCCAAGCCATCAACTCTAGGGGTGTGTTTTATTTGGTGATTTCCCCCCCCCCCAAATTTCTTGATTAAAATAGCAAATTGCAGTGTTATGTGTTTTTATTCTACATTCTCAATCCAAGTTCTCATCTTTATTAATTGTAAATGCTTTAAAAAGTATACTAGGTAGATGATACAGGTGATATAGTGTCAGCAGATGCAGCCTCAGTATTATTTCTAATTGGAGAAGTAGTCTATTTTAATTTCTGGAACTCCAAAATGCAGTGTTTTGTGTTTTTGTTCAGATATAATTTCTGGAACTCCAAAATGTGGTGTTTTGTGTTTTTGTTCAGATACCCCTGCTAAGTGGGCAAGAGGTACTTTTTCAAGTGGTGTCCTCTTATATTTAGCAGGGGGAGAGCAATTGTCCCTCTTCACCCCAGCACAGTGTCTTTCTCGTGGCTGTTGCTGCTGGTGTTCTCCATTCTTTTAGATTGTGAGCCCTTTTGGGACAGGGAGCCATTTAACTGTAATGTTACTATTTGCCTGTAAACCCGCTTTGTGAACTTTATGTTGAAAAGCGGTATATAAATACTAGTGATTGATTGATTGATTGATATTTTCACCGCCAAAAGGTGGTGTTTAACGTGGTTTTGAACAACCCCCCCCCCCACCCTAATCAACTCCTAAAGGGACCAGCACTAACCTGAGAGAACTCTTGGCGGGGCATCCCCTCCTCAACCTCCCAGGAGTACTTAAATCTTGAGAAAATGATGGAAGAGGAGAAGTTCAGGCTAGGAAGCTCATACCAACAGCTCCTGAAGGGATCACCGATGACCTAAGCCAGCTCTATTGAATGTTTTGAAACCTGTTTTTTTTCCCCCAGTAGTTTTAAATTGTAAACCACTTTGAATGCTTTTGCAATGAGACTGTGGGCCTTCTCTTTGCTTGTGCCCACATTGTGGAACTTCTCTCCCACCCTCATGAGGCCCACTTGTCTTCTTCTGTTCTGGAATTCTTGAAGATGACCCTCCTTTGCCAGGCAAATATAAATGTAACTGAACAGATTACAGAAAGGAAGGAAGAAAGCACAGGATCCAAAGCACTGAATTGAAAGCTTTTGTGTGCTCAGTAAGAGGCTACAGAGCCTCTTCTCCTTGGGGGGTAAAGGCACCTATGACACCTGGTAGCCTTCTCTAAAAACCCAGGGAATATTCAGAAGCTGCCTCTGCTGCACTGAAAGATGCAGCTGTCAGAACAGAATCTGGAACAGATTATCTGAAAAATCAATCAGTACTTCAGTCCTATATGGACTTACTTGAGAGTAGGTCCCATTGAACTTGATGGGACTTACTTCTGTATAGACATGCATAGATCAGGCTGTTATTTTTCCAACTCTTCAAGTGTGGTTATGTGAAGGGTTACCAGATACAAACTGGGACAGAGTGCCTAAACCTTTAACCATTATATAGAAGGGGGATTTTGGGCAGATGCAGCTCTTCATGGAAGAGTTTCAAAAGCTGCACCTACCCAAATTATTTCTTCTATACAATGGTATAGGCACTCTGTCCCAATGTGTATCTTGTAACCCTAATTATGCCTCTGTGCCACATGATTAACTTCATATGAACCAACATTTTGAAACAGACCTTCCCTTTTTTTAATCAGCTGGTCTGCTAGGAAACCACCTCCTGAACACATCATCATCTTGTCAGGAATGTTTCACCTAAACCTTCTTGATGAAACTGCCCACACTATCTGTATGGAAGTCATTTCAGCAGAAGGTAGTGAGATGGGAAGGCAGGTATCCAAGAAAGAGGTGTGACTGCCGCTTTTTCTGACCTTGAACTTATAGAAGAGAATGAATCCTTTTCATGACATATAAATTATATCTATATGGTAATTATGTGCTATATAAAGTGGAATTAAACATATTTTGTTTTGTCACAGTTTATATAACTGTGGACCATATAATGCAAGAACCATTAACTGCTCTGATTTTGGGCTTAAACATGTACATGGTTTAAAAACTCAGTTCTATAAAATTATTTTAGTGGTCTTCACATAGCTAAGCTTCAAGTTTGAGAGTATCAGGAATCAAATAACTTTGGTCCAGCTTTGTATTTGGAAAATGGGCTTTTCTGGTTTATTATTGAAGGCAAAGAATTTGGAAACTACCGTATAACAACATTAGTCTTAAAAATACCTTGGTGGGAAAAACCCCACAGGTTTCTAAGAAAGAAGGAAACATGATTTAGTTGTGTGGTATTGTACAAATACCACCAACTGCCAACCTTGCAGTTCGAAAGCATGTAAAAATGCAAGCAGGTAAATAGGTACCACTTCAGTGGGAAGGTAACAGCATTCCGTGTGCTACGGTGTATAGTCATGCCGGCCACATGACCACGAAAGCTTGTCCTCGGACAAACGCTGGCTCTACAGGCTTAGAAACAGAGATGAGCACCGCCCCTTATAGTCAGTCACAACTAGACCATTCGGTCATGGGGAAACCTTTACCTATTGTACAAATGGGAAGAAGAAAAGAGGACTTTTTGGTTGCTTCTCTCTTTCTGCTTCCCCAAATGAACTGATCATCTGGTCACTGGTGTTGCTATTGAAAGTACAGCCTGGTACAGAGTGCAAAATGATGCCATGGAAGTTATAACAGGAAGTGACATCACAGTTGTATTTTCAATTTCTTGGGTTTTTTGGCCATGACTTTCAATAGAATGAAGATACTACACTTTGATTTGTTTCATTGCATTCTGCATTAAATTCAGCATTAAATGTTATATAACATGATATTATTCATACATACCAAGGTTTTCACAGTTTTGGCTACTAGTGTCAAGCTCAGCTTGTTGCATCCCTTGTGGCACAAACGGTCTGAAGCACCACATCAGCAGTTCCCAGGCACTCCATGGAGCAGGAAAGGAGGTGATGGAGGCAGTTCAGGAGAGAATTGGGGTGGGGGGGGGCAGGCCAAACTAGGGATGGGAAGAGGAGGATTTCAGTGGCAATGATGCATGCCAAGATCCTAAATCTTTTCCAGGCTTGACATGCCCTCAAAGCTCCAAGCTCCAAAGCTCCAAGCTCCAAGCTCAAAGCTCCCATGGGAGGCCAGGCACCCTACGGGGAGGTGAAAAAGATGTTTTATTTATCTCTCCTGGGCTACGTGGTTGCCCTCTAGTATACAGTGCATGCTCTCTTGGTGGTATCACTCCATGCTCTGGGCTGATGGGGGATAGGATTGGGTTGTTAGTGACTTGGACTGTTAATGAGCCAGCAACATACATTTCGTGATACCCCAGGGCTTCCTTTCTAGTGGTCATTTCCCAATTACTAGAAGACATGCAGTTTGGGAAGTCATGAGAATATAAGAGCCTTTCTGGATCAAGATAATGCCTATCTAGTCCAGCATCCAGTAGCTCAACTGGATGTCCCTGGGAAATATGCAAATAGGAGATGAAGGCACATTTTTCTTCTTCTGCTGCTCCCCTGAATCTGGTCCTCAGAGGGATATTGCCTCTGCATCTGGAGGAAGCATATAGCCATCATAGCTAGTAGTCATTGATAGGTTTGTCCTCCATGAACATAAAATTTTAAGGGAAGTCTTTCAGGCAAGGAGATTCTCCACTATTTCCCCGGTTTCCCCAGTAGGACTAAGATTTCAGGAGAAAAAGCAGACAATTTCATAAACAGCAACTTTTATTACCAAGGGGATGCTTGCAAGCTTACAGGGCAGAACTCATTTTATAACGTGAGCCATTCTGTTGCACACTTTCTCCAAAGCAGCATAAGCTGTCAGGAGGTGGTACATACAAATGAACCATGGGTGTCTTCCTTCTACTTATTTTGCTGGTTATGTTCTCTTCCTAATTAGTTGATTGCAAAGACAAAAATCCCATTGTTTCCAAAGGAAGAGCTTTCTCTGATCAGCCAGATTGTTGATCTTCTGGAACAAGGTAGTTCCATATAGTTTCTGATGGATTAAAAGTAGTGAGGGTGCAGACATAAAAAGAACTGTATGACATCGTAAGTATTTTAATTGTAATGTTCATTGATGAACGTGGAGTCTTCAGGTGCTTTCAGACAAAACATATTTTAATATGAGCTTTTCGAGACAAGATCTGATGCTTGTGTGGACAAAGTATTGAGTAAATGCAGAAACAGCAAGAAGTGCTCTATGGGAGATAAAATTTGTTTTGCAAAGTGAGAATAAAGAGAAAAAACACAACTTAATGAACATATAAGGTTGCAGGACACTCAATCCTGAGCCCTAGAACCCAATCCTGAGCCCTCTAGGGTGCACGGTATGAGTGTACAGCGAGCGAGAGTGTCAGTAACGTGCCGTAAACCACCTCCAGCATGGCTGGGAAGGACTTACTGACTGCGCTGATCCAGCGCTTGATCCGAGGTAGCAACTCAGGGCCAGCAGGTGGTGAATTTGCTGGTCTCCGGCATTGCATGCTTTCCAGGTGGGCAGGAAGGGCGGAACTGGGACTGGGGTGGTGGGACTGGTGGTGACCTCTGCTGCTGGATCCTATCCCCCATGTTGGGCTGCGTGGCTGGCGCAGGCATGAGGAGACCCATTGGCAGGTCTCCGGGCTTACCTAGGGGAAGCTGTCTCCAGCAGCTGCATGGCCAGGTTGGACTTTCAAGGAGTCCTCTGCGAGTTCTGCTCCCCCACAGGATAGTTCCACCACCCACCCACCCAAAACAGCCTCCTTCCACCCTCCTACACTATCCCGCCTGTCGCTCACCTTTTCACTGCTGACAGCTGGGATTCCTTCTGTGGTGCAGGAGGGCGCGGGCCTCCCTGCTGGTGCTGCTTACTCCTTGGGTGCTTGTGGCACATTTGCAACATCCAGCACTGGCACCGGGCTGCAGCACCAGCACTGGCGCCCAATAGGATCGGGTGGCACATGGCTCTTGATCTTTCTTGAAGCAAAATACTGAAGCTCCGTTTTCCTCAATATCATGTCATGTCTTTTGATGTGTTCCTTCTTATTTATGCACAGTCATTTCTATCAGCACAACTCTGAATGCACCATTCTATCAACGCTTAGGATTGCCTGTGGATGCTGCGTGATGATGCTTATGTGGGAAAAGGCCGTTGGTCCTTCATCTCCTTTTGTGTTCAGCTCCTTTGATTCCTGATGTCAACTTTGATGCTTTCAACAGGGATGTCAGTAGGTGGAGGTGTGGTATGGAGGGAAGTGTAGGGAAGCCTGAATTTGTTCATGCCTGGACGTCTCTGATAAGGCCATCATTTGCTTCTCTTGCAGAGAGAATCTGTCAGTTGCTCGGGGCCTGGCTCCTGCCACCCATGGAGAATACACACAATTACTAGGTAAATGCTCAGAACCCTCTATCCTTTGGCTCTTTGCTGGAGTCTTCAGGGAATTCTACTCTTCAGTTGCATCTTTTTTTTGTCTTTGTGCCTTACAGATTCAGCTAACAAACACAGTGCATCTTCTCCCTTTTGCCACAGGATGAGTCTCTGTAATAATCATTGCCTTCTGTTGAACCGGCACCCTTTCCCCCATCCTAAATTAATAACATAGTTGCTTCTCACATGCCCCCCCCCGTCTCATAGTGACCAGATGAGAGGAAGTTAATTTTCACTTGAATGATTTCAGGATCAGACTGATGGAGCGTGTAGCAGCATCGCTTGCTGCAAAGCCATCAGTTATCTTGTCAGGCTGCCTTCAGTCACTCCTGATGCTGCTGGAAGTTTAGCAACTGCTGGTGCCGGTTCCATTTTACTGCAGTCCAGATGGAGGCTTAATGCTAATAGCAGGGAGTGTTTGAATGGGAACCAAGGCCATTCATGACCTGGCCTGCCCCTTCCTGTGGAGCCCTATGGATCCCTGCCATGTGAACCAGACTCCTCTCCCATTCATCTCCATCCTCCCCCTTTATCCCTTCCATAGAACAATGGCTCAAATTAGTTTACACAGATGTGTGCTTGTGACGCAGAGGAAAGGCTCCTTTGTGCCCTCTCACGTTTGGACCACGGAGCTCACAGACTGCAGCTTTGCAGAACTGGGTTTTGTTTTGGTTTTTTGATGGGCATCCACTAGAATAAAAGGAGGCACAGAAGGAATAAATTGACACATGGCATAATGAGTGGTTTTCCTGTTTGCTGCTGGTTTGTTGTTTATCCTGAAATAAATACTTGATATCCCCCATTTTAAGATATTCATCCTGCTGCATAAAAATGGCAAACAGCGTCACAAAATACCCAAGCCATGAATATTAAGCTTTATCTTCAGCAATAGGTAGTTCATTTCTTTGGTGAACGGCTACTAAATTCAGTGAAGCAGCAAGAAGGACTATGCCGTTTAAGAAGCACCAGCTAATTCTTAGTTATTCAGAAAGGATGACTGAACAGATTTATATTTTATGCAGGCAAAGTGCCTGCTGCATGTGGACTGGGATTTGCCAGAGTGGATGTCACAAAGTATAAAGGGAATATCTGTATATATTGGTGGTCATTTGATCAAGTCCATTGGGAGTGCGTGTGCTTTGCCTACAGAGGGCCCCCAGTTCATTCAGTAGTTTCTCCAAGCAGGGACAGGAAAAAAAAACCTTGGAGAGCTGCAGCCAGTCAATAGGGACAATGCCGAGCTAGATGCAGGGGTGGCATCTGGGACTCAGTAATCACATTGGGGCTTAGCTATGGGCCCACACTCATCAGTGGGTCCACCTGCATGAGCAGGGCTGGCTCTAGGAGTGGTGGGGCCCAATACAAGGCATTCCTGTGGGTCCCCCATTCATCAAGAAGAGTGCTTGTGGTGCCATGTGCAAAGTGGGGCACCTGGAAATAGTTGGTGGTGACATGATGACGTCACTGCCAACGGCTTCCAGGAAGTCCATTTTGGGCCATTTGGAGGCAGGGGCAGGCAGGGCGGCCCCAAGGTAAAGCTTCTCTGCTCACCCCACTGACCTGCAGCCTGTAGAGATCCCAGCTGCAGCAATATGTTCACTGCGCTGGTGTGGAGGCCCCTAAAGTTTGGGGCCCAATATGAAGGCATTGGTGACATTGGCTTAAGGCCGGCCCTGTGGAAAGCCGGCCTGAATATCAGTAGTAATGGTGGCACCCAATGCAACATCAGCAAATGGGCTGGGGGTGTCTCATTACTTGCACCAGGACATGTAAATATAAATATAAATATAAATATAAATATAAATATAAATATAAATA
>JAJKFI010000003.1:33689920-33734168 GCA_029204185.1 Lerista edwardsae
AAATATAAATATAAATATAAATATAAATATAAATATAAATATAAATAAAAATAAATAAATAAATAAATAAATAAATATGTATAACCAATTTATACATTGGGTCCCTTAGTTACAGGCATGGATAGCTGGACTTATAGGCAGCTGCAACATTGAGAGAGTGGGCCTTTCTCTTATGGATTACTCATTCCCTCTGCAGGAGGCAGTGCTGTTCCTTAAAGGAGGATAAACGCTAAGTTTTGCAGGAGCCTCTTGCCTTTGGAGCCATTCACAGCTCGGAGAGTGGACGTGGAGGCTTTGCTTTCTCCAAGCTGCGAATGGCTATGGAGACGGGGAGAGGAGCTGTATTACACAGGTGTTCAGGCTCTTGCAAAACCTAGCATTTTACCATCCCCCTTTTCTAGGAATGCCACAGGCAGGAGGTGGCCCAAAGATCGGGCTTTTGGTTTGGTAGAGTGGTGAAGGAGGGATCTCTTGATAAGTGGAGGGAGGGGGTAAGAGAGTGGGCAGGGATTGGTTGTGCAACTGATATGTTCAACTGTATTGAAAAGTGAATAAAATCTTTAAAATTAAAGATACCTTAACACAAGTCACAATACTGTTTTTTTAAGAACTAAAAGCATAGCATGGGAGAGAGACACACACAGACTTGTGGCAATTGCGGGAACAGCAATTCATTCTCCTGTTTCAGGCTTGCTCCTGGGCATAACAGAATAAGTGGAATTGCAGACAGAATCATTTGCACTGTTTAAATGGTTGCTTTTCTCTGTCTTTTTTAGGGGGATCAGAATGTTGAGCATGTATACTTGAATTCCCATGAATCTATTACACATAAGATGTGGACCGACAGTACTGTTTATGTGAAACATGGCTTCTTCTCTTCATACAAAGTATGAAGCATTTATTGAAAGCATTTATTGCCTGATACTTAACCAATAGCGTTGAATTTTTTGTAATATAATGATTTTTCTGAGCATTATGTTGTCATTTCTTGTATGACCCTTGTACTTTTTCACTTTTCTTGGCATGATTTCCTTCCATTGCGTGCCCATGAAATCCTTTTTTTCTCTTGCATTATTAACAGCCAATGTTACCATCCATGTAACTTTTCCCCTCTGCTTTCTGTCTTGTTAGTCAGCCACATTGTTGACCTCCTGCTCTGACTTTTCCTGGAGGAAAATGTCAATGGACCGACTTGTAACCTGTTTTGGTGACCTTCAGAAATGCTGTTGATTTTCCCCCCACCCTTGATAATTTATAGCTACTGTCGCTTGGCAAAGTGTGGAGAACTCAAAGGTGAGTATAATTAAGGCTACAGGCAGATCCTTGAGATACTGAGCAGGGTCGTCGTAGCTCTGCCTTGAACTGGAATTTCAAATGAAGAAAATCCTGTACAGCCAGTAGTAAAAAGAGCAAAACAGAAGCAAGGTGAGGTGTGCGTGTGTCTCTGTGTGTGAATCTCTTGAGCAAAGAAATTCAGCTAACAAACCAACCTTTTTCTCCAGACAATGGTTCTGGCTTGACATAGTATTGTTGTTTAGGGTACCTGGTAAGCATCACTGAGGATGCAATTCTATACCCACTTTCCTGGGAGTAAGCCCCATTGAACACAATGGGACTTACTTCTGAGTAGACATGCATAGGATTGTGCCCTGGATGTTTAAATGGATTGACTGATGATTATCAGTGGTTTCTTTTAAGGCTGCTGCCAGCCAGAGGCATACCTAGAGGGGGATCACAGCACTAAGTTTTGCAAGCAGCCGCTCCCCCTCCTCTTTGGAGCTATTCCCAGTGGCCACAGCAAAATGGAGGCTATGTTGACTAAGAATGGCCCCAAAGAGGAGGGGGAGCGGCTGCTTGCAAAACTGTGATCCCTGATAGGTACGCCACTGCTGCCAGCTCACTTGGAATGAAGATCAGGCTAATAATATGAGGATTCTGAGGGCTACAGTTTCCCAAATGCTTCCCTTGAGTCTGCTTTGAAATCTTTCATGTGCTTATCTTAGGCATAAACATTGATACAGATACTTGTGTTGCTGCTTTCGTAATCGCTCGGCCAAAAGTGAAGTTATGATTTGTACATTTCCATAGCTTTCCATCTGATTATGCACTCTCATGAGCTTGTTGTCTTTTTCTCCACAATGCCAGAAATTCTGCAGTTACTATGGCTGGAGAGCATGCAAATTAATCTGCATTCAGAAGTGGTCCTACTCGGGCAGTAGGGTTATGCAAGTCATTTCAGGATGCTAATTTTGGGGAAGCTACGGATTGAAAGTGATCTCCCAACTTGTTCATTTATGCTGTTCTTGCCAGTAGTAAGACACCACTCCAGCCAGCCCAATTTTATAGGTGTCACCATTGTAGTGGAAACTCTGTGGGTGGAAATCCCTCCTCCTCTTGTTTTAAAGGGAGTGTGGGAGGAGAAAGATGAGGAAGCTGTGATGAAAATAACGAAGACAGAACCCAACAGCAAATGGTAGAGCTACCATGATACGAACAACAGTAATGCTTTGTTCAGATTTTGCCACCTGTCAACCCACTGCTGAGCAGCCATATAAGGAGGCAGAGGATTAATGTGCATGGCAGGGGGTGGGCGGGCAGTTATTTGGTGGCCCATTTCAAGTGCCAATGTGTTTGGAGCACAAAGCATTGAGGCCACAACATCGTTATCTGTGCAAAGCAATATGTGAAATTCAGCCTGCTTTGCTTTGGGGGCCTTTGTTGCCTTCTTAGGGTCATCAAGGCCTAGTGCTGATGATAGTAGAAGTCCCAACTGACAGATTATCAGAGCAGCTAGAGAATCTGCTGCAGCTCTCTAGCTCACAGCCTTCCAAAACCCTCTCCCTCCCTCCCTGCCAGAAGCACACTGTCCCAACTAGACTATCTGTGTGGCTTCTCCTTCCTTCAACTCTGCCTCCACTAGACATGAATGTCAGCTTCCTGCTTGCCAACCCCAAAGGCGTCACTAGGGTTTGCATGCGAGAGCTCATTGCGTCACCCCCATGATGGAACTCCTCCCATTTCAGACCATACAGAATACAAGCAGAACACATACAGAAGCAACAGTGTAATGTATTCTGTGTAATGTAATGTATAATGTACATTACAGTGTAATGTATAATATACATTACATTCCCAAACTGTGGGTCAGGACCCACCAGTGTGTCATGAGCCAATTTCAGGTGGATCATGAAGCACCTAGAGCAGTCATACTGAAAATATGAGAAGAGGGGATGCTGGAAAGAGAAAGGGCTGTATGGTTGTTTTGCTTGTGTCAAGGTTGTAAATAGGCTTTTTGCTTTCTGATTCACTTTCTATGTGAAAATGGCTGAGAAATAACCCAATTTATTGCTGCATTCTCAGAAAAGCAGCAGGCTTTGGCACCACAATGACAGCACTTCTGGCTATGACATCACTTCTGGTGGGTCCTAGGCAGATTGTCATTCTAAAAAGGGGGTGCTAAAAAATTTGAGAACCACTGCATTATAATATTATATGCACAGCCTAAGTGCAGTGTGGCATCGGTGTCACCCTGGTTAATTTTATTTATTTTAATATTGAACAGTACAGGTCACCCAAGAAATCAGCAATTAACAAAAAAAACAACAACATCCCCGTGGCCATCTTTATGACAACTACTGAGAAAGAGCTCTGATACGTGGAAATGAGAGTTGATTTGTACTAACACCTTATTGATTCCTTGCTGTGTCATAATAACATGGCATTTGTGTGTAGTAAATTTGCCTGAAAGGAGAGAGTAGCAGAGCAATGTGAACCCCTGAAATCTGCTATGCAAATACTAGTTGTTGCTGCTGAAATATGCAGGAATTGGATTTCTTGTATTGCACCATTTCAAGCGGGAGAACCACATCCTTCAATGGAAGGGCTCCTTTCACAAGGTGATCTAGCATGTCATCGAAATGTGTTTTTGGATAGTCTTCTCTAATTCAGAGCCTTCTTAGGTGTGATGCCCCAACCCTAGAACTCTTTTCAGTTCACCTGCTGCCGACTCTGTTCTCTTTTTGGTGATGTGAAAACCTTTTTATTTGCCCAAACATGATAGGTTTGGTTTAATGCTGCTTTCTTGGATGACCGTCTTCTCTTCTTTTAATTGTTTTATAGATGCAATCTTGTGTTTATGCACTGTGATGACTTATTGCAAGCCACTTGACAGCCTGCCTGGCTGAAGACTGAGCTATAAGTACTAAGAATATCAGAAATCACACAAACTAATCAACCTGATGGATTACTACATACTGGAAGGAAGTTTTCTTTCTGCCATTCAAGCATAAAGCCCCCTCCCCCTGCCACGTCCAGTCTAGTGGTTCTGTAAGGACTCTACCACATTTTTGCACATTTAACTGTGCTGTCATGGTTTGCATAATGCAGTTCAATTAAAAAGCAACTAAGGGCACAATCCTAACCTGGAGTTAGGCCAGCACATTTAGACCAGCAAAGTTTGGCTGACACAAGGGACAAGGGTAAGGTATGTTTGGACCACTCTCAGGGTCGGAGAGGCCAGCCCACAGATGCTCCAACCTCCCTGACTCTGAGAGTGGACCAAACACGCTTTACGGTGTCCCTTGTGTCAGCCAAACTTTGCTGGCCTAACTCCAGGTTAGGATTGTGCCCTAAAATACATCACACACACTTCCTGTTAAAATCTTGCAGTAACCTAGTAAATGTTAAGAATTAAAGGTACAATGTTTTATGAAAAGCATCAGATCAGTGTCAATTACTATGTAGAAGTGTGGGCTTTAGTTATTTGTTATGAACAATGCTGCCTTTAGAAATAGGTTGTCAGAACAACGGGCCAGCAATTCTCCAAGGGCTATAGTTCGATGAGATGGCTGAAGTTGTGCACAGATTTTTTTTTGCCTAGTCGTTCAAAAATAACATTTCTCTGCCTCTAAGAGTCTCTCTTATCTCTTCGGAGAGAGTAACAACATCCATACCTTCAATTATTTTCACTCCTGGTTTGCAAAGTTGATGCAGTTGCTTCACACAAATTGATGGGTGCTTTCATATTTGTGTAGTGTTCCTGAATCTCATTCCTGAAGCCATTATTCAGTATAGTAGAAACACTATGCAATGTGATACATGTGATTCTTTGTCAAATAATCTCTGCATCTAATTGATGCACTTGGAATTTCCCTTGTGAAACAGCACTGGAACAAAGCAGCAACCAGGATCCGATGAATCACATGACTAGAGCCGCATGCAGAGCAACTCACTACATGATTCATGTTCCTTCTTGTTTCATGCTGTGAACAATGGTAAATGATGCGGTGGGGTGGTGGGGAATCCACCGTGGGGATTCCCTTTTAACTGAGCTCTGAGATGCAGGCCTTGAAGCTCATAGGTAATGCCTTGTGTGTCAAGTAAAAGGGATGTTCTTGAGATTGTGGGTGAAGTCTGGCCATGTTATCAAAATTAATATTTCCTACTTTAGTAATACAAGTCTTAGAGCGCAATCCTAAACTGGAGTTAGGCTGGCATAAACTAAGCCAGCAAAGTTTGGCCAGCACAAGGGCCACCATAAAGTGTGTTTGGACTATTCTCGGCGTCAGGAAGGATGGTGCACATCTGTGTGCTGGCCTCTGACTCTGAGAGTGGTCCAAACATAGTTTATGGTGGCCCTTGTGCTGGTCAAACTTTGCTGGCTTAGTTTATGCTGGCCTAACTCAGTTTAGGGTTGCACCCTCAGTGGCTTATGATGATCATCTTAAATAGGAGGACAACTTTACAGCCTCCAAAAATTCAGTGTTTCGGTCTGCATCCCTTCTTACTTGCCCACCCCTAAACTTTCTTACCGTCTTTATTGCTCTAATAGTAGCTGAATAAGGAAGAGTGAGAGGTTGTTCCCTCTCCACATCTGCCTGGTTTACTGGACTTGAGCCAAAACCACTGAGACATGTCATTTTCCTAGTAATATTTATGACACTTATATCCTGCCTTTGTTTTACAATATAAGTCAAGGTGCCTTACTTCGTGTTCGCAGTGCTTTCCCATCCAGGCCCTGACCAGACTCTCTACCTAGTTAACATCAGCAAGGTGACTGTTCCTTGTGTCTTTCAGATCACGCTCGGGTAACATCAAATAACATCATTCTGCAGTAAGCCAAGGAGGTGGGAGGGAACGAGTGGGAAAGAGGGGGTCTGGGAAGTGAGTGAGCTCGCAGCTCGGGAGAAAGGTTCTAGGGAAGGGATCAGAACCTGTCATGCTCCTGATAGCACTGGCCCTGCACCAGTGCTGTGCAGAGGTGCTCAACACAGGTGAGGTGGTGGCAAGGGTGGATTAGAGTGGAGATTGGGCTAGATTGGAGATGGGTTGGAGCGGATTTTGATGGGCAATGGCATCTATGAGTTCTGGAGCTTCCATCTTGGGCCTGACACTGTCCTGTCAGCCTAATGGCCCAGATTAAGGACTGAATCCTGAAGCCTCCAGCATGGCCAGTTCAAGCATACCACCCGTGCAGGTGTTGCAAATGTGCTGTAAGGGCTTACCACCAGCTCTGATGCAGTGCTACAGTGGAGCTGCCAGAAGCAGCAATGTGGGACTGGTGGGCGGTGAGTTTGCTGGTCCCTGGCATTGCGCTGATTCCTGGCGGGGTGGGAGGGCATTATTGGGTGGGGGAGGGGAGGAAAGGGGGTGGCAACCTTCACTGCTGGATCCTATCCCCGGTGTCCATGTCGGTGCTGCGTGACCTGACATGGAGGCCCTTGCGCTTGCCACTGCTAAAGAGATGGCTATTCATTGGCAGGTCTCTGGGTTACCCAGGGAAAGGGATGAATGTCCCCTTCTCCCAAAGTGCCTCTGGTGGCTGCATGGTTGCTGCTGGATGCAGCAGTAGCTGTTTGGCTACTGCTGTGTCTGTGGCGGCCGGGCAATTTAGGATTGGGCTGCCCGGCCAACAAAGTTGCTGCAGTAGATCTGAGCAGTCCCAGTGGACCGAAGGAGCAGCAGAGGAGATAACTTTAAAAAATGCCTTTACTTGCTTCTCCTGCTGGCTTGGTCCCCAACTGACCTGTGGGATGCAGCACAGGCTGCATCAGCATCCCTGCGTTGCACAGGCTGTCTGGAGATAGGATTTCCATGCCCTATTATATTGCAACCTTGATTGGGGACATCTGCCCCATCTGCAGTTTTATTGAAGTCAAAGAAGAAACGTTTGGTTGGACCAAGCTCCAGGGTCACCAGCCCTCTTTCTCTTTCAAACTAGGCCTTTTCACAGAGCATGTTCAGTGTTTTGGAGCCACTTGCTGCAGCCACTTCCTCCGAGCCACCCATTCTTCCACCCATTCTTGCACCTGTGCTTCCTTTTATTTCTAGTTTTGTCCCCCAGTGCTCACATAGCCATGCTTGCTGTCAGCGCTGCCATTTGTAGACTCTTGATTGGCCCACATATAGCCATATTTCACTAAAGTAACCTCCCCAACATGATACAAAAGAAATACATTATCTCTCTCTATATACTCACAAAATATGGTCAAGCTTAATGATAGGATGATCAAGAAGAAAATTCACACACCAGGGCCATATTTTTTTTCATTTTAACAGTTAATTAACAGACTGATTTTTGAGTCTGAAAAATTCATTCATTATGTAGAGACCTCAGAGCCTTGGAGCAAACATACATGAGATTTTTATTTATGGGGAAACACGTGGAATATGTATGAGGTTTGATATTCAGGGTTAATGATAAAAACATAATTATTGCATCCATTTTAGTAACTGAACTACAGATTTTCTCTTTTTGTTGCCTAGGGATCAGCGTTTAGTTTTGTTTTTAATTTTCCGTATGCATAACAAATACAGTGCTGATTAAATCTGCCTTAACTTTTCAGCTTCCCAGGCTTCAGTTTGAGCAAATGCACACCACAACCTTTTAGGCTGGTACATTTTGAGAATGGAGTTACACTTCTGGAAGTGACAACATACCTGGGCTTTTAAAAAATGTGAAAAATTGGGGGGAACCCTGCATCCTCCTCATAGCTGCATGTCCCCTCTACTGCCCTCAAGCCCATAGCCAACCCCCATCAGTGGCATAGCTAGGTCATTTGACACTCAGAGCCCATAAATTTTTAGTGTTCCTTCCATATGACAAATTCATTCATTCATTCATTCATTCATTCATTCACAGCGCAATCCTAAGGATCGCGCAACGGGGATCGCCGATGCTGTGTGCTTAGTGCTGATCAGCAGTCCTGCATCGGCGCTATGGCAACAGGATGGGCGCTGCTCCCTAGTGTCGGCCGAAGCCAGCTGGCGTGAGGGAGGCGCCATGACGGGGCAGCACGGGGATTGGTGGGAGGGAGGGAGAATGTTGGTGGGATGTGGGCGGGCTTGGGAGGTGGCCATACAGCCACTTCCTAAGCCTGTCCACGAGGCCCTGATTCGGGCCGCGCAGTCTCCTCAGATGTGCGCCTGCTCTTTAGTGGGCGCAGATTCGAGGAGCACGTAGGAGAGGCTGGAGCGAATGCTCCCTTGCCGGGGGGGGGGGGCTCCAGCCTCTTCTATGCAGAGTTGGATATGGCGCTGCCAAGTCAGCCTTGACATTCCTGCGCTGCAAAGGATTGCACCCTCATTCATTCATATTTTTCACATTTTTATACTACCCTTCTTCCAAGGAGCTCAGGGTGGTGTGCATGGTTCCTCCCCTTCTTTCTTCCACTTTAAAAGTTACCTAAGCCAGCAATTTTTACATGATGGTTGTATTTTAGTTTTTAGTTTTTGGGGCCATAACCTTTGATAAAATGAAGATATTACATTTTGGTTTGTTTCATTGCATTCTGCATTGCATTCTGCATTGAATGGTATGTAGATAGTATTAGTCCTAAAAACCGTGATTTTTAAACCACAATTTTAACATGAAAGTTGTATTTTGTTTTCTGGGGTTTCATGGCCATAACGTTTGATAACGATATTACACTCTGGTTTGTTTCATTGCATTCTGCATTTAATTACATTTCCAAAGATATGTTCATACATACCAAGGTTTTCACAATTTTAGCCACTAGTGTCAAGCTCAGCTTGTTGCTCCTCCCTAAAGCTTGTTACCACCCTAAAGCTTGTTGCCTGGTGCAGTTGCCGCCCTGCACTTCTATAGCTATGCCCCTGCATTGGGTTATAAGGATAATTGAAAATAAGGATGAGAAGTTAATGAAGGATTGGACAGGAAACCGATGCAGGGAGTTAGGGATGTGGTGTGATATGATTGGTATGATGAGAGAAGTGGATGTTTATGTATTAGCAGAGTCCGCTATAAGCCAATGTGACCAATGTTGTCCCTGTACTTTGGGCCCCCCGCACCAGGGCAGTGAGCATATCACCTGCTGCAGGAGCTCTATGGACTGAAAGTCAATGGGGCAAGCAGAGCAGCTTTATCTTGGGCCTTCCCACCTGCCCCATCTCCTAGCTGCTGGAAGTAGTTGCCGATGATGTCATCAGGTCACCACCAACTATTTCCAGGTGTTGCATGGGAATGTCCTGATTTGGGCTCTGCTGCTGCTAGAGCAGGCCCTGTGTATTAGTATGCATTGCATAAGAAAATGTACAGGGTTTTTTTAAAAAATTTGTTGTAAGTATGATGATTGACTCT
This sequence comes from Lerista edwardsae, assembly GCA_029204185.1. NCBI lineage: Eukaryota > Metazoa > Chordata > Lepidosauria > Squamata > Scincidae > Lerista > Lerista edwardsae. The sequence continues at coordinate 33,699,519 of JAJKFI010000003.1, forward strand.
CAGCAACACTTTATAATCAAGTAGTTTGCACACATTAAACTGCTGGCATTACCCAGACACTGTAGAGAAGAGTCTTCCCACCAGTTTTGTCACCAGCTTTTCTGTTCTTCTGGAAAAAAAAAATACATCAAAATGTTTTAATAATATGTTCACTGTGTGACTTTCATGCCTTTCTTTCAGATTGCCTAGAAGAGTGAATCTTAACATATACTATATTATTAACATATACAATATTCTATGGTAAAAAAGAAATTAGTTCATGGCTTGTGTGAACTGTGCAGTGGGTTTGGAAGGTCTGGCATAATTGTCGCTTTGATGAGATTGCTGCTGGCGTCAGATGTCTGCATTGCACTTACATTCCATAGCACACAATGGAGTGTCCTGAGGCTATGAAAACTATTGGCTAGGTGACATGAGGTCACGCATTAGCAAGAAAATGGGTGCCTAAAGAAATGTGCTAAAGACTTCTTAGTTAAAAGTATGGAATGCCAGCATTCATATTGCTTTGCTTTAGGAAAAGAAATAAGGAACTGTTAAAAGTTGTGGTGGTTGTTTCACTGTAGGCAGCATCATTCAATGTGCAAGAATTGTATCTCAGATTCACTTCCTCTATAACAGGATTTACTTGAGCATTTATTTTGTTATATTAAGTAGTAGATTTGACAGTGGTTCCCAAACTGTGAGCCTTGGCTCCCCAGCAAGCCACAGAAACCAGCCAGGAGAGCAGTGTAATCCTCATGAAAAATCTGCCACCCTATACAATGTATAGCAGTGGTTCTCAAACATTGTAGCACTGGGTCCCACTTTTTAGAATGACAATCTCTCTGGGACCCAGCAGAAGTGATGTCATGGCTGGAAGTGCCATAATTTTGACGCCAGAGCCTGCTGCTTTCCTAAGAATGCAGCAATAAGTTGGGCTATTTCTCAGCCGTTTTCCAATGGCAAAGTGAATAAGAAAGGAAAAAAAAAACTATTTACAACCTTGACACATGCAAAACAACCACGCAGCCCTCCCCCTTTCCTGCAGCCCATCTTCCCATATTGTCAATATGGCTACTCTAGGTGCTTCATGACCCACCTGAAATTGGCTTGCGACCCCCTGGTGGGTCCCGACCCACCGTTTGGGAACCACTGATGTATAGGATTGGAGCCCTAATGGGAAGCCACAGCCAATGGCCCAGTAGGCCAAAGGAGCCGCCAGTTGGAAAATTTTGGGAACCGCTCACACGTGGCCCAGGAGTTGTCTCTTCTCCCACTTAACTGCTCGTGTTAATGTGGCAGGGTGCTGGGTGCCCATGTGAACACTGCTGAGATCTGTATGTGGTGTGCACACTTCTCAGGTGCAGATCTAAGCATCTGACTTCTGCCACAGCGCCTTGGAATGTTGGATACTCGGTTACCCTCTTCGCACTGCTTTCAGGAATGAAGTAGAGTGGAAGAACCTGGAGGGCAATGTGAAACAAATGGGCAAAGTTCCAGTAGATACGACATTCCTTTCTGGCAATTTTCCATATCTCACTGGCGAGGCCAAATCACAATCAGAGGACCTGCCTAACCGGATTTGTAGGAATGGGCTGCACCGTAGGCTTTCAGAATGTGCATTATACCATTCCTGGAAGGGTTCTCTTCTCTCCTCCATTACAATTTACAGCACATGTAATACAAGAGTTGTGGCAACTTGCAAGGGTAGTTTATAACTTTGGACTGTTTTTCTTTCTTTCTGCATTTTGCTTATGTCGACTTTTCCTGGTGCTATTTTTACCACCTCTCAGTGCATTCACAAGTCCATTGGGACTCCTTTATAAAACTCAAGAGTTTGGGGGTAATAAGCAAACTGTGCTAGTTGAATTTGAATATGAGTGTCCTTCTCTTAAGTCATTAATAAAGAGAGTGAGCCACACTGTTTCTCTTATATTTCCCTTGGGCACATTACTGCTTAGCATTGTCTTTGCTGAAAATTGGCCTCCTCAGTTTCTAACCCTATGATAGGATTTCATCTCTCTCTTCTGGATTCCCAGAGCTCTTTAACTGCCTGATGTGAAGTGGTTTAAATAAAGGCGTGAAAATTTAAATTAATTGTATGCACGGGTGCTCGGTCCCTTGTGGACTTTCTAATTTAAGACTGGGTGATGGTGGAAAGAAGTAGCAGTTTTAAGATTTTACATAGGGTTCTTTTGCAAATATTTGCAAAGCCCTAGCCTTCTGCTTCTGCCTACAGCAGTGGTATTCAAACTTTTTAGACCAGGACCCGGTCATTTTTAGAATAGCACTTGTGTTGGGACCCACCGGAAGTGATGTCATGGCAGGAAGTGACATCTTCAAGCAGGAAGTGCTTTCATTGTAACCATGGAGGTATTATACACTGGAGAGGACATGACATCATTTTCTTGAAGCCATGGGTCTATCAATATGGCTGACTCAGATCATCGCCGTGAAGGAGGAGGATTGCCGCGAATTCACGAATAAAACTCTCCCTGCACACGTGTAAAAGTTAATTTCAACCTCTTTAAGCATGCCTGCGTATTCTGCATACGGGTGTGCGAATCGCTGTATGAAGAATGGGATTTAATTTCCATGGAAAGATTCATGTATTCACATTACATCGGTTCAATAAAACTACCGTTCAGTGAGTACAGAATTTTTTTTTATGGGGCATGACCGTTTTATTTTTGCTTGTGTAGATTTCAAAAAATAAGTCTGTCAAAATAGTGCAATCCGAGCCGCGGTGGTTGTGTAAACCGGCAGCAACCCATGCGTAAACCGGGGCTGAGATTAGAGAAACGCCGCTTGCACGCCTTTTGCGTGCCTCGGTTCCAAGCCGGCGGCTCAGTTCTTGCACAGGCGTCGTAGCGGGCTACGAGAATAATACACATTTTTATTTTGGTAAGTTTTTATTTCAGGAGTAAACGATTCAGTCCTAAACAGTACGCGCAAAGCAATCTGAAATGCTTGGAATCAGCATTGTTTTGAGTTCAAAAACATGGCCGCTAAGCCCGCCCCCTGGCTTCAATTCTGCAGCATTACTTCTTAAGGCAGGGCCATGGGCTGATTGTAACATAATAAAATGACATTCCTGAGATGCAAATGGGCATTCTTGGACTGCAGCAATTGTACAACCATGAAAGATCCCTGACAGAAAGCAAGATTAGGAGAAAATATGATGTAAAAGCACTGAACTAAAAACAAACAAAAAAAAACCCTCACTTGAAAATTCAATCTGTTAACACTCACAAAAGGAATGTAACAAGAGTAAGGTCTACAGATTCCAGGATGGCTACTCCCAGCTTTCTGCAACCTACCTGACATCAGGTCACAACCCACCAAGTGGGTTTCGACCCACAGTTTGAATAACACTGGCCTACAGAATATGTGTTCCGCTGGTGAAGGTGTCAGGATCTAGGTGGAAGTACCTGGATCCTGGCATGCATTGCGCAATATCTTTGTACCTGCCGATGCTGCTGACCAGAGCAACATGTGTGAACCAGGTGAATTAGTTCTCTTTCTTAGTAGCCAGGTGAGGAAGCTTTGCCATGAAATTCAGTGATCAAAATTGTTGTTTTCCGCCCTGCAACACTTCAGTATCTATGGAAATTCAAATGATGAGGAGACAGAATGATACGATATTCCTACTAATTTGAAAATGTATGTGCTGCAGTTCAGTTTCATCTAGCAATTAGGATGAAACAGCATCCATATTCAACAAGAATTTCTACCATTGTCTTTTTCTATAGCTCTGTACTTTGACTGCTAAAAAATGGTTCTCCCATGTCTTTACTAGGGCAGTGGCTCCCAAACTGTGGGTCGGGACCCACCAGTGGGTCGCAAACCACATAGAGCAGCCATAACTGAAAATATGGAAGATGGGATGCTGGAAAGGGGGAGCTGTGCAGTCGTTTTGCTTGTGTCAAGGATATAAATAGGCTTTTTCCTTTCTGATTCACTTTGCTATGGGAAAATGGCTGAGAAATCACCCAACTTATAGCTGGAAAGCAGGAGGCTTGGACATCACAATGATGGCACTTCCAGCCGGTGGGTTCCGGACAGATGGTCATTCTAAAAAGTGTGTCCCAGTACTAAAACGTTTGAGATCCACTGTATTAGGATATTGGCATCCTGAACTATTCTGTCCTGGTCCAATGCATCCTGATCATTGGAGTCCCTTGAGATTTGCTCAGGTTTTTTTTTTTTTTTTGCACTCTAGTCATTTGCATTCACTATAACTGGGCAATAGACTGTAACTGGGCAACAACCCCCATGTTATATATCCTAAGGATCTTATCCCAGTCCTAACCCTAACCCTACATTTGCATTTTAGAAATAAGAAGTATATCTAATAGCATAGCCTCACATGCATAGCATCTAATAGCATGCACACTCACATATACAGGAACACAAATATCCAGGATGCAAAAGGAACCAACGCAAATGTCCAATACTAGGATGCATTTGACCGGGACTGAGTTGTCCAGGATGCACTGGTCCTGTCCCTAAATAAAAGGTAAGTCACATCATTTACATGGTTTATTTCATTACTTCAGTATTATGAAAGAAGAAGCTGAAATTCTACTTCAGTTACTAAAGACACAGAATCCATGCACTGAGTCCAGAATTCTTATTCTGTTTCACCCTTAAGATGGGCAGTGCAAACATTGGCCTAAGGGTGCTGGTGGAGTAATAGCTGCCTGGGCTGTTTCTTTTCAGCTAAAGGAAGCAACAAAAAGAACAGAGTAAAGGTTATTGCGGATTATCACAGCGGACTGAATGCTTCATAAGAGGAGAGGTCACTGCTGGAATGAAACACTGGACGAGTGCCCATGGGGTGTTTATGAGGTACTTCATCCATATTCAAGCAGTATATTACAGGCCTGGTTGAATGTTCCTATTTCTGATAAGTCAGTGTCTTTTGTAGGCGTTAATTAATGAGGTAAATGAAAGCTTGTTTTCAAATGGTACTGCAGAAGGAGTTTCAACACACATAAATGTCACAAAGGCCTTCTGGAACAGTCTTGTAGACCCTTGGGTCTCATTTACCCTGGGTTATATCTCAGCTTGATAACAATATTATGTAGTAATTATAATGGACCATTAATATTCTCTCCTAGGTCCCGTTTAAGTGTTCTCTGTCTTTTGTCTTGAACACCTCACACTGACCTCACTCAACGCATGGAATTCAAAGAGACATTTAAAATGGTTCAGTAGTAGAATGATATTTTGAAATGCATGTCTTAAGCATACATTAAAGAACTGGGAAAAATAGAAGCGTCCGTTGATAACATTTCCTTTTTCCAATAAGGGAGACGCTGTTTTTTTCCTATGGGCACAGTAGAAGACTGTCTAACGCAGTGGTTCTCAAACTTTTTAGTACCGGGACCCACTTTGTAGAATGACAATCTGTCCGGGACCCACCGGAAGTGATGTCATGGCTGGAAGTGCCATTATCGTGACGCCAGAACCATGCTTCTTTCCTGAGAATGCAACAATAAGTTGGGTTATATCTCAGTCATTTTCCAATAGCAAAGCAAATTGGAAAGAAAAAAGCCTATTTACAACTCGACACAAGCAAAACAACCACAAAGCCCTTCCCCTTTCCAGTATCCCATCTTCCCATATTTTCAATATGGCTGCTCTAGGTGCCTAGTGACCCATCTGAAATTGACTTGTGACCCACTGATGAGTCCCAACCCAGAATTTGGGAACCATGGGTCTAGCACAGGGGTCAGGGAACTTTTTTACCTTTTACCCCAAAATATATTTAGATACGCCGACGTTACCCCCTTGACTTTACGCCCCCCCCCGCCAGAACAAAAGAAAAAAAATTACATATTGGAACCCATTGCATTTATTTGATTAATTAATGAGCTTAATTAATGCTATGTAAATATGAAGTTGTAAAGAGTTTGGGTACACCTGCAGACCTTGAGAGAATAGAATTCAACCCTTCTGGGTTACAACTAGGTTACCTGTTAAACCTAAACAACAGGTTTAGGTGCTTGGACTTAAGATTTCTCTCTATAATGAATTCAGATTGGGGCTGGCTGGCTGGCTGGCGCTCTCTCACTCTCTCTCTCTCTCTCTCTCTCTCACACACACACACACACACACAGGCCAGCAACAGCAGTTCTGATTTTGTTTTTGTTTTCTGCTGTTCGCCTTGCCTCGTTGACTAAGAACATAAGAAGAGCCCTGCTGGATCAGGCCAAAGGCCCATCTAGTCCAGCTTCCTGTATCTCACAGCGGCCCACCAGGTGCCCCAGGGAGGCATGAGACAACAAGATGCTTGCATCCTGTTGCCACTCCCTTGTACCCGGTACCAGTAGCCCTCCACCTTTGTAAGGAGGTTGCACAATCCATCATTGCCTCCCGCCTCTCTTTGTGTCCCTGACTCCCTGTGCAGGCGCAGGCACCCCAGCCCTCCCCCGACTCGCTCACCCGCCCGCCCCATCCTTGGGACAGCAAGACAAGGCAAACCCAGGGAGAGCCCTAGCTGCTCACAAGCAAAGAGGCACGTCCATAGAAGTCCTCTCAACATACACACATACACACATGTGCACGCCTGCGGGCACATGCACACACACACTTCAGCCGCTCACCAGAGCCTCCCCCACGCCTGCACGTCTTGTGTCCCTGCCGGGCTCCTGGGTGGCGGTGACGGCAGTGGCAGCTCCTCGGCTTCCCCACCCAGAGCTGGTTCGGGCTCTTCCCTGGCGTTGAGCACTGCCGACTCCACGGCTGCCTGAGTGCCAGCCGGGAGCGGGTCTGTGCCAGCCTCGCTGCCCAGAATAGGCTTGGCCTCGCCGGCTCCCCCATCACCCGGCACCGCCGCAGCTGCAGCCACGGCCGCCATTTTCTCTGCTGTTGCTTCCTTCTCCCTCTACCAGCAGCGGGATCGATAACCACGGCCTTCTTCGCCGCCTGGGAAGGGAGGGGAACGCTGCCTATTGGGGGCCAAGTACCTTGCCGCTTCTAATCTCCTATTGGAAGCAAGGGAAATCCATCAAGCGTGAGAGGAACTTCCCATTGGTCAGAAGAGAGAACTTTGGTCATGAAGGAAGGATGAGGGAAAAGGGGGGCGGGGCATACTCCTATCTGTCCATTACCCCCAGGAATTTCATTTTTACCCCATTTGGGGTAATTTACCCCTGTTCCCTGACCACTGGTCTAGCACATTGCTGGCACTATGAAATGTTAATAGTAATTTATTTCACTCAATTTATTGAGTGCCAACCTAGGCTTTTCTGTTGAGTAATTATGTTAATAAAGTTTAATAATGTAAAAGTGTGATTGTAGGAGCTGGCGTGTTCAACTCATGTGGCAGATTGGCTGGGGATTGTTTTCACGTGTCCTTCTTTTCCCACTCCTTGGATTTGAAAAGGAAATGGAGATTGGACAGGAAGAAGTAGTGGGGGGGGGAGGAGAGAGAGAGAGAGAGAGAGAGAGAGAGAGAGAGAGAGAGAGAGAGAGTGAGTGAGTGAGTGAGTGAGTGAGTGAGTGAGTGAATGAGTGTCAGGAATTTGGAGGAGCAGTAGAGCAGCAGCGATTTCACTGGTGCAGCTCCAAGTAGCCCCAATCAATTTGCTGCGCATTACCCAGGTGAAGGGGAATGTTTTCCCCTTGCCTTGGGTTGCTTCACAGCCAGTCCCAACCCCGGGTTGGATATGGGGTCGACATGTTGGCCTGCCTATTCCAGCTCAGGGTTTGGATTGCGCTCTAAATGACTGCCATTATGATCTTTCACAGAAGTTTTAAACACCTCATTCACAAATGCATTCATTTGTGAGAAAAACCCTGCAAGAAATGGATATGCCCCTAACTTGGATATACAGATAACATGAAATGGATACACCTGTAACATAATATTGGCACATCAAGAACCTCAAATAAGAAACCACATGCTCCAGAAGAAATTACCAACCTGTAGTTTTCCTAAGTGTTGGACATAACCGGAATGCTTAATTTAACTAAGCAGTTGCAGAAGTGGTAAATGAGAGGGTGTGATTGATTGACATAATGATTCCAAATTGTGTGACTCTGATTGCACCCACAGAGCTCCATATATGCAGAGGTGTCTTGTTTGCTTCCAATGCAGATGGAAGTGCTCTGTGACTGCACTGAAACTTTTATGTTTCTGTTAATACTTCCTTCTCATAGAACTGAATGTGGGTTCACGGAGGTGTATACAGTTATGTTGGGTGTGGAGAGAGTGTATGGAAAATGTGCTTCCCCTTCTCTCCCAGTGGGAGAATCAGGGGCCACGCAGTACAACTGATTAGAGGGAGATTTATGACTGACAAAAGGACAATCATGGTGTCTACTTAATCTGTGGCATTTGCTTCCTGTTGCATAGCGCCTCTTTATATCCTTCATTTGAACGTGGGAAGTGTGACATTCTTGAATAAATGTTTCTGTGGCACAGGGTTCCTTTGAAGAGAGCATAACCGAGGCCTATTCTGTGACTTTGCCACTGGACTGATGACAAATGGCCCCAGGACCCACAAGTCTAGAAGAAGGACACACATTGATTTGTCGGAGCAATCACTCCCCCTCACTCTATCAAGTTGGCTTGGACGAAGGCTTGCCTGAGCCTTCGTCCTTGGAAAATTCCTCCACATTGCTTGCACAGCATGTTTGACCCTGTGAACGAAAGCCACATCCTGGGAGCTTCCTGACTTGAAGTAAACAAAGTCATTAACGACAGAAAAGAAGCGGCCCGCAAGCATAGCTCGCCAACGCCACTGCCAAAATCAATCAAGGAACCCAAGTGGATGAAGCCAATGGCCTGCAGAGATTATGGCAAGTTCTTTGCTACATTCTTTGTATGGTGCAAAACAACAGCGGCATCCATCTAGGGCTGGGTACAAAACAGGGCCATCAAGTCACAAAAGAAGGTGCCTTGATTTGATCATTCCATAAAAGATCCCACAGAGAAAGTGTGAGAAGAAAAGGTATAAAAAGCAGGGCCTCGGCAGTGGCGGTCTTGGGGGCTTGCCGGCCCTGTGACAAATCCCCAGTTGGCATTTGCTCCCCTTGACCAGGATACCAGGTATTAGTGACTAGGTACGCCACTAGTTCTTTAGTCTCTTGCTTGTGTGTCTGCTTTGCTACTGTTGTGGTTTTCCATTTGACCTGGCTGTTAATGCTGCCTGAAGCATCCCCCTTGCAGCCTCTATCCAGGAACGACCGTGCTAAGCCAACCTTTTCTTCTATGGCAGCCAAAAGCTGCTGCACTTGCACTGGCTGGACAGCCATGCTTTGTTGGCTGCCTTGCAATGCACCCTCCACCTGGCTGTCTTACCCTGAGCCCCTCCTGGAGTCAGCTAAGGCAACAGCCTAATCTCTTGGCTTGCTTCAAAGCCCTTTTCAACCTTTTATACCCTGCTCTTGAACAGGATCATCACTTGGACTTGGCATTCTAGCCCTGGGTTTCCTGAAACACAGTGCACATGAATCAGCAGAGAAATAAGAGGTAAGCTGCAGAATGTGTTTGAGATAATGCCAGTTGATTGCAGTACAAATGATCAGGCAGGATTCCAGAATAGAGCCCCCCCTCACTCACTCACTCACGCACGCACACACACACACACACACACACACACACACACACACACACACACCAAAAGCATACTATGGAAAGAGAAAAAAAATCAGCAGGTAACTGCTTATAGTGACTATTTGGTTTTTGATGGCTTTAAAAAGGAAATTTGACAAATTTGTGGATACAAATTTAGGGATTAGGTAAATTGCTACTAATTGCATGGCTACATGCTATCTCTATGTTCAAAAGCAGTAACTTCAAGAGAGCAATGGTGGTAGAGGAGGGAGCTATCACCTCCTACTTGGGGACTTCCCAGAGGCATAGGAAGCAGGATGCCTTTGGCCTAATCTTGCAGATCTTATTTTTCTCTGTTCTTAAGAGGGAGTTTCAGGCTTTAGGTCACAGACATTACATGGAATTACGTTACAGTGAAACCATATAAGTTAGTTTCACGTAATGCGTTTAGAGATTGTCAGGCTATGGTTTTTTGACTGTGGAATTGCTCTCCATCCTATATTTTCTAGAGCTTTCCTACTCCTAATATTAAATGATTAAATGAACAACATAGAATGTCTATTCTATATTCAGGGATGTGTAGAGCTACTTTGGTTGATTTCTTTCCCCTGGTTCTCCCCCTCCCCCTTCCCACCCACGTCCGCTGCCATCGAAAGATCTCTTAAATAAATCATGAGAAAAATATTGGTTCTGTGAGCAGAGCCCTATAAAGTAATTGTGAGACCTGATGTGATGGCCACATGAGACTGTGTCATGAGGATGCTAGGCCTTCAAATGGTGTTTCCATTACAGACAACTCATAAGGAAAGTCTCACTCAGGTGCCCTGACTGGCCTCCAACATGGACGTGAGTATTATTTTTCTCCAGAGTTCATTGCTTTATGCTGCACTTGAGCCCAACAACTGAAAGCAACTGAAAGTAGGCAGCTCAGCTTTATAGTATGAAAACTGCCGTGTGTACCTCACAGTGCACTGATTTGAAATATGAGGTTTTTTTTTTGGCATGGTAGTAAGAAGCTCTTCACTTTCCTCTACAGATTCATCATGGAAGAATGTTGAAAACTTTACTTGTGTTTTCTCTTCTTTTAGGACATGAAATAAAGTTCTGGAAAGAAAAAAAAAAGTGTTTCATCTTGCATGGCTCTGATCCAAACTGTGGGTTAGACCAAACTGTGGGACCACTGTCGGGACCCAAGAGTGGGCTGCGAGCCAATTTCAGGTGGGTCACGAAGAACCTAGAGCAGCCATATTGAAAATGTGGGAAGATGGGATGCTGGAAAGGGGGAGGTGGTAGTTTTGCTTTTGTGTCAAGGTTATAGACTTTTTTCTTTCTGATTCACACTGCTACAGTGGCATGTTGTACAGTGGCTGAGAAATAACCCAACGTATTGCTGCATTCTCAGGAAAGGACCAGGCTCTGGCGTCAAAACGAAGGCACTTCCAACCACGACATCACTTCTGGTGGGTCCCAGACAGATTGTTTTTCTAAAAAGTGGGTCCCGGTGCTAAAATGTTTGAGAACCACTGCTCTAATCGGTTACTTGGGCTAGCATTTGTATGGGATGGCTTGTGCAGGAGTGGTTTATCCTTGAGGCCATAAACGAGAGTCATTCTCTACCAAAGTGTTTTGGAATTTAAGAGGAAAGAACATCTCCATCATCCTTTCCACACAGCAACACAACAAGAAATGCAAGTGTCAGATGTTTTGCTGCATTGCAGTCACTCCTTGCTGTGTGATGGGAGAGTTAAAACAGATAAAAGGAAGTACTTTTTTACCCAGTGGGTGATTAGTCTGTGGAACTCTTTGCCACAGGAGGTGGTGATGGCATCTGGTCTAGATGCCTTTAAGAGGGGTTTAGACGGATTTCTGGAAGAAAAGTCCACCGTGGGCTATAGGCCATGATGGATTGTGCAACCTCCTTACATTAGTAGTAGGCTACTTCAGAGTACTGGGTGCAAGGGAGTGGCAACAAGATGCAAGCGTCTTGTGTCTTGTGCCTCCCTGGGGCACCTGGTGGGCCGCTGTGAGATACAGGAAGCTGGACTAGATGGGCCTTTGGCCTGATCCAGCAGGGCTCTTCTTATGTTCTTATAATGTGCATGCCACTTACATTACTGGCAGCCATTTATAATGTACACACGCACATTTATTAATAATAACAACACAACCATTACAGGAAAAAAACCAGGATGATGAAATTCAGGGCAGCAAGGGATTCCCCATGTTCTGAACCTGCCTTGAGAACAGGTTGGAGCTTTCAGTATAATAAAGCATCCAAATCTGAGCTACTTTGCATCTCACCAGAGCTATAGCAATCCAGACCACACCCACCAAACACCAAGCAATAAATTCTAGTATGGGCATGTCAGTTATTTACGAGCATTTGAAGTACCTTATCTATCTAGTTTATCTAGTCTAGCACAGTCTTTCTAGTTAACAATCCCTCTTTTTATCTGATCTACCTACATGCTTGTGAAGTGCTATTTGCATGTCTTATAGTTTCCTAATGAGAAGCTTTCTCAGGAAAGGCTTCTTAAGAATACAACACCTGAAAATATATCCATCTAACTATGTTGGCTGGGTGGCAGGAGATTAGCTGCTCAGTTCACTTCCTCATGTGTCACATTGATGATTGTATCTGTGATGCCAATTTTAAGAACATAAGAAGAGCTCTGCTGGATGAGGCCAAAGGCCCATCTAGTCTAGCTTCCTGTATCTCACAGTGGCCCACCAGAAGCCTCAGGGAGCGCACGAGATAACAAGACGCTTGCATCCTGTGGCCACTCCTTTGCACCTGGCATTCTGAAGTAGCCTACTACTAACGTAAGGATGTTGTACCACCCATCATGGCCTCTAGCCCACAATTTTATATAGCCCAAGAACCCAATATTCTCTTTCTGTGTGTGAATATATAAAACATGATATAGTTTATATCAAACTGAAATAATTTTATACTTATAATGCTTACAGAGAAAAGTTGCTTTAATATTTAGGATATGAGATAACCCGGAAACAGTTGCAGACGCAGCCAATGGGCTGCCCAGGGACAGAGGAGGAGGGGGTCTGCCCCTTCCACTGTTTCCCTGCCCCTGTGCACCGCTCCACTCCGCCCCCACGCCATTCCAGGCTGCATTTTGGATCCATATGATGGCAGGGGCAGATGGGAGGGCCAAAACCACTCACCTCTTGGCAAGGTGAGGTGCTTCATTGCCACCCTCCTCCCACCCAGAAATGCCGTTCCCGGGGATTTTGCCCCTGTGGAAACAATGATAGATCTAGAACTGGCTGGAAATAGATATCTTTGTGACCTTCTCAGTGGCACTGAGAAAATTCATGTTCAGTGGAACTGACATTCAGCACAAATTTGGATGACAAATTTGTTAAAACAATGTTCTAGAACAGGGGTGTCAAGCTCTTTTTCATACAGTGAGCCAACCAGCATTCATGATGCTAGCTGTGGGCCTGAAGTGATGTCATAAAGCAGGAAGTGATGTCATAAAGCAGGTCAAGGCCAGAAATAAGCACTTTTTCTTAGGAACTCAGCTGCAAATGACAGAAAATACACAAATCTTGACAATATTTTTAGGATACAGGAGAGCCCAATTGTAATGTGAGTCACCTACTTAGCAGTAACACCTCAGGAAAGCTCAGCAGGTAAGAGCAGCTGAAGGTGGTGCTGGGAGAGCTCGAGGGCTGAATAAACAGCTTCATCTGACTGCATCTGGCTTGCAATCCTTATGCTTTGACACACCTGTTGCAGAGGTTTATCCCCCCCGCCCCCACACAATTACAAATTCCAGAGGATAAATTGGAGTTTTGCAGATAAACTATGGTTGCATTTGTTTTTCAACTAGCAGGCCTGGTAGCACTAGAGAACTATATGTTAAGGTCTTTCTAACATGCTAGAGTGATATGCCTTTCACCTTCTAGCATGCTTGCCATGCTAGCTATCAGACGCAGGGGAGTGGCAGCAAGATGCAAGTATCTTGATGTCTTGTGTGCTTCCTAAGGCATCTGGTGGGCCACTGTGAGATACAGGAAGCTGGACTAGATGGGCCTTTGGCCTGATCCAGCGGGGCTGTTCCTAGCTCTCCTTCAAGCCGAAAGCTATTAAAAATGGTAGCCTGCATGCATTTGAGTTCTACTGGAAAAAACATGGTGGCTTCCATGCATTATGGTAGAACATGGCAGCCTCCATGGATTTGAGTTTAATGACATCTATGACTCAATGCCATGTTGTCATTTGTTTAATGAACTGAGCTCAAGGCATGCTACAGGCACACTAGCGACATCTTTTCCTGCTATTTTCTAGCAGAAAAACAAGCACAGAATATATGAGCATGAACTTTTATTTTCTCAGGTTTTTGGAAAGATACTTGAGAGTAATATGACATAACATATGTAGCTTGAAAAATGCATAATTTTGCAGTTTTGATGCCTGCTTATCAACCGCTTTTCCCTGAAAAAATGTTCTCAATAACTTCCAAAACTATGTTCCATGTTGTTTGTTTTCAACTTTGCACATTTTTTGTCATTCATTAGCCACCCAGGATGCAGAAACCTTGTTTGAAAAGGGTTAGTGTAAAACAAGCGGGCGTAATCTTTGTGTCCACATGTTCCACCAAAATCTGCACATGTTGATTGTGTCTTATGAATGGACTCCATGTGCATACAAATTATATGCACATAAACTCTGCCTGCCTGATCTGCACCCTTATTTTTTTCAGACTGTAGGTTGTATATAGAAATACTATGTGTATTTGTAGGTTGTACATGGATAAACTTCATTTGCAAGACATAAACAACATGTGGAGGATTGTGATGCAATCTATGCACTCCTTCATGTGTTGATTGTGAGTGTCTTTGTGTTTCAAGTTTAGGGTCTCTCCAGATAACAACCCTAATCCAAAGAAAGATTGTCAAACCCTGTTGAAATAAGTGGAACTTGGGTACAACTAATTTCTTTCTTAAGTGGCTGATGGGGCGGAGGTGACCATCAGGATTGGAACCAGTGATGTCATTCAGGGGGAACGGACCAGAACGGGCGTTCCGGATCCGAACGGGCTCCATGGCTGGTTCCGGGTTCCCGACAAGTGCCAATCAAAAGTGAGTTCCTGTTCCTAAATAATTTGAATGACACCACTGATTGGAACCATGGTAGAAGAACAGTGGTAACCTCCTAGTTCCATGTTGCTTGTTTCATGCACTCCCTGTACAATTTTTTAAAAGGGGAAAAAAACAGGCCAATGCATGTACTCTGTGTAATGTATAGTTTGGCCCTAAGTATTGCAGGAAACATAAAGCTTCTCTCTATGGAAGTTAACACCATACACAAGAACTGGCAAATGTGAACCTCCGTAAGAAGTCAACACGTAAAACGTATATATTTTTTAAAAAAACATAATATCTTAATTAAATACAGGTGTACCTGTTTCCAGATGTTGAGGATGATTTGGAAATATCTGAAAATAAGCCTGGGAATATTGTGGAGTAGGGCTGGCTTTCTATCGTCTTCCTGTGGTTTTATGCTAGCAATTTAGCTTCAGAGTTGCACCATAAGTAACACCACAATGTATTAAGATCAATTTTTTGTTACGTTCGGCCCATTAATTTGTTCATGGATAAAGTTGCTTGCTTAGAGCATTCCCATTGCTTCTTTCTATATATGTTTGTGAACAGAGAGGAAAAAACCCCCACAAGTTTCTATCACTCATCATTCACATTCTTCCTTAATGCCTATTTGTTTCTATAAAAAGGTAAAGGTTTCCCCACGACTGAATGGTCTAGTTGTGAACGACTGTAGGGGGCAGTGCTCATCTCCGTTTCTAAGCTGAAGAGCCAGCGTCTGTCCAGGGACAAGCTTCCATGGTCATGTGGCCGGCATGACTATACGCCGTAGCGCACAGAACACTGTTACCTTCCCACCAAAGTGGTCCCTATTAATCTAATCACATTTTTACGTGCTTTCAAACTGCTAGGTTGGCAGGAGCTGGGACAAGCAACAGGAGCTCTCTCCATCATGTGGTCTCAAACTCCCAACCTTCCAGTCAGAAAGCCCAGCAGCAGCGGTTTAACCCGTAGCGCCACCACGTCCCGCATTTGTTTCTATACAGTTCCCTTAAAGTGTTCTGATGCACTTAGCGTCAGGAATAGTACAAACCACATGATATTAGGTGCTTTGGGGTTGGCCCCTTCTGTGGTCCAAGATCTATTCAAATTGTATTTCCACTTAACTAAATGAACTGACCAGGGCCAACATTGGCACAAGGCTCTTTTGGGCTGTTGCTGGGTGTTCATTGCACAGCCTCAAGGGTCCACCTCCGATTCTTACCCTGTCTTCCTGGGGAAAACTAGGCCTAATCAGTACTTTGCAGCCACCAACAATATGGGTCCCCTTTCTCTTATTATGTTGGCAGGTGGGGGTATCTTTCATTCTCAATGGCTAAGAGCAGCAGCAGCAGCAGCAGCAGCAACAACAACAACAGTGTTTTAAGGCAGTATTCTTGGGATCAGGACCTCAGTGGGGAATGAACATGGGAATGAAAAAGGTTGAAGACCACTGGACTAGAACACCACCAGGTAAAGGGGGAGGCATCCTATGTCCCTCTTCAGGTACCAGGAGATTCTCAGAAATTGTGCTAAAATAGCTATCACTAAGGCTTCATGGTAACCTTTTCTACTCTCTCTAATAAGAATATTTAGATACAGTGGACAGTGCTATGAGTGGAGAATGGGTCAATAGTGTTCTGAGAGCGGGCAGGATCGACAGTGGGATCCCCAGTCTCTGTTTATTTATTTATTTGGGTTGTGCCACAAAACAGGTTGAAGACCACTGTTTTAAGGCATGGGTGGAAGTTGCATGGCAGCCATCAGTTAGAACAGCATTGTTGCTGCCAGCCTGATGAAATTTTTTTTAAAAAGTCTTCCTGCTGCCATGGGAGGGCTTCACGCAGGCAGGAGAAGCCCATTAGAAATCACCTTGCCGTTGGCCCGTGAAATCTGCAGTTGGCCTCGTCCTTGACCAAACTTCATATATGTGGCAGCTGTATATCAGATGCATGGCCACGTCCAACAAGATGGTAACCTGTGTCCTTTTGCGTGAAGTCCCAGGTGCATGGCACAATGCCTTGACATTCCTGGAAGTTCTGAGATGGTGGCTTTCCATGAAATCAGGCTTGTTCATTATTTGTCACAAAACATAAACAAATGTGAGGTCAGGGACTTTGTTGGGTCAGAAACTCACAAGATACAATTTGAGAATCCAACATGATAGGAGTTTGTACAACTGCATTAGCTCATGTGTGTGGTTTATTTATTTATTTATTTATTGCAATCTTGATGCATAATTCCTTTATGGCCCCACTGATCTCTTCCTTTCCTCTCTAACTAATAGCACATCAAAGCAGAGACATTTCTAATTAGCATTATGCTTTATGATCATGGCAAATTAAATAATATGCCAGCACAATTAATTAATTAAATGATGGCCTTATGATGATGGCTTCTTCAGGCCCTGCTGTTTTTATGGCAGAAAGAAGACATGCCTGTGTAGAAAGGGGTATACTGCGAAGCAAATGTCAGCCTAAAGGCAGTAGACATTTTACCTACTTCTTTTTAATGATTAGCACTTCGTGTCCCTGGTTGGTCCTGACAGACAATAAATAATATATAAGAATACAGAAATAATGAACGTTAAAAACAAAACAGAAAACCCTCTGTAGTTGCTTTTCATCTCCCAAGAGAGTAGCATAGGGGCAGAGTCTACAACCTCTTTGTTAGCTTGCCCCCTTGCACGGGATCATACTCTTCGTTCCCCATTTCTGATTCAGAATTAGAGCACTAACGAAGCTCATCCAGTCTCCCTCTCAGTGTGGAACTGCACATATGTGTACAGTTTGTTATATTGCTAGACCTTCCTGATTGTATCGTAGGTTGATGTTTTGGGGAACCATTTGTTCTTCTTTACAGATCAACACTTAAGGCATTGATCCTATTTGCCTTTCAGCTGGGAAAGGTGACTAGCCCTTCAGAAGCAGACTGAAAGCAGGGAACATTGCGCATCAATGCAAATGTTTAAATAACATTGTAAACAAGGGAGCTAGTTATACCTGCCTTTGAGGATCTATAATTCATAGAGTTCACAAACGGCAGCATCAAAGATGAAACATAATTGACACAACACAAAAACACAGGAAATTAAATTTATGCAAATTCAATCTGGGTCAGATTTGTCTGATTTCTCGATACAAATGAACACACTGGGGGCACTACACACTTGTTCCGCTGGCACCAGTTGTCGTAGAAGTGCAGAAAGGCACTTTACCATTGGTGCTAGTGTTGCAGCACCAATGTTGACACAGCGCCAGTTGGCACTGGGCCTCAGCACTGGGAAAACAATGGTGTGGAGCAGTGGGAGGTAAGCTTCCCTGCTGGCATGTGGAGGGGCTTTTCAGTGCAGAGGGAGAGCGGGTGGGTGGAACTGGGCAGGGTGGCAGGCCGGAGGGTGGACTGGGCCCATGAGATGGGTGGAGGCAGACTCTGCCACTGTATCCTATGTCCCTACCTAGCTGGAAAGGCCAACACAGGTATCTTCACAAGCATACTGAGACTTTCATAGCTGGGTAAGTCTTAAAACATAATTGAAAATTATGTCTTCAAGCCATGGATTAAAACACATTGTGGGATTCAGTCCCTAAAGCGGGGGCAGAGATCTGAGGAGACCCATTACTGTTGACTGTGTTCTACCTGGGGTAAGGGAGCAAATGCTCCCTTTTCCCAAGTAGACTCTAGCAGCTGCCCCGGCCCCATAGGATAGAGCGGTGGCCATTTTGTAGTATTGGCTCAGTTGTAGCCCTGAGCGCAGCTGGGGTTTAGGATTGGGCTGTTGACCTCACTTCCTAGGCCAATGATAGACAAATGGAGACCTGTGGCGGGGGGGGGGCTAGAATACTCACTTAAACTGAGGCTTCCTATGTGGATCCTAGGTGAGTCCTGATATCTATTATCCTCCCCAGCATAATGTTTAACAGCTTGGGACCAGAGTATTTTTAGAATTGCTTCCCCCATATAAATCTGCCCAAATTTTAAGATTATCTTCTGAGGTCCTGTGCTTGGACCTCCCTCAATATAATTTTTGTTTTGGTAGTTGCAGCAATTTTACCCCTCTTTCCAGGCTCTAGATGGTTGCTGTTGTTCAGTCGCTAAGTCGTGTCCGACTCTTCGTGACCCCATGGACCACAGCACACCAGGCCTCCCTGTCCTCCACTGGTTTCCGGAGTTCGCCCAATCTCATGTTCATCGCTTCGGTGACACTATCTAACCATCTCATCCTCTGCCGCCCCCTTTTCCTTTTGCCTTCAATCTTTCCCAGCATGAGCGTCTTTTCTAAAGAGTCCTCTCTTCTCATGAGGTGGCCAAAGTATTTGAGCTTCAGCTTCAGCATTTGGCCTTCCAGGGAGCAATCAGGCTTGACCGATTGGACCTCCTTGCAGTCCAGGGGACTCTCAAGAGTCTTCTCCAGCACCATAATTCGAAAGCATCTATTCTTCGGCGCTCTGCCTTTCTTATGGTCCAGCTCTCACAGCCATACATTGCTACTGGGAAAACCATTGCTTTAACTAGGCGAACCTTTGTTGGCAGGGTGATGTCTCGGCTTGTTATTAAGTTGTCTAGCTTCGCCATAGCCTTCCTCCCAAGAAGTAAACGTCTTTTGATTTCATGGCTGCAGTCACCATCTGAGGTGATCTTGGAGCCCAGGAAAATAAAGTCTGTCACTGCTTCCATTTGCTCCCCTTCTATTTGCCAGGAAGTGATGGGAGTGGTTGCCATGATCTTAGTTTTTTAAATGTTGAGCTTCAAGCCAATTTTGGCACTTTCCTCTTTCACCCTCATCAGCAGGTTCTTTAAGTCTTCCTCACTTTCTGCCATTAGAGTGGTATCGTCTGCATATCTGAGGTTGTTGATCTTTCTCCCAGCAATTTTGATTCCAACTTGTGAATCATCCAGCCCGGCCTTTCTCATGATGTACTCTGCATATAAGTTAAATAAGCAGGGTGACAGTATACAGCCTTGTCATACTCCTTTCCCAATTTTGGATGTCAGGTTCGAGCTCAGTGACAGCACCATTGTGGTTATCAGGAACATTGAGATCGGCCTTATAGAGTTCCTCTGTGTATTCTTGCCACCTCTTCTTAATCTCATCTACTTCTGTTAGGTCCTTGCCGTTCTTGTCCTTTATTGTGCCTACCTTAGCATGAAATTGTCCTTTGAGATCTCCAATTTTCTTGAAAAGATCTCTAGTCTTTCCCATTCTATTGTTTTCCTCTATTTCTTTGCTCATTTAGGAAGGCCTTCCTATCTCTCCTTGCTGTTCTCTGGAAATCTGCATTCAGTTGGGTATATCTTTCCCTTTCTCCCTTATCAGCTATTTGTAAAGCCTCGTCAGACAGTCACTTTGCCTTCTTGCATTTCGTTCTCTTTGGGATGGTTTTAGTTGCTGCCTCCTGTACAATGTTACAGACCTCTGTCCAAAGTTCTTCAGGCACTTTGTCTACCAAATCTAAGCCCCTAAATCTATTTGTCACCTCCACTGTATATTCGTATGGGATCTGATTTAGGTCATATGTGGAGGGCCTAGTGGTTTTCCCTACTTTTTTTTTAAGCCTGAATTTTGCAATAAGAAGCTCATGATCTGAGCCACAGTCAGCTCCAGGTCTTGTTTTTACTGCCTGTATAGAACTTCTCCACCTTTGGCTCTAGATGTCCCTAGCTAAATATGATTGCCCCTTTTGCCCAAAACGTTGGTTAACAGGTAAAGCTGATCAGGAAAGTGGGGTATGAGAAGATTCCTACAAAAGATCCATACTAGAGAACACATGGTAATGGTATGTAGCATTTCTAAGGGCCCAGCTACAATTAGAATCTTCTAGCAGTTCCGTTTGGCACAGAAGAGGTTGGGAAGACTTATATGGAGTTTGTTACTTAGGTCTACTTTGACTGTTTACAAGACATATATCAAGAAAAGCAGATTTTAAGGGTTTTGAACGGCTCTCTGGACAAGTCTTGTGTCCTTAAACTGTAGTAATTTTTTTGCTTTACCTATTTAACAAATTTTCTAAAAAGGTTTTCCATTTCACCATAAGAGGAAGTGGAAAGTTGTAGAAATTAGTCGAAACCACTTAACTCTCTTGAAGTACAGTAGTTACAAAGGTCATTCCAATTCTTTTAAAATGTAACCGGTAGTTAAATGACTTTTAGCTAGTAGAATTAGTACAGATGTACAGGGCCTCTGAGAGGAATTTTATCAGGGGTATTTTCTTCTGGGTTCCTTCCCAAGGGGAGGGGCAAAAACAGAGCAAGGGGAGAATAGCGATGGGGGTGGGCAGAATGGGGTGGGGAGGGAGCAAAACAGGGCAGGGGAGGGTGGTGACAGCCAGAAAAGTCTTTGGAGCCCAGATCTACCAGACTTCCTGAAGCAAAGACCATGTTTACCCAGCCATGTGATACTGGCAGCTAGATTCAGTAATGCAGAAAACTAAACATACTCTTCTCTCTAAAATCTTTTAAATATAGAAAATTATTGCAGAAAATTTGCACCATCGTATTTGGAGCGCAATCCTAACCTGGAGTTACGCCGGCACAATTAGGCCTGCAAAATTTGGCCAGCACAAGGGACACCGTAAAGCGCGTTTGGCTCACTCTCAGAGTCAGAGAGGTCAGAGCACAGATGTGCACCTTCCTCCCTGATTCCGAGAGTGGTCCAAACATGCTTTACAGTGGCCCTGGTGCCAACCAAACTTTTCTGACCTAACTGTGCTGGCCTAACTCCAGGTTAGGATTGCACCCTTGGGTTCGCACTAGAATGCAAAGTGTCCTGTGTGCACCAAAACCTACTTCAGCAGCAGCTGTAGTACCACAGCTCTGTCCTTGAGTTCCTATACACTTCACGATAAGCAGATAAGCCAAAGAGCTCCTGTCACAGGCCAATTTCCTCCCAGATTTGGCACTGTGTTAAGCAGTGTCATGCATACGTTCCCTGGCCTGGTGCATATGGCTTGCAGCGGTAGCCACTGCGGTAGCCCCTCCAGCATCCCACACAGGCAGTGAGTTTGGGTGAGACTGGAAAATGTAAGATCCCAGGAAATTTCTGGGCCCCCTCCTTTGGCTTTTTGACCCTGTGTCCGGGTACAAATTATCTCCTTTAGCCCCCTCTCATGAGCCCTGCAGATGTAGTTAGACCATGTTTAAAACAGTGGCAGTAGGTCAATCTGATCGAAGATCTGCCACTATCTTGTCTAGTTGTGCCTTAAGTCATAATTGTACAGAGAAGTATGAGATTAACATCTTTTTTCTTGGCATCCAGGAGTTTTGAAGATCAACAGCTTTTTTTCTTGCTTTAGCATGCAATGCATAGATTGTGGGAAATTCTATGAGGAAGTTAAAAAATAGTCAGATATTATGACGCAAAGCTGTGCTCATTTAGGTCCATTAAAACCAGTCTGTTTAAACACAGCTGAAATGTATGAACCTGTGCATGAGCAAGGCAGTTGGAGGGTTCACAGCCTTGTGTTATACGATGGAACACCTTGACATAGAAACTGTTGATGTAACACCTGCCATTCATATAGCAGTAGTGATTAATCCCATTGGGGGGCTGTGAAGTACAGCCCCTCATATCATTTCCATGCAGTTCGCTCTGGTCTGCAATCCTGCCAGTAGCCCTGTAGATTTTTGCAGATGATCACAGGGCACCTTTTAAACATACGACGTGGGGCTCTGTGTTGGAGTGTGATCTCTATGCTTTATGAATTGGAAGAGTATACAAACGTTGTTATACTATGGTCTGAAGCTGAAGCTCATGACACATCTAGATAAGGTTTTTGTCGCATAGCTAGTCATTGCTTTTCTGTTTGCAGTGAGTTGCGGAATTGCAATGTTCCTTCCAGTAGCAGTTAATAAAGCAGGTTTGAGGAACATAGCAGACTGACCTGCTGATAAATGTGATTATTAATGGGCAGCCCAGTCCAGATCTACCTAACTGCTGCAGGTGCAGCGGTAGCCAAAAGGCTACTGCTGCATTCAGCAGCAGCAAGGCAGCTGCTGGAGTCTCCTGGGAGAAGGGGACGTTTGTCCCCTTCCCCCAGGGAAAGCCCTGTTGCCTGCAATGGGGCTCCTCAGCTCACCACTGGCTATTTGAGCACCATTCCAGAGTGAGAAGTTACGTGTCCCGAACGTGCCTTCTGTCATGTGTGTGACACTTTTAGCTGGCAGTACGCGCATACCGCCAGCAATAGGGCCTTTGGGATTGGGCCCTCAAATGTGATTATTAATTACCTCCTGCCAATAAATGTGATTGTTAATTATAGTACACAGGCACTGGGTGAACAAACCATCAATAATGTGTGAAGAATGTGTGATTGTCCTGTACTAGACACCCAATCTGGAACTAACCCCAACTCACTCTTATGAGGCAGCCAAGCCAAGCCTGTGTGAAGAAATACTGTATTTTCCTTCTAAAGATTCTGTAAAAAAGCAAACACCTACCCGCGGAAACAAAATACATGCAAGAATTATCAAATGATAAGAGTAAGAGGCACTATTTGTCTGAATTGGCTGAGTTGCTAGGCAACATGGGTTAGCACAGAGGTTGACTTGCATTCATTTATGTAAATATATGAGGTCTTTTTTTTTTATTTGTAAAATGTTGATTTCGCTTCAAACAAAAACAAGTAAACATCCCCAAAAAGATTGCATGTAACCTTCGCTTTTGATAGTTTGGGTTAAAAAAAAAAACTTGGAGAGAAACCAAAAATGACAGATTATCTTTGATCTGTTTTGTTCCCTTTGCAAGCTGCACGGCTCTCTGTGTTTTAAAAACATAGACATTTGTTGCTCACTCGGAGTTGCTTTCCATACGTGGGAGTGTGCCGTAGTAACTTGTTAACTACGGATTGGACAGGAGTCCTTTGTTTGATGAAAGTTGCCCACAGGTTGGTTGTGCAACATCCGGCTACCGTGGGGAAGAAAAGTGCTGAGTCATGGCAGGGAGCCTTTGTCAATGGCTGATGCAAACCTAGAGAATTTGCATCATCATTCAGCCAGCATAACTTAGTATGACAGGAGCTTATATACAAAACCATGCGGAAGCCGGACTGGCTTCCAGTGATCGAGCAGCACCAAGGTGGCCGTGTGAAAGGGCAGGTGTTCCTGAGCAGTCTTTAGACCTGAAGAGTTTTGTACCTGTTGGCACAAGCGGGTTGAACGGCTACAGGCAGTGAACGTGCATAAGTGTGTGTTTAAAAGCAATTAGCCAGACAAAGGCAGAGTGAGGAACGAAAAACCCTGAGCTGCCTGCCAGAGACTTTAAAAAATTTCTTCCTTGGAGTGCGTTGGCAGCTCTGAAGCATGTTTAGGAAGGCTCCCGTTTCGACAGTTTCTAATGGCAGATACCTGGAAGAGCCATCTAATGGCAGCCTGCCCTCTAAGGGCAGTCTGCAGGCAGCCCAGGAAGACAAAGTGGTGCTGAAGAAAAAGGTAACTTTCCTGAGAGGGGTCTCCATCATAATTGGCACGATCATTGGAGCTGGAATCTTCATCTCTCCCAAACCCATCCTCCAAAACACAGGCAGTGTGGGAATGTCCTTGGTTGTTTGGACTGTATGTGGCATCCTGTCGCTTTTTGGTAAGTTTGTGAAAGTTTATAATTGATCCTTGGGGGCAAGTCAGCGTATTTTTTTTTAATGTTTCATGCTGGATATCAAAAGCCTGGGTTGAGAAACTGAATAATACCACTCCAGGATTGGGGAATTTATGTGCTTGGCAAGAACTATAAGCTGTACAGATTGTGGCGCAAAAACTCTGCTCTCCTGTCTTCTAAGGACTTTTCAGATAAATGGCATTCCTGATGACTCCCCGAAGGAAACAGGCGAGAGGAGTCCCCTTGATCGCATCAGAAAGTTTGCAGGTTTAGTTAGATACTGTTGGAGCTCTGCTGAGAACAAGTTGCAGCAGGCTCGCAGAGCACTGGCAGCTGGGGAGATGAGCTACTGAGTTTGAGCACCTGTGAAATGTATATATTTTTTTCTGACGCGGTTCCCCATTGGTTAGATTCCACTTTGAATGGAGTAAACTTCTGGTGAACTGTTGTTGTTGGTCTGGGAAGACTCAGATGGTTGGAAAAAAATAGATTCTGAGGCTTTGTGTGGAATTGGTGTGTGATGATTTGGAATCAGTGCTTGAAGTTGCAGAGGGGGGGGGTCTGGTTTGCTTGTCTTTTGTGATGAGCCCCTTTGTTCCTGTTTTCAAAAGGCTATAGGGTAAGGGCATGTCATTAAGGGTTCCAGACCTTCTCTCTCCCATCATTCAGCCATGCACACAGCCCTGAACTTTTGCCACTAAGAGCACAATCCTGTGCTTGTCTACCCAGAAGTAGGCTCCATGAGGTTTAACAGGATTTACTTCTTTGGAAAGTGTGTACAGGATTGTGTGAGGGCTCATTGTGAAGAGCAAGGTACTTTATCCATGCTGATGGGAAGTATTATTATTATATCTGTCATTGCAGCACTGAGCCCTGATATTAAAGTAGGTTCTAGATCTTTCACATGAAGCCTTAGGAGTCAATTTAAATAGCTGACCTGATGCAGTTTTAATTTACAAAATTGTATTGCTTAAAAAAAACACAACACTTTCAACTTTCCTCCAATATTTTTCAACTATCGGAGAACACAAAGCATCACATTCAGACTGGGCATATTCTTTAACCTTCAATTTGACTAACAAAAGGCTCTTTTGATGACCTTAATAAATTAATCTCAGAGAAGCTGAAACCCTACATGGCTATTGGCCGACATAACTATTAGCCCAAACTACTTATTTCCTGGAATTAGAAATCAAATCTTTGTGCAACTCATGAATGGAGCCCTGGGTAAATTCAGCATGCTCTTAAAAGCTCAAAGGCAAGGCTTCAACCGCCCTTGCCAAACATACAGCTGGACAAAGTCAAAATGGATTTTGATCAGAAGCTGAATGTATTGTTCTCGAGCCAACAATAATCTACAGGGACATTTGAAGGGTCAGCTTCACATCTAATAATAAAGCCAACTTGCAGTACAAATGATGGAATTTGTTTACATTTCGTGCTACTTTCTAATTCAACACAGTATTATAAATTTATTACGAATATGTATTGTATTGTTGCTTTTGTTAGGTATTGATTGTACCTTATATAAAAAAATGAATGGTAATAAAATAATGTAATTGGTGGTGGGGTGGGGGAGAATATCTGAAACATACAAAGAACCCTACTGAATCAGACCAAAGTTTTATTTAATTCAGCATCCTGTTTTTCATTGTCATAAACCAGGTGCTCCAGGGATTCAACCATGGCATGAAGGCAACTGCTCTCCTGTTGTTGCTGTCCCCCAGTGACATAGTTAAGCTGGGGCGGGGGGGGCACATTGCCCCCAAGTGGCAGAGTGGCGGTTTTCCACTGTCTCTGTCGTCCACCATCTCACTCAGTGAGTGAGAGCACTTACTGGAGGCACGTGGCAAATGACACAAAATTGGCCCTCCCATCTGCCCTTGGCCCCCATATGGCTCCAGATGGCGCAGTTTCCTGAGCCAGGGCCACACATGCGTGGAGGAGGGGGGTTGATAGCACAGGTGTAGGGGTGACACAATGACAGAGGAACATCATTACATCATCTTGCCTTGGGTACCCTTCACCCCCATCTATGCTAGTGCTACCCACCCCCGCAATGATATGATGATAACTTATGAGATCTTGCCTCTGGGCATAGATATTCTATATAGTCATTTTGACTAACAATGGGCATTTTTCCCAAGCATCCGTGACTCTTCCTTTTTTAACCTAAATTGAATAATTGCAGCAACTGATGGTGTGCAAAAGTTTTCAGCGCTTATGCTCAGCTTCTGTCACTAGCCAGTCACATTCATCCTGGAGTCTGGTTGCAAGGGGACTCATATACACAGCCAGTTGTCATGCAAAATACATTCAAAATGTACTGTCAGATGATATGTCCAGTGCAGTTTGCAAATTCTCCAAATTGGGGCAGGGGTCATGTGTTCCCAAAGTGTTTGTGTGAATCAGTTTTATTATGAGTTGATGGATGTGACTCCCGTGGAACCCCGGCATCGAGCTGGGTCTGGAAACAGGAGCGGTGATTGTTTTGTTCCAAGCAACTTGGCGATGATGCCATTGCCAGGAATCAAGGAAGGGAGGGCAAGGGAAAAGACTGCTGTTGGCCTCCATATTGAGAGGGGTCAGGGCTTAGAAAAGTCAGAAGACTTAAGGGAGGGAAGAGACGCAGACGTTAATGAATTTAAATATACGTATTGACAACAGTTAAGTATCTGACTTATGGAAGGTTCATATGATGTTAATATTAATTATATTCTCATAGGTGCTCTCTGTTACGCTGAACTGGGAACAAGTATCAAGAAATCTGGTGGGCACTATACATATATCCTGGAAGCCTTTGGCCCGCTACCTGCTTTTGTAAGAGTCTGGGTGGAATTTCTCATCATACGGTAAATAAGCTCAGCTTACCTTTTTAAAAAAAAAAAAATATTCTGATAAGCTTTTGACAGCAAATAACACATTTAAATATGAGATAGGCAGACTATGTTCCCGCTTAGCAAGGTTTTACATTCTTGGGTCTTAAAAACAAATTAACCCTAAAATGCAGCATACAGCCCAATCTTATCAGAGCCATATGCTGACAGATTGTGCAATCCAGCAGCATAAGGCTAAGCCCACTGCCACATGAGCTGTTCTGGCAAGCAGGTGGCTCTCTACCAATGGCACAGGAACCGAGATGTTCTCTGCCAGCAGCAGCAAGCGGAAAAACCACTGCCAGAGCAGGTAAGTCAGCCGCAGGGGCAGTTCAGGGCAGGTTCAGGTTAAGGAGTGGGCTGGTTCTACGCCAGGTTCCAGGCCAGGGGTGGAAGGAGGAAGAAGGAAGATCTCAGCAGCAACAGTATACACAGAGATCCTATCCCCCTTCCCTAGCCAGGACCCACCCCCTTGGGTTTATGCCAGCAAAAGAGGTCCAAACTTAGGCTTGCATTTCTGTAACTCTAAATTGACTGCATTCTCATTTAAATGGAACCTGCTTGCTAGTAATAGTCAAATTTTATCCCGATACACCCGTAAGAGGTGCCAACATAGGTTTGCATGGCATTTTCCCATCTTTCTAGTTCAGCAGCCTCTTCTTCTTCCACTGTACATTTGGTTCAGTGATTTGCGTCATGTGCTCGTCAGTCAGCAAGAAAATGTAAGTTGCAAATACACGTTGATTATGTGCATGCAGATCATGGCAAATATACGTAAGATCATCCAGAGGCGGATCTACAGGGAGGGCAAAGCTCTAAGTGTTGCAAGGAGCCTTACCCTGCCATGTAAATCCCTCCTCTCCCTTGCTGCTGTAGCCAGTAAGCAACGCCAAGATGTTGCTTTTCCCTGTGAGGATTGGCTAGAACAGTGCAGGAGAGGAGTGATTTCCATTGCAAGGTAAGGCTTCTTGCAAAACTTAGAGCTTTGCCCTCCCTTAGGTCTGCCTCTGAGATCATCACATTCGTCTGATTGGCATTATCTTTCTACTTGGGAAATATTGATCTTATGGCAGTATGTTCCCCGTCCTGGTCTCCAGTGACACTGAGCCAGACAAAAGATAATCCTGATTTCTCTTAGCCCAATGAACAGCCCAATCCTGAACTGCCCAGCTTTCATAAGAGCAGCAGTACCAAAATGGCTACTGCTGCATCTTGCAGCAGCCAGGCAGCTGCTGGAGGCTCCTCGGGAGAAGGGAATGTTTGTCCCCTTCTCCCAGGGAAAGTCCTGCTGCCCACAGTGGGGCTCTTCGGTTCACCTCTGGCTGTTTTGATGATGGTGAATTGAGCAGCTTCATGTTGGGCTGCCTGGAAGAGACAAGGGGATATGATCTGATGGTGGAAGCCACTACCAGGTCCCACCCCTCTTGCTAGTCTGCTCCTCCCCTCCCTCCACCCAGTTCTTCCCCACCCCACCTCTCCCGTCCCAACAAGCTTTGAGGCAGCCGGCGCTACTGGAGCACTGTCCATGTGTCCACTTGCTTTGGGGCCAGGTGCTCAGAGCGCCAGCCCAGCCCAAGCAGTAAGGTGTTGTGGACATGCTTTACGGCAAATTCATGACACTTTTAGCCGGCAGTGAGCTTGCTGATGGAAGGTTGGCAGTTCGAGACCATGCGACGGGGTGAGCTACTGTTGCTTGTCCCAGCTCCTGCTAACCTAGCAGTTCGAAAGCACCTAAAAATGCGAGTAGATAAATAGGTACCACTTCAGCGGGAAGGTAAACGGCGTTTCATGCGCCTTGGCATATAGTCATGCCAGCCACATGACCACAGAAGCTTGTCCTCGGACAAACACCTTGGCATTTTGGCTTAGAAACAGAGATGAGCACTGCCCCCTGCAGTCGATCACGACTAGATCATTCAGCCCTGGGGAAATCTTTACCTTTTTACACATGTACCAACAGTGATAACAGGCTCAGAATTGAGCCCTACAGCTGAGATATTGTGACTTGGTGATTCCCAGCTGTGTGGTGGGTTGTGAGTCTGTAGATGGGTCTGTCTGTCTGTCTGTCTGTCTGTCTGTCTGTCTCTCTCTGTGTGTGTGTGTGTCAGTGTGTTTGGGATAATACACCAAAAGTTAAAGAAGATTGAGGGGTGTCCCTGATCAGAACTGTTCATGGAGGATTGCTAAATAATGCTAAGCTTAACTAATGGGTTCTCTTTAGTACAATGTGAAAAACTGTATTACTGGAATTGTATTCTGTTGCCCTGGGTGTTCTATTATGCTTCCTCCACTATGTTATTTCCTGTGTGGAAAAGAAGTACAGCTGGATAAACAGGTTCAACACTAAAGTCATTTTTTTCTTTTCGCAGAAATATTCCATTCTTAAAGTCTCAGCTGCACTTTTGTATCCTTGCAAAATACAATTTACACTGCAAGTCAAATATCAAATAACATCGGTGTTCGTTACTCTGTTTTAGTATGCCACTAGTGTTTTAAAAAGCTATCACATCAAAGCAAACAAATACAGTTGAAGTGCCCGGATAGCTAATCAGTTTGTGTGTATAGTTCAGCCTCTTGTTTTATTTACCTTAGCTCTGTGTCTGATGAGATCATGTTACTGAAGGTAATTCACACAAGTGGGAAAAACACACACCTGCCTTCTCATTTCCTCTTTCCCCCCCAACCCAGACAGCTAATTCAGTTGAACGTATTGCTACATACACGTAAGTAACTTACTGTAGCAGTGAATGGGCTGGGCAAAAACCACAGTATAGTGCTAAGTCACCATGAGCTTGATGTTTCTTTCAAATGCGTCACATCCAACACTGTGAGAACACGGAACTGATTATCAAACCCACCCCTAAAAAAATTAAATAAGAACAAAGGCAAAATGTTTTTTTAATCATAATGTTTAGCATGTGACCTGGAAGACCTACTTGTTCCAACTTTCAACTCTCAGAATCGGTCCCTCTGCTGAACTGATGTGTAAACTATTGATTTCCTCTAGAAGCTAACTGGTGCAGTTACTACAAAAGCTGTTCCCCATTTCTGTACCTGTATTTTTAAAGAGTGCAAAAAATTATCAGACATGAACTACATATGATGTGCAAATACACATTAAAATATGACAGAGAACAATCCAAACCTGGAGTTAGGCCGGCATAGTTAGGCTAGCGAAGTTTGGCCAGCACAAGGGGCATCGTAAAGTGTGTTTGGACTACTCTCAGAATCAAAAAGGCTAGCACACAGACGTGAGCCATCTTCCCTGCCTCTGAGAGTAGTCCAAAAATGCTTTACGGTGGCCCTTGTGCCGGCCTAACTCCAGCTAAGGACTGCGCCCTTAATTATGTTTAACCCTGCTTTACCAATATTTAAAAACACAGTAACAATAAAATTAAGAATCTTGTGTGGAACAGAATGGAAAGCTACAGTACTGCAGTCAAAAACCCTTCCCACAACTGGAGTTCGATCCCAGCAGGAGTCAGGTTCTCAGGTAGCCGGCTCATGGTCGACTCAGCCTTCCCTCCTTCTGAGATTGGTGAAATGAGGACCCCCAACTTGCTGGGTGGGGTGGGGTAAAGGAAAAAGATTGGGGAATGGCAATGGCAAACCACCCCATACAATAAAATCTACATAGCAATCGATGGGATTACATCATCCCCAGGAGTCAATAATGACTTGGTGCTGTACTTTTAACCATAAAATTAAAGTAAAAAGAGTACAAATGTGTTACCCTAAACAGCAGCATTACATACAAATAGAGCAAAACAATTAAATAAAGCTATAGATGACTTTGTTTAAAATGGCAGCTCATGGTTCAATCAGTGGTTCAATTTCATAAATTGAAAGTTCCCTGAAACATCTTAAAAGATGTCTGAAAGCAAAAAGAAATGGGGTGGGTTTCCACCCCATGGAATGCCATGGTGCCACCATGGTATGCCATGGTGCCACTACCAAGAAGGTTCTGTCTTGTGGACCTTCTGGCTGACCTGACTGGCTTGCTTGGTGTTGGAATGCAGGGTCTTTGTTTCTAATCTTAGGGGCCCGGTAGGCTCATATGTGAGCTGTTTTTGAGTTAGGGCCAGCGGTGTTATGCTGCCGGAACGCTGGGTGGGACATCCGGGTGATTGACAGCCCACCCGTTGCGTTCCGCAGCGTTCCGCCATTTGCATAACGTACGCAAGCGGCGTAATTGGTTACGCAAACGGCATAACGCTCCAGAACGCGACGGGCGGGCTGTCGATCACCCGGATGTCCCGCCCAGCGTTCCAGCAGCATAACACTGCTGGTGTGGTTAGGGCGCAATCCTAACCAACTTTCCAGCACTGAAGTAAGGACAATACAGCTCTGAGACAAGGGAACAACATTCCCTAACCTTGAGGAGGCCTCTGTGATTGGCCCCCAACTGCAGGATGCAGCACATGCCCCATTGGCACAGACGTGTCACTGCTGGAAAGTTGATTAGGATTTGGGTCTTAATCTTGTTCCAAACTGTTACCATTGTCTCCTTCTTAGCTGTTGCAACATGTGACTATGATGGACTAATAATGGACAGGAGTTGAGAGGAAACTAAAATAGTGGATGTAGGTAGCAGGAGATGATAAGGATAGGATTGGGTGGGGAAGTAAAACCTCAAAGACATTAGTCGAGTTTTCTAAATCCTGAATTGTTGTTGCAAGACAGCCCGGGTTGAGCCACTTTCCGTTCCTGAATTCCCTTAACAGCATGCGGCAACTTGCTCCCTCTTTCTGCTGTTTTTCATGCAAATAAGTTGGTTTAGTTGAGATAGATTTCCAAGATTCAAAAAGGCCTGGTGACTTTGACCCACACCAGAAGTAAAAGTGAAGTTTATTAAAATATTATGAATTGAGAAAAACCGCAGGAGCACTGTGGAACGGCAGGCACTATAGTTCAGTGGTGGAGCACATGCTTTGAACGTGTACAGTCCCTTTCTCAATTTCTGGCATTTTCAGGCAGGGAAAGCTCTCGTCTGGAATTGTGGGAGTCGCTGCCAGTCAGTGTAGGCAAGTGGACTAGATAGTAGTCTCAACTTCTTTGAGGTGGGTTCCAGCTTTTGACATGGGATCTTCAAGAATCCATCAGGTGTGTGTGTGGCTCAGTTCCCTCCTTTTCCTGCCCAGTTATGACCAATCAGCATGCACGATTCTGTGACAATCTGCCGTTCTTTTTTTTTCCAGGCTGGAGGTGCTGCTGCAGTTCTCTAGGGTTCAGAAGTGAATTTGAGAAGTTCTAAATTTCCTTCCAGCTTGCAAAGGAAGACAAACTCTCAAAACTCAGCCAGAGCTCAGGCGCTTGGTCCCACCTCATCAGTCCTCCACACCTCTCCCAAAACACACATTTTACTTACCCCAGCTGCAGCATGTGTGCAGAGGCTGGTGGCTGCTTTCTTAGTCCCTCCTTGCTCTGGCTGCAGGGCAGCATGACTCAAGCCTGCTGTATGGTTTGGTTTCTTTTCCTCCAAACGAAGGACAGGAAAGTGAAGGGGCTGATGGGAACTGTAGTCTTTGTGTGGACAGTTTTTACTGCTATAACCCTTGTCGAGACTATACTTCCCACCAGCCTCTTCACCTTGTTTGGAGGGAAAGTGAAAAACCCCCTGTGCAGCATAAGTTCAGTTTGCCAGCATCCAGAGTAACAAGTGGTGAAAAAGGAGCTGCTCATAGGTACTGGAGTAAGAAATGGGTGTATGTGGGTGGGAAGGGTGTTTGAAAAGGATGGAAAAGCTGACAAAGACATTTACCAAAGTCTTGGAATGGCTCAGTAAACGGTATGATTTTTGGTGGCAGTGGGAGGTGGGGAAGATTGGATCGTTTTTTGAATGATGTAGAGGCAAAGCTGAAGCAGCTCCTCCATCTCTATTCCAGAGCAGCTGGAGGGAGAGGAGGAATAATTGTGAAAGGAAGTGAAGTGAGGTGGGGAAGTGATGAGCTGAGGCAAGGCAGAGAGGAGAGCAAACAGATCAGTGGGAGACAGAAAGGGCCCCCTGAAGACTGCAGGGTTTGGCCAAAGCAACCTCTCCAAATCCAAAGTCTCTGGAGAGATTTACCTCAGTAAAAGCAATCAAACAAGTGGCAGCATCCCTGCTGTGCAGTGGCATTCCTACCCGGGGAAGGGGGGAAATGCTAAGTGCTGCAGGAGCTTGAGCTCCTGTGTAACATGGCCCCTCCCACTTGCCTCCGGAGCCATTTGTAGCTGGGAGTCCTGGCTCTGAGGCTTTGCTCTTCAAGCTGTGAATGGCTGTGAAGGCGAGGGGGCGGGGCCTCATTACACAGGAGCTCTGGCTCCTGCAAAACTTGGCATTTTGACCCCCACCTTGTAGGAACTTCACTTCTGGTGTGACTCACTTGAGATCAGATTTGGACATTTCTGGGTCCAGACTGCTTTGTAGGAAGACATCTGAGCTAGGTGGACCAATGGACTGTCTTGGTATAGCACATGCTATTATGCAGTTCCTAGGAACAGTAGCCTCAGAGTTGTTTGGATTTCCTGTTTCAATTCACTTTGCTTCCGAAAAATATGTTTTAAAAAGTCTGCAACTTGCAATTTTCATACTCATGGCAGAAGAGTTGCAGTCTTGTTTGAGCAGCACTGCTCAATGAAACACTTCCATACAAACCAACCAGCCCTAAGCCATCAGTAGTTAGGACAGTGTCTTACAGTACTTCACTGTTAGTTCTGCCTCTCCAAAGGCCCCTGCTAACTGGGCAAGAGGCACTTTTCACGTAGTGTTCCTCTTATATTTAGCAGGGGGTGAGTAATTGTCCCTCTTCACCCCTGCGCAGTGTCTTGTCTAGTGGCTGTTGCTGGGGATGTTTTGCATATTTTTAGATTGTGAGCCCTTTGGGACAGGGAGCCATTTAACTTTATTATTACTATTTGCCTATAAACCGCTTTGTGAACGTTGTGTTGAAAAGCGGTATATAAATACTATTTGAATGAATGAATGTCTTTGTTTTTATTATGTTATTAACATTACTCTGTCATGTTTCGCTATTGGCTATTTGAGCATCTACCTTTTGTGTATAAAGGTCAGTGGGCCATGTGCCATACAATATATTTGATAAGCCACAGGGTTCATGTAGGATTGTATAAATAGCCTCTGTTCATTTATTAAGTGACCATTCTTCTCTCTCCCTTCCTCCTATAGACCTGCTGCAACAGCAGTGATATCCCTGGCATTTGGACGCTATCTTCTGGAGCCATTTTTTGTGCAGTGTGAAATCCCAGATGTCGCCATTAAACTTATTACAGCTGTGGGAATCAGTAAGTATTGGATTTTAGGGGTAAGACAGGATGAAGCAGAGACTTAAGCAGGAGAATATTAGAATAAATTCTGCATTTCATGAGTTCCCTTAATGCAATCATACAAATTACTGTACTTGATGACTAATGTAATGCAAATTGAATGTAAGCAAGCACATAATCTAACCAAATTATTCCTGTAGATATCTCACAGGGAATACAGGCCACCGCAGTTAGCGTATCAATTCGCGAAAAAGCGTACAATTGCT
>JAJKFI010000003.1:33739168-33753920 GCA_029204185.1 Lerista edwardsae
GCAGTTGGCCTGTTTCTGGGCTTGGGAGTGCCACTTTTCAAGGATTTCGGCCCATTTTGCGGCTGCCATCTTGGAAATGACCCACTTCTGGTCTTGGGCTCTTGGTGACCTTTGTTCCCTGCCAATACGCACACCTCATACTGTCAAAAACAGTCGAGAGAGCAATTGTACGCTTTTTCGCGAAATGAGGCCTGATTTTTTGCTAACTGCGATTATTTGTCTTTGAATGCAAAGACATTGTGTGGGAATGCAAAGAATGGTTCCCACACAATGGGTCAAGGCCCACCAGTGAGTCGCGAGTCAATTTCAGGTGGGCCACGAAGCACCTAGAGCAGCCATATTGAAAATATAGAAAGATTAGATGCTGGAAAGGGGGAGGGCTGTGTGGTTGATGTTTGTGGTTGTGTCAAGGTCGTAAATAGGCTTTTTTACTGTCTGATTCACTTTGCTATTGGAAAATGGCTGAGAAATAACCCAACTTATTGTTGCATTCTCTGGAATGTGGAAGGCTCTGGCATCACAATGATGGCATGACATCACTTCTGGTAGGACCTGGACAGATTGTCATTCTAAAAAATGGGTCCTGGTGCTAAAATGTTTGAGAAGCACTGCTATAAAATATGTTGGTGAATTTACATGTGTCATGCCACATAGGGAGGTTGTTATGAGGGTCCTATATCAGTTGGGGGGGCATGAAAGCCACATCTCCTACTGTGGAAGGAGCTGTAGTGGTGGTGTAGTTCACTGACCACTTCTGGCTGAGCCAGAGTGAGGGATGTGCATTGGTGATAATAAGACTTGGTTATATATGTAAATAAGAGCGTGGTAGGCTGCAATATTGCAGTCAAAAACTCTCGCCATGACCTGAGTTTGATACCGGTGGAAGTTGGGTTCTAAGGTAGCCGGCTCAAGGTTGACTCAGCCTTCCATCCTTCCAAGGTCGGTAAAATGAGTACCCAGTTTTCTGGGGGTAAAGATGACTGGGAAAGACAAGGGCAAACCATCCTGTACAACAAAGTCTGTCTAGTAAACATTGTGATATGATGTCACCTCCATGAGTCAGTAATGACTCAGTGCTTGCACAGGGGACTTCTTTACTTTATATATGTACATATTTTTATATATGGATAGATATGTAAATATAAATATAACAAAAGGATAATGGTTGGGGGCAAAGGTGGCAGAATCTGGCTGATCCATTTCATGGATAGTGTGGAGAGCTGGGAAGGTGACGTAGGGCCCTATCCTAGCTAATTTGGCAGCACTAATGCAGTTTCCTTGCAGCCCCGAGGTAAAAGGATGAGTGTTTCCTTACCTTGAGGAGGCCTTTGTGACTGGCCCCTCACTACAGGATGCAGCACTCACTCCATTGGCATGACTGCATTGGTGCTGGAAAGTTGGGTAGGATTGGGTCCTTAATCAGTATTTTAAATACGTGAGTCTTATCACTGGAACTTGTGGTGCACCTGTCTTCCTGACTGAGAAGATTCATTTCTCAACTTCCATTGGAAGCTTGTTGCTAGACTAAAGTACCCAGAATTCCTTCTTTTCACCAGCTGCCATGATGATGAAGGGAAGAGGAAACTGATGCTTACTATTCATGGTTCAGGGTATGAAATAGGTAGCACATGATGCCTAGACCATTGTATATAGACAGGAAAAAAGGAAGTATACATTGTGTTAAATTAATGGTTGATGATCACAAGCTCCTGATTCTGTGACTGAGTCAGGAACTGTGGGATGCTGTGCATTGTCTTATCTATAACCTAGTTTTCAGTATGGGCAGTCCAATCCAATGCTTACTCCCACTGTGGGCCTGTGCTGCCTACCGCAGGTGGAGTTCTGGAAGCAACGTAAGGGAATCTAAATGTGTTCCCATGCCCTGGAGCAAGCCTCCACTGCCCCAGTGGGTCTGCTCTAACCTGCACCAGCAATTTTGCTGGCACAACTCTGAGTAGACCCAGGTAAGTGGATCAAGGCCAAGAATGGGGTTAGGATGTCAGCAGAGCTGCTGATGCTTGCCCTTGATACACCCCATCCCAGTCTCCTTGATCCATCCCAGTCTCTGCCTTGTTCTTCCATTTCTTCCCCCATTCTGCTCCCCGCCTGCCCCCCCCCACTTACTGATGCTGGGGCTCCCACGGTAGCTGCTGTTGCTTGACCACTGCTGCTTACTGTTAGTGGTGGCAGCCAGGCTGCGCTCTGTAGCAGGTTGCATTTTGTGATGACCATAAAGCCATCATGTGTTCCAGCAGTACAACAGACCTATTGGAGAGGGAAGATAGGTAACTAGCTGTGGAATGGATCCCTATGTGCTGAATGATGAAGCCTAAGTGGGAGAAGTTGGCCAAGGAAAGGTGGGCATCAGACTGCCTTAGAAAGAATTGTTGATGAAACTGGAGCCATGTATTACCCTCATCCTGCTAACTTGCCCACTCCCTACTAACTGGGCAAAGGGCAGTTTTTGAAGTGGTGTTCCTCTTATATTTAGCAGGGGGAGAGTAACTGTCCCTCTGCACCACTGCACAATGTTTTTTCTAGTGGCTGTTGCTGGTGGTGTTTTGTATTTTTTTTAGATCATGAGCCCTTTTGGGACAGGGAGCCATTTAATATTATTATCATTTAATTTACCTGTAAACCACTTTGTGTTGAAAAGTGGTATATAAATACTGTTGATTGATTGATCCTAATCTTCCCTATTAGTATAAAGTGGAATAAACAGAGTGCTTGGTGCACCTGGGTGACACTGGATTGCATGTCCCATGTCAATATGGTTTCTTGTATATGGTATTAAGATTTTGTTTATGACCCTGCTCATACTAGGAGATCACTGGCATCATTTGTTGATAATGGATCCTGAATCCTTTCAATGGCCTTAGATACCTCTCATAATCTGTTGTTTGTTGGGCAAGTGTGAGAACCGACTGGTACCTTGACGTTTCCTCTGAGTCTCACACATTTCTCTCCGGTGCAATTAATCTCCTGACTCCAGCCTGAGCAATTATGCAGAGACTTGATGTGGGGCTGAATATGAAAAAGCTTCTGTAACTGACCCCAGTCAAGACTGAAATATTAATGTTTGCAGTTCCTCATGAAGAGTGCATGAATGCTTGCCGTCATGGAGATTTGGCTTCTTAAAGGAATGCCTACTGCAGGAGTACTATATATAAATGTCCCTCTTCCTAGAGGTTGCAAAGTACAATTAAATTTTATTGTTTTGATGTATAGAGCGGCAAAATGCCTGAACTTGAATATATCTAAGACAGTGGTTCCCAGACTGTGGGTCAGGACTCACCAGTGAGTCATAAGCCAATTTCAGGTGGGTCACAAAACACCTAGAGCGGCCATATTGAAAATATGGGAAGAGGAGATCCTGGAAAGGGGGGCGGGCTATGTGGTTGTTTGTGTCAAGGTTGTAAATAGGCTTTTTTTCTTTCTGATTCACTTTGCTATTGGAAAATGGCTGAGAAATAACCCCACTTATTGTTGCATTTTCAGGAAAGCAGCAGGTTCACAATGGCATCTGCCCAGAAACACCTGCATCTGTCCCTGCCCAGAAACACCCCTCTCTGCCTTTTTTCCACCCTCCCGCCCTCTGCCAGTGGTGCAGCAATTAACTCCACTGGTGGTCAATCTTCAGGATGCAGCATCAGTGGGCCGGCACGGCATATAATAGGCCACCCGGCTGGTGCTGCTTACTCTCTGGGTGCCGCAAAGGTGCTTTACATTTGTGATACCCTTGGCCAGCACAGGTCCGCTGAACCAGTGGAACACCTCAATAGGATTGCAAGGATAGTTGGTATATTGTCAAACTTTGGTTAGATAGTCTAGTTTGGAAGTCATGACTTGATCTTAGCTTATTCTAACCCAGGATAGGAAGAATCATCATGCATGAAGGGAAAGAAGGAGCACTTACACCAAAGGCTAGGAAGTGATATACATAACTAGGATTCTGTCCTGGCTCTGCATAGCATCTGAGCCAGAACATCGAGTTAGGAAAGGGACAAATACACACAGATTCTCTTTTGCCCATTTTTCACTTGCTGTCCTGATAGCATATTGGTTACAGAAGTCTTAACACTGCTAAAAAGCTGTAATAAATGTATTGTCCTATTATACAAACAGGTATTTGAAACAAACAACCGGGCCTGATATTAGAAAGAAAATTAAAGATATCAAAAACCAGTGATGCAAGACAATTCCAGTTGCACATGCCAGTGCACTCATTTGACATTTTCTTCGGTTGTATTGACCTTGAACTTCTAGTTACCCAAACAAACATGTTATTTGCAGATGTTCTTCTCCACCAGGGGGAAAAAACAGAGAAAGAATCAATACCTGACTGCACTTCTTTCTCTCTTAATTATGTTAAAACTCAAAGCTCCATTTGAGTAATTAAATGAATGTTATGAGTTTTGGAGGTTGACGCCTAAAATATTTCATGGGATGTGAGCAGTGGAATGGATGCTTGAAAATGGCAAGGCCTCCAAGACAGAATTGGAACTGAGGGCAGAAAATTCCAATATACATATTTTCCTCTGTGTTTGCAATTTGAGCCCAGTCAGTGAATACAAGTACTTTGAATGGGATTTCATTGTTAATTTAACAGGAAATCCTTGAGATAATGATAGTGTTTTATACCGTAATTTAAAAGAAACGATCAGTGTTGCAGGAGGAGGATGCTCTCCCCCAATACTGACCTCTGCAGAGGGAGAAAGAAAGGGCTACAAATTATTGGCTCGAGGACCAAAGGGGAGGCAGGACATTGCAAATAGGAGGAATAGCTGCTTCAGGGCAAGTAGAGATTTTTCTAGAAAGCCTTTTGAGTGTAACCCATTCTGCTGTCAAGAGAGACACTGAAAGACATGGGTGAGGGAGTAATTACAGTCAGGTGAACTGGGGTGATTCAAGGAAGCTGGGCATGCTAGAAACTGCAGGGGAAACAATTTGCCCCTGGAGAACAAAAACACCGTAAGCCCTATTGCCTGTGACAGTAATATGTCAGCCCCGCCCTTGGCACACAGGTAAGAGCTACCTGTCAAGTCTCCTAGGTAACAACGCAGTACACACTTTCCTAGGACTAGGTTCCATTGAACATAATGGAATCTATTTCGGACAGGATTCCACTGTAGGTCTTTCACTTCTTTCCATATCCGAACTATGACCCTAGTTTAGCAATAGAGAACCCTTGCCCATACTTCCAGTTCAGGTAAATGTGGCTGTGTTGTTGCCTAGAAGACAACGTTGTAAATGTTCATCACATTGCTTTGCTTTCAGAATGGAGGGATGTTGGTCAAGGTTTTGTAGAGATTTCTAGATTTAGGTTGGAAATGGCTCCCTCTGGCACATGAGAAGTGGCCCCATACATCAGCATGGCCAGGCTTAAGCCAATGTGACCAACATCATCACATTGGGCCCTGCACTTCAGGGAGTCCCCGCACCTGCAGCTGGGATCTCAATGGGCTGTAAGTCAGTGGGGCGAGCAGAGCAGTTTTATCTTGGGCCCTCCCACCTGCCCCTACCTCCGAATGGTCCAAAATGGGCCTCCTGGAAGCAGTTGGCTGTGACGTCATCACCAACGATTTCCAGGTGCCACGCACGACACCACAAGCACTTTTCTAGGTGAGAGGGGACCACGCAAGGAGGGTGGGCCCCCCTGCAGGATTTCCCGCCACTCCTACAGCCAGCCCTGTACATCGGTACATCTGAACATCTAATCTTGAGCAGTACCTGTACGGTATATACTGGCCACTTACAAATCTGTAAAAGGGAACTTTACTCATTAGCATCCCCTTTTTCATTTTTCTTGTCTCCTTTAAATGACAGACTGGTTTATAAAAGGATTCTTTCTGTTCTGTCTTGTGCCAGGGTTAGATATTGATGGATGGAGAGAAATCGGGGTGGTGCCTTGTGCACCAAAGAAAATAAAACTGTAAAAATGACAGAGGCAGAGCAATGGCTCTTCAAGACGGATGTGCGCAGTGAAAAACTGAGCCTGGGTATCTCAACAGATCTTTCTCATCGGGCGATCTTTTAAGCGATACCTGCTTTTCCTAGCACAGTGCTGCCCATCTCTGCCTTTGGGCCTTGTTATGAAAGCTACCACTAAATGTTAAGACGATTGAGCAAATGGCCCAGGTGGCCGACCACACAGACGTAGCTACAAACGTGAACCTGTGTGTTGTAATAAGGAATTAAATCCTTAATTTTTACTCCTCCTTCATGTTGAGGCTACAAAGCCACACCAGAACAGCCACAACAAAAAGGCTGTCAGTCTCACAACTGGTCTGAACATGGTAGCACATGTGGTGACATTTGCTGATAAACTGTGCCCCTGCAGAAGGAGGCTGGATTTGTCATTGAAATAAGCATGACTCACTGAAGAAGTGTGCTTTATGCATCACTCATTGGACTGGTCAGGCCACTGGATCCTGTGTGAAACTTCGTCATCTGCAGAGCTCAGATGCTCACTTGCTATTATCTAATGGAAAAATCTCATTCCCGTTTCTGTAAGGCAGGTCTCTATATTACAGTAAAAAATATTGTGGCCAAGAGGTTCTCATAGAAGCAAAGATGCTCGAGTCACCCATTTATCTCTGAATTGCACAACGGTGTTCAGGTCTGAGTAGTTAAACTCTACTTAGGAAGATGTTTGCTTTTACTGTACTTCCTGTCAGCTGAGAGATTCATCTTGCCATTGAAAAATATTATACATAAAAAAATGTTGATCAGACAATTTATAGTTGGACCTGCTGAGTTTCTGTTTCTGCTCCGCACTCCTGTCATAATATCTTAGCTTCTGTAACCAAAGGGGCATTCAGTTGTAGCTAGTGATGAAGCAGAGCGCTACTCCAGTACTTTGGGAGAAGTGAAAGTGCCCCAATAGCAAATGGAACTCACAGTATCTGCATGGAAGCAGGAAGAGCAAGTAGTCACTACAGCAATGGGTTATTAGTGTGCTTTGCACTCTTAATTTGGTTAAAAGTTCTTTCATGCTTAAAGAAGCAAGAACCCTTTTCCTCCTCTGGATTGAGCTACCCTATGTCTCTAAAGCAGTGCCCTCCCTTGGCTACACTCTTGCTAGCGTCCATTAAATATATTCAGTGTGCCCATTCTCAGTGGGGGACGAATGCCCCCGCCATGCTCTGATCCTTTAGTCTTCTTGGGGCTAGAGAGGGAAGCCACGGTTTTGTTCCATCTTCTTGATTTTAACCAGCCTACACTTGGTGGGAACTTTAGGAAGATGTTGGCGTGCCTGGAGGGGGATGACCATGCATTGAGGAACACACCTTAGATGGTTGGAGCTCCAGAGCTTGAAGGCTGGGAAGGTGAGCAGGTATCTGGGTGTAAGCTCCACTGAACAATGTGGAATTTACTTCTGAGTAAACTTGTTTAGTATTGCAACCCCATGAATCATTGTCAAAGTGAGATTAGTCCTAGGATGAATTAAATGGACTCCTCCTCCGGCTAGGAAAGCTAATAGGAAGACTAGCTGGTGAGATGAATAAAAAGAATCACTTACTGGCATCTGCTAAAGTGTGTGTGTGGCGAGGAATGACCCGTAAAAGGTTGTTCAGCAAGTTTGCATATCAACATGTTAATTTAAAATGTGTGATCTACAAAATGAGGAAGATACACTGTGTAGCTCTATGCTAATATTTGTAATGTTCAGACTTACAGCCTCTTACTTTTGGGATTCTCGATTTGGCACTTCTTACCAGGACATAAATGCAAGGAATGTATGTTTGCTAATCTCCAAACTCTTGATCATGCCATCTGGGTTTTAAATTTGAAAATGAAATAGTTTGTGTGATGGTTCCCCCCCGCCCCCCGTTACACTGGTGGGCTCTCTCCAGACAGAAACATTGACAGAGGAAAAGAATGGTTCTGGTTTAGCAAGAAAATAAGCATCATTTTCTATCTTGGGCCATCCATATAGCTTTGCATTCTATTTACAGATTCTGTTACTCATTTTTATGTATTTATATTTTTCCCCTTACGGGCGAGCCATTTCGTATATGTGTGTCATCCTAGGTTTTCTGAAGTGTCAATGGGTTGATAGCTTTCTTAGTGTATATTCAGATTGTGCAAAGGAACACGTTCACATCCCTGATATGGAAAGTAATCTGAATGTTGGGGGGGAAGAAATGATGCTTCATAAAATGTTTGCATACCTGTACAAGAATCATGGCAATTGCCTGTGCGAAGACCGGGGAACCACTTACTCCTACCTTGATTGTAGGCTGTGCCTGAAAGTCTCTTTGAACATTCAATTCCTGTTCTCAAGGAATCCAGGGAACTATAGAGAAGGGCAGGGAACTCTAAAAGGGAATTATCAGCACTCTCAACAAGTGTGTAATTTTCCAGGTTTCAGTGGAGGAAGCCTTTATAGCTCCATTGGTATGGAACTGATATTCAGACAGTCCTCTTTCTATGCGATCTTGCTATCTGCAACTTCGCTTATCTGCGAGGGGCAGAATTACTACTTTCCTTGTTATCCCCTATGTAGAGACCTTCCAAAGGCTGCAGGGACCTTCAGAATGGCACCTGTGATAAGCACTGACCCCTTTAAAATGGCTGGTAGAAGCCTGCCGTGTTTAAGGGGTCCATGCTGGTTGCAGGTGCCATTCTGAAGATCCCTGCAGCGCCTGGAAGGTCTCTGCAGCATTCAGAGATTTTTGGCACTTCCTGCTTCACTCCGCTGGATTCCTGAGGGTCTCTGCTGGATTCTTCTGATGTCAGATAAGGTATCCCTTGCACCTAACCTCCATTGATCCCATAGGATCAATGATTCATTATCTTCGAATTTGCTGTCCGCGAGGATTTCTAGGAACCTAACCCTAGCAGATAATGAGGATTGACTCTATGTTCGTAATGTAGAGAATAGCTCTTCATTGGGCCAAATCCTACTTTATCCAGCCCCAATGTAGCTGCAATGCAGCCCTGAGGTGAGGGAACAAACATTCCCTTATTTTGAGGAGGCCTCTGTGACTGTCCCCCACCACATGATGCAGCACATGGCCCATTGGCATAGCTACACCAGTACTAGAAAATTGGATCGGACCAGGGCCTTTGGCATGCTTGCCACATGTGAGCAGACAATAGTCCTTTCCAGAAATTGTATAGGATAAAATGTGTTTTGGTTACATATGGCAGCATTTTCTTTCTGCAGCTGGACTAGCCCAAGATTCCCTGACGCCTAATGTGCATAAAATGCCACCCGCACGCTGTTCCTTCTCAGCTTTCTGCTCCATGGATTCCGGGGAGCAGAAGCCTGAGGAAAAGTGACATCCCACCAATCTTCTGCCTAAGGCTACTGCCTCAGTTTACCTCATAATGGGCCAGCCCTGCACTTAGGCTATGCAAGTTCATTAGAATGCATGTCAAAAGCTCCTGTGTATAGGAGTATGTGCAGGGGCTCTCACATGATTGGGACTACTGCACATATGTTCTCTATAAACACCACTAGAATGTCACTCTCCCTCCTCCATGTTCATTTTGCCCTAGATTAGCATCCGAAAAAGGCTACTACTACAGTCTTTGAATGGTCT
Organism: Lerista edwardsae; assembly: GCA_029204185.1. Classification (NCBI taxonomy): domain Eukaryota; kingdom Metazoa; phylum Chordata; class Lepidosauria; order Squamata; family Scincidae; genus Lerista; species Lerista edwardsae. The sequence goes on from JAJKFI010000003.1 coordinate 33,748,720, forward strand.
CCTTAAGAGTGCTGGGAGATTTCTTATCCTGTATCTATCCCGACCAATACCAATTCCCTACAGAACACATGACTCCGGGGGAAACTGCAAACAACCTTTAGGAGGATATGTAGGTTTAGGAGCACCAGGAGGAAACTAATGCGCATATTGAGCTTAAAGGCAGTGTTTTGTAGGGCCATATCTGTGAGGATTTGAAGCTTTGATTATTTTATTCAGACTTTAATTTTTCATATGACATGCAAATCTACGGTTAAATCAAACAAAGATCACCACTGAATGGGGTTGTGAAATTAATTTTCAGTTCAAAGGCAGAGTTATGCCAGTCCATCAATTATCAATGCCTAGCAGTTCTGCTAGTAAGGCGGAATCTTTCATATCTTCTGTTGAATGCTTGCAAAGAAATTTATGGCTGGAACAATGGGAGGGAGGGAGGGAGGGAGGGAGAGAGAGACTCCCTTAGGAAAGGCACAGTAAGGAGAGTGTGGGATGACCAACAGACGGGTAAGTTGCAAGGAGGATAGCAACAGTAATGCAGAGAAGGGCCATTCTGGATCTTGTGCAAGTGCCCAAAATACATAGTGGGGGAATCTCTCCCTTGATGAGGGTTATGGCGTTTTGTATGAATGAACTGCATTTTCCGTTAACTGTTCTCTCTCTTTTCTCCTTCCAGCAATTGTGATGGTCCTGAATAGTCTGAGTGTCAGCTGGAGTGCCCGCATCCAGATTTTCCTAACCTTTTGCAAGCTTGTAGCAATTTTGATAATTATAGTCCCTGGAGTGATGCAGCTAATTAAAGGTATGAACTGAAAAGTAAATGCTATTTTAAGTGCCTTTATCTCCCCCTTCCCACCCTTGCCCCTATCAAAGAGTGCTTATGCCTGCAAAAATCTCTTAATTAGTCTCTGCTTGTTCAACTTAAGCTGCACACGGTCATGTAACTAGCTGGAAGTGGAGCTGGGCTCAGAAGAACTTATACCGTATTTACAGCAGCCTGCTGATGAGAGCACATTTAGGTCAGATCCATAATTTTTAAGCGAAGGGCCAATTAATTGCTCCTCTCAGCACAAACTGTATTGGGAGGCTAAACACTTTGGAAGAGGAACTTCCAGCCACTTGTGGTAGCAGAACCTCAAGCGCATAGTTCTCTTGTATTCCGTTGAAGTGCGCATTGGGGTGTGTGTTTATGTGTAAGGCCAAACTACATAGTTTATTACAAATGGTTTTAATTAGAATGCTTAAGGCCACATCTCTGTTCACAAAAGGCACCCTGAGGGAGAGAAGGGTTGATACTCCTTGGAATTGTAGTTTTCAAGGCAAGAGAGTTTCTCTTTCTTTTGCACCATTTCTCTATTACAAATCTTACCCCCAGCTGCGCTTGGCCCTGCCCCAAGCTGCAATTTTTAGCTGAAAAATGGGATTTTGCATGGTTCCAATTTGGACTCCTCAGAGAAGGTTTAAAGACATTACATATAACTCTTTCCCTCTCTCTACACATGACATGAAAAGTCTTTTGAATTAGCATCCTTAAGGCCGATCATGTCTATTTCTTAAAAAAATAAGTAGTTAAGAAGAGAGTCATTTTGAATGAACTGCCCACCATGTGATTACAGGAAGTGCTCTGAATTCCCCTGCACAGGGATGGAGGGGCCAAGGCCATGAATGCACTGTGAGTGTATATATCATTTACGGCCCAATCTGTGCATCCTGGTGCCCACGGCTCCAGTGGCACTGAAATGGCTACTGCTGGATCCTGTGCGCAGGGCGGTGGGGAAGCTGTCTGAAGTCTCCTTGGGCCCTTTTGACTGTGCCGCCACCAGGAGAGGTGAGAGGGGCGGCGGCCAGGAAGAGGGCCTTCTCGGTGGTGCCCCCCCCAACTTTGGAATACCCTCCTCTTGGAATTGAGAACTGCTCCCTCTTTGTTAACATTTCAGCGGGGGCTGAAGACCTTTTTATTTCAAAAAGCTTTTAACTGTTGACAGGCTGGCTGGTTTTTACACTTTTATATCTTGATTATATCTTATGATCCACGGGGCTTGCTGTTTTTTAAATTTTAAATTGTATTGTTTTAATATTGTTTTTAAATTGTTTTTTAATGTTAAATTCTGTATTTTATTGTGTCTTGTTTTGTTGTAATGCTGCCTTGGGTGCCTTTGGGCAGAAAGGCGGGCTATAATAATAATAATAATAATAATAATAAATAATGCCGCTGCAGCTCCAATGGCCCTTCTCAGCTCTGTGCCCGCTACTAAGTGGGCGCAGAACCAAAGAGGCCCATGTTAAGCTCTGTGGCCATGGAGGGAGCACAGGATACAGAGGCAGATTCTACCGGTGTTTCGCCCCCTTCCAGATCTGATCATCACTTCCCCCCCCATGCAGTTCCATGCCCTCCCCATCTCCCTGCCCCCAAAAGCCTTGCCTCCAGCTGCTTACTCACCCCTGGCTGCTCCGCGGTGCTCTCTGAACAGGGGTGGGCCCAGCACCAGCGCCCCCTGCTGTTCAGGAGCTGAAAATGTGCTTTACAGCATGTTCGTGACACCCAGAGTCAGCAGTATGTCTGTACCACCAGTGCTCAGTATTGGGGCCTTAGTGTCTGGGGGCCCTACGCTATCCAACTTTCCGGTGCTAATGCAGCACCAAGGTAAGAAAAAAAAGTTCTCTGACCTTGAGGAGCCCCCCTGTGATTGCCCCCTCCCAAACTGCTGGATGCAATGCACACTCCATTGACACAACTGCATTGGCCCTAGAAAGTTGGACAGGATTGGACCCTGGGACTAGTTCGGATTATATTGTGTTATGGAAGTCCACATGCAAACAGAATGAGGAAACAATCAGAATTTGGCTACTGATGGTTAGAAAAGTACTAAGATCAGGCAAGTTTCTTTGAAAACTGCAGATACAGCCATTCCTTATCCTTCCTATATATTTGTCTCTTTGCACAGTAGGTTAGTAGCCGGGATAGCAATATACTTTTGCTTGAAGAACATTGCTAGACTATCAAAAAATGCATCTGCAATGACAGAACAATCCCCATAGCAAATTGTCTGACAATCTCCTTTTTTTATGTTATGCTGGATATAGTTCTAAACAAACCTATGTTGTTGTTTTTTGCAACTTCTGAATGTGTGAAAGCAGCAATATTGTGCATTCTTGAGATATGAATGTTCATGTGCCCGTAGGGAAGGAATTGTTTTGTCAATAAGTCTCCCTGCTAGCTTTTTGTAAAATTAGCAAGAGCTGTTTTCAAAACAATCTTTAGAGGAAATGAGGGCTGGAGGATAAATATTTCAAACAGTTGGTGGCAAACATAGGCACACAGCCTATTCTTGTGTGTGTGTGTGGGGGGGGGCATCTCCTGGCCAGCACTTCATAAGCACATTAGAAAAGCCCTGCTGGATCAGGCCAAAGGCCCATCTAGTCCAGCTTCCTGTATCTCACAGCGGCCCACCAGGTGCCTCAGGGAGGTACAAGACAACAAGATGCTTGCCTCCTGTTGCCACTCCCTTGCACCAGGGACTCTGAAATAGCCTCTACTAATGTAAGGAGGTTGCACAATCCATCATGGCCTATAGCCCATGATGGACTTTTCTTCCAGAAATCTGTCCAATCCCCTCTTAAAGGCATCTAGGCCAGATGTCATCACCACCTCCTGTGGCAAAGAGTTCCACAGATTAACTACTTCCAAAATATTTACTCTTAACATGTTGTGATGGTTATAGTGGGGTTGCTGTCACTGCTAATCATGTGATTTGTGACACCTGCGTGATTTAAAAATAACACACCTGCTTGTGTTCAAAAATATTAATTTTCCTTAGAAAAATCCTATACAGGTGTGCCTCGGTATCCACTGATTTGGTATCCATGGTTTCAGCTATCCACGGATACCATGGATCCTGGGGTGCCTATTAAAAAGATAGGGGAATATTAAACAAATCCTTTTTTTACCTTGTTGCATCAAAACCACAGATGCTCCCCTGTCTTTAAAAAGGTGTCCCCAGTCCCCTCAGTTTAAGGAATGGAACCCCAGCAGATACTGGGGCATGCCTGTATTTATTTTTATCATTTACCTTTATATGCCAACCTTGCTCCAAGGCGCTTGGACTGTGTACATTACTTTTCCTCTTTATATCATCACAACAATCCTGTGAGGTAGGTTAGACTGAACAGTAGGGACCAGCCCAAGATAATCTAATAAACTTCAGAGATTTGAATGCCGATCCTTGTGGTTCAAATTCAGCAGCCACTATGGTATATAGAACAAGAATAGGAAGAGTTATCCGAATTTGCTCTTGACCTTTGTTTATTGAATATGCCATCTTTGTATTCAGCATTTTGGTATTTGGTCCTTCCTTATTACTGCATGGCACATGATAGTCCATCTATCATGGCCTATCAGTGATCACAAATTTGCAGTAGCCCCATGGAGTCACTCCAAGGCATGCAGTCAGAACAACCAAGCAACAAGAATGAAAGGGGAAAATTAGAGGTTATCTCCTGATGTATTAATTTGATGTCTTCTTTTTCTAAAGTGCTGTTGAGTTGGAGCTCTTTTGGGAAATGGATTTATCTTGATCTTGTGGATATTTATGCTTACATTGTGCATAATCTTACATCCTTAATCTGAATTAAATAAAAAAAAATCTCTGCTTTTCAGGTGAAACTCAGCACTTTAAAGATGCATTTGTGGGCAATGCAGCCCTTGTGAAAGGATTACCGCTTGCTTTTTATGCAGGAATGTATGCCTACTCAGGCTGGTAAGTTGTGAAGCGAGTTGGACTATGTTGACAGATTGTTTGGTCATTGTGCCCAGTACGCCATTAAGGCTGCAATCCTATAATACTTACCTGAGAGCAAGGCCCATTGAGCCAAACGGGGCTTGCTTCTGAGTAGGCATGCTTAGGATTGCTCTGTAAATCTAGCCAAATCATTGCCCTTGCTTAAATTGGAGTGCAAGTCTTGGTATCGCTTAAAGCTGTGGTTCTCAAACTTTTTAGACCGAGGCCCACTTTTTAGAATGGCACTTGTGTCAGGACCCACTGGAAATGATGTCATCATCATCATCAAACGGTATTTATAAACCGCTTTGCAACACAAAGTTCATAAAGTGGATTACAGGCTGCTGCTGCTGCTGCTGCTGCTGCTGCTGCTAATAATAATAATAATAATAATAATAATAATAATAATAATAATAATAATAATAATAA
>JAJKFI010000003.1:33770121-33788812 GCA_029204185.1 Lerista edwardsae
ACACACACACACACACACACACACACACACACACACACACACACACACACACACACAATCTGAGTGCCATATGTACATTTTTTTAAATATCTTACTGAGAGAGTGCAGCATCTTGTGTTAAAACACTCTTTGAGTATCCTGCAATCACAATCCTGCTTCACTTATGCATGAGAAATACGTTTGGCTCAAAGTCAAATTGTTAGTTCCTTTAAGGCCACTGTGCCAGGAATGGTAGGATTATATTGTAATATTTTATCTCCAGATAATCAAAGGTGACATATATTAATCTCAAATGCTTTCCAAAGTTCATTGGCCCATGTAAATGTAGAAGATGCTAGGCTACTTTAAAATGTAACTGGAGGGCAAGTCTGTGTATTTCCTCTTGTATCTGGAATTGTTTTTTTCGTTTTGAAGATTAGGGTTGTTAGGCTGTACCTAATAACTGACTCTCACATAGCCAAATTAGGCATGATGACTTCAGTTGTGACATGCTTCTTTCTTTCTCTTGTAAGTAGCCTTCACAAGCAGGCAGTATCTGCTCATTAATGTGGGGGAGGGGCTTTTAAAGTACCTTTAAAGGTAAAGATTTCCCCACGACCGAATGGTCTAGTCGTGACTGACTGTAGGGGGCAGTGCTCATGTCCTGTAGAGCTGGCGTTTGTCCGAAGACAAGCTTCCACGGTCATGTGACCGGCATGACTATATGCCGTAGCGCATGAAACGCTGTAACCTTCCTACCGAAATGGTACCTATTTATCAATCAATCAATCAACAGGTACTTATATACCGCTTTTCAACACGAAGTTCACAAAGCGGTTTACAGGCAAATAGTAATAATAAAGTTAAATGGCTCCCTGTCCCAAAAGGGCTCACAATCTAAAAAAAAAAAAAAAAGGCAGACCGCCAGCAACAGCCACTAGAAAGACTGCGCAGGGGTGAAGAGGGACAGTTACTCTCGCCCTGCTAAATATAAGAGGAACACCACTGGAAAAAGTGCCTCTTGTCCAGTTAGCAGGGGTCTATTTATCTACTTGCATTTTTACATGCTTTCAAACTGCTAGGTTGGCAGGAGCTGGGACAAGCCACGGGAACTCACTCCGGCGCATGGTCTCGAACTCCCAACCTTCCGGTCAGAAAGCCCAGCAGCTGTGGTTTAACCCACCACCACATCCCCTAAATTACTTTTACTCTTGTCCCAAACTAGATTCCCCCCCCCACATATGCTAATTGTGTGGAAAGAAGTTTCCACTAGTTCTAGTGAGAGTTTTTCCCCCTAAGCAAACAACATGCATGGAGCCGCCCACAAGATAAGCTTAAGGCTGCAACCCAATGCACATCTTCCTGGAAATAAGCCCCATTGAGCATAGTAGGACTTACTACTGAGTAAGCATGCAAATGATTTACCCTGCCCTGTTAAAGCCCCACTGTTCCCCACCAATGCCCTAGTCTGCCTTGGGCCCTCCTGTGCCCATGCTTTACATGATTTTCTGGTCGCCGCACCTCAAAAAGGACATAGTGGAGCTGGAAAAGGTGCAGAAGAGAGCGACAAAAATGATTACGGGACTGGGGCACCTCCCTTATGAAGAAAGACTGCAGCTCTTCAGCCTAGAAAAAAGGCGCCTGAGGAGGGACATGATTGAGACATACAAAATTATGCACGGAAAGGATAGAGTCGATAGAGGGATGTTCTTTTCCCTCTCTCAAAACACCAGAACCAGGGGGCATCCGCTAAAACTGAGGGTTGGGAGAGTTAAAACAGATAAAAGGAAGCACTTTTTTACCCAGCGGGTGGTTAGTCTGTGGAACTCTTTGCCATAGGAGGTGGTGATGGCATCTGGTCTAGATGCCTTTAAGAGAGGTTTGGACGGATTTCTGGAAGAAAAGTCCATCGTGGGCTATAGGCCATGATGGATTGTGCAACCTCCTTACATTAGTAGTAGGCTACTTCAGAGTACTGGGTGCAAGGGAGTGGCAACAAGATGCAAGCATCTTGTTGTCTCATGCCTCCCTTGGGCACCTGGTGGGCCGCTGTGAGATACAGGAAGCTGGACTAGATGGGCCTTTGGCCTGATCCAGCAGGGCTCTTATGTTCTTATGTTCTTATTAGAAAAAGCAAGTTTACCAGAGTCAGTGACATGATTACAGGCCTGTTCGTCCCGACAATCCCTAATTGTTAGAAGTCATCCTCATAATTCAGGTATGTGCCACTTAACAATGAGGATCTGTTCTGCAAACCCTGTCATTAGGCATATCCATTGTTATGGATGGCTGCCGGGCTGTGCCCCAAAATGCCTTGCGGCAGCCCTATAACATCACAGCTGCCAGTCCTGGAAAATTAGGAGGAAGGCAGCTGGCTCCTGAAATTGCATGTAGTGCTAGTTAGCTGTCTCAAGGAGACAAAGACGGTAGCCCAGTGAGTTCGGTGAAACCACAGTTGTAAATGCGGTTCTTTATTTGCTGGAATTATGGTCCATACCTGTAATTAATAAGAAGACTGTTTGCATGCTGCTTTTTAACAAAAAAAGTTCACAAAGCAGTGTACATAGCAGAAGTTTTCCTGTTTCGAAAACGGTTCACAAGGGTTCCAACAAAAGCACATGGGAAGACACTGGCAACAGTCATCAAGAGGAATAGAACAGGGGCAGTTGCTCTCTTCTGTCTAAATATAAGAGGTGCATAGAGAAGGTCCTAAACGTTAAGCAAAGAACTACACTACAAACCACTCCTTATTCCACTGTGCGTTGGAAGAAAAATGTCATGTAAGTTTGTAGATGAATCAGATAATTGGATTTAGGTTGATTTAAATTAACAATTTTGACAGTTTCATTCCTCACAATAGTAAGGCACAATTAATTAGGTGTCTGAAAACCTCTATAATTCTGCCAACATCCTGAAAAGTCCCATTTCCAGATGTTATGATCTTGTCATGGAGGCTGCAGTGCACAAGGTTTTATGTAGCATTTTGGAGGAAGCATGGCCTACGTCAGTGGTTCGCATCCTCTGTCAGGCCGCTACCCCCTTAAGGAGGGTAGAAACTCAACTGGGGACCTGTAGATGCTGTTAGCACAGCACTTCTAGGTTTCACTGTTGCTTCCGCCACCCTCCGTAAAGGAGTAGCGTCCTGACCAAAAATGTGTCCGCCTACTTTGGGGGGCCACTGCCAGCTTGGGAATCACTGGTCTTCATGCTACACGGCATCCTGTAATGAGACATATGTCCAATATGTTCTGACTCTCCATAGTCTGCATTCATGGAGGTTCTTCCTGACTCCAAGGGTGGTCCAAATGTACTTGACAGTGTCCCTTGTGCCGTCCAAACTTTGTTGGCTTAACTGTGGATTGTGTTCTAAACCTTGTTCTACTTTCTTGACACCTGAAACCTGAAGATGTGGTCCATTTTGTTAAAGACTGCAGTATCTCTAAGCCACAAGGTATCAAGGAAGTTTAGGCTGTCAAAATTCTGTGTACCTGTAATATATTAACTAGAAAGGGAACCTGCCCATGAAATATACAAAGTAGATTATTTTGGTATTTCCTGTTGGAATAACACTATGATTAGTATTAATGATTGCAAAACTTGTGCTTTTTACTTGGGCACATTGAAATTCAGTGTGTGTGTGTGTTTTAGGGGACTTGCTAACATGAAAGTATTTCTTTTCAAACGGAATTCATGCATGCTTTTTGCACAGCAAATTGGTTGGTGGCTGATCGCTAGCAACACTGATTTATATATTTATTTAGGCTATTTTTATCCTGCACGTCCACCCCCACAGCAGCCAGCAGGACAGCTCAGGGCAGTTATAGTGATAATGCAAATTAAAACAAAGCCATTTAAAACAAGACAAGTTAAAACAGTAACAATTTAAAAGAGCACAACAATAAAAGCAGTTTAAAAGGAAGAGCCTAACATGCGGCTAACATTAACTATCTGGTTGCATTTCTTTTGCAGCCACCTATCTTTAGAACTGTATTCATAATCCAAAAGCTTTCAGGTTAAGAATTGGCTGCGCATAGCCTCCCCGGCCCACAGAATGCCCTCCAGGTGTGGCCGAAGTGCAGCTCTGGTCATGTTGGGTTTGAAACCCATGGTTAGTTAAAACCATGAGTCCCGAATCCATGGATGGGGCGGCGGGACTTGTATTGGTAAATTTGTTCTGCATGTTGCCCAGGAAACCCTGCGGGAAGCTCATAAGGGGCCCAGCAGCCGAAGAGAGAGGTCACTCTCTCCTGAGGTGGCCCCTGGAGAACAGGAGTTCCTTCGGCCTGACCTTCCCTCGACTTGACAGGGGCAAATGAAGCCCTGCTCCTTCAGGCTGGGTTTGTAGCCCCGGCAACCCCTGGAGCCCTGAGACGGGGGGCAGGACACCCTGGCACTGATGGGGCTCTTGGGGAGGCAGACCTGTACAAGGCCACCTTGCTACCACACCAACATCTGGCTAAGCCCCCCTGCAGTGGAACCCCAAAAGGGGATATCTGACTGGAATGGCATCCAGGGCGTGGCCTCACTTTCAACCCCCTTGAGGCTGGCTAGTCCTGCTAAGAACCACGCTAGGGGAGGAGGGGTGTGCTAAGGCCCCCCTCCGCCCCAAGAGGAAAGGCAGGCGACAGAGCTGTTCTTGGTGAATCAGGGTGATTGTGAAGTAACAGGGTCCTGCTGAAGGTAATAATAATAATAATACTTGGATTTATATACCGCCTTTCTTAGGTCACCAGATTTCTCTAATGACGATAACTCAAGGCGGTTTACGTAGGCAGACTTTATTCAGAAACCCGAAGGTTTTTACAATTTTTACAGAAATGTTCTATCTTCCAAGAACTACACACATACAGATGGATCTTTCTGGATTTAGTCCTTCTTTCTGGCCACCTGTTTGTCTTCTTGCTGGCTGATAAGCGGCTTCCCTGCTCCCACCAGAGAAGCAGCTGACTTCGGCACAACTCCCCCTCACACAAGGCAGCCGGAGACAGCTCAGCTGTTGATCAGTCGCAATTTACAAGGTCTGCCGCTCACAGAGACTTCCGGTAGTCCCGAACTGGCGACCTTCAGATCTTTCAGCTCTTATCTTCAGGCAAATGAAGGCATTAACCCTCTCGACTAAATCTTCTGCCCAATGTCTGGTTAAGTCTATAACCAGATTAAACTGGCTGTGCAGACCCATCCAGTGTTTTCTATGTGTGTCTTGGCGCCCAGGGAGGTTCTGCTCTCCAAGGACAGTAAGTATTGGCTGCGGGGCCCAAAATGCAGCCATGCACATCACACTGGGTAAGCATGATGATAGAGGTTTCTATATGGTAATCTGGCAGTGTGGGAGCCATGTTTCAGTGGTGTGGTCTTGCTTGCCTGGGAGTGACCCACATGATCTGCCCTGACCAGATCAAGGGCATGGCCATGCCCTGCTGCTCACATGCAGCAACTCAGCTGTGTTGTATTGCATCGCAGGCTTTCACAGGGCTATGTGTGAAAGACAGACCAGATATGTCTTAAAACAGGTCTGCACAATTTGTTCCTGAGCGAACTGAATGCAGTCCAGCCTTCCATGCTTGCTGGCCTAGGGTTATTTTTTAATAAACCTCAGGATCCCTGAGACATCAAGAAGTGTAATTAGTCTGTGTAACTCCTTGCCACAGGATGTGGTTATAGTATCTGGCATGGATGCCGTTAAAAGGGGATTGGATAGACTTCTAGAAGAAAAGTCTAGCACAGATTACAAGCCTCCTGGTTTTAGGCTAGCGCAGAATGCCAGGTGCAGGGGAGTGGTGACAAGATGCAGGTGTCTTGTCCTGTGCGCTCCCTGAGACATCTGTTGGGCAACTGTAAGATACAGGAGGCTGGACTTGATGGGTCCTTGGCCTGATCCAATGCTGCTCTTGGGGCTGCTCTTATGTACTTCTGTATGCGTGTGCCAAGCACGTGGCAAGCCCTGATTTGTGTTTGATAGGCTACATTTGGCTTGGTGCATCACAATTTGAGCAGACCTGCCTCCAATCAATAGCTTATACTATAGGTAGCAGTGACAGCTTTTTCCTCCCTCTGTGTCCTTTATTTCCATTTTGCTTCTTTGTTCAGCTTTCTTTTTCTGGACTTGTTGGGAAACATGTCCATGCAGAGAGTCATTTGCTGTAATGCCATATCATGGGAAATGGAAATTATCTTCAGTTGCAGCTTTAAGGCATTATTAATCTCAGCCACTGGAGGATCCTTTCTGAAAAACCTATCTGATTTTCTTTTGAATTGGTTTTCGGAGAAAAGAGCTGAAAAGCACTTTAAAATCAGATGACTTCCTCACCTTCTGTTTGCAGCTTCAACAGCATTGTCTCTGTATTTTAATGTAAAAATTACGGGAGGGAAGACTCCCTTTAGCAGTCAGTTTGCCTCTGTTACAGCTATCAGTGACAAAGGCTTGAGTGGTCATGGCTATCTTGATTGCTGTGTCATGGTGCCAGTCCAGACTCAGCCTGAAGAATGGCTACAGAACTAGTCAGTTCAGTCCAGATTTATTCCTTTCAGTGATAAGAAGTACATACAAAATGAAAACTATTTGGACAGTGCTGATCATATAGTATTACCAAACTGCATTCAGCAGGGGTCATATTCTGCAGCTTTAATTTCTCCAAATAACAGTTAAGTGGACGTGCACCCACAATGCTTTGTATTGCTTTGGCCACAACTAGTACCAAAGGGATCGCTTTCTGGCTCAACTCCTTGTTGTTATGGGCAAGCCAAAAGATCTATTTTTTTTTTGTAAGTCCAGCCAATACTTGACAATCCTTCAGAAGTTCAATCAATCAGCAGTATTTATATACCGCTTTTCAACACAAAATTCACAAAGCGGTTTACAGGCAAGTTACAGGCAAATTACAAGTTAAGTGACTCCCTGTCTCAAAAGGGCTCACAATCTTAAAAACAATGCAGAACACCACCAGCAACAGCCACGAGAAAAGACACTGTGCCAGGGTGAAAAGGGACAATTACTCTCCCCCTGCTGAATGTAAGAGGAACACCACTTTAAAAAGTGGTGCCAGTTAGCACTTACCCCGTTAGCAGGGGATGAATTTTAGGAGGGGAATTTTATCTTCACACTGTCCCTCACAGGACAGCCAAATTAACAGTGCAGCCAATAATGCCTTTCCCTACAACCACAGATATAAATGCTGTATATGACCCAGAATAAATTTACTGTGTTCCACTTATTACTAAAGTGGGCATCACCTGGAATCAGAGAAGAGTCCACCTTTCTACAGAGTTTCCACTTTTTTTGAAACATTTAGAGCCTAATCCTAACCTGGGGTTAGCTGGCACAGTTAGGCCAGCAAAGTTTGGCCAGCATCAGGTCCACCGTATAGTGCGTTTGGACCACTCAGGGATGACGGCGCATGTCTGTGTGCTGTCCTCTCTGATTCCGAGAGTGGTCCAAATATACTTTACGGTGTCCTTTGTGCCGGCCAGACTTTGCTGGCCTAACTGTGCTGGCTTAACTCCAGATTAGGATTGTGCCCTTAGATAACTTTCAAGACCATGTTCAGATTTAAACACACAGTAGCAATCTATCCATCTAATTTTTAAAAAAATTCCTGACAGCAGAAGTGGTGCATCTGAGAAAATAGTTCACTGAAAAACTATACAAATTGGTGGTGGAGTTGATATTCCTATTCAGGGTGCTAGTTATGTACCAGTGCCAGTCTTCAGTCCACACTTAGTCTGAACTGTGGCCTACATGAACATTGCAGAGGAGCCGTTCAGTGAGTCGATTAAAAGGGAGATATTATTACCTACAAAGACTAAAGCTGTTAACATGCATGCATATACGTATATAATCACACTGAAAGCTACCTTTACATTGTTCCCACACCTAATAATTGCACGAGGCAATAAATTGGGTTGAAATGGGTCACAGCTTTATTGAAGTTGTAATTTGCAGCATGATTTCCCAACTACCATCAGCGCCTCTCCCATGGGTAGAGTGGGCTCTATGAATTCCAGGTTGCTGCCGTCCCTGTGCTCCTATCCCTGGGGGAATCCACTTTTTTGCCAAAGTCGCATGCCGCCAACTTAATGATCCCACTCCCTGACTGCCTTTGGATAAGCAAGGCTTACCTCTATTTCACCAACCCAAGCCAAACAGCCTTTATGTGACTGCAAATGCAGCCAGGTGATCCAAACCTGTTACCGGCAGTGGTTTTCTAAAACACATGCAGCATGCTCACATGAAGGATGAAGCTGTTGTGTGCTGGGATCCATAGTAGAGTTGTGGCACTCCAAATATGATCTTCCTTTTCAGATAGGACCTGCCCAATTGCCAGACCCACCTCCTGTGCAGTTGAGAGTAGCTAGACTGCAGCAGCTGGGGGAGCACAATTCCCATTTGTTCCTTTAAATAGGGTAGTGATGGAGAAGGTAGGGGGGCACCTCACTCAGCACTATGCAAAGGCACACTTGCAGACTGTATCATTGCTGATGTCAGCAACATGTGTCTGGAGCTGCTATCCAGCTTACAGTTGTGTCCTCCACCAGTCTTCAAAGTCAGGGCAGAATTTTCTTCCTCTCTGTGTTACAGTAGAGGAGGGGAGACTTGTGAAATACACATGAGGAGAACCAATTGCAATGCCACATGGCATTTCCATGTACTGTATTCTTATTCCTGAGTAGTTCCTTTGGAAGACACGCTTGGCAGGTTGACATAGATTGTGTACCTCATTATGGTTTTTTTTAGGGAAGGGAAAAATAGTTCTGGATTTTGAGAATATCGTTAAAAGGAGTTCAGTGTTACTTGCATTGTTAGGTTTTACACCAGAGCACACAGTGCCCTGCAGGACAGGTGGCTTCATATTTTATCACCTGAAAGCCCATGGTCATGCTGATCTCTCTCTCCTGAACAGCGAAGGCTAAATTCCTCTGTCAGCTAGCTGAGACAATTGCAGATAAATGGTTTTTACCTTGACTGTTGTGAAACTCCCTTGGAACCTTTCTTATTCTTGATAATAAGCTGGCGAATCCCTTGTGGGTGTCTAGTGTGGCATTGGAACAAATGCCCTAGGTTGTCAGGAACCATTTAGAAGCACAGAATTCCCTAATGAAAAGATGCAGACGGTTCAGAAGATTTGGAATATATCTCTAAATTGAATTAGGAGCAATTTTAGGGGAGAGATGGTGATAAACCTGGGCTCTTTTGGGGAAACATCCTTGGATATGTGTGTGAGTTTAGAATGCCAGAGAGAATGTACTACATTTTCTACGTCCAATGTAGAGGAGCGATCTGTGAAAAATCCTACTGTTGGAAAGAAAGATTGGTAGATAAGATGGCTTTCCAGTACTATCCAATCAGTGATTTAAGAAGTGTATTTAAATCTAGCATACACCATCTCCTTCTATGTTCATCTCCTTCCATCTCCTTCTAGATATGTTTGAAAGCTGTAATTGAAATAAACAGCATCACTAAAGATGAGGATCAAGAACTGTTTATGGCAAAAAAAATGACTTTTACCCATCTTTATCATCTTTGATATATTTGATGTCTAGCATATTGGCTCAAATACATCAGTGTAATTGTGTTGATTTTAAGACATCTGTTGTAGAAGTGTAGACCAGCCAGGTGCAAAGGAAAACCTTCCTCCTGCACTTTAAATCGATGTATAGAAAAGGGAACTCGGGCAGGTGTTGCTTATGATATGGGCTGAGAACAGTTGCACCTGCTAGAATAAAATTCTCTTTTATAAGCCACTGTTAAAAATACAGAGATCTGCTCTGCACCTGTTTACTGCATTTGTGATGTGAGGAAAAATATGCTTCCCAAAAAGTTGTCCTCTTTCTCCTGTTCCTGCTCTTTAGAGTAAAACCCCCCAATATGTCTCAATACAGTACAGGGGTGCCCCAGTATCCACTGATTTGGTATCCACAGTTTCAGGTATACATGGATACTGGGATGCCTATTAAAAAGATAGGGGAATATTAAACAAATTTCTTTTTTTAACCTTGTTGCAGCAAAACCACTGAAGTTCCCATATCTTTAAAAAGATGACCCCAGTATCCACAGTTTCAGGTTAGGTATCCACGGTGGGGTCCGGAACGGAATGTCAGCGGATACCGGGGCATTCCTGTACTGTGTTTTGGGAACAATGTTAGTGTCCTATAACTTAGTTAATATTGGTTTCTATTTTATTATTAAAACAATTTGTAATGGTTTACCAAAGGGGCAGACGCGTATCTGACCTGTAGCCCGGGGTGGCGTGAGCTATGGGTGCCGGGCAGCGGCGGGGCGCCATTGCGCGCAGTCCGCGGGGGAAACTGCACGTTCTTTGGCCCGCCCGCCCGCCCTGCCTGGTCTCCGTTACGCTCCGAAGTGGAACGTTTCCAGGTGCCGGGAGCTGCATCGGAGAGATGCATGGGGGCGAAGCAACGTCCTGGGGGCGCAGTTTTGGCGCCAGCCATGGGCGCGCTTGCGCCTCCGTTCGGCCCTGCAAAGGGGGCGGGGAAAGATCGTTATAGAGGGCTGACCTCGGGGTTAGGCATCATTAATCCTAAGTAAGTTAAGTACTTATGTAAGTACTTGATGTAAGTTATGCATCAATAAGAATAGTCAGGAAGTAAGATGAAACAAAACAATAATATGAATAACTGATGTAATATGAATATTCCTGAGTGCAGACTCCTAACCTGGAGTTAAGCCGGCACAGTTAGGCTAGCAAAGTTTGAGCAGCACAAGGGACACCATAAAGTACGTTTGGACCACTCTCGGAGTCAGGGAGGACAGCACACAGACACACGCCATCTCCCCTGACTCCGAGAGTGGTCCAAACATACTTTATGGTGTCCCTTGTGCCGCTCAAACTTTGCTAGCCTAACTGTGCTCATGCTCTCATCACTCTCAAACTCTCAGCACTTTAAAACAATAACCATAAGAAAATAGTGATTCTGGTATAACCCACCTGTGAGCCAGCTGTGGATCATGACTCACAAGTCAGAGAACACTGATTTAATACCAATAAAGTTATGCTCTTAAGAAAAATGGCCTGTATGTTATCTTTATCTGATTGAGAAAGCAGGCAATTCGTTCAGTTCTGGGCTGGACAGCATGGAACCCCCAATATCTTGTGGTCCACCACCCTTATTTTGAAGTGATGGCCAGCCTTCCCAAGAATCGCAATTCACATGTTTCCCATAGACTAGTGCTTCCAAAACTTTTAAATACTGGGACCCACTTTTTAAAATGACATTCGATGCACGAAATAAAGAGATCGGGAAAGAAATATTTAATAAAAGTATTTATTCATAGTTGGGGTCGTGTTCTCCTGCTACAGACCTTACATATAACATATGTGCATAGACATTTGCTAGACTCTCCCTAGAAATGGAGTTCAAGGACTGTTCCCCCAAACTTTTGCAATCATTTCAGAGCACCCAGAAGGCAGAACAGGAGAGTGAGATGTGCAGTTACAGACTTCCAGGCCAGACAAAAGCCTGAAATCACGTGGGTAGATCACATGAGTTCACAGCATCCCATCTCCCATATTTTCAATTACGGCTGCTTTAGGTGCTTTGCGATCCACCTGAAATTGGCTTGCGACCCACAGTTTGGGAACCACTGCCGTAGACTATTCCGTTTTGACTATGGCTCCTAATATGTTATCTCAGGATGACGAACTCTAGGTGGCAGCGTTGGCTGCCAAAATCAGATCTTGGTTATTGCAGCAGACATTCTGATGTGTTGCTGAGAAATTTGTGCAGGCTTGTCAACCACTGAATTGTTTGGAGATAAAACTATTCATTATAGTTCCGTCTATAGATTAGGTAGTTGGCTGTTAGGAAATTTATAAAAGCTGAATTCATAATGTGTATGTTTCAAAAGATCAGCATATATATGAGTAGTTTTGGAGCATCCTCTTCAGAATAAAAATGCAGAAATCCTGAGCCAGAAATCCACAGTTCGCGCTGGGTTTGTGTGAATACTTACAGTCCAATCCTATTTGGATGCCATTCGGCTGATGCGGAGATGTTGTTCAGTGATGTAGAGCGCAATCCTAACCTGGAGTTAAGCCGGCACAGTAAGGCAGCAAAGTTTGGCCGGCACAAGGGACACCATAAAATACGTTTCGACCACTCTTGGAGTCAGAGAGGAGAGCACACAAACATGCGCCATCCGCCCTGACTCCTGTGTCCAGCTGACATCCAATCTACACTGACATGGTATTTTTTCCAATGTTGCACCAGCCTCTGTGGCTTGTCCATCAGCAGTCAGATTTCAATGGCAAAAGCGGCTATCCTGTGGCGTAGCTGGAAAGTGTGCGCTGCCTCCCTGGGCCTCGGAAGGTCATCTAAAGCCTCCTAAAGGCTTTGGGAAGACTTAGAAGGTCGTGTCCAGTTTTTCAGAAAACTGGAAGTGATGTTTAAAGGCCTTAGAAGGCCTTCTGAGGTCCTGTGAGGCTTCCTGGTTCAGAACACCCTCCACATGTGGCCAGAGCAGAGCTTTGGAGCGGGTGGGGGTGAGCGAAGGGGCGGGTCCCCAAGAGCTGCAGCAGGGTGGCATTGCTGCCCCCGGAAGGATGCTGCCCAGGGTCCTGTGACCTCTGAGACCCCCTTCAGCTATACCACAGTGGCTATATTTGTGCCAACATGGCAAAAAGATACGATGGAGATATGATGGCATATCTCAAGGATACAGTTGGACTCTTAATGTCTTGTCTTCATTTTCTGACCAGCAGGCCACGCTGCTTCATATGAAGAGCAATTGCACAGATACAGCAGAGCAGGAAGAAGGTGTTTTTAGGCATTACAAGCATAGACAGTATCCACACCTGTACTCCCAGTTTTTGGGAAGGGGATTTATTTTTGTGTTAGGTGGACTTCTTTGCTGTAACGCAGTGTTGTGAAGAAATCTTGCTTTAATTTCATCTGAGGCCTCTTCTAATGTTAATAAAATGTTACTCTAGGCATTGCTGGGTGCCATTTTTCACATTTGAAATGCCTTCAGTGCAGCTGCCCTTTTTTGGGGTAAATTATATTTCTGTTTCCATGGAGTCTGTTGTTACCAGTAGATGACAGTAGAATTTTAGTTACGCTCAGTTCTTGGGTGCAAAGCTTGCCGTTTCAAAGTGTGTGGGACTTTTCATAAAACAAACAAACAGAGATCACCTTACGTCTTACTCTTTCATGCATGTTTTCTTGCCTGTTCATTGCCCTTGTTTTATAGAGAGAGCAGCAGCTGTGAACATATTTATACCAAAAAAGAAAATGGTTCCTTATTCTTCTTTGCATGATATGATTTCAGTTCAATTTGCAGCATCAAATTGTCCCGTTATGATTCTTGTCTTTGTGAAAGCATCTCTGTAATGATTAAGTTTTAAATAATATAACAGATCAGAACATGATTCCATGAGTTTTTTTTCCTCTATGAACCTGGGTCGGTGTTCTTTGGAGCCATCAAAATAAACTATTAAAAGGCATCCTTAGAAAAGGATGCTATCCAGAAAAGGATGGTACCATCCTTTTAAAAAAAGGCTCAGATGCAGGAAACACTTTCTTTCACTTTAGTAAATCTTAACTGAACCAATGTTTTTAGTCACAACGCTCTGTTTGTATCTGAGTAGCTCATTTTCAGAATAAGCAGCTTGTCCACCTCTTTCTGTTACAATGCTGGTGTTTGGGATTTTGCTTTTCGCATGCATTTAAAATAGATGCTCTCAGTGTAAACCAGACCTGCAAAACTGCCGATGTCACCAACACATCTGCAGTCAAAGGATTTTGATAATTACAGTGGTGAGGAATTGAAATCTGACAGGCTCGTTTATTTCTAAATGAGATCATCCTCCCTTCACTGTGTTCTCCCATCTTTCTCCTGGCTGTGATATTATTGATATGCGGCATTCAGTCTCTTGGCTCTGCTTTCCAGTGCTGTGAGACCCAATCTGTTCTTTCCCTAGTTCAGATGCCCTTATTCCTACCTCTAAGGTCCACATGAGTGAATGCCAGTTCATTGCCTACTGCTGTTCATATGAGACTGCCAGTAAGTTTGATATTAAACCTCAGTAAGTTTCTATATTTTTTCCCTTCTCCCTACTAAAATGATTTTGGCTGAGGGCACTGTAATTCTTGCTCATAAATCAGGTGCTCAGAGATTTAATCATTCCAAATTCACATGAGAATCTAGTGCAATAAAATATTTCTCCTTCTGTTCATTCTTTCTTTCACATGTTCTTTTTTTGTGATTGTGCCATTGTACTTTTAAGGCTTGGGAAAGGTTTGCATGAACACTCGTCAGTGCAGAAGAGCTACAGCTGATTAATCCAGTTTGGATTCCTTACATGAATGTGATGGATTTTTAAAATGCATCTTTAAGAAATGATTTGGAAAGCTGCCACTATAGATTTTCCCCTTAATATGTGGTTTTATTTCCATCTTCCCTTGTAATGCATTCCACATGCCACTGAAGCCAAAATGTTGATTCTAAGTGACTTCAAGTCTGACCATAAAGGGTCAAAAATTTGATACTGATACTTCAGTGTGTCCTTGATTAAAAAACCACTGTGAAAAGACAAAAGTCTTATATTTTCAATTCCATTTTTATGTCTAGCTTTCAATTGCTTGTCCTTACCTTCACAATACAAAACATCAGCTAGCTGCAGGGTTACTCCAGTAGTTCCCAAACTGTGGCCCCCTGGGGATCCACAGAAACTCAGGGGGAGCTGCAGAATCCTTGCAAAAAACCCTCTGCCCCTATACAGGATTGTAGCCCTAATAGGAAGCCATGGCCAATGGCCCATTAAGTCAAAGGAGCTGCCAGTCCAAAATGTTTGGGAACCACTGCCATTGGCCATGTTGCAATGTTCTCATAGGATATTCCTTTGTAGAATCCCATGCTAGAGTAAGTGTGTATTCAAAATATCATAAGCCAGTTGTTCTCAAACATTTTAGCAACAGGACCCACTTTTTAGAATGATAATCTGTCCGGGACCTGCTGGAAGTGATATCATGGCTGGAAGTGCTGTCACTGTGATGCTAGAGCCTGCTGAGAATGCAGTAATCAATCAATCAATCATTAGTATTTATATATCGCTTTTCAACACAAAGTTCACAAAGCGGTTTACAGGCAAATAATAACATTAAAGTTAAATGGCTCCCTGTCCAAAAGGGCTCACAATCTAAAAGAATGGAGAACACCACCAGCAACAGCCAGGAGAAAGACACTGTCCTGGGGTGAAGAGGGACAATTGCTCTCCTCCTGCTAAATATAAGAGGACACCACTTGAAAAAGTGCCTCTTGCCCAGTTAGCAGGGGTTAAGTTGGGTTATTGCTCAGCCATTTCCAATAGCAAAGTGAATCAGAAAAAAAAGCTATTTACAACCTTGCCACACGCAAAATAACCACCTAGTCCTCCACCTTTCCAGCATCCTATCTTCTCATATTTTCAATATGGCTGCTCTAAGTGCTTTACTGGCAACCCACTGGTGGGCCCTGACCCACGTTTTGGAAACCACTGTCATAAGCTATTCTTTCAGTGTTTGTAACATTATGGGCATTCAAAAATTATACCCGTTTGCTCTAGGATATACCCATTTGTTCTAGGAAATTCTGGTGTTGCTTGGGATGTTATTGGGGGTTTCTTGTTGAAAAAGATCAGTAATGGTGGGCAGCCTATATGTGTGTACTTGTGCATATGATATTGCCTGAATCTGCCTATCCATCCATTTAGCCCAGAGTTGTCTACTCTAAGCTAGTACGAGTTCTCTATGGTTTTGTGCAAAGGTGTTTCCAATATTGCTACCTCTCCCCAAGCTTACTTGAAAGATAGCTTGCCCAGTATTACTGGTATTCCCCACAAACGATGTGTGATCTGAGAATTTCTGGTGTCTTCAAAGATGAACTCTCAATTGTCATGGAGGTATGCTAAAAATCAAAAGGTCTGGCCGATACTCTCTGTGAATTGACTGTGACCTAAAAATGTTCCCCAGGGTCTTCCATTACATAAAAGCATTTTTTAGGTGGTCCATTGATTACCTGGGAGATCAGGCATGCTCAGTCCTCACATGTTCAGCTTTACATGTGCATGGAGGCATACAATTGTGGAAGCTCCCCCCCACACACACAACTGGGAACCCTAGAGAAAGTGACACACAGTATAGGTAACCATGAATAGTGGATTAGGAAACACAACATCTGGATCAGTCCTGCACGTTCTTTGCCATCACCCAAAAAGCCTGACGCAAAAAAGTATAAAAGATTTCATTCAGTGACAGATTGGACTGACTCCTTCCAGGCCATAAATATCCATTGTAGTTCAAAACCCACTGATGCCGGGAATGAAACGTATTGACAGTTACTGAAGGAAAAGCGAAATATTTTTCATCTCACACTGTTATAATAACCAACACAATAATCAGTTATGGCCTAAGGATACGAGACTGAAAATTATTGAATATGTATACATTAGCATTTCATTTGTACATAAAGGGTCAGCAGCATTGGAAAATAAGTTTTGAAAATGCACAGTACGTGCCGCCTTCTCGACTAGTTTGTTTATGCTAGATTATGTTGTAGGGTGGCTCATTGTCCATCACGTTTCTTATAGGGCGCAATCCTAACCTGGAGTTAGGCTGGCACATGCACCGTCCTCCCTGACTCGGAGAGTGGTCCAAACACGCTTTACGGTGCATTTGTAACAGTCCTAACTCCAGGTTAGGATTGCGCCCTTAATCTGTTACAAAAGGTGAGAAACAAGGATTCTTCTTGATATTCTAGAGAATGTGGTGGCAAGTGTGGCATTCTACTGTAACCGCTTATATTATAATACTGTACCCTGTTCAAGAATGTGGAGGAAGAAAGTTTAGATTAACAGCAAGCCATCTCATGTCTTCTGCAGCATTAGCCACATATAGAATTATGGCCTGATATTCTGCATACAACCAAAAGAAGCATGTGTTAAAAAGAGCTTAGCCTCCTTCAAATGAAAATATAACATGGAAACCACTTTTATTGATTTCGATGGAATATTCTTCCAATTAAGCTTAAGGATCATAGTTCTGTCACCCAATCTCATGCTTCACAGCTGTGAACACAAAAGGCACACAGAGGGTCAGGTGGTTATTAATTTAGTTGAGAGCAATCCCCAGTGGATCCTGCCAGTGAGTGTTTCAGGACTGCAGCCAAGCTGTGCCATCATCTGCTGACAGCTCTTCAGCCTGTGCTGCAGCTGTCATAAACACGGTTGTGTTAGAGCTGCTGTCCTGCACCTTGCAGGCAGCCCAATCCTATGCTACAGGGTGGCAGGAGAGCTGGGGGAGGGTGAAACTGGGGCAGGGGGAGGAACGGGGTGGCGAGGTTACAGGAGAGGCTGGATCCAGTAGAGTGGCACATGTTGGATCCTATCCCCTTGAGCAGCAGCCCCTCTCTCAATCTTTCTTTTCTCGGACTTGCACTAGTGAAATCTTGTGCTAGCACTATGGGGTCACCTCCAGGTGTGCAGATCTTGTCTAGGAATATGAACAAGACTTTGACGATGTGCCCAATTAAGGACGCAATTCTAACCTGGAGTTAGGCCGGCTCAGTTAGGCCAGCAAAGTTTGGCCGGCACAAGGGACACCGTAAAGTATGTTTGGGCCACTCTTGGAGTCAGAGAGGCCAGCAGACAGACGTGCGCCATCCTACCTGACTTGGAGGTTGGTCAAAACATACTTTACGGTGGTCCTTGTGCTGGCCCAACTTTGCTGGCCTAACTGTGCCAGCCTAACTCCAGATTAGGATTGCGCTCTAAGGGAGGGGAATAAGATCAGCAGTGCTTTTTGAAAACTTCTGCCAAACAATGGAAATACTCCAGAGCGAACTGCGACAGCAGGCTTTTTTAACCCTTAAAGGGCCCAAGAGGTTAGAAAGAGGCATGTGGCCAGCACACACTCCTTGAGATAACTTCCACAATATGTCACTATGGGGACTTTCTGATGAGCTCTTCAGCCATTGGCAGCTCTGTCTATGCGAGGACTTTGCTCAAGATCAGGAGCGTTCCACTTGTGAAAGAGGTCCTTGCATGAGTGGGACACTCCTTCCATGCACGGAAGAAACTTTTGTTTGTGGAAGGAGGTTCCAACAGCAGAAGTGTTTGTCTACATTCTGCCACCCCTTTTCTTCTAACTGAAATGTGTAGAAAAAGTTTGAAATGTCTTTGATGGTTAATTCTTGACATTGTGAAGTTGTAAATGGTTGAGAACTCCAGGGTACGGAAATCTGACTTCATTTACTGTCCTTTTAGCTATGTGAAAGAGCTTAAGACGCTTGCTGATTAAGGTTTACTCAGCTGTGACATTAACTTCTGGCCATTACTGCAGAACTCAAATGACACTGAGCTAATTTATTTTGAGTTTGTTTTATTTTGACATGCTAGATTGATTCAATAATTTTTGAGTGGGTAATCAGCCCAAACCTGCTTAATGTAACAACAGAAACTAAAATCTAAGTGCTTAATGGGTATGGGGCCATTGCCTTACATAAGCAACGGAAGCCAACAATTTCCTTTTTCTCTGAATTATAGACTGGGCCAATTTGGACTATATTTTGCTCCCCTAACCATCCCCATGCAATAATGGAGGAGGATGCCCTAGTTGCACACATATCCTGCCCCCTTGCTTCCCTGTTAATTTGATTGATCACATAGGTAGGGCACTTTGTCTGAATGGTTCCTTTACGTGCAAGGGGCGATTCAGACAAATG
>JAJKFI010000003.1:33788822-33825835 GCA_029204185.1 Lerista edwardsae
TTGTGCCGGCCAAACTTTGCCGCCCTAACTCCAGATTAGGATTGCTCTCTTAATCTGTGCTACAAAAAGCATCCTGTTGGTTGTATTTTGCCTTGAACACATACATTTATGTGGGGCAGGGATGGAAGTGTACTGTTTATTGTATAGTGTTATGGCATGTTTTTGCAGACATGGTTCCTTCATCTAGATTGGCCCGGTGAAAAATGAGGACTAAATGGATCCCTGCAGAATTTGGCATCCTTGCTAAGACATTGTGTAATGTCATTGAGGGTGCAATCCTAACCTGGAGTTAGGCTGGCATTGTTAGGCGAGCAAAGTTTGGCTGACACAAGGGCCACCGTAAAGCACGACCATTCTTGGAATCAGGGAGAATGGCGCACTTCTGTGTGCTGACCTCTCTGACCCCGAGAGTGGTCCAAACATACTTTACAGTGTCCCTTGTGCCGACCAAACTTTGCCGGCCTAACTCCACGTTAGGATTGTGCTCTGAACTCCTGTAACACTGTAGAAGCAAACTGCAAAGAAAGAGGTGTGCCAACTCGTACATGGTGCTAACTTGCTCATCTCACAATGCAATTTTATTTTGAATGTTACAATAGCCGCACAAGAGCAGGACGCTCAATTTAGTATATTTCAGTTGCTCCTTGTTTCTATCATGTCATGTCTGAAAGGACCCCGTGGTCTACTTGACAATACTAAGGAATCTGGACGCTATGCTCCTTGTAAACTTTGTGGAAGTTACTGTGCAAGTGTAATTTCCAGTCTTGAGTGGCCTCTGTTCCAAACCTTTGTGTGGCTGTAAAGATTGCTTAGGCTGGGATATGAACTGCAGACCTTTGGGGATGTTCATAACCTGACTTTATTGCAGTAGATTTTCTCATCCCCTGATCCCCTTGTTCTCCTTACTTTCTCCCCATCATATTTCTGTGCTTAATATCTAAAGTGCTGGTGGTAGGTTGTGCAGCAGCCAAAGCCCCTAAAGTCAGTGCATGGAGTTTGTTGAAATTTCCTAGGCCTTAACCATGCGATTCAGTTTTGGTTGCCTACCAGTCTCAGCTCCCATCGCTTTGTCATGTGACGTTTTGTGATGTTGTTGTTGCTGCTCATTTGGCTTTCCAGATCTGTTGGTGGAAGTGCTTCAGTTCCACCTTGTAATTAACAAACCTGGGCTGTAGCTTCACAGTACAATCCGGATAAAGTTCAGCCTCCTTCAGCCCTGTTTGAAATCAATGAACTTTAAAGCTATGCACTGAAATCAATGGGACCTGTGACACTTCACTTTCTCTGGATTGCTCTCAGTGTGAAATTCCTGCTGCTTCAATGTTTCTCAACTATCCACATTCTGCAAGAACAATTGGCCGTTTATGTTCCGGAGGCATTTGACTTTCTTTCCCCAACCACCACTTCACCTTTGTTTTTTGGATTGCTTTAGATAAAAAAAAACTTTAGTGTGTCTTCTTCATGTTAGTACATTCACAAACCTCTAAAAGAGTAGTATAGAGTTCTTGCTCCTGTACATGCAGTTCTTTTTCCATTTCCAGGAAGAACTTTATCAGTAATTGGCTAATGAGTTATCCCGCAATAGTAATGAGCAAGCAATTCAAGTTGTATGGCAGCCGGAATCTGTACATGGGATGGACACATGCCGGCTATTTTACTGTAGAATACCCAATTTACAGCTCAGAGGCAGTTAATGGTATCTTTCTATTAAAGGGTGCTATACAACACTTTAACACGCAAGCTGAAATGCGTGCCAATGCATTGCGCATTGAAAAGAAAGTGTAGCTCTTCAGCTGAAAATGAGTAAGGATTGGATGGCTCATCCTTTAAATCATGAAGCTTGCAATGCTTTGTTTCTTTCTTGTCTAAGTTTGTCACTGCCAGCTGCCAGCTAACAAGTAACACTTGCTGGTGTTGCATGCTAATGGACTACAGCCCCCTATGGGCCTGATTGTGTTGGGGGGTGGGAAGCAGATGAAGCACTGCTTTTACATTAAAGCATTCAGACCTCAGTGGTCACAAAACTTCCTATTCTGCTCAAGGCTTCTGGGAACATGGTATGGAGAGTCCCAGTCTTTCAGCAGAGTAATGAATGGCACTTGCTGACTAGTTAGGTTGTTTTTTTTTTTTTTTTTTTTTTTTGCTGTCAGCAGGGGTTAGAACTGTTCAGTATAATGAGCCCAGGACTCTGCGTGCCAAATACACACAGGTTGGCGAGTGCTTTGGTTGGTTTGGAACTTCACTTTTATTTTTAGAGGCAATCGTTTTAAGAGATGTATCAGAGGGGCCCTGGAGTGCCCTTACTCTAAAGCAGTGATTTTCAACCATTCTTACTGTTCTTATCTTATGGCTAGGGATGGGGTTTTTTGGTGATAATTTTCCCAAAATTTCTTGATTAAAATAGCAAATTGTGGTGTTATGTGTTTTTATCCAAATTTTTATTGCTGATTGTACAAACCGTGCAATAAATAAGGGTGAATGGTCCTACAAAGGCAAGCAATTACTGGCACGCACACCCCAGCCCGAAATAACCTGCTCACTCTGGTTGCTGCTTGGAGTGTCAAGAAACTGCTACTTACTACTTCCACATTCTAGTAAAGTCGCCCCAGCATGCACTGTGAACTATGAACATGCACGTTTGTGCAAGTTTAAGCAAGCTTCCTCCTGTTTCTGCCACTCTTCCTCCTGATCCCTTACTGAAAACTATATGTGGATTCCTCAAAACTGTGTCAAAAAGAATCAAAAGTGGTGTTATTTTTGTGCAGTTGATCTAAATTTGTGTCAACTCTGTCAAAATAAGCAAATGATGTTTTTCATGTTTTGACCTAAATTTTGTTTTATGTAGCGTTTTCAGTAGAAAGTCTTATTGTTAGTGTTTTGTGTTTATCACTAAAAAAAACATCCCTACTTATGGCACATTGGCAAGGCACTAAAATGGTCAAGGCACATCATCTGTTTTTTGACAACTGTCAAGGCAGTGGGCGCTCATATCCCCCAGTGGACTTACTGATAAATGACTCTCTCCCAAATTCCCGTGGCATACCTGAGGACTAATTGTATGTTATTGGAAAAAATATTTAGAATAAACCTGGATGTCCATGCCCTTCCCTAGTATTAAAAGAGAGTAGTATGACCAAAATTCCTAACCATGCTATGATCCTATCAAGGTGGGAAGCAATGGGCATGAGCTGTTGTCTTTGCAAGTATAGTTGAAGCAGAATTTGTATCCTGATGGATTTATGCCGTTAAGATGATTTTTATCAGAAATAAGCTCAAATTACCTTAAAATTCTTAATATATGCAGACAAGAAGTGTTGTTTAACAGGGCTGACTCAGTATACAAAAGTACCATTCATGATGGAAGCTTGGTGACATAAATCAAATGTGTCTCCTAGCCAGATTGCTTCAGTTTTAGAGTGCAGATGGATAATAGTAAATTTCATTCTGTCTTTCAGAAATGTTCCACTTGCCATTTGCACTTCAATGGTTATTGTCACGGTTGGCTATGTGTTGACAAACGTGGCCTATTTTACAACAATCAGCCCTGAGGATCTGCTCAGCTCCAAGGCAGTGGCAGTGGTAAGTCATGAATATATAATACCAGTGAAAAAAGAATTCAGAACAAGTTCCTTGATCGTCCTGGAAAAGATAGTTATAGGATTGATCCCTTTAATGTATAGGATAAATCCCAAGTAAAGGGCCAGATTCTTTAATATGATGGACATTCATTTTTGTGATGATTCACAATTATATCAAAGCTTCAAGGTTACCAGCTCAGGGATTGACTCCTTATTGTATAATCCAGTATAATGTAGATGGTTATTCTTGCTACCAGTTTTCTACTAATAAAGCTGATTCCTCTTTTCCTTCTTTTTCACTAGACTTTCGCTGAACGTTTACTGGGACGATTTTCTTTAGCTGTCCCCATTTTTGTTGCACTTTCCTGCTTTGGATCTATGAATGGTGGTATCTTCGCTGTCTCCAGGTGAGTCAATGCAATTAAGAGCCCAATCCTGAACTGCCTATCTGCTGCGGGCGCAGTGGTAGCCAAAAGGCTACCATTGCATCCAGCTGCAGCCAAAAGGCTACCACTGCATCCAGCAGCAGCCAGGCAGCCGTTCAAATCTCCCCAGGAGAAAGGGGAGATTTGTCCACTTTTGTCCACTTTTCCCCTGGGAAAGCCCCACCACCCCCAGTGGGGCTACTCAGCTTTCCTCTGGCTATTTTGCTAGCAATGAATCGAGTAGCCCCACATTGGGCTGCCTGAGCGACCGCTGGGCATGAGATCCAGTGGTGGAAGTCCCACCCACTTGCTGCCATCTCCCCCCTTCCCCGCCCAGTTCTTCCCCCATTCCTCCCAGCCCAAATGGGCTTACCAGCGGCTGGAACTCCTGGAATGCCGTCTGGCTGGCTGCCCACATTGGAGCCTGACGCTGAACGAGCACCACTCCAACGCGATGAGAAACATGCCACCAACGTGCTTTACGGCACATTCGCGACATTTTCACTGGTGGTACAGGTATACTGCCAGCAATAAGGGCCTTCTGGATCGGGCCCTCAATGTGGATAAAGGTAAAGTCAATGAATCAGGAAATAATACAGTATGTAAAAACTGGACTCTTTTATTGAAAGGTAGAAATCAGCAATCACTTCATAATGGCATAAAAATGCAGAACGTTTTGCACATTCATTCCCTTTGACTCTGGTGGCTTTTTAGATTAATAACCAATCAATCCAGTGGCAAATGAAATGGAAGCTGGACTGCGACAGAGCTGTATTGGTGCAGAAATCTTGTTCATTTCTGTGTGTGGCCTAAACAGGAGTTCTTGGTGGATTGTTCCCATTGTGTGTGATGCACACAATGTGCAATGTAATGCACACAATGTGTCGTATACAGTGTACAGTAATGCAATCTCTGTGCAATCATTTATACCTTCATATAAATGAAAGAACATATGTTGAGCATTGCTTATTTCTGAAGACTGTCAAAGGTGGAGGCTGAAAACCCATATTAAAAGTCTAGTTTTCTTGGCTTCTGTATGGGTTTTCTCATCTCGCTTCCAATCAGAACTTCTGATGCGTGCCTTAAATAGGAACAAACAGTCCTGCTGAGGATAACTTTGAATGCGCTGTACATCTCTGGTGAGCTGGTTCCATTCATCTTGGTAATGAGCGTCTTTACAAGCTGTCCAAATTTATTTTCCCACCAGGATGTTCTACGTTGCCTCCCGCGAGGGTCACCTTCCGGAAATTCTCTCCATGATTCACGTCCGCAAGCACACGCCTCTGCCAGCTGTCATTGTTTTGGTAAATTATACAAACAAATGTCCCTGTGCAAGGCTGCACAGCCCCAGCCTCCGCTGGAGGATTCAAACGCAACTTAAATACTTCTCGAATCTCAGTTATTTATTTCCATTTCATGGGTTGGCTGTGTTTGGAGAAGGGGTGGGGAGCAATTACAGCACAGTGATCTATTCTAGTGTCTCCTCCTCCGACTCGCGGTTAGTGGCATTTAACTCTCTCCGGCTGGCACCTAAATCACACCTCATTACGCTTTATATGAAAGGTTGAAAGAGAATGATTAGTTAAGTCCCTCTCAATGGAATGAATCTTTCTAGGTAGGGATGCAAAGTCATAACATTCTTCATGAAGTCTACACACTCCGTGCGTGATCTGAGAAGACCCTGAAGTCTCATTATAAGCACCTTGCAGAGAGAAATGGAAAAAACACCACCAAAAACCAGTAATAGATGATAGAGCATTACCACCCTCTTCAGGGCAATGATTATGGGACTATAAAGTAATTGTTGTTTTCTGATTTATTTGCTTTTTCTTCATTTATGAGACAATCCAAGTCAGCAATCTTAAGCATACTTGCTTAAAAGTACTGCTAGAATCAATGTGATTTACAGCCTGAACCTAAATCTCTCTGGAATAGGGAATCTAGCTGCCCTGCCCTGTATCCAGTGTGGGGTTCGGGCTGGCTACAGCGCAACTTGGAGTAGTTAATTCCCCTTACCCCGTGTTGCACAGCAGCCTTCCCAATAGGGCTACTAGGATTGTGCCAAATAAACCTGCTTCGGATTGGAACATTACATATATTTCTTCTGATTTTGTTGAAGTAAAATGACACAAGCAAATGTTTCCAGTGTGATCCACATATAATTTACACGACTGTGACTGAAAATGCTCTATTATTCAACTACTGCAAAAATATCAGTACCACTGGCACCATAGTAGCAGAGGTATTTTATATGTTTCCACGTATATTTATTTATTACAGATGCAAAATCTTGCAAGCCGAAAGCTTGATAATAATGGAAGGTGTGCGAACCTCAATGTTGAGGAGTGATATTTATGTATTCCAGTGAGATTTCTTAGGATAAAAGTTGCCCAGTGCCCCCATGTGCAGAAAGAGCAACTGGATAGGGAAAGTCAAACATCTCAGGCTGGCTGGGACAGAAAGGGATTATAAATAGCGTTCTCTCTAGCCCCTCAAGCTAATTTGAAATCAGATTTCATGTTTGCTGGAGTCTTTTACTAGTTTCACTATCTTAAACATTAATAAAATATCAGGACTAATTTGCTTTACTCCCCCAAAGACTAGGCAAAGATTATTGCTTTAATTTCAAAATAAAAAAAATATCATGCAAGATAGTGTCTATGAGCTACTGGTTGGCCACTCTGTTCTAAATCTTTCCTCTTTAATGTATGTGTGGTCTAGTTGCATTCCTGCATTCAATGAAAACTGTGTTCCAGAGGCATGGTATTCATCCAATAGATAAAGGACTATATGGCAAGTGGATACTTGGGATAAATATAAGGAGGTATAATAAGCCACGATAATTGAAATGATGAGATCTTCATGTTTCTTATTTCTTCTGTAGCTTCCTCTGACTATGATCATGCTTTTCACCAGTAATCTCAACAGCCTCTTGAACTTCCTCAGTTTTGCCAGGTGGCTTTTTATAGGATTGGCAGTCACTGGTATGATTTATCTCCGATATAAACGCCCCGACATGCCTCGCCCGTTCAAGGTAAGCTTAATCATATGACTGATTTACATGAAATACATTTCTCCGGTGTTTTCACCCCCACTCTTTCCTGCCCCAGATTTGTAAGGTAGAAGAGGACCTTATGGTTTAATGGAAAACCGATTCCTTTGATATCGGTATTGGTATTAATTTCAGTATTAAGGGTAGCTTAAAAGCATTGCAACGAATGGGTAATAAACACAAACCTCACAGACAGAAGTTAAATCATGCCGCTGGCAATACTTTCTGATGAGCATTTTCATTAGCTCAGATTTCCACGTGCAAGTGGTTGTCGTTGCTCAGGTCGTGCGGCACTGACTGTTTCAGAAGCTCCATCCATTTGCATGGCATCCCAAACTCCATGGAGCCTTTCAAGGATTGTCTTTTCCTGCAGTGAGCGGTCCAGGGGGGGTCACAGGGGCCAGACCAGCAGTGGAGCTGCTGCCGCCACCGCCGCTTGCTCACTTGCTCAAGCTGCCGCAGGGGCAAAGGCGAGCTGCGTTTGGCCTGTCTCTGTGCCGAGAGCACTTTGAAATGGAATGTGGTGTGGCAGGGGTGTGTGGTGGGGGCTGCCCCGGCAGGGAAGCTGGTGCTGGGGCTGGTGAGCATTGACCTGGCTGGGGAAGAACCTTGGCTGGGTCTGCCACTGTTCTATTGTACACCCTTGTCCATTCTGTAGCATTATCTCCTTAGGTTTGTTCTAAGAAATTCAGGGGGTGGTGATCAGGCATTAGGTTTGTTTGGCAGATGGTGCCTCACTTGTGGAGCACCTTCCCCGAAATATTCATTCAGTGCCAACTCTTCTGTCGATGTGGCTTCCTCCCAGGAAAGTGCGTATTGCAGGATTACAGCCTTGGAGTGTTCCAAACTCTCTGTCTCCCTCTCTCACTAGCCACCGAGCAGCATCAATAGATTTTCCCTAAAGAGTGACATAAGCAAAGCATATTTCTCTTGAAAGCAAAAACTGTTAATCTCACCTTGCTGGTTTTCTGTCACTTGGAAAAACACGGTGGAGATAATGTTATCAGTTGTGTTGACAGAAGTACAGAATTAGCCAAGAAAATGATGGTTGCATAATACTATTGGGCCAAAATGGTGTTTCATTTGGCAACCTTCTGCCAGATTATTTATTGTGCCTGGGGGAAAAGATCAGTAGGTACTCAATGGTTTTAAAAGGTAACCAGAAACTTGGGCGCCTTACTCCATTGTAACATTGGTTCCAATAGGCAATGATAAAAGATACCATCTTTGTCATAGTCTTCTGTCTCTTAATATAATAGAAGTGCTAATATAATAAAGGACTGGGAGAGAGCACAGTTAGGCCAGCAAAGTTTGGCTGGCATAAGGACCACCATAAAGCACGTTTGGGCCACTCTTGGAGTCAGGGAGGATGGTGCACATCTGTGTGCTGGCCTCTCTGACTCCGAGAGTGGTCCAAACATACTATATGGTGTCCCTTGTGCTGGCCAAACTTTGCTGGCCTAACTGTTGGCCTTAGCTCCAGGTTAGGATTGCACCCTTAGTATAATAGAATGCATTTACAGTTATTTTGGTTTAAAGGGACATGCACAGGCAGAGGGTGAAGGGCAAAACAGTCAGATTACTTAGTCGTTAGTCTCAGCCCTTTTACCCTTGCTGTTCCCTTCTTTCTCTTCCCAGTTAGTCCGGGGGAATCTTGGGACTAGGTAAATCAGTATTTTTCGGCTTTTGTCCTCTGCTGAACCACTTTGCGTGGTCCATCTATTGTGGACCACAGTGATGACTTTGGACCATGGTGATGTGGTAACTGGTGATGATGTCATTGCCAGTTACTTCTAGATTTGGAGGTCAGATGCAACACACTGGGTGTATGGGAGGGCTTTCTCAAGCACATGAAAAAATGCATGCTGTAGCCCTGCATGCTAAGCCAAGCCTCCTCCTGCTGCTGGCCACGTTCTATTGTTGGTCTCTCTGTCAGATGGCAGGGATCTGGGGGTCCTGCACGTACCACTGGCCACCACCTGAAGTACCACCAGTGGTATGAGTACCACTGGTAGAGAAATGCTGAGGTAGATCTATACTACAATTGAGGCTGAGAAGTCAGTCTACCTTGGATAATTTATCTCCTTGAATGGTTTGCTTGGGAAGGCAGTAAAGTAGCTCCTGGGATGCCAGTTGCATAAAAGTGCATTTAATTTGATTTCCTTGGTTGCATTTTGCTTGTCCTGAAACGTGTGTTGCTGCAAAATAGGGCCAAATCCTGTCCAGTTTTCCAGCCCTGGTGTAGTCATCTCAGTGGGGTGTGGGGGGACAGTCATGGAGGCCTCCTCAAGGTAAGGGAACATTTGTTCCCTTACCTTGGAGCTATATTGCAGCTGCATCAGCACCAGAAAGTTGGATAGGATTGGGCCCTTAGTCTGCTGATATGTGCTATCCAATTTCCACGTCATGGAACATTAAATACGCATTCCAAATCCTTCAATACCTATGGCTATTACTATTAAATACCTATGGTTATTGCAACAATGTCTTTTTTGTGCATGTTCCAGGTGCCGCTCTTTATCCCTGCCCTGTTTTCCTTCACCTGCCTCTTTATGGTTGCACTGTCACTTTATGCTGACCCTGTCAGTACTGGCATTGGCTTTGCAATAACACTGACCGGGGTCCCAGCCTACTACCTCTTTATCATATGGGACAAGAAGCCCAGGTGGTTTAGTCGACTGAAAGGTAAGTGACCATTGAAAGCCGGTTGCGGGGTTTTGTTTGTTTGTTTCATTGTACGTAGTAAGTCCATCTTGAAAGCTGAGAGGTTGGGGTGTTTTGTTTTTTGCTCTTGTCACCTCATCGAGGTAGTCAAGTATCTTCCTCTTTTGTTTTCATGTATTAACTCTTCTGTTAATTAAAATAAATTAGGGCAGCGGTTCTTATACTGTGGGTCCAGGACCCACCCATGGGTTGTGACCCATTTTTTGGTGGTGCACAAAACTGACAGGGCAGATTAGGCATAAAGGGTTAAACAAGCTGCTGCTCAGAGGGTGGAAGCACTCCTACCAAATCAGCATCTTAGCCAAACCCCTTGGCATTTATAAACCAGGCAGCCGACTATAGGGCCCCTAAAAAGTACCACTGAATTAGGGTTCCCCTTGACCTTTCCTGACTATTCACTTCCCCTCACTCAAAATGTAGAGGAAGTGTCTTGCAATGGGTTATGGGGAAGCTGTAGTGTATATATATGTATATGTGTGTGTGTATATATACATACTGTAAAGCAGCATATGAGTTTAGTGCTCACAGGATAGAGAATTCCATAGTTACAATAGTATAGAAGTGAGCACTACAAGTTGTGAATGATTTTGCTACACTGCAAAATCAAGGATAAGAACCTGTTCCCGTGAAGATTTTAATATCAAAAATGAAATACTGGTTGCTTGCTGATATGCTGTATTATTTTGCAGAGTGACATTTTTCTTAAAGCACTGGTACAAATAAAAAGAATTTGGAATAAAAAAGCATGATGGAGGAATAATCCTGCTATTAAAATGGATGTCTGTAGTGACGCCTTTTTCTCAGTCTGGGAGAAAGGCAGAGGACGAGACATTGTCTTTCACTTGCCGTACAGGAGGATTTCCAAAGAGTCTGTATTAGAGCTTCATGATTCTGTGTGGCCACAGGATGCCAGTATTGAACCGTTTTACTCAAGCAAAAAGAAAATGCTCCCTTCTAGATCCTTATTGGAGAGGCCTGATTTCTGCTATTTGCCGACATTAATGCAGCTGATTATGTAATGCAGCTGATTGTTCTAACCCTGTGGAAACAGCTGAATTCTCAGGCAGAAGAAAATCCAAATACCTCTCAATGAGACAGACATGCATTACAATCTCAGTTTAGATAATGTCAATGGATATTGCTTTGTGGGTTTAACGGTAGGGAGGTAGCAAGACCTTGGATGCCGCCTGCCACCGCAGCAGTGGCGCATGGGGCAAGAAAGCTCTTACTTTGCTCAGCGCATAGTTATCACGAACCCATAAGTGGACCACTTCTGGTTTTATTTAAGGGACCGTGCTAATGAAAGAGCCCCTACCTGTCTGTTGTCCATGTAAAAAAACTCGAACTGCCACATTTCCAGGTTTGCAAAAACTGCGAGGAACATGATTACAAGGTAGATAATTGGCTTCCTTCTTGAGTAAGTGGGAAATGGATCAATGAAGGCAGGGCTGGCCTTAAGCCAATGTGCCAATGTCATCACATTGGGCCCCGCACTTTGGGGGGCCCCACACCAGCACAGTGAGCATATTGCCTGCTGCTGCAGGGATCTCTATGAATTGTAAGTCAGTGGGGCGAGCAGAGCAGCTTTACCACCTGGTCCTGCCTCTAAATTGCCCAAAATCGTCCTCCTGGAAGAAGGTAACATCATCATGTCACCACCAACTATTTCCAGGTGCCACATGCAGCGCCAAAAGTGCTTTTGTTGATGAGTGGGGGCCCCACAGGAATGCCCCACATTGGGCCCCGTCACTCCTAGAGCCGGCCTTGAGTGAAAGGCACCACAAATCCTCTGCTCCTCCCACCCCCTGCCCTGACGCATCAGATCAGCAGTGCGAGCATTTCAAAAATACTATTCTTTTTGGCATAGCATCAATAGTTCACCCCCAATTTATGCTATGCAGTTGTATAACATGATGTGCATTACAATGCACTAGGCCAATGGTTCTCAATCTTCAGTAGCCCGTGGCCCACTGAGACACAAATTGGAATCATTGTGGAATCATTGTGGGCCACATGCAAGCCCCCACCCCTGCACTCAAAAAATACTATTAAATTTGTAATAGAGACAATTCCTTAGAGATGTATTAGATTTATTATTTACAGAGAAGATTTGTGGGTTGCTGCTTTTGTTACTGGCTGTGGCAATGGGCAGTCCATTCTCCACCCTCTCTGGTGCTCTGTGGGGGAAAGCTCACTTAGCTAGATGCTGCAAGTGATCAAAGGCCATCTTTTTTTCCTGAGACCTCAGGGACCATTTCTCAGGGTCTCATGGAACATGTGTGGTCCACAGACTACAGGTTGGGAACCACTGCATTAGGCAATTGTTGTTCAGTCACTAAGTCGTGTCTGACTCTTCGTGACCCCATGGACCACAGCACGCCAGGCCTCCCTGTCCTCCACTAGCTTCCAGAGTTCGCCCAATTTCATGTTCCTCACTTCGGTGACACTATCTAACCATCTCATCCTCTGCCGCCCCCTTCTTCTTTTGGCATTAGGCAATAGGATTGAGAAAAAAACACAAAGTTTAAGCTAACTAAAAATGTTTTGATGCTATGAGGTTACCATTGGAATCTGCACCTCTGAATTATTATTATTATTATTTATTGTCATTGCATTACACAACGAAATTGCATAAGAAACATTAAAAATTCAACATAAACAATGTTTGTGCTACACTGTGTTATCTTTCCTGTAAGGTAAAGGTTTCTCCACTTGGTTGTCTAGTCTTGAACTGCCAATCTTCTGGTCAGCAAGTTCAGCAACAGCTGTAAAACCTGCAGTGCCACCACGTCGCTTATCCTTCCTGTACATAGACCTATTTAGGCAACAATATGTTACAGGAGCTAGTGAATCTGCATTGATTTGAGAGCTGTGTCCAAGGGCCTGGGCATCTTGAAAGTAGGTCTTTCTCCACCCAGGATTTTCTGAGTGTGCATTCAATTAAATCGTTATAGGCATATTGAGCTATTTTTCTAGGAGGTCACTTCACAGAAGTTTTCAAAAATTCTCTTATATGTTTACCCTTTATAGACAAAACAACTCTAATGTTGCAAATAATCTTGGAAGTTGTTCCAGCAGAGGAGACTCCAAGAACATGAACTTTGATAGCTGGAAAAAGCTGTGTTGACCAAGCATCCAGTTTCTTCATCAGTCAAGGAAAAGAGGCGTATTTTGGTCACCGTTCTGAAGAAGCTTGGAGAAATTTCACAAGCATCCATTTTACATTTGTAGCTGATAATGGACTGCCAATGGAACTGTGTTGTGGTTTCAACCATTTGTTTGTATGGGTATCTGCTCCTATAGAAACAGGCCACCATCTTGAAGGAAGGTACACAACCTTTGTGAAACAGTCTTCTTTTCTGATAATAGAGTCAATGTGATATGAGGTTCCCTTTGTGATACTGTATCATACTAGGGATCCAGTGCTGGACATTGATTTTTTTTAAAACAATTGTAGTATATATTTGTTCCTTAAATGTTCAAAATAGCTAGAAATACAGGTAGATGATCCCTTATCCGGACATCCGAAATCCAGACTATTCCAAAATCCTTTCTGTAGATAAAAAGTCTTGTGCTCATTCCCACGTACAGGCTCTATGTTCTACTCTTTGTTCTGGGGTGTGTGCCTCTACAGACATGGTTGAAAAATGCCAAAGAGGCCAGCAGGCACCCAAATGGGTAACAGTGAAAAAAGTAAGAGGAAGCATTTCTCATTATATTTATGCAATTATTCCGAAATCCTGAAAAAAATCCAAAATCCAGATATCTTCCCGTCCCAAGCAGTCTGGATAAGGGATAATCAGCCTGTAATAGAAGGGATTGCTTGTATTCTTCGTGTTAGATCTTAAGAAAGACAGGAGTAAACCGAAAAGTATCAATACCAATTCACATCACCCTCTTTTAAAACCACATCGTTCTGTTTTATTGATTCCCACTTCCATGTAGGAACATGAACACTCCATTTACCTTTGTAGTTGTTGCTGGGATGAATGGAAACCCTGATCCTTTGGATGTGCATAGCTAAGGAGCTATAGAGAGTGATCAAACCTGACATCACTACAGTGGCATCCTGTCTGGGACAGGTTTGTGCAGATGGGGAGGTGGCTGGCTGGCTGAGGTGGAGGATTGGCTGCCTCTGCCCTACCTGCCACCTAAAATGGCAGCTTCAGTGGGTCTTGGCAGTAGGCCTGCCCTGTGTTTACGTTATATTAGGTACACTGGATTGTAACAAGGAACTAAATTGCTGTGGACAATTTGTGCTGTTTTGGTTGACTGGAAAGCCACTGAGTTGGTGAAATTCATTGCTTCTAGTGGTGGTGGGCTCAGCTCTGCTATGTCGGTTTCTGCTATGTTTTGGACCACTTTGCACCACTAACCCTTTGCATCCAAATTGGTCCTTGCTTGCTGTTTCCATGACACTTCTGTTGTACGAGCAAAGCATCCTGAGATAGGTCACTCCACCACAGAGAAGGGGAGGTTATGGTGGAAGTTGTGGAAGGATTCAGCTTCTTCCCCCCATGTGCTCCTACTATTGTCCACCACCCTGCCAAGCTGACCCATCGTTAAATACTGGGAATGTGTTAATGATGAAGGGATAGACAGCGACTTCTCTTTCTATCACATTTAGGTAATTCTCCAAATGCCAAAAACCAATGTTATGTAGTGTCTCCATGTTTTCTAACAGGGTTATAGTAACTGTTTTGTATTTAATGTTTGCTTTCCCCCTGGTTTCATGTTCAGGGAAAAATAAACACCCTTTTTAATGTCTTTTCCATCTTATAATCTTAAACGTTAAAGTGAAATTGGCAGTTATTCAATTTGATACTCTGTGTATGAGGTTGACAGACTTCCGTTGTCTTCTTTTATCCTAGGTTGTTTGTTCGTTTTTGCAGTTTAAAGCCAAACAGGAGAAATGGCTTTAGACATCACTACATTTTTACTAGGATTAGTGGTGCTTGTGCGGGCTCTGTTCCTTTAGAGAAATTGCCTCCTTCATTAATTGTAAGATTGTGTATTTGCATGCGGTAAATAATTTGTAAAATAAGAGGGTGACTTTTAGAAAGGTGCTCGGGTAACTATTATTCTAATTAATTCCGTTGCAGAAATATTTCCTATCAGCATATTCATAATACAAAGCTGTATTAATGGGGTACCTACTGTATTATTAAACCAGAAAAGCATGTGGAGCTTCTCAAAGAGAAGAGTAAACAACATTACATGTAAAACAAACCTTGAGTTTGGATAGTGCTAGGGGTGGCTAAACATTTGGCTTTAGGGCTCCTGTACCTTTAACAATTGTGTAGAAGATGGAATTTCAGCAGGTCCAGCTTGTCATCTTATAGATGAACCTTAGGCATTCCTTCCAAGGGAGATGCACACTGCCAAACTACACCATTACACAGGGTTTTTCCAAAATCTGGAAAAAAAAATATCTGAAACACTTCTGATGCATTTTGGATAAGGAATACTCAACCTGTACACATAGGTAAATATAAGACAATATGTGTTCACATAGGTAAATATAAGACAATACCTGTGTTTAATGAAGGCATTTTTAAATACAACACTACAGGCATGCCTCATTATCCACTGATTCATTATCCACAGTTTCAGTTATCCACGGACACCATGAATAGTGGGGCTCCTATTAAAAAGATAGGGGGAAATTAAACAAATATGTTTTTAACCTTGTTGCAGCAAAACCACGGATGTTCCCCTATCTTTAAAAAGGCATCCTCAATATCCACAGTTTCAAGTATCCACGGTGGGGCCTGGACTTGAACCCCAGTGGATACTAGGGCATGCCTGTATAATAGCAAAAAATGGAGCAGAACTTACACACTATATTTTTGTAAATATATAGAAATACTTTATATTTTTTATAGGCAGTGTTTTTCACTATTTGTGTATAGCAAGATCACATCTGCAGATCACATCTCCTCAAAACTATGTCGTGGTTTTCAGATGTGACTAATATAAATAAAAAAATAGCGTAAACTATTGTTTTAAATGTGGGTTACCAAAAAAGTAATTTTCTCTACAAACACAATTGACAATCCAATTAAACTCGGTCACATAATCCCATTGAACTCAAGTGGGATTTAAGCAAACCATTTTTTTAACTGAGTTACAGGTTTGACTTATCAATAGCACAATCTGAGTTCTCTTTAAGTGTTTGCATACTTACCAAGCAAAGTTGGTGCAAGACAAGGTTGTCTTTATAAACTTTCCATTTACTGTCATATTTAGGAAGCATACTTTCTTTAAGGCTTTGTCAGTTTCATGCTGTCCTGTACTAGACAGCCTGACAGTGGGACTTCTGCTTAAAGGCAATACAGTTTCTTGAAAGGCAATATTTGAGTTCTCTTCTGAAGCCTTGTTGAATATTTGAATATTGCAAATACATGGAGAGTGAGCAGGGTTACACCTGATAGCCCTGCCATGATACGGGTCTGTCTACTGGCTCAACCCACTGACCATGCGTTCAGCAGCAGACTGGAAAGAGGAACTTATGCATGTACACCTGTATCTACATAGACTATCCATAGGTGATTCTGTGGACAGCCTATAGGCATACAACTTTATGCATGTTGGTGCTTTTTTCAGATCTGCCACTAACTGTAACGAGATGTGGACAGAGCCAGTGGAATCGTCCTGTGTACTATCCACATATTTTTATATCGCATAACTATAGCAGTGTTTCCTAACCTGTGGGTTGTGACCCACCGTTGGGGGAAAGTCCTGGGTCATTCCACCTTAGGGGGAGTGGCCCAGTAATGGGTACCTGACAGCACCACAGCGATCACAGCATTGTGGGCACCCCGGGGGTTCCAAACCTGGGTCCCTGGGCGGGTTGCATCGGCCTTTGTTAGGGTCTGGGAGGCCAGCCACCCCCTCTGCGAGCCTCCCCAATGCAGTTAAAAGCCCTGTTTTGCATGTACAAGCACTTCCCTTTTCATGCTAAAAGAGGAAGTGTTTTGTACATGAAAATCAGGGTTTTTAACTGCACTAGGGAGGCTTGCAGAGAGGGCTGTGGGCCACCCAGACCTGACAAAAGCTGCTATAACCTCCCCCGCCCCCACTGTGCGCTGTCAGGCACCCCTGCCTGCCCTTGTCCCCACCCCCACCAGCACTTGCGCTATCCCAGCATCCAAGTAGGATGAACTATATATATATGAAAGGGGTTTGAATGGCTGGTATACGACATTAAAAATGTGGTGAACCACTTCAACAAGTGTTCTGTCTTATGGGAAAAGCCACCCAATTTTTTAATGGATAGTTACTAATTTTGTTAGAAGGAATGAAGCTGGATCTATAGAGAGGAATTTAACTAGTTAATGTGGTTCCTGCCACATATACAATAGGTATAACTAGTGTATCTGAAGACAGCCAAACATAGACTAGGGTAGGGTTTGAAGCCCCATTCTTGATTAAAATTGCAGTAGGCTCCTCAAGTTTAAAGAATCAAATGGCCAAGATGGAATTTTCTGGAAAGTCGAATTAAAAACTTCTCTTGTTAAAAACGAGTGTGAGATTTCTGCCTCACATTTCTGAGTTAAAGATTATAACCGCAGGGACGGAAAGGCTCTGTTTTGGAAATTCGCATCGTTTTTGTTTTCTTGCTCTTTTCTTCACTGGGAGCTCATGGGGGTGCGTGGGTAAGAAGCTTTAGCAGCCAATGAGTGTTTGCTCTCAGCCATTATATTGTCTAATGGGATTCCAAAATACACTGCAGAAAGTTGCCAGTAGCAAGCTTTGCTTGCTAATTATGATATCAAGCTGAAACACTGCATATGCAGAGAACAATAAATTCTGAGTCAGGCAGATAAGTGGAATAGCACCAGAAATGCTCTTTTAAATGTATCAAAGAAACAAAAATCCCCAAGAAAAGAGAATTCGTATTAAGTGTCAAAACTGACAGTATTGAAATATGATGTTTTAATATATACTGTACAGTGACTGAATTGTATCGCTGTACCTGTAAGAGGAATGTGTTGCTTTTCTGTGGATAAATAGGGGTAACATATTTAGTAGGGGGTTAATCCACTTGTTATTAAAAACAAAGCACTATGTGCTCATATCAGAGAGCTTGCCAATTCTGTTGACTAGCATTGGCCTTATCTGTGCTTTCCACTTTCTCTTTGGGAATTTCAGCGGCCATTTTGTTCAGGGCCAGCCTGTCCATGAGGCTGCTTAGTGCAGTTGCCTCAGGGACTGCATTGGCAAGGGGAAAGGCTGCCTGCCTCCATTTGTCCACCGACTCGTTTTCCATCACTCCTCCTTTTCCTCCCATTCCCTGGATTTGAAAAGGTGAACTGACCAGAAGAGGGAGTGTGGAGGAGCCTGGGGGTGTGGAGGATGTGGACTGGAGTAGTGGTGGTGATTGGCCCATTGCCAGGTAATAGGGGCTTTGCCCTATTGAAATTTTTTTTTTTAAGTAGGTGTTACTGTTACGGTGCATCCTAGTTTCTCATCATGTGGATGATCTTTGTACTGGCATGGTAGTGCTGATGTTGAGAAGCTGCATGCAATGACCAACTAGGGGAAGACAGGTGCTACATGCAAAGTCATTTGCTCCATGCAAATGCATCAAGGAAACGATTTAGAAGTTGTCTCTACATAATTAAGGTAACATGTAGAGTGGCTCCCTGGGTGGACCCATTTGAACTACTGTTGCCTTTAGGAAGGATAACATGGTTTGGGGAAATTTCAGCCAATGCTTTTCTTAAACTGACCACTACTGGACTTGAGTTACTGTTATTATAGGTCACAATCCAATTGTTTTCTGTGTGCACATTCCTAAGGTGCTTCATGTATGTATAGATGAGTTGCAAATTGCCCCTTCTCCCTGCACATCAGTGATGCATCATTCATGTTACATCAATCAGACACTATTCTGAATGATGCCCGAATCTGGAGAATAGCTTTTTGAGGGGCACCAGGGGCTGCTGTGGAAATGAGGACCTGCACGGCCTTGGTGCATGTGTGGTGTTCCATATTGACACCACAATCCTTTGCATGTCCTACTTCTAAGTAGGCACTTCCATCTCATTGAATTAAATGGGATTTACTCCCAGAGCACAATCCTAATCTGGAGTTAGGCCGGCACAGTTAGGCCAGCAAAGTTTGGCTGGCACAAGTACCACCGTGAACCACTCTTGGAGTCAGAGAGGCCATCACACAGACATGTGCCATCCTCCCTGACTTTGAGAGTG
Source organism: Lerista edwardsae (assembly GCA_029204185.1). Lineage (NCBI taxonomy): Eukaryota > Metazoa > Chordata > Lepidosauria > Squamata > Scincidae > Lerista > Lerista edwardsae. Next base: position 33,807,817 of record JAJKFI010000003.1, read on the forward strand.
GTCCAAACATGCTTTATGGTGGCCCTTGTGCTGGCCAAACTCTGCTGGCCTGTGACAGCCTAACTTCAGGTTAGGATTGCGCCCCCAGGAAAGTATGCATAGGATTGCAGCCTGAGCCTTGGATTTTTGCCATATGGTGCAAGTATAGGAAGCATGAATCTTCATAAGATATGTTTTACTTCTGTCAAATATTACTGTTACTCCTATTAAGTGTGCCAAATGTGTTCATGGGATAGGTTTGATGTAATGATTGTGTTACTTGAAACAACTCAGCAACGTATAAAATAACTGCAGCATTTTTTCCCCTTAAGTTGAATTCCACCTGCGTTTGGTTTTATTCCTCCATCATAAAAAAGCCGAATGAATAAGTTCTGGTACTGTCAATTTGGCAGAGATAATTCAATTGACACAGACAAGACCTTAACTTCTGGTTTCAGCAGTATCGGCATGATGTACATTAAACTAGCGGTGGAAAAAGGATGCTGTGTTCACTGATTCATGTTTCCCAAATTGCAGATTCATGTGAAGATAGCAATAAGCGCAGTGGGTGGGTAGCTTGAATAATTTTCACAAGATTGCCAAACTGACAAAAGTATTCTCTCCAGCACTAGAAAGTGGCTTTGTTAACAAGCCGTGGGGAATAGCCACTGAGTCTTCCAGAGCGGCGGGTCGTCTTGGCTTCCCTTCCCGTACATCCTAGCAATTCTCCCAGAAGTTACCCACCACCATGTCTCTGTGGTTTTGACTCACACTCCCTTTCATCCCCATGACTGAAAACCAAGTCTTCTCCAAGAATCCTTGGACCTCATCCTTCCCACTCATCCCTTGCCTCTTATGTGAACAGGCTCATCTCCACAGAATACTCATGTTCCTCCTGACATCTGCCCCCATCTCTCCAGGGTCACAGAAGGGGGATTTCACATACAGTGGGGTATCTGTTCCTTCCACTTCCCCAGGTTTGCCTGGTTTTCAGAATGCCTTATAAGGTGTAAAAACGCCATTTTTGGTTTCCCCAGGAAACCAGAAATTGTGTTTTTGGGGGCTGCCATTCTGAGGCCTGCAGAGGCTGTGGATGGTCTTGCGTTGTCTCTGTGAGCCTCAGAAAACTCTCCAGATGCAACCAGAGCTCAGCTCCAGAAGTGGTTGGGAGGGTCCATGGATTATTAAATGATTACTATGAATTTCAAACCTGCAGATAATGCAGACCCACCTGTATTTCTTTCCCTCATTTTTGTTCTCTTCTCCATAGTAAGCCAGTCTTGTCAAGTATGCTCTTCTCTATGTCCATAAGCATGCAAAGCATGTCTCCCCTCCCCATCTCCTTTCTCTCAGTGTGAGTCAGTAATGAGAGCATGGATTGCTGTAAAGCATCTGCCTGTACTATTGAAAATGTATTGAATTATTGTTTTCACTTGGACTCCTGTTGCTTTTCCCCACCTCTAATATTGTAATTAATCTCCAATAAACCTCCATTCAGTTACTCTTGATGCTTGCCTCTTTTTTTAACCATTTAAGTGCCAATAAATAGTATGGTTTGTGCCATGGGTAGAAGTAAGAGAAAACTTCTATTTTTCCTTGGATTTTGGTGTTTTGAAGACGTTAGAAGTGCAGAATGCTGTGTGCAGTGTTTTTATTCTAAATTTACATTACAATTATAACATATAACCACTTTAAAAGGGTACTGGGTAGGTGATATAGATGGTATTGTGTCAGCAGATGCTGCCAGAGCCATTACCCATGAACTGGGTAATGATAAATAATAAATTAATCCAAATAGTTTTATTTTTTTTGCAGATTTGGGGTTGTTGGGGGCTGTTTTTCAAAAATGAGAAGTGCAGAAAGCGACGTTATGTGTTTTTATTTCAATTGTCACAATCTCTAGCCATGAGCCAATGGAAAAAGATACCTCATACTCATGTGCATGTTAGTATATGTGTCCTATAGCACATGTGGTTACAATCCTTACATTAAGGGCGCAATCCTAGCCAACTTTCCAGCACCAGGATAAGAGCAAAGTGAACAAACATTCCCTTACCTTGAGGAGGCCTCTGTGACTGCTACTCTACTGCAGGATGCAGCACATGCCCCTTTGGCACAGCTATGCTGGAAAGTTGGTTAGGATTGCACCCTAAATAAGAACATTTAAAAGTATTTATCTTAATAAGCAACGGATTGGAATCTGCATGGAGACCTCTGTAGGAGAACAGGAAGTGGACATTTATCTTAAGTAAATATATGTGCTGTAATGAAATATCAATGGTCAGGTAATAGTCCTTGCAATTTCTAATCTAAGGATGGACTATTATCATTCACTGGATAAACAGATGGATGAAGCATTCTCTCTGACCCTGACTAGACCCATTTCCTAGGCATATAACTGCATAATAAATATGCAATTAGGATTTATTGTATTGCTGTTTGATTGCTGGCATTGATGTCTGCTGCAGAATTAAATACTTGAAACATTGTGCAGCTATAAATTCTAATAGGGTGGCTGGAATAGGAATGATGGTGTTTGGACATTTTCGGCAAATTCCTCTTCCGGCGATTTGCTCAATTGTAGTTTGGAGAAAGTGCTGAAGGCACAGGCATTATGTATGTAGAAAAGAGAAGCTGGTTGCAATATAATGCTATAGATCGATATAATGTTCAGATCACAACAAGCCTCGTGTAGCCATCCATAAAGTATGTTGCATTTTGTATTGCGGAGAAAGGCTGTAATCAGAGGCGTCATGCAGCCGGAACGCTGGGCGGGAGGAACGGGTGAGCAGCAGCGGGGGCGGGGAAGACGGCGAAACGGACCGGGACGCAACGGGCGGGCTGCCGCTCACCCGTTCCTCCCGCCCAGCGTTCCGGCTGCATGACGCCTCTGGCTGTAATTAAAAAGGGCAAGGAGCTGGTAGAGATGCGGCAGAGGAGGTGATAGAAGCATCATTATGGGCATGACATACCAGTTATGGACAATCCTTCCCACCCAATCTTCTCAAACAGCAGAGCTCCATGCCGCCGTCACTAATCCATACACCAATACATCTGCACCACATGTCAAACCACTTTTGAAGCTACATAATGAGTGTTTGTGCCACTTTTGGAGTCAGGGAGGCTGGTGCATGGCATCATTTTGACTTCTGTGGTCTCCCACCTGTGTTTTTACATGTGTATCCTGCATTACTTCCATCATGGAACCTGGGCATCCAGTCTCCCATATGAGCACTGATCAGACCCAGGCTTGCTTGGCTTTTAAATGTTACATCATGTATCTACAGACTGTGCCCTGGATTTCCAAATAGAGCATAGGCTCTGCTCCTGAGCAGCCAGAATTTCAGCCCAGGGGATTGAAAAGGCCAAGGAAGACGTGTGGGTACAGAGGAGAAATTAGTGGATTTTCCACTAATTGAAAAAAGGTAGCAAGCAACGTGATTGTGAATGTCTAGCTCAGTGTTATTCAAACTGTGGGTCGGGACCCACTTGGTGGGTTGCAACCTGATGTCAAGTGGCTTGCGGAAAGCTTGGAGCAGCCATCTTAGAAACTGCAGATCTTACTCTTGTTATATTCCTTTTGTGAGTGAACAGTTTGAATTTCAAGTGAAGGTTTCTTTTTTAATTTTGTTTCAGTTTGTTGCTTTCACATATTATTTTGTCCTAATCTTGCTTTCTGTCAGGGATCTTTCATGGTTGTGCAGTTACTGCAGTCTTAAGAATGGCAGCTTGCATTCCAGGAGAGTCATTTGATTATTTCACAATGACAGCCCTTCCTGCTTGATGATGTCACTTCTGACAACACTTCCAGGTTAATGACATCACTTCCAGTGTGTCCCCACACAAGTGGCATTCTAAAAAGTGGGTCTGTCGCCCCAGACAGGACCGGGATAACCACCGCCAGAGGGGTTTTTCGGGGAGCGACCCCTGGAGACACCCAGCCCTGGGAAAGGGGCCAAACAAGGAGGCCTCGCCAACCTTGGGTGGCTGGAGGCCCTTACTCCCAGGGAAAAACAGGGCCTATCCAGACCTGTGGCCAAGAGGGCAGGTGCAGGAGCCAGCTACAGGCCTTACGCCGGTTCAGGGGACGGCCTCAAGGGAAGCCTCGGGAGAGATCAGGGGGAGGAAAGGGCAGGGCCCGGAGGTGGAGCCTGGGCCTTAAAAGTCTGGCTTGGCTGGAAGGGACAGTCTTTGGCTGGCTGGCTGGCTGGTGGAATGGACGTGCAGGGAGGCTCGCAACCTCCTTACCTATACAGGCTTTGGAGCCCACACTTGGGGAGGCCTCTGGCGAGGGAGACCAGTATGTCCAACAGGGGTCTTTCTTCTGACAGGACCCCAGCAAGGGTCCTGACCGCCTCTGCATGGGCGAAGGCCTCAGGACCGAGCAGATGCAGCAGAGCAAGACCCGGTCCTGGGGAAGCGGCTGCCCTCCAGCTGGACCTACCGGACTATAACTCCTGCAGTGAGGAACAAGACCCAGCCGCTCTATGCAGGGGGGCCAGACCAGACCTGCGAGCATGCCAGACGCGGCGCCGCTCGCTATAGACTGTGAGAGAGCCCTGTGGGGCAACAGGGCTCAATGAGTGTAAAAGCACTGACCAGATTAAAGTGCCTTGGCAAACCAACAGCCGGTGTCCAGAGCATCCTTCCGAGGCACCGTAAGTACAACCAAGCCCCGTTGTCGCCCTCGCACCCGGCTCTCACCGGGGATCTCCGCTGCCCCTCCATGACCGACGTGAGAGGGTCCCAGTTTAAACAGTTTGAATACCACTAGTCTAGCTGATAACGTTTTCTATGCCAATTGTATTTTGGATATTCTACCTCTGGAAACCTTCCAGATCTTAACTGATCATTTGGGAAAATGCGGAAAGATAAATGTGGAAGAGCAAATGATTTTCCTCGCTCGCCTCATCTGTGTGGATTCCACTGAGAACGCATAGCTGCTTCTAAGCCGCATCAGTAAAGATGACGTTGCTTCAGAAAGTAATGGAAAAATATCTGCCCACGCCATATGTTAAAATTGCTGTTATTTTCTGAAATACCCTTGTATATTTATGCCTGGAATAAAAGTTTTTTTTCTCTCTTAATTACCCAGTCTCAAGAATAACTACTCACTCCTCTTCACATGCCGCATATGAAAGGATGAAATGAATTTTATCCTTGATACGCTGCTGTTAATCTTTTTTTCTTTTTAAATATTGTTTCATATTGTGACAAATTGCAGATGGTTTATTTGTACAAAACCTATGCTTTTTTTCCCAAATGGTGTCTGACAACCATCTGGCAGGGTGTTTATTTCTTTTACCTTTCATTGTTCAAGTTAAAATGAATGAAATCAGAAGCTGATTAACTCAGGTAATTTATGGGAGTTTCTAAAGACAAACTGCACCTGTCCTGTTAAAAGTAGGTGCTAGTCCATTTCTTTTTGTTCCTTTTTAATAAACAGCACTGGGGGTGACATCCAAAAAGGCATGAAATCATGCAGGGGTGTTGTTAATGGGCAGTAGTAAGGTTTTGTTCCCGCTGAGGTTCCAATCCTCCTTGTGCTCCCCCACCATATATTTTTTTAAATGACAAAAAATGTCCATTTGTTTTCAATTGAACTTATTTCTTATTAAAATAGCACGAGAGGTCCATGATTGGAGCTACAGTATGTTGGGAGCAAAGAATGAAAAAAAACCCATCTCCACCATAATTTTGCTCACTTTATGGAGTGTTAAAAAAGATCAAGAACAACAGGCCAATACACACATTGTATTTAGATGCCGTCCCCTTATTCTTGATAAACAAATTATCATGCTATTTCCAAGTAGTTCAGTAATTTTAGAAAACAGTGAACACACAAGATAGAATAGCCCTGCTGCATCAGGCCAAAAACCTATCTAGACCAGGGTCTCACAGTGGCTCACCATGGGTTTTTTTTTTTTTAAGCTCCCTCTCAAAGTACCATTGGTCAAATCTGAATTACAGCAGCGTAGCAAAATTAGGGACAAGAGCAAGATGGGCCTGAGCATGGCATTCGCCCCACCCGTATCCACAGGGAATAGGTTCCAGCTGCCACCACAGATACTAAAACAACCATATAGCAGCAAAACCTACAAAAAGTGGTTCAAAAATCCCCACATCACACAAATGACATCTGCCTGTGATTGCAGCCCTCCTGTCTCTGGTGACTCACTGGCCCTTTGCTGTCTGCAAATGCTAACAAGAAGCAGGAAGTGAAGTGGAGGGCTGAAACGAATGCAACCCTTCACAGAGCTGAAAAGAATATGACTCTAAGCTCTGTGAAAGGTTGCATTCGTTTCAGCCCTCCACTTCACTTCCTGCTTCTTGATAGCATTTACAGACAGCAAAGGGCCAGTGAGACACTGGAGACAGGAGGGCTGCAATCACAGGCAGCATCTGCAGATAGCAAAGGGCAAGCAAAACACAGGAGACAGCGACAGATAATTGAAACCATGGATTCGGGATCTGCAGATATGCGGTGGTAGTGGCGGCCTGAATATCCTATCACAAACAAGATGGCTCAAAAAAAGATTCCTTCTAATTTATTAAGTGCCAAGTTATTGTTTCAACCATTGTGTGGGGTTGGAGCAGCCTAGGAGCAACATTCATAATACCTTTTGGTAATTTTGTATTAAATCTCACTGACTCAATACCTATTGTACAAGAAAAGGTTTTATGGTTCATGGGGGTGGGGAATAGGCCTGGGAATTATTACCTTGTACAGCCTGCACTAAATATGCAATGCAGATCTTTACTCTTCAAGACTAGCCATTTGGCCTCTTTTATGAATACTAAGCTCACAAAGATTCAGAATCAATAAAAACAATTTCTGCAGAGAACCAAGACATGTTATTAGGGTAGCTGACATATGTCTTTGCATTAAAGTGTCTCTATTTCTAGATTGTATGGATATTTCAGAAGCACAACTGCCAACAGTCAAAAATAAAACAAAATCCTCTGATGTGTTATAAAACTTCTTTCGGTAGCAGAGGAGAATATGTTGGAGGGGCAAAAATGGTTTCCTAGTGAAGTAAATGTACAACTGTCCACATTGCACATACTAATTCTGGGCTGAAGGCTACTCTATAGGGAACAAGTACTGGCATTGCAGCCAAAGCATTTTAAGTAAAAACCCCAATAGCTGCTCATCTGAGATGCTGCTGCTGCTGCTGGGGTATGTGATACGCCATCCAGTGGTGAAATTAGTACGGTTTGAATTCTTGCATAATTGTGTGAAACTAGACCTGCAGTACGAGCGACAAGATCACAAAGAAGTTAGCAAGCTTTTGGGTTTGTCAAAATTCTTCATCAGCCTGGATCTTAATCAGCAACAAAATTGAAAAGATGCTGGGGAGGAGGTTAGAGAAGAGAAAACAGTGTAACTAAGAAAGATGAAAAAGCCCTTGTTTGCAGCCTTTAATTGTCTTAAAATGGAATGCACGAGATTAGTCCAATCTTGTTGGTCCCAATAAACATACTGCCTTCCTGGTACTTTTGGGTTTGTTGAATGAAGCAAAGGTTACTTGAAATGCTGCAGGTCTGCAATGAAGCACAGTCCACATATGATTCCAGTTTACCATCTATGTCTCCGTATCTCTTATCCAAAATGCTTTGGACCAGAAGTGTTTTGGATTTCAGATTTTTCCAGATTTTGGAATATTTGCATACATGTAATGTATGCAATTACATTTTGGAGAGGGACCCAAGGCTAAACAGGAAATTCATTTATGTTTCACATACACCTTATACATGCAGCCTGAAGGCAATTTTTCCCCTTGGCGATGCTGAAAAAACTGTTTTGTGCATGTGTTTTGACTGCAACTCTTCTCACGAGGTCATATGTGGAATTTTCCACTTCATCTTGGTGCATCTCAGATTTTGGGATAATGAACACTTACTCTGTACTAGGATAGAAAATGTTAACTGGTTTTGGCAATGACTAAGGAGGTTTATGCAACCAGTTTTCATGTGTAGAAAATCACCAAGTTGTGCAAACATCCCTGATTGCATTTTCTTGTGAACGTGCCCCCTTTCTGCTAAGTTCTCTCTCCATATTCTCAGCGGCTTTCAAAAAGAAGGGCAGCTTCTGACTGCTTGAGGAACATGACAGCTGCATCTCTGTGTGATACCCAAATGCCACATAATGTGCTTCTCCTTTACTTGTCTTCTGTGTATTTGTCACTAGTACACCATGCAGAAGAAAGTGCGCAACAGAATCAGGCAGCGAACAACAACAATTGATCCCAAACTAATTAAAAGGCAGTGAACTCTACATCTGCTGTAAAATCTCTCTGTTATGCTGTTGATAAAATAACAGGTTATGAAGACCTTCAAAGAGTCTTGATCGGTGGAGCAAAACTTCACAGAAATCCTCGGCAGCAATTGTTCAGAAGCCAAAACAATACCTGTAATCAGATGGGAACATCACAGTGGACTTAGTGTTGGACTATGCTTGGGGCTGCATGCATATTTCAGCAAGCAGAGGTTTGAGTGATTTTTTACCTGGGGATAATATTTTGCCCATTGATGGATTTGGAGCTCAAGCCTATGTAAGAAAATCCCATAGTAGTCAATTGGGCTTCCTCCCAGGCCAGTGTGGACAGGATTGCAGCTGGGCAGCCTAATCCCAAGCCCCATCTGTGCCCAGGGCTACAGCGGTGCAGAAAAGGCAGCCACTGTATCCGATGGGGCCAGGGAAGCTACCGGAGCTTCAGGTGAGGAAAATGTTTGCAGTAAAGCCCCAGCATAAATGTAAAGCCCTGGCAGCCCCAATGGTTCTTGGAGCTGTGGCCATTATTGAGAGGGCACAGAGCTGAGGAGGCCTGTGTAGGGCTCCGTGGATTCCACAGCTGAGTCTGTCCCCTTCATGAGCCCAATCCTCGGACAGCCCTCCCCCGCCCAGTTCTCCCCCCTCCCTGTCTCCCCTGCCCTGAAAAGTCAGTCCACTGGCCAGCAGAGACACCACTGCCAGTGCCACGGTGTTATATTCTTGGTGCTGAAGTGCAGCACTGACTGGGGCTGCGTTAGTGCCGACACAATGATGCTAACATCGGCGTCAGAGTGCCTTATGGCACTTTTGCGACACCTGGCACCAGCGTTCCCCCAGCACAGTTGATCACAGGAGTAGGCCCTTAGTTTCATGAACCTTGTTACCATAGTTCTCTTGTTATATTCTGATCTCTAAGTCAAAATGAAACTTGATTAACTGAGAGCGCAAGCTAACCTGGAGTTAGGCCTGCACAGCTAGGCCAGCAAAGTTTGGTTGGAACCAGGGCCACCGTAAAGTGAGTTTGCCCCACTCTCGGAGGCAGGGAGGATAGCGCACTTCTGTGTGCTGTCCTCTGCGAGAACAGGTCACATCTATGTGCTGTCCTTACTGACTCTGAGGGCGCAATCCTAACCTGGAATTAGGCCGGCACAATTCCAATTTACCTGGCACAAGGGACACTCGAAAGTATGTCTGGACCACTCTTGGAGTTAGAGAGGCCAGCACATAGACATGCACCATCTTCCCTGACTCCAAGAGTGGTCCAAATGCGCTTTACGGTGGCCCTTGTCCTGGCCAAACCTTGCTGGCCTAACTGTGCCAGCCTAACTCCAGGTTAGGATTGTGCCCTGAGAGTGTCCCTTGTGCCAGTCAAACTTTACCGGCCTAACAGTGCCGGCCTAACTCCAGGTTAGGATTGTGCTCTGAATTACCCGTCTTAGAAAATTGCCAGGGAACAGATCCAGTGAGTTTATTCCTGGTTGGAATCCATACTGTGGACACACGGCCCATCCCAGTCCCTTGGGGAAGGCAAGAATTTAAACATTGCTGCATTGCCTGGAATATACTGGAATAAGACCCAGTATAAAGACAAGTTGCATAGCCTCACATTTTTGGCATCCTTCTAACAAGCTCAAGGGATTCTAGTAACAGTGGTCTGTGAGGTAAACTTAATTATGGATTTACATTAACATCCTATTCGGAAGAAACTCCATTCTCTTCATTAACAAAACATAGCCCTGATTTGTATCATGGTGTTGACTGCTGTTGTGATTTATGAGTCTGCTATGGTAGGAATTGATTACTGCAACTCTGTTTGAACGGGTTTTGCTATAAATAACTATGTGCCACATTTAATAGGTTTTCCAAACAACAATTCATGTTCAGCTGATATGGGTCAGGGAACCTAGTAATATTTCTTCATTTTTTCCCCCCTGGCCTTCCTCACATCCATGTTTACTAGCCGATAATGGTTAACATCTTCAGTAGAGTTTCCAGTTGCTGTTTCTGTCAGACACCTTCAGTATCATTTTAACCAACTTGCTAAATAGATTCTTTTCTTGTTTTCTACCACCGAGGATCCTGGGTACTTTTGAAGGCAGAATTTAGTTTACGGTGGCAGAAATTAGTTAGGCCAGCAAAGTTTGGCCATCACAAGGGACACCTTAAGCTATTTTTGGTCCACTCTTTAAGTCAGAGAGGCCAGCAGACAGACACGTGCCATCTTCCCTTACTCCGAGAGTGGTCCAATACAAACACACTTTACAGTGTCCCTTGTGCCAAACTTTGCTGTGCTGGCTTAGTTAGGCCAGCAAAGTTTGGCCAACACAAGGACCACCATAAAGCACGTTTGAACCACTCTTGGTGTCAGGGAGGATGGTGCACATCTGTCTGCTGGCCTCTCTGACTCCAAGAGTGGACCAGAAATACTTTAAGGTGTCCCATGTGCCAGCCAAATTTTGCTGGCCTAACTCCAGATTAGGAATGCACTCCTAATTTTTTTTTTGAAGAGATGATAAATTTTGTTGCTGTACTGTACATGTTTCAGTCAGCTGTATGCACAGGATTCCAGACATCCTCACTAGCAAGCCAAGTTGTGCCTGTCCTGCCTAAGGCACTGCCTGCATTAAGCAGGTTTCTGAAAGGCTTTACTCACATTTTATGACTGGTATAATGGCCTGGCTAGTGTGTTCTTCAACCAGGGTTCTCCATCTGACTCTCATTATAGCTCCACTGCATGAAATGATATGAAGCTCCAAGCTAGATGAATAGGTACTACATCTGCCAAATGAGCACCGTATTGAACTCTGGTCTTCTCCTTGGTACAGCATGACAAAGCTGTAGAGATGACTTATGAGGCAATCCGACTATATTAATTTAGATGACACGCTCTTCCTTTAGAAATACCCAAGGCACTCTTCTGCCCACACTGCAAGTACATCTTGCTGATTCAGCACAAGTGCTGCTCTTCAGTCTGCGGCCATAAATTTTAAGCGGCAGGCAGCAACACACACAGGCTGGGTCAAGGTTAACGATGGTTTTAAAACCAGGCGTTTTGTTGTCATGTTGGATTGCCCTTTTGATGTCTGCTGAGGGGAAGAGCATTAATTGCTAGTCCGCCATGTCCTTTAATTAATGACAACACATCCTCTGTGTACGTCATGGTCAGCCTCAAGAATGATTCCTTAGGAAACCTCAGTGTGGTATGGAGACAGTTAAACCAGTGACCACTGATACTCTGTGTTCCTCATGTTTGTTTTGAAAATCAAAGCTTTGCAGCAACTATCCCAATAGGAGCACAATCCTAACCTGGAGTTAGGGCACAATCCTAACAAAATTTCCAGCACCGGGATAAGGGCAATCCCGCTATGGGTTAAGGGAACAAACATTCCCTTACCTTGAGGAAGTCCCTGTGACTACTGCTTCACTGCAGGATGCAGCACATGCCCCATTGGCATGGCTATGTCAATGCTGGAAAATTGGTTGGGATTGCGCCCTTAGGCAGGCACAGTCAGGCCAGCAAAGTTCGGCTGGCACAAGGGACACCGTAAAGCGCATTTGGACCACTCTCGGAGTCAGGGAGGATGGCGCACATCTGTGTGCTGGCCTCTCAGACTCTGAGAGTGGTCCAAACATACTTTACAGCAGCCCTTGTGCCAGTCAAACTTTGCTGGCCTATGATTGCGCTCCGGGCCTATGGGCAAAAAAAGATCGTGCCCACTCTTCACAGTGCCTCTTAAAAACATGGATATATGGTTTCATTTTACTTTTGTATCCTGCATTTGACAATTAAAAAAGGGTTATTCAGAAATTCTTGAAATAAAGAAAGGACTAATAGTCCAATCCAGTGGTTCCCAAATGTTTTAGCATTGGGGCCCACCTAAAAAAAAGTTTCACTTTACCAGTTATGCTGGTAAATCATGGTGATTTGGCATCAGTGTTTCCCCCAAGTGGCAGGTTGTTTAGGCTATGTGCATCAAGGGTAAATCTGCCTTGTCAGTTTCATGACTCACCAAAAATTGGATCGTGACCCAATGGTGGACTACGGACCCACAGTTTGGGAACCAATTGATTGTCTAATCTTTCTATCACCCGTGTTTTCACGGGAGACTCTGTAGGACCTTAGGTCTGCTGGGAAGTTAAAACAAAACTGCAAGTTAAAAGTGAAATTAAACTTGTGTTGATGGTTGATCTTCCACTTTATGCCTAATTAAGCTCCATGTTGCAATAGCAACTCCATGCAATAGCTCCATGTTGCAGTAGCAACTGTTACTATTGGACTTTCTTCTATAGTTAATTACATGAACAAAATTTCCAAGTGGAACTTGGCATAGTGCAAACCTGCATGCTAGTTCACCCATTCCAGTTCCCTGTTATGGGTTGAGGGACAGAAGCTGTGATGAAGTTGTATTGCTCTGCTCTGCCAATTCCATGGCTTCAAGGTGTAAGAACATAAGAAGTGCCCTGCTGGATCAGGCCAAAGGCCCATCTAGTCTAGCTGCCTGTATCTCACAGTGGCCCACCAGCACGATGATGATGCTTGCATCCTGTTGCCACTCCCTTGCACCTGTCACTCTGAAGTAGCCTACCACTAATGTAAAGAGGTTGCACAACCCATCATGGTCTATAGCCCACAATGGATTTTTCCTCCAGAAATCTGTCCAATCCCCTTTTAGAGGCACCTAACCCAGACACCATCACCACCTCCGGTGGCAAGGAGTTCCACAGATTAATTACCCGCTGTGTAAAAAAGTATTTCCTTTTTTGTAATGGAATGAGAAGAGTGAAACAAGAAGGCGGAAGGTGGAAGAAATCTTGCCATTTGTACAGGGCGCAGGCTGAAGCTGAAGGAGATAGTTGCTTTAAATCTATAATTTCTTCCCAGGTGGGGAATATGTGGCTGCTACATCTGTTTCAATTGATTTTTCCCTTTTTATTAGATGTTCCAGTTAGAGATCACCTCTCCTACACACGCCATGGACAGCTTATCTCTCTGTCTAGTTTTATAATGGCATTTTCTCTCTGATATGTTCTTCAAACCTGTGCTTGTAGGACAGATAGCTTTTCCAAAGGTTTAAAACTCTCTCTAGCACAGGTGTCCTATTCTATTGCGCTGGCATGAGAATTTCAGCCAGCCTGTGTTTCCACGACATGCAGAGAAACTCTTGAATGAAAAGTGGTGCAGAGCCATTTGTAAGGATCATGTGGTGCTGATTATGATCGCTTGTGAGCAAAAGATTGTTGGGCCACAGTGCCAGGGATTCTAGGGCAACACCCCGGGGGCCTAGCCTGAGTCAGCAAGTTTCAGTTTTATGAACCAATTTCAGGTCTCAGAACTTTCTACTAAAACAGAGTGGAAATAGGATATGTAAGTGTGTACACACACACACACACACACACACACACACACACACACACACACACAGAGTGGTAGAGTTGATGCTATGCACAGAGTATCGCCTTGGGCCACCGAATGGCACCGCCACATCAGTACTCTCACTCTGACCCCAGTGCTACGTTCACAGGCCTAGGATTGTGCTGCAACAATTTATTTGTAATAATTCAGTAAAATCAACTAGCAGAACAATTTCATCTTGGATAAATATAGTTGCTCTTCATTTGACTTCCTGTAGTTTGGTAAAAGAACATCCCTATAAGACAGTCTTTTTTTTTTTTTTTTTTTTAAGCAGTTCATTTGTCGTTATCTAAAGTGTACTTTCATGTCTTGGGTCCCTTTTTGGAGAAAGGCAGGATAAAAATACTGAAAATAAATACATAAAAAATGTCTTCAGACATGTTCTTAGTTTTTGTTTACCTTTGTGTTGTTTCAAGATCAGGTGCTGTAAACACAAAGTAACGGGATTTTAAAGGACCCTGCCTGTCAAAGGAGCCAAAGGTGAATACTGGCCTCATCCATTTTATGTCTTGACACTGCTGCTTGTGTACCTTGCTAGGAGTCGCCTCGGTGATGGCTTCATTCTTCCCACCCTGGGGGTAACCTGTCTGTCATGGTTTCTGTGACATGAGATACTCACTGGAAATGATCCATTGCTCATTGAGGGTTAAGCCTCACTTCCCCAGGCAATCCAACACCACTAGTACAGCGGTAGCAAGAGAACGTTACCTTGAGCATTACCTTGAGTTGTTGAGCTAAACAACTCAGAAATAGAGCTCTGCGAGCAAGCCTTTGTCTGGGGTCATTTATTAGCCTTACTATAGAATGAAGAAAAACTGTATTAGCAAATTTGTGAAAGTCACTATTATTATTATTATTATACTACTTCATCACAACCTATGCTGGGCTGGATGCACAACCTATGCACAGCCTATATCATCTGCAATTCAGGATCTAGCCAAGATCCAGGGAATCACAGTGATATTGCAGTAGGGTTCTTGCTGTTCCAAGCCGTGTTGATTTCTGGAGCTGAGCTAGAGTGATGTGCTCAAGGCCAAAAAGGTCAAGGTGTTTCTTCTGACTTCTAGGCACTGTTCCAAGGGCTCCAATGACAATTGGCACAATATTGATCTTCTTCTCCCAGAGAAGCCCAAGTTCTATTTGCAGGTCTTAGTATCTTGTAATCTTCTCATGTCCATTGTCTTCAATTCTACTGTCACCTGGGATTGCAATATCAATGACCCAAACAAGATTCTTCATTTTGTCAACTACTGTTGTTGTTGTTGTTGTTGTTACATATGGAATGGTGGAATACATGGACACACAGAGAGAAATATGGGCAACCTGGACATATCTCTGCTCCTGCTAAAAGTCTAGATACAGAAAAATGGGGAAAACAATGGAGAAATGTGATCAGAGAGGGAATAATATGGGCAAATGCCATTAGATATACCTGAAGTTTGGCTAAGGAAAGGAGCAGACAACTTGCTGTGCATGCAGAAGGTCCCAGCTGGCAGCTCCAGTGTTACCTGACAACTGTTTTGTTTTGATGTGCAATGTGAAATTTGAATACATTTCTATCTGGCTCTGTGTGCCATATACCGTATACATGTGCCCCAAGCAGCGGCATCATGCAGCTGGAAGGCTGGGCGGGAGGAACGGGTGAGTGGCAGCCCGCCTGTTGCGTACCGCTCCGTTTCACCATCTTCCCCACCCCCGCGAGGGCGGGGAAGATGGCGAAACGGAGCGGTACGCAACAGGCAGGCTGCCACTCACCCTTTCCTCCCGCCCAGCCTTCCGGCTGCATGACGCCGCTGGCCCCAAGCCTGTCCTGTGCTTTGGTGTTGGACTGATGGGGGGAGTCCTCGGGTCTCAAGGAAGGCCACTCCTTTGATTTGTCAGAGCATCCCTGCTTCCAGTCTAGCAAGCTTGGGAGAAGCTTTGCCTGGCATCCATTTCTTGGAAAATGCAATGAGCAGCCACACCTTCCTTGAACAGCACATTTGATCCTGTGAACAGAAGCCACATTCTGGTGTTTCCTGGCTTAAACAAGGTTATTGTTTAATAGGAAGGGTCCCTAATGCTAGCTGCCTTCACTACCTCTATGGCTATATTCAGGGTGCAATCCTAACCTGGAGTTGGGCTGGCACAGTTAGGCCAGCAAAGTTTGGCCGGCACAAGGGCCACTGCAAACTGGGTTTCGACCACTTCTGGAGTCAAGGAGGATGGTGCACGTCTGTGTGCTGGCCTCTCTGACTCCAAGACTGATCCAAATATACTTTACAAAGTCCCTTGTGCCAGCCAAACTTTGCTGGCCTAATTGTGCCAGCCTAATCCAGATTATGATTGCCTCCTCAATCAAAGAGTCCATGCTAATGATGCTTCTGGCCTCCAGAGCCAGCTACAGCATCCTTGGACAGGTGCAATAGGAGCATCCATAGAGGGCCAGGGATGAGCAATTCAAGGCCATCAAGCTACAAAAGGGGTTTCTTGCTTAGCACATCCCACGTAAGATCTCATTCTATGGGGAATTAAGATATAAAAAGCTTTGTTACCAGTAGTGCAGCTAGAGGGGGTCAAAACAGTTGATCCTACAGGTGTGGCAGTGCACCATGTAAGTGGCCCCTCCCACTCTCCGTCGGAGCCATTCCAGACAGCGATGGCAATGTGCAGGGGCTTGCCAAACCAAATGGCATCGTTCTCATTTTCAGTGTGGCTTCTTTTGCAGGGAGAAACATGAACTGTACGTCTGTAAAAGGGAACAAGAGAAAACTGATCAGACTGTCTTATAAATTCCCAGCGGTAGACTGACTTGAAAAGCTTGCTGTTTGTTCTGTAGCAGCGTAAATGAGAGGAAAGAAGGGACAAGGCACATGTTGAGCACAGAGCTGTCTTGCAGCTCTGCCGCTTGCTAAGTAGTCCCTATTGATTCCCATGTGGCATTGCCTGTCCTGCAAGTAGCAAGGCAGCTGGACACTGAATGCCAAAAGATAAAAGAATGTCAGAAAGGATCGCCAAAAGAGAACAGAGAGATGCCTCGGCAGTAACCAAAACACGGCTAGAAAAATGCAAGCTGACTTCTGGTTCAGGATGCTCACTGTTTTGGGAGGCTGGAGATGTGTCTATCCCTTTGGGACCATTTCACAGTAATGCTCTTACTGTTGTAGTTACCTATCTACTGCTATCGAAGCTCCATCATGAGGAACATAGGAATCTTCTTGTATGGGCAGCCCAATCCTATTCAGTGCTAGCCCCTACCATATCCAGCACTAAAACTGAGCAAGCTGGTGGCCTCCTCCAGGTAAGGGAAGACTTGTTCCCTTACTCGTTGAAATTCCCCAACCTACCCAATGGGACTACTCAGACCTGCATCGCCTAAATTGCTGGTGCAAGTCCAAAAAGACCCATGTAGGGCTTTGAAGTTTGGGAAGGGGGTTAGGATATGGCAGAGGTCCTTCCCTCCTTCCTGGGCCTAATCCCCCCTTATTCCACCTTCCACCACCCAGAAACCCCCCTCCCCCCTCCATTCCCACCCCACCCCATGACACTCAGAGCACAATCCTCACCTGTGTAGGCCAGCACAGTTAGGCCAGCAAAGTTCGGCCGGCACAAGGGCCACCGTAAAGTGTGTTTGGACCACTCTCGGAGACAGGGAGGATGGTGCATGGCTGTGTGCTGGCCTCTCTGACTGATGTTTGGAGAGTGGTCCAAACAGACTTTATGTGGTCCCTTGTACCACATTCATTGCATTCAGGAAGACAAGCCCTGTTGTCTGAATTGGGCAGCATATTGTCTAGAACAAGGCAATGCCAACTTTGAGCAGTATCCTGACTTGGCTTACTTTTAAAATGTACAGGTTTTGTAAGAGCAAGGCACCCTGAAATATCTCGATACATATTTTATCTATGTGTTTAATATATTTATACCTTGCCCCATGCTGTGGGTGCCCACATATGTTACGTAACATATGCCAAGTACCAGTGGAATGTCATTGGTTTTAAACACTTTAGGAAACAAAGTCTGATCTATGTGTCTGTGGATCTATCCATGCTTACTTTGGGCCCCTGGCCTCCATTAGAGCATTACAGCTTTGCGCATTGATTATTTTCTATTATTTCCCCACTGGTTCTGATAGCCATAATTTAACCTGTAGCATTCCTGGTAACATTTTAGATGGCAAATATAGCTGAGTGACAGAATAAGAAATGTAGGCATATCATGTTTTAAGACCCAAATAATGAAAGGTCATACTATAGTGGAAAAATTTCAATTTCATGTGTGTGTGTGTGTGTGTGTGTGTGTGTGTGAGTGAGTGAGTGAGTGAGTGAGAGAGAGAGAGAGAGAGAGAGAGAGAGAGAGAGAGAGAGAGAGAG
>JAJKFI010000003.1:33825845-33842040 GCA_029204185.1 Lerista edwardsae
AGAGAGAGAGAGAGAGAGAGAGAGAGAGAGAGAGAGAGAGAGAGAGAATAAGACATGAAGCTAAAATACTGTCAAACTTATTTGTGTCTAAAAATGGAAGAGTATAATTCTAGCTTACTTGAAAACAATTGAATTGATATAAGAGATACCTATTGTCTGATGCAACAATGTATATACTTTAATTGTAGGAAAGACTACCTTTACTTCTAAGAGCCTATTGCTAAGCTGTCCCTCTTTTTTTACCTGTAAGCAAAGGGGCGAGCACATAACAGATGGAGCATTTCATATACGTGCATGAAATATAGTCCAATATATTTATGTGTGTTATGTCCACTGTGTTATGTTTAGGACTGCGCAAGTTCAGAAAAAGGATAGGTGTAACGACTACCTCCAATCAGGGATGCGTGGCTTCTACTAAGATTGGTGCTATAGGGTTAGAATTGGTAATCACTACATGCATTTGGAAGCATAAAAACTACTGATAGCTTCTGCAGACACGTGAAGATGGGGATTTATTATGTGCTGGCAAAATAGCTTTCACTATGATGCACCGAAAATATATGGCAGCAAAGGATTCTATTTTGCAAAGACCTCTGGATGAAACTGTATTCCGCTCTGTGCGTGGAGATGGATTGCTCCAGTTTTCTCAGGATTCCTCCCAGTAGTGTAGCCGGGAGGGGTCATAGTGCAGTAAGTACTGCAGGTGCTGCAATGCGCCGCGTAAGCAGCCCCTCCCTTGTGCCATAAGATCCATTCTGAGCAGTGATGGCAACAGCACATTGCAGCACTTATCGTGCCATCCCTCCTCTGGCTATACTACCGATTCGTCCTTTTGACACACAACTTTGCAGAAAACACAAACGGGAAATTCTGACACAATCCTGGGATGATGGTTAAAAAACCTCTTGGCCTCCGAGTTTCAGGTGGGAGCCAGATTGTGTTATACCCAAGACGTACAGGAATGCATGGGAGGCAGTGTGAGTGCACTGGCAAGCCCTGCCCATGCCCCCAACACCCCCCTCCCAGAGCCTCACCACCACTTTCCCCATGGACAGCATTTGTTTGCACACAGTTTCTCCCCATGATCGAAAATCGTGGCAAAAAATTCAGACACTGCCCCGAGGAGTGTGGATAGCAGGACTTTGGGAACACATTAGCCACAGGGCATTTCTGTGTGTATTGGGGCTCACACCTGAAGAGCACTTCTAGCAAGACCACAAATGCAATCTGAGACATGCTTCATGGTATCCCTCCTTATGGGGCGAATCCCAAGTGTCCATAGTCATGGGGACAAACTGCACAAATCCAATAAAAGTGGGGGAGGGATGGGGCTATGGAGCTCATTGGCATGTTGCATGGTCCAATCCTGTGACTATCTGGATATGATGTACTCCGGTTCACAGCACCTGGATAGATTTGATGTTTATGTTGGTACTGAGGAAATCACCCCCCCCCCCAAGTATGGTTGCCTCATCCCGTAAGGAACAGAGGCTATGACCCTGCATTATCTTCATGTATAAATGTCAAAGAAAACGATGATAATATGCTAATTTGTTGGCATCTGATCCCAGCATGACATAAAAAATGTTGTTGGAAGGAACGTGAACAACAGCGATGTTTGCAGTCCAATGCTAATTTCCCCCCATATTTGGTGGGCTGAACACCAGGAGATGGTTTGAAATCATATCTTGGTCCTAAGCAAATGGTCTTTGGAATGGAACTATTGGACAGATAAAACAAGAAGACTGTTCCAAACTGACTGAGTATGTCCAGCTGAGAGGTGGCAAAAAATGAATGGATACATTTCAAATAGCTTGATTCGGTACTGAGGCTATAAAGAGCAAGTATAATGTGGCCATTAATTTATACAGGGGATTTGCCTTAGTGTCATGGCCTGCATCTTGACAATTGTAATTTTTTTTCAAGCACAGCATGGATGGTTGGGGGTTCAGTTTGCACATCTCCCCCCCACACAAAACACTTGATTTTAGTTTATTTTAATCTCCCCTTTCCTGTAGGGATTGCTTCTGGTCTTGGAATTCCATCTGCACAATAGAAACTGCAGCTATAGAAAGCAAGGTGTTCATTGTTTTTATTTCCCAATGTTTTAATATCGATCATTACTCAGAGCGCAATCCTAACCTGGATTTAGGACAGCACAGTTAGGCCAGCAAAGTTTGGCCAGCACAAGGGACACCGCAAAGTATGTTTGGACCACTCTCGGAGTCAGAGAGGCCAGCACACAGACATGCACTATCCCCCCTGACTCCAAGAGTGGTCCAAACCTGCTTTAAGGTGGTCCTTTTGCCAGCCAAACTTTGCTGGCCTAACTGTGCTGGCATAACTTCAGGTTAGGATTACGCTCTCAGGCAGGAATTTGAAAATATGTATTAAATTATTGCTGTGGTTAAATTCACTAGGATTGTACTTCATTCAATGATATGTAAATAATCTGCCTTCTTGATTGCACATTAATATAGACATGTGTCAAACAGTCACTTTGGAATGTCCCCTGAATATCCTCAGAGGAAGAATCCTCTCTCTGATCGAAAGGAAACTGTAGATGCTGTCTGTGGGCATTCTGGGCTCATCGTATCTTCTCCTAATAGCCTGTATTCCATGCTATGTCACTGCTGACCACAAGGTGGCATCGTTGGTACAGCCTGTAACCCCTATAGTTTGTAGAGCAGTACTATATGGTGCTCTTGCCAGATGGTGGAAAGGGTATGGGAATGCATCCTAAGGGATTTTTCATAAACCTTTCCTGTTCAGGAGGCGACTGGAGGAGACAGTTGCTTGAAGTTGTTATATTTTGTATGAATTGTCCAATCTTGAGTGACAGGTACACTTAGGATTCTCATTGTTTTATGGCCCTGATACCATTAATTGACATATTGGATATATTGACAGAATTAATCTCAGACTTTCAGACCAGTAAGGTTCACATGCTGGGTAGAAGCAGTAGTGTAGGAGTGGCATGGTGAGTATTGCAGGTGCTGCAATGCACCATGTAAGCTGCCCCTCTCACACGCCAATAGAGCAATTCCGGGAAGCAACGGCAATGTGCAGGTGCTTGCTGAGCACCTGCATGTTGCTGCCGCTGCCTGGAATAGCTCTGACAGTGAGTGGGAGGGGTCGCTTACACAGTGCATTGCAGCACCTGCAGTACTTACCATGCCCTGTAGTTATGCCACTGGCTGCACAGGACCATCTCAGGATTTATAAGAGGTTCCGGAGAAGGAAAGGAAGATGCAGGCCTCCCCTGCCTCCCCACCCTAGCTGCGGGAGTCAGCTCCACTACCCTCCTCTGGAAGTTGGTGGAGGGGGAAATAGTGCCTCCTGGGGGTGGGACGCAGCACATGCCTCCTCTTTGCCCCTGCCAAATCAATGCACATAATTCCTTGAGGCTTTGTGAGCAACACAGAGTGCAATCCTAACCTGGAGTTAGGCTGGCATTGTAAGGCCAGCAAAGTTTGGCTGGCACAAGGGCCACCATAAAGTATGTTTGGACCACTCTTGGAGTAAGAGAGGCCAGCAGACAGACACGCACCATTCTCCCTGTCTCTGCAAGTGGTCCAAATGCACTTTACGGTGTCCCTTAAGCCAGCCAAACTTTGCTGGACTAACTGTGCTGCCTTAACTCCAGTTTAGGATTGCACCCACACTTACCTACAAAGTGGTGACAAACCTCCTCCACCACTAAGAATTGATAGTCTGATGACATTGTCTGGCTCTTCTTTGTTACATCCCTAGGCCCCATCTCAGGGAATCCAGGTCCTTGGGCGCTTCTAGTCTACCAATCCTACTTAGCTGCCACCCAGAGTTGGCCCAAGACCTCCTGAAGCATACCAAATGCTGTCCCTTTCACCCGATGAGCCACTACTCCTCCCACTCTGCAGTGTTGTAGCTCAGCACTCCCCCTCCCCTCCACATTTCCTCTTTCTCTTCCTTTTCCAGTGCAGGGTGTGGAAAGAGAAGGCGGGATAGCGGAGGCAAGTAGGTAGGCAGAGATGGGCGCCCACACAAATCAGCTTCCTTCGGCAATCACTTCAGTAGGCCTCATGGATAGGCCGGCCCTACTGCCACCTCATATTTTGTTTTGGTAAAGCTGTGAGATTCCCCTCTCCCTCTACTTGATGACAACCTGTATTGGAAAAGGCAGGAGATACCCCAAGGAGATAGGGAATGGTATCAGCAGTGGCCCCTTGTCCCAGATTAGCCAGGAAGTATGGGGTTAATCCCAGAGCTTCTGCAAGCCTCAGGAGCACAGCTGCAGGCTGATGAGCACCCTGGCTAGGAAGGGATTAGCAGAGGTGCAGATGGATGTGGCTGATGAGTTAGCGCCTGCCCCGCAACAGATACTGATTGGCCTGCCTCAGTATAAAGTGGGAGGCAGGAGCTGCAGTAAGGGACCTGGGTAGGTGCTGGAGAAGGGCACCAGGTAGGTGCTGGACAGATGGACTGACTGTTAAAGGACTGGATAAGGTAAGGTTATTGTGGGGAATAACTGTGGGGAACTGTTGTATGGCTGCCACGCCCCTGGAGCCACCACGTGGAGGAGGCAGTTGTGGCTTAGGCAAGCTGACTGCCTATTGTTTGGTAGTGGGGTTTGCTGGTGTTAAATTGTGGTATTTTGAGCTAAGCCAGTGATGAGGGCAGTCTGGAGGAGGCTGACCAGCCGGTGATTCCAAGCAAAGCTGCTGGAAGAGAGGAGGCCCAGTGGGTGACTGAAACCCCTCCCTCTTGCCTATCTCTGAGGCTACCCTGGAGGGGAAAGTAGTTAGCCTAGTGTGGGCATTGGGGCCCTTGGGGAGGCCCAGCAGGGAATTTGGCAGAACACAACCCGCTGGGACGGCCTCTTTCTACCGCTTGCCCCACTTTGTGCCTTGCTGATCATGTCATTGGCTCTGAAGGATAAAAAACGTCTTTTGTTTGCCAGTATGGCAACCTATCTGAAGATTGTCCTTATATGGGAAACGCCTTTGTTTCAGTTTAGAATGGAGAAGTTTAGCACAAGCAATAACCATAGCTGATGGTGGGTGCAGCAACTGTATAAAAACGCTGGCTGGACACTAAACTATTCCAGTAGGCAATCTTCACTGCAGATGTCTTGGCAAGGTTCGTCCACTAGGGGGCAGCCCAATGCAAAACTACTGAATCAGTATTTAGTTTTGAAGTATCATAACATCATCAGACCTGGGGTTTCTAGGGCAGCTTGCCAGTTCACTCCTATATCTGACATGATGCTTTGTGTCTCTCTTGATGGGCCAAAACTTTTCTTTCTCAAACTTCCTGCAATCTAATTAATAAACATGACAACTGGATATAATCTGGCAGAATGCCTTATTCTCATCCAGCACACTGGCAAACTGGGGTAATTGTAGTTATTTACATTTGGCATTCAGCTCATCAAACTAGCAACATAGTTTTTCCCCTTTTTTGGCTAGGAACATAGAGGCTATTAAATTAAACAGGTTAATGCGACTACAGCATTTCACCCCCTGCTATCCCCACTGCCATAGTAAATCTGCCACCTGTTTATTTCCATGAAAATTCAATTACAGCACCACCAGTTTATTCTTCTTGTGTGAGCAATTAACTGCAGGATGTTTTCGGCTCAAAGAAATTCCTGGTCTTTTACTGTCTCTGAGAAATTAGTGATTTTTGTTGCTTCTGTTCTGTGGGCTGGTAGTACCCAGCTCAATGGAGTGACCAGTCTCACACCTGATGGCAAAATGAAAGTGTCCCTTTCTACTTCCAAGTCTTGGGAGGTCTGCAGCAGATCAAGTCAAGATTTCCTTGTTCAGAGTTGTTCTGAGCTGGCTAGCATTGTTCTTGATTTCTGGATTAAGTGCAAAGCATATTTTGCTTGATTCAATGAGCACGCGTTGGTCTTGCAATGGTCTTGGGATTGACTGTAGCTCAATTGTGCAGCACATATTCTGCAGGCGGAAAGACGTTGGTTTCATCCATGCATTTCTAGATCAGGATAAGAAAGACCTTCTGTGAAATCCTGGACAGCAGCTTCCAGTTGGAGTACATCAGCTGTTTTCAACCAGTGTGTTGTGGCACACTGGTGTGCTGCAAATGGTCCACAGGTGTGCCGTGAGAGTTCAGGGGAGGGTCACTTATTAGTAGGGCCATTCTGGGATGTGAGAGCCCCACCAGCAGCATAGTGTGCCTTGGCAACTAATGGTGTGCCTTGACAATTTTAGTGCCTTGTCAGTGTGCTGTGAGATGAAAAAGGTTGGCAATGGCTGTTCTAGAGGCAAGGGATGCAGGCAGCCCCTCTCCCTTCTTGTAGGCTGCTAGGATGAATAGAATAGCCCCCATCTCCCCGCACTGGTGCCTTTCTCTGTACATGAATGCAGACCTGCATTGATATGGATTATATTCAAACGGTAATTTGAACTGTCTTCTATTTTCTCACGTAGGACCTAAGCTAAAAGTGCAATCTTAACCTGGAGTTAGGCCAGCACAGCTAGGCCAGCAAAGTTTGGCCGGCACAAGGCAGAGCCGGCCTTAAGCCAATGTGAGCCATGTCTTGACATCGGGCCTCGCGTCTCAGGGGGCCCTGCGCAAAAAGCACTTGCCTGAGAGGTGTTGCCAAGCCCTTCCCTTCAAAGGCCCCTTAAAGAGAGGGAAGTTGTCTGAGTGGAAACGGTGAAAACCTGGCACATCAGAAGAAATACTTGAAGTCGAGTTAAAACTTAGTTGGTCGAGTCATCCTAGTGTGCGTGTGTGTGTGTGCATGTGTGTGTGTGTGTGTGTGTGTGTGTGTGTGTGTGCGTGTGTGCGCATGCGCGTGCGCCTGTTTATCACCTCAGAATAAACAGGCAGCTTGGCCTTGAGAGAAAGTAGTAGAGATAATGAGTGTTCTTGCAAGAGGCCTCTTTCAATGCTCCTTCACATTGTATGCAGCTGTCTGGCACTGCTTAGGGTCAGAAAGAGCTTGCTATACACTGCATTTCAAGAGGAAATATTCAGGAAGGCAAGAGATGTGAGAAGATTTGGGGATGGTTTTGGCAAGGGGAAGTGCATCCCATCCACCGCTTGACAGGAAAGTAGGGTCACCCTTTGCTGGGGACTTTTTCCGCTATTGCTGTTTTTGCTCTGAAGGCTTTTGAAAGCACTTTATTTAATGTTTCTCCACTAATGGTACTTGTACCACTGGTGGTACTTGAGGTGGTGTCTAGGGGACCCCCAGAATCCTGCCGCCTGGCACTGAGAGCGCAATCCTAACCTGGAGTTAGGCTGGCACTTGGCTAGCACAAGGGCCACCGTAAAGTACGTTTGGACCACTCTCTGAGTCAGGGAGGCCAGCACACAGACTTGCACCATTCTCCCTGACTCCGCGAGAGTGGTCCAAACATACTTTACGGTGGCCCTTGTGCTGGCCAAACATTGCTAGCCTAACTAGCCTAATTGCGCCCTCAGTCATTCTCTGTTCCCATCCCTATATTGTAGCCCAACAATGTCATACCATTAAGGTTTTTGAATGCGAAGGCAACATGTCTCATTGTTAAACATCACAAAGAGATAAGTAAATGATTGTTCAGTGTCTGCTGCTTGGGAAGGTAAGTCCCGGTCTGCACTGTGTAATAAAAAAGAATACTATAGTAACATTGTATGACTGCTGCTCCTCCTGGGATCCTCACAAAAACTCCTGTAGATGTTTATCTTGTATGATGTGATCCCAGTGAGCAGCTCTTTAAATAAACTAAGTGTGGCTTATGTAGTTGTAGTGAGAATCTGCCTGGTGGCTATTTTGATGTAAACACCTTTGTGTCTAAACACTGATGGCTTAGGGATTCTGAATTTTGCATCTCCACAGGAAAATGCCAGATACAATTGTTCTTACTTTTTCAGTTCATGCCACATCTGTTGTAAATCTTCTTTACCGCCTTTCTCTTTGCAGCTGGGTAAAGATGCTGCAAACACCTCTGACAGCCCCCATAACACACTCTTGTTGTTATAGTTGGCCTAGAAAGACAAATGCAGAAACTGACGGTTCTGCGCACTGATTAGGACTATGTTTCAGATGATAGTAGGGCTGGATGTCTCCCACTGACTGGTTCAGAAATTAGGCTGGTTATTATCAAACCAGTGTGGTCCACAACCAGTGATGTCATGCACCCACTACGTGAGTACCGGTTCCTAGAAGTTGAGCTGGCCCCGCCCACTCGAAGCTGGCCCCATCGGCTGGTTGGCTCAGCAGCTGTGTATGCGTACTGCATGCCTGCAGCCGTTACTTGCACTTTCTGTGAGGAGGCAGGGAGGCAGGCAGGCAGGCAGGCAGCATGGCGGCGGCGGCATCATGACATCATTTCTGGCTATGACCTCACTTCCTGCCACAACATCACTTCCAGCGTATGATATCACTTCTGGTGGGCGGACCCCAACAAGTGCCAATCAAAAGTGAGTACCTGTTCCTAAATCATTTGGATGACACCACTGTCCACAACCAATGTGATGTGATGGCCCCCTTGCCCCTCCCCCCCATGATGCCTCTGGGAACCATTGCTCTATATTTTGCCTGTGGGGTAGATTTAGGAAAAGTAATTTTAGTAGGAACAGTGGTCCAGAGCAAAGTGTCCCTTTCTCAGCTTTGCAGCTCCAACCTCAAACTACTGCTGCATTTGCTGTTTTAAAGGCTGTGGGAGATCCAATCACAAATCTCTCTTTCTCTCTCTCTCAGTCTGGATCCAAGATAAAGCCTAACATGAATAATAGTCGGTTGTCAGCAATATGACTAGGAGCGCAATCCTAGCTGACTTTTCAGCACTGGGGTAAGGGCATTGCAGCTCTGAGTTGAGGGAACAAACATTCCCTTACCTTGAGGAGGCCTCCGTGATTGACTGTTCCCCAACTGCAGGATGAAGCACATGCTCCATTGGCACAGCTATGTCGGTGCTGGAAAGTTGCTTAGGATTGCACCCTAGGCCATAAGTAATGAACTGCTTTGCGCATATATTGGGTTGCACTGGGACATTGAAGCTCCTTGTTTTTCTTTACCAAACGGGCCCTTCCCCACAAATTAAGACAATTTCCCCTTTTCTGTGTTTAACTAACTTTGAACCTAGTGTTCTCCTTTTACTAGAGCAATGTGAGTTTTTTTTAAAGAAAGCGTTTGCGATCTCATCAAGCCCAAAAGGATTAGAGGTCCCCAGTGAGTATTACTAAGACGAAATGCTTATATTGCGTGGATGATGCGAGCACGCAGCACAGCCCGGAAGGTCCTGAGGATGCTGTTAAGTAAATAAGTTGCAGGATTTCTGAACTGAAACTGATACGGAAAGAGCAGGATAGGGGGGAATCAGAGATGACTGCAAGAACCCAGTGCCTCAGAGACCGGTGATGTAACCGCATGTCCAGCTGTGGGAGTGTGGGAAGGTAAAGATTAGTGTGGGAAAAAGAAGCCTCAAAGCTCCGTCTTCTTCACATTCAACTTGAGGCATAGGCAGGACGGCTGGCAGGAAATACCAAAGCGTCTGAGAAGCCGCGTTAAGGATGGAGATCAAGTGGTACAAATGTAGATTATGGAGCGATCAGTGTAACACTAGCCATGGGAGTCATGAAAAGGAATGAAATCGCTCTATGATAGGGTGTAAAGCAATGGTAAGTTGTTGCAGGGGGTGGAAAGGATCACGCCACTGCTGGGGCTGGTTGGTTTTTTTTTTTTTAAAAACCGTACCTTCTGCAGCACTGGCCAGGGTGGGTGGGTGTGGGGAGCCCTGATGATCCCTCTGTAGGACCCCAATTTCTGTATGAGTAAAAAATGCAATCGGACGCCACTTCTGCTTTCATGACAGAAAACTGGAAGTGGTTCCAGGTCATGTTTTTTACTCGTACAGGGGCTTGGAGAGCCCTGCAGAGACCTCTGCCAGCCCTCCAGATGGAGGGTTTAGAGGGGTAAAGGTAGAGGTTTCCCCACGACCGAATGCCTAGTCGTGACCTACTGTAGGGGGCGGTGCTCATCTCCATTTCAAAGCCTGTAGAGCCAGCGTTTTGTCTGAGGACAAGCTTCTGTGGTCATGTGGCCAGCATGACTATATGCCAAGGTGCATGGAATGCCGTTCCCTTCCCACCAAAGTGGTCCCTGTTTATCTACTTGCATTTAGGTGCTTTCGAACTGCTAGGTTGGCAGGAGCTGGGACAAGCAATGGGAGCTCACTTCGTCATGCAGTCTTGAACTCCCAACCTTCCAGTTGGAAAGCCCAACAGCAGCGGTTTAATCCGCTGTGCCACCACGTCCCTTAAATCCATGGATTTAAATATCTGAGGATGTTGACATCCATGTGCGTTCTGGAACTTGAACCCCATGGAGAATAAGGGTCTACTGCAGTGGTCTTCAACCTTTTTCATTCCGTGACCCAAATAAATGAGACTGGGACCCCACTGTTTATCCTGCCCTCTCCCAGGACCCTATTGCCCCCACCCTCCACACTCATGATACCCTCCCTGCACTGTTCCCCATAAGTATATATTCTTGTTAGAGAGAGCAGAAACAGTTACCATGAACGCTAACACTAGTGAAAGCTATTTCAGTGCCATTGCTAAGAACCTATGAAGGACTGCGATACAATCTCCTGGTACCTGAAGGGGTACCCCAGATGCCTTTAGCTGGTGGTGTTTCAGTCCAGGGATCTTCAATATTTTTTCATTCCCAAATGTTGCATCACCCCAATACTGAGTTTTGTGACCCGATTTGTGACCCAAGATTGAAGAAAACTCTCCTACTGTACTTTGATAAACATTCTTATCAAAGTTGGGCATAAACATTCTTAAATGCCCAACAGATAAATATAAATATTCTGTGGCATAAATGCCCAACAGATAAAGAAACCCATGTAGGGTTTGCAGCCAAATGTGCAGTTATTCTGCTGCCATAAAAAGCTATAAAATGCACGCTGGTGACATGTTTTGTTGGAGCCTTTCTGTGTGCATTGTCTGAGAGTGGCAGAGGCGGATCTACAGGGAGGGCAAAGCTCTAAGTGTTGCAAGAAGCCTTACCCTGTCATGTAAATCCCTCCTCTCCCTTGCTGCTGTAGCCAGTAAGCAACGCCAAGATATTGCTTTTCCCTGTGAGGATTGGCTAAAACAGTGCAGGAGAGGAGTGATTTCCACTGCAAGGTAAGGCTTCTTGCAAAACTTAGAGCTTTGCCCTCCCTTAGATCTGCCTCTGGAGAGTGGGCCACCCTCCAGAGCAGGTAAGCCAATACAAAGGTGGGAGGGGAAAAGCAGAACATAGGCAAGGGGGAAGGAGAAATGGGGGCGGGAAGACTACAGGAGGGGGTGGATCCAATAATATGAGATGGATCCTATCCCCTCCAGCAGCAGCCTCCCCTCCCTCTTTCTCTCAGTGGACATTGGTGCAGGTCCGAGAAGACCCATTGTGGGGCAGGAGGTTTATGGAGGGGAAAGGGGTTTAAAATCCCCATTTCCTTCTAAAGCCTCTTATTCTGCTGTTCCCATTGAATACAGCACATGCCTTTACAGTGCAGCTGCACCAGTGTGGGGCAGGGAAGGATAGATTTGGACCATAAGTCTTGTACATGACCTTCAGTTTGAGTTAATTTGCATTAACCTGCTTAATTGATCAAAGGAAATTGGGCAAAATATCAGAGTCACACAATACTTTTCACCTGGTGTAACACTGAAACACAAACCTGATTGGAGGCAAGACCAAGCAATTGCCTGCATTAGTATTAATGAAGTAATATATCTCAAAGGACTCTGGGGTCAAATTTTAATCTCATGACACTAGGCAGCATATTGTACTGTACTGTTTCAAGTTCAATTAAATTTTAAAATGGTTACAGGTTAGGTTTTTTTTTAAGCTACTTAGGGCTACAGTCCTATGCACACTTGCCTGGGAGCAAGTCCCATTAAACTCAGTAGGACTTACTTCTGAGTAGGCATGCATAGAATTGTGTTGAAAGTCTGTTTTTTCTGCCCATCAGGTCCATTGTCATAAAAGCATCTAGCCAATCTAGTTGACATGGGAACCTGCAATAGGCTTCATAACCAAGGTTTTTCAGTGGTAGTGGCTACAATTTTGCATTGTCTAAACAGTGTTGTGTAGCATTTGCATACTTTCCTCCTTGCTTTGAAACCTTCCACTTGCAGAATATGGATTTCAGTAGGAGAGCCAATCTGTACACGTTTACTCTGAAGTCTCACTGCAGACATCAGTAATTGGCCAGGCTGCCCAATGTTCCACTCTCATCAGAGGTGCCACGTGGCTAGGCCAAATTCTGAACCCTCAGTATCAGCAGCACTGATCATGTCCAGTGCACCATCATGAGCCTTTGGGCCCCCAACAATTTGATCCCAGCACCGTCCCACCAAGTTAATCAATGGAGCAGATTCCTAGTATCCTAAAGTGCATAGGCTGCCTTCAGACTAGTCTTAACCATATGCATGCCATGCAATGATTGTATCATCAACATGAGCCAGGGGGAACTAAGGTAGATCCTGGAAGCTAAACAAGAAAATACGATTAGGTAAACATGCGATGACCTTTTGCAGATGATTGCAAACTTCACACAATTAGGCAAATAATCTCACAAGGCCAGCATATATCATTTAAACTGGACCTTGGGGCATCTAACTGCTGGGCTTGCATTGCAGGTTTGATGACCTGCAGGGTCCATGACACCATCCAATGATATCCAAATCACCATCCAAATCACTGCAATGGTGATTTTAGTTTTAAAATATTTATTTAAGTCATGTCTCAATCTTATGCTGGACCTGCAGTGGGCTCTCATCTAAGGAACTAACCAGATCAACACCAGGTGCTTCCAGAACGTTCACTGTGCCTGACATTACCATGATGATTGATACATACAGTTTGTTTTCTGGCCATGTGGAGGTGCCAAGAGGCTACTGCTGCATTCTGCTGCAGCCAGGCAGCCTCAGGAGGCTCCCCAGAGGAAGGGGGTAAGGGTGCAATGTGTGGGATAGGTCTTCTCACTTCTGCACCTACAAACTGGTTGGGAACCACTGGTGCCACCCTGCTCCTTTGCACCCTATGCAGGAACGCCCTCCTGCCCTGCCTGAAAAGGATGTGATACTGGTGAGCAGTGTACTCACTGCTCACTGGATCATGTTGCCATCTCTAGGAGGCGCTGGACTGGTGTAGGCCTGGCGGTCGCCCAGCACCCGCGGTAATGGTTTACTGCTGCAGTCACAGTGGGGCAACAGTCACAGAAGCCTCCTCAAGATAAGGGAGCATTTATTCCCTTACCTCAGGACTGCATTGCAGCTACATTGCAGTTGGATAGGATTGGGCCCTTAGTCTATTGAAGCACAAAGAACCTTCTGGCAGCATCACAACTAATATGCTTATTGTAGCGTATGTTTCCATGGCTTAGAGTCAACTTCGACAGGTACAAGCAAATGTACTTTCCTTCCAACAAGAGTTCACAGTGTCAGACAGACACGTCTTAAATTGGGAGAACGCAAGTATCTTGGTGTGACACCAAGACCTAAAAAGACCTAAGACCTAAAAAGTATTTAATTAAATTGGGTTGACAAATGTTGCACCCTCTAATGAAACACATGAGTCATTTTTATGGCTAATGAGCACATGGAAAATGTGCAGGCCAAATGCATATGCTTGTGCGTGCTTTGTGATTTCATGGGGTCCTTCCTGTGCAGAACGATTTTCTTCGCATTCATTGACCAACATTTTCCAGTGGAGCGAGCCAGTTTTGTTTGTTTAGATAACATTAGTTTAATAAGAAATGTTTAGAATAATCATGCATGAGGCATACATATATTCAACCGCACGTTAAATCATCCCATGTGGTGGTGTTGCTTCAGAGTGTGATGGTTGGTTGATTTTTTTCACAGCTTAATGCAACACAGTTTTTCTCCTCGAGCTGTTCGCTTCGCTTTCTGTTCACTTCAGCCCAGCATGTTTCCGTTTCCGCCTAGTCCATCAGTTTTAGTATGCGATGGCAGTTCTGTCGTCCAAATGGAATGCATTTGTGGAGGTTCATTTCGGCACCTTGTATACAAAAGCACACATTAAAACCACTGCAGCAGCTATTACTAATTGGCAATTTTTGTGAGCAATTTGCACAAAGATGTTGTAGACTGGCTGTGCATGAAGACTATGCTCTGTCAAGGTCGTGCAGAGGAAAACTTTGGCTGCTAAAAGACTGCACTAGAACAAAATGTCTGGAGTACAATGACTTTCATTCACAGATATGCTTTGTTGTCAAGCTTTGTTTGTTGTCTGTTGACAGGCTTTGTTTTCACAGAGCATAGACTCTTACAGTAGAAAGTGGAAGTAGCACTATTTGATGATTTACTTGTGAATGGTTAGCGTTCCTCTTCCGTGCTTCATGCACTGTAGTCCACTGTACTGTAGGCTTTATTATTATACACTCTCACATATCTAATATATTATTAACAGTGTTGTGTTCGAATCTCAAAATTCGAGTCAAATCAACTCAGGTGTCTCCGCCTTCTCGTGAATCCCAGGAAGTGTACAGTACAAGATAACCCTGCACCTACCTTAGGGTGAGATGTGGGCCAAGCAGGGCACAATTATCATTTATAACAGTGGTTCTCAAACCTTTTGGCCCACTTTTTAGAATGACAATCTGTCAGGAACTCACCAGAAGTGATGTCATGGCTAGAAGTGCCGTCATTGTGATGCCAGAGCCTGCTGCTTTCCTGAGAATGCAATAAGTTGGGTTATTTCTCAGCCATTTTCCAATAGCAAAGTGAATCAGAAAGAAAAAAAGCCTATTTACAACCTTGACATAAGCAAAACAACTACACAGCCCTCCCCCTTTCCATCATTCTATCGTACCACATTTTCAATATGGCTGGCCTCAGTGTTTTGCGACCCACCTGAAATTGGTTATATATCAACCACTGATATATAAGGTTCAACCTCCCCTGACCACCCAGACACATAGCTTCAGGTTATTTCCTAATTCAATATTGTGTTTGGCATTCCAGGTTTCAATAGTGGCAAGGACAGTTTCCAAAGACTTCAGGTTTTAGTTATTTCAATGCGATTTAGAGATGGAAAATATCATTAACGTCTCAGTTGCTAGATGACGTCAACGAATTCTAGATGGGGTTTCTGATTGGATGGGGTTTCTGATTCTGTTTGTCCAGTTCTCTAGAATGATATGACAAGAACGTATTATGGCATTGATCGAAATAACATCTGCATTTTTCAGATGCAATGAAGATTGGTGGCTTTTAACTTATAAAGAATCTCCATTGGTTTCATCTATTTCTTTAAGGGGGGAACGAACAAAGTGTAAGCTCCTTAAAATATATGGAATTTAATGGTGTCTTATGGTCAGGGACAATAGAAAAGTAAATTCTTTTCCCAATAGAAAAGAATTTTCCCAATAGAAAAGTAAATTCTTAAAGCAAACATCATCAGGAAATAGCTACTGTGTTATGTACGTATGTATATCCAAGCCCAGTCAAGGTCAAGAGCATTCAACTTTCCTTATGTTACGAGACAAGTATTAAAACAGCTGTTCTGTCTGGAATGCAGCAGAAAAGTAACATTACAGAACAGTTACCTCTACAGCACTGCCTGCAGACAGCTGTGCTTACTTAATTTCTCTGAAGCCCTCATCAATGCTTACATTTCCTTTAAACCAGACATTAGAATCCCCTTGTCTCTGAATTTCCCTCTGCATGTTCTATTTCAGAAAGAGCTAATCTGCCAACCAATTATGCAGTTTCCCTTTCCTGTCTGGGACCTGGAACACTCCGCTGCTGCCCCTAAAAGTACCTCCTTGTCCCCCACCCTGAGTTTGGCTTAATGAGCATAGCAGTAGCACTAGACTGGAGAACTGACGTGAAATCAGAAGCTTTTTGTGTCAGAACAAGGAATTTGTCCTTGTTGGTGGGACTGAGCCCTTGAGCACATAAGAATAGCCCTGGTGGGTTAGGCCAAGTACCCCTCTACAGTAATCCAGTTTCCTGTATCTTGCAGTTATCCTCAGATGCCTCTTGGATCACATAGCAAAATACCCATATTCTGTTGCCACTCCATTACATCTGGCACTCCGAGTAATAAACTGCTGAAGAAGGGGGAAATTCTGATTCTCCTTACCTATGAAATGGAAGTATATGCTTCCCTGTACTCTTCCTTCCTTCCTTCCTTCCTTCCTTCCTTCCTTCCTTCCTTCCTTCCTTCCTTCCT
>JAJKFI010000003.1:33842050-33854511 GCA_029204185.1 Lerista edwardsae
CCTTCCTTCCTTCCTTCCTTCCTTCCTTCCTTCCTTCCTTCCTTCCTACCTACCTACCTACCTACCTACCTAGTGTGCTAGTGTGAAATTAGCACGCATGGTTAGCATGCAATACTAGGCAACATTAGACAGCTGAAGTAAAATGAAATTATTTATTCATGTAGTTCTACACTTGTAATGAGCAGTGATAATCATTTTACTGGAATATTAACATTTGGGTAAAGCCAGCTTATTAACATGTAGCATGAATGGTAGCTTTGCTTTTAGATCAATATTCAGTTAACTACTTCCTGCAGTGGTAGGTTCTAATTGTTTTTATCGTTAGCAAATAACACTTTAACTGTGCATGGAATAAGAACAACAGTGCTTCATGAGTTGAGAGTTGTTTTCCTCTGGCTCACCCCAATAGATGGGCATTCTAAACAATATGGGAAACAGCAATCACGAACCCAGTCAGGCTCTACCCTGGGGCAAGGTCTAAGGAGTCCTGCCCCTTTTGACACCCCCGCCATGCCAGGCTCCATTTTTTGAGCCTTCTAGTTCAAGGGCATGCAGGAGGGACAAACTCTGCTTTACGTGGCTTGCCTATATGACAGGCAAGCTGCCTCGTCACCGCTGCCCCCCCCCGCTCCACCAATGCAGCGTATGGGGCATTTGCCCCCCCCCAATGACAACGGTCCAGTCGTAATGTGTGGCTGTGAGAGCTGGACCATAAGGAAGATGGAGCGCCGAAGAATCGATGCTTTCAAATTATGGTGTTGGAGAAGACTCTTGAGAGTCCCCTGGATTGCAAGGAGATCAAATTGGGCAATCCTACAGATAGTCAAGCCTGATTGCTCCTTGGAAGGACAAATACTGAAGCTGAAGCTCAAATACTTTGGCCACCTCATGAGAAGAGAGGATTCTTTAGAAAAGACCCTCATGCTGGGAAAGATGCTGGCAAAAGGAGAAGGGGGCAGCAGAGGATGAGATGGTTAGATCGTGTCACCGAAGCAATGAACATGAATTTGGGTGAACTCTGGAAGATAGTTGGAGGACAGACTCCTGGCATGCTACGGTCCATGGGGTTGCGAAGAGTCGAACACGACTTGGCGACTAAACAACAACAATGACAATGGTAGGACTGCCATTGGGCAAAGGCAGAATCTCACTGTTCAATTGCTCACAAGACCCAACATGTGGATTCCATAAGCATTTGTTATACCCACTTATAACGCTTGAGTTTCCGGAGCCGCGGTTCTCACAGTGTAAGCCTTTCCAAAGGAGCTCACAGTTACTAGGGGACCAAGGATCATACCCTGGACTTTCCAGTCCTCTTTATGGGTGTGCGTGCCTTGAATAGATTATGCATGGCCTTTCTACAGAGCGGCTGTAAATCCTGGCAGGTTAGTTAGGACACAGCGGAAAGTAAATATGGACGTGGGCAGGTTTATAGTTGGGCAAAAGGGCACCCTCATATAGTTTCACTATTTATGAAATCATAATTAGCTTATCATTATTAATCGTGACTATACAGGCAGCTGGGTCATGCACAGTGAGGCCCTGATAGGTTACGACTAGGTGTGTGTGTGTATGGGGGAGAATTAAGTGGGATTATTGTGTTTCTTAAAAGCAAGTGTTGCACAGTGGGACGCCTCAGTTTTTAAGACTGGAGTGCCAAAAATTGTAACAAACTGCCACAGAAACAACAACAATTGATTACAGAAGGTGAACTCGGTTATTACAGGGCCTTTTAACGACAACCATGGTGTTTTCGGCAGCTACAAAGGTCAACACCCAAGCCGTGCTATGGGTAGACTATAATTTATCTTAATTACTACATTCTACGGTCTATTTATACTTCCCAAAGTGCAGGCGTATGAGTTTGGAGCCACAGTACTCCCTCATCTTAGCCTTTGCCACATAATTGCCGAAGTGTCTTCTACTTGAGTCACAGTACAGGGGAAAAAAAGAATAATTCCCTCTGGACCCTTTCATGCTATCTTTTTCTGTGGGCAAATCCCTGTTCCTTCAAAATGAATGAAGCTTGTGATGGAGAGCAAATCATTTTTTCTGATTCTGCTCTCTGAAACTGATTTGA
The DNA here is from genome assembly GCA_029204185.1 of Lerista edwardsae. NCBI lineage: Eukaryota > Metazoa > Chordata > Lepidosauria > Squamata > Scincidae > Lerista > Lerista edwardsae. The sequence goes on from JAJKFI010000003.1 coordinate 33,844,131, forward strand.
GAGATCTGCGGTTAAATTGTCTTATGTTAGAAAAAAACAATGTAGCAACAGTATCTAGATATACAGGACAATCACTTATTTTAATCAGACCATCTAGGCCAGGGGTGTCAAACATAAGGTCTGTGGGCTGGATGAGACCTGCAAGAGAAAAAAGTGAGAAAAAGGGGCTGATTTTTGCTCAACACCTGCTTAATGACATCACTTCCTGCTTAATGACATCACTTTTGGCCCTCAGTAGGCATCATCAATGCTTTTTGACATCCCTGATGGGCAGCCCATGCCTGCAGAGTAAGGGTTTTTTTTTAATGGCACTTGCAAAGCGCGACAAGCCATTTTGCACATCTAGTTCACTGTCGCCAGTAGTGAGCGATTATGGCACCATGCTATGGCTTATCCACATCTCTTGGTGCTAATAAATCAGCTTGGGGATGGGTGGGCAGAATAGGGCAGGAATGGGGAAATCGGAGTGGGGAGGAGGGCGGATCAAGGATTGGAAAGGGCGGTTTCAGGAGCAACAGTGCCGCTGATATCCTATCCCGCTTCTTGGTCAGACTCTGCCTTCCTTGATCCATTTGGACTTGCAACAGCTAAATCACTGGCACATCTTTGAGTAGGTCTTTGCAGATGGAATTCCTTTATCTGGAGGAGACCTCTGAGCCTTGCCGCCCCCCCCCCCCGGATGCAGCATCTGCTCTGGTGGCACAGCTGCATCAGTGGGATGGTAGTGTGCTGTGCATCACTTGATTCTGCCCTATATAAAGCTGATTCTTTTTGGCCCACGAAAATGTGTAAAATATACAATGTGGCCCTCCTACTGAAAGGTTTGGAGGCCTCTGCTTGAGATCCTCATTGGAACTCCCCAGACCTATGGAATGACTCTCAACCAGCTCCTGCTGTAACAGGAAAAATTTCAATTAAACGCATTTCAGAAGCTTCCTACAAGTAATTATTTTGCTCTTAAGAAGAAGAAAAAATAGGGACTCACATATACATTTTATATTGGCATTTTATATTTTATATTGGCATTACATTTAGAAAACATGCATTGTGAATAATTGGTTTTTTTTTCTTACTGTACTTTGCTTGTTTGTGAGAAAGTACAGCAGATTTCTGCTTGAATATTCATGAAACATTCTCCTTCAGAGTGATGGATTTGGCATCTGGGTGGATCAGAAATCAGGAGATTTTTGTTTTATTAATAATCATTCCCCCCAAAGAGTAAATTTTTTATTCTAAGCAAATTTCCCACTTGTATTTAAATATGAATTCTGGCCAAAACACATCAGGAAAGGCTTTAATTTTGAGATGCTTATCTTACGGTAAAATGCTCTTTTATACTGAGTTGGTTTTGAGACCTAGGGCGCAATCCTAACCAACTTTCCAGCACTGACATAGCTGTGCTAATGAGGCATGTTCTGCATTCTGCAGTGGAGCAGTAGTCACAGAGGTCACCTCAAGGTAAGGAAAAGTTTGTTCCCTTACCTTGGAGCTGCATTGCCCTAACCCCAAGATGGAAAGACGGTTAAGACTGTGCCCCTAAACAGCTAAATTCTTACATGGTGTCAGACTGTCTTTATTTCCCTTTGTGGGAGAGGGGAAAGTGTGTCTCAACTAATAGGATTGTTTTTTAGATTGCATATATACCAGTTTTCAACAAGAGAAATTCACATGGACCATTGTAAAAATGAGATCAAGGTGTCCAGGACACACTGCACAAAGTGGGATTGCTTTATTCCCACACTTTTCACACACAGGTGTCCAATGAAAAGTAGGAACAATTTCTGTTTTGATGTGCCCTGCCACTTGCGAATTCACTTGCCCATTGGAAGCAGAATTGCTGCCTATCTCTCACTATTCACTGTTCTCAACCATCCATGGTCTCCATGCCATCTGGGGCCATCTTGAAGCAATCTGAGGCACCTAGAATGGCACCTGCGAATAGCTTTTAAAGGTCGCTGTGCTATTTGCAGGGGCCATTTTAAAGCTGTCCATGCCATTTTGCAGGTCCCCACTGCTGTCCATTGGCATTTTGAAGCTTCCCATGGACATTTTAAACTCCTGTACTAGTCACAGGAGCCATTTTGAAGGTCTCCACTACATGCTGAGTGTCTCCACTGCATTTCTGAGAATCTACACTTGCATTTGAGGGTTTCTGCCACTGGCAGGTAGGTTACCCCTCGCCCTAACCCCATTGATCCCATAGGATCAATGACTCCCTCTCTCCACAGATTTACTCTCTGCTGGTGACTCCAGGAACCTAACCCCGGTGGATAACGAGAACTGACTGCAAATATGTGACAGTCCTCATCAGCGATGTGGGTGCAGGCATGGCAGATGAGGCAAAACTGCCCTACCTTAGTTCTTTGAAAAGTGCAGCCACTGGTGGCTGTCATCCTGCAAACATTTCCAACCCACAGACTTCAGCTGTTCAAGAGCCAGTGGGTTGCAAGGATCTGTATGATCACAGATATGGTGGCTCTTTTCAAAGAACTCAGGTAAGGTAGTTCTGCCTTTCCTGCCATGCCCGCACTGCATCGCTGGTCCTCACAGTAGTCAAGGTAGCAGCATCCACCCATCCTGCCTCCTCATTGCCCAGCATCCTCCATCCTTCCCACCCCCTGCTGTCAACCTTTGTGGCTTTTTCTGAGCTGTCTCTGTTTTTCCTTTTTACTCCTCTGAAGATAAAATAAAGATTACAACTAGACAGTCAACACAAAGGTATTCCTATCCCCTTCAAGTCTTTAATTTTAACACATTTTCACATATAATTTGTGAAATTGCTGAAAATGTGACATTTTGCAGTGAGGTGCTGCTATGCATGTCAGAAACATTTTCCTGCTAGCAGAGCTTCCTTGATTTTTCACTCTTTCAGTCTTGATAATGTCATCCCACAAACTGAAAGGAAAGGAGAACGAAATCACTTCTGAACCACTCAAAGAGGTTCATGCTATTTCTCACAAGCAATAATGGATTATCCACATCCTGACTGTTTCAGATGCTCCAATGAAATAATAAGCTGTGAAACCTGTAGGATGCTGCTCTTCTACCCTTTGTCACATAGCAATATTTTAAGCATCCCATGATAGTTAAGGATGAGAGGAAGAAGTCATAAGGTGACCTCTTTTATACTATAGGAAACCTTTTTCCAAACTCAAAATTACAACCAATGTGGAATTTTCCTAGAGTGAGGTTTTTTAAAATTCAAATTCCATTTTGAATCTGTAATCACAAAGCTACTCCAGAAGGCTTTACGTAAAGATCAGACTACACCTGTGTAAATCCATTTCATTTATTTGGAGTTGCATCTACAATTTTGGTATCAATAGGCCAGGGTTTTTCAAACAGTGCGTAGCAATCCAGTGGGTCACAACTTGATGTGTGGCGGGCCTTTTCACCCACTCTTTTGTCCGGTTGGCTCCAAATTGGAGTCCGTTGGATGTAATTTAAGGCTTCACCAAGCCTTCAAAGGTCTCAGAATGCTCCCACAGACCTCCAAAAGCAGCCCGGAAACTTTACTTCTGGGTTTACTTCCAGTGGAGGGTCAACTCTCCTCATCAGGCCCTTTGGAGGGTAGGAAACAATTGAGTAGGGGTGTAAACAAACTACAACAGTATTCCAGAGGGACAGAGGGAAGTCAGCCAACCATCATCCAAAGGCCCAATGAAATAGATATGATTTGAGCCCTCTCTGAAAAGTCATGAAGGAGTGTGGAGTTCTTAACTCTTCTGGAAGGGAATTCCATACTTGCAAACTGCAGGAGCTGAGGTTTTTCCACGGTAATTAGCAACTGTAGTATCTGATTTTCGAACAGCCTCAGGGCCTGAGGCAATTCGTCATCTGATCTTTCCATCACCCATCCATGGCGACCCACCAAAAATCAGGTAACAACCCACCAGTGGGTCCTGACCCACAGTTTGGGAATCACTGGTATACAGACCCCCCCCTTTTTTGGTCTCAAGAACTGTGTTCAGTAGAGTGACCCATCATTCTACCTTTTTTCAGAAATTTTTCTCATGCTCCAAACTGTGTCGTTTAGCTTAGTGCCATCCTGATGAGCCCCTTTAGATCCTCCACTTGTAAACAGACTTCAGAATTGTTCCCTCAACATGACCTACTCCTTTAGGGCACGATCGCTGCACTGATTTGCCAAAGCCAGACATTAAAGACAAGGCAAATCAGTAGTTCCAGACAGAGAAGACCAACAAGACTAACTAGATATGATGTTCTCTAAGGTCTGAAGTGCACTCCTGAGCCGTCAGTCAATAGAATGTGTTGCTTTACTATAAAACACTTGAGACGTTTCAGCAGCTGTATATGTGATTTTTTTTGGGCTGAACAAGAAGCAGGACTGTGCATTAAAACGTAGATCTGCCCCAGCCACAAAAAACAGAGTGGTGAAGCTCTGATTTCTCTGCAAGAGGGGCACATAGGCAGGGGATTTTAAACTTTCCCCCAGGAACAGCTGCAGATCAAATGGCGTCCCAGAAAAGGAGTGTATTTTCTGCCCCCTCATTTGTTCAAATTTTGAATACTATTTTTTTAAATTGTCCCTGAAGCGTCTTTTACAATTTATGGCATCCTATACACTCATTAGGGACATGGTGGTGCTGTGGGTTAAATGGCTGCTGCTGGGCTTTCTATCCAGAAGGTTGGGAGTTCGAGACCATGTGACGGACTGAGCTCCCGTTGCTTGTCCCAGCTCCTGCCAACCTAGCATTTCGAAAGCATGTAAAAATGCGAGTAGATAAATAGAGACCACTTCGGTGGGAAGGTAATGGCGTTCCGTGCGCTATGGCGTAGAGTCATGCCGGCCACATGACCATGGAAGCTTGTCCTGAGACAAACACCGGCTCTACAGGCTTAGAAAGGGAGATGAGCACCGCCCCCTACAGTTGGTCACGACTAGACCATTCGGTCGTGGGGAAACCTTTACCTTTTTTACACACTCATTAGTTAACTAACAGTTAATACATTTGCATGCACAGGACTTTATGTATCCACCCGGATCTTTCTGTATTCCAAGCCCAAGTCAAATGTTTTGAGTTTCAAAAGTTCAGCTTGAATTTGGTGTCAAGGGTAAAATTAAGGCCCTGAAACCAGTGAGGAAGACAGGAAGGGGGAAACACAGATGGACAAGGATATGTCTTCAAGAAACTTCCAGGGGAAAACCTGGCCCTGCCTGAATCCTGGAGAGTCTCTTGTTGTTGACAAAGAAGTCTTAGTAAAAGGCAGGTTCCTAAGTGCTATCTTTGTCAACTGAGTTCTGATACTGGGAATTAATTTGAGGGGGAATATTTGTCCAGGCTTGTCTTTCAATTGCCTGCTGAAGCTCCATGGCACACAGCCAGAGGAGAGAACAACACCGTGAAGGCTATATCTGGGACTGAGGAGTCCGTGAATCACAGGATACTGTATACAGGCATGTCTTGGTAACTGCTGGGGTTCTGTTCCAGACTCCCCCATGGATACCTGAAATGGTGGCTACTGGGGATACCTTTTTCAAGATAGGGGAACATCAGTGGTTTTTCTACAGCAAGGTAAAACAAGAGATTTATTTAATATTCCCCTATCTTTTTAATAGGCTTCATAATATCCATGATATCCGTGGATAACTGAAACTGTGGATACCGAATCAGTGGATACCAGGGCACACCTGTATTTGTAAAAATCCCATTGAAAAATAATGGTTTAGACTAGCCTTCCCAAGTAAACTGCTTTGGGCATTTTGCTTCGGTGTGGGAAAGGCAGGATATAAATTAGTAAAATAAGTAAAATAATAAATGCTTGGGAGAAAGAGGCTTGGGTGAGAAGAATTACCCCTACTGAGATAATTGTAGATCAATTGTACCTATTCAGTCCAGTGTCTCCCAGTAGTTGTGTACTGGTGTCTTCCTTTTTGGTAGGTAAATAACTTGTGTTATTTTTTTTTTAGTTGAAAAATGGTACATAAATAGTCTAAGGATGATTATTTTATTTATTTATTATTATCAATGGAGATCACTGCTTTCCTCATTTGCATGCCCTTTTCACTTTAAATGTCAGATTCCCCCCCCCCCCAATCTACCTTGCTTTATACATTATTAGAGCAGATCTGGCTTTAAACAAATAGGCTTGCTGTCAGCATGTCTACTTTGGCCCAGAAAGCAAACAAACTCTTTGGGGTTTTTGAAAGTTTTGTGCAGAATTAGAAAGACAGACTGGTGACTGAATGCCCTGAAGCCAAGCAGCATCTCAATTATTTGCCACAGTGCCCTTTAGTTTAGTTAAATGCTCAACCTATTCCCTGCAGGATGGCTGTGGAATCCCAAGCAAGTGTTCAGTTCCCACTGTCAGGCAATAATGTGTTAATTTTAGCCCAAATTACTCAGGCCAGACAGCTCAGAGCTGATGAAAATGGTCCCTTGGCTTTTTTCTGTAGCACCCCTGGATCTTTTTCATTTAGCCAAAAGAGATTCAAGGATAAACACATTTAAATAAACTGATTCCCAAATATCTCATGGTGGAAAATAATGCATGTGCTCACTTTAACAGGCAGGCTGCCCTGCAGGCAAACCTGGCGATCAAATGTAGCTGGTTTAATTCTTTTCGAAAGCTCTGCATTTGAATTAGAGCAAAACCACTTTGGCTAAGGGCTGTCTCTGATGTAAATTATCCACCTTGCTTCCTTTGTCTCCTCATTTCCATTTGCCAGTGTGAACATCCAAATGTACATCTATGGAAAGCTGAAGGGTAAAACATGCTGGCCTCATAAACATATTGGTATGAACTGTCTGGTCTTTAGATTCAGCTACATATAGCTGAATGTATTTATGGCTAGGATTACAGATAAGTGTGGAGACTCTATCTAGCAAAGATGGTTGGCCACAGCCATGCAGTTTGGGATGGACCACACTTCACACTTCCCTGGAAGTAACGCTCATTGAACTCAATGGCATTTACATCTAAATAGACATCTATAGGATCCTGCTGTGAGTCTGCTATCTTACTGCCCAAGCTTATACATATCTACTCAGAAGCCCCATTATGGTCAATGGGGCTGACTTCCAGGAAAGTGTGGTAGGACTGCAGTCTCGAAAACACTTACCTGGAAGTGAGCACCGATGAACAAAATAAGAGTTACTTCTGGGTAAAAATGCACAGAATTGAGCTCTGATTGACTCAGGGCACAATCCTAACCAACTTCCCAGCACTGACATAGCTGTGCCAATGGGGCATGTGTTGTATCCTGCAGTTCAGGGGTGGTCATGGAGGCCCAAGGAAAGGGACAGCTAGTTGTCTTACCTCAGAGCTGCAATGCCCTTAACGTGGTGCCAGAAAACTGGTTAGGATTGTGCCCTCAGGGTGCAATCCTAATTTGCGCCAGAACGGCCTGAGGGCCTGAGCTGTATCTAGCGCAAGTTAGGCAGCCTGTGGAGTCTTGTGTGTTCCCTGAGGCATCTGGTGGGCCACTGTGAGACACAGGCAGCTGGACTAGATGGACCTTTAGCCTGATCCAGTGGGGATATTCTTATGTTCTTAAGTTCTTATAAGGGCACGCTCGTGCCCTTCCCCAGGGTAGGAGCCAGTCACCCTGATGGGCTTGCTTGGATCTGCACCTGTTTTTTTACCAGGTTCAGCTCTAAGCAAGCCACGTGGTTTGAATCGGGGCCGCAAGGCCTGGGGATGGAAGCTAGGATGTTGCCTGCTGGCTGAATCCCAACCCCAGTCCCCTCCCCAGCACCCTTGGGTCAGTGCAACTGCTAGCGTAGTCCCAATGGCACCAGCACTGACCTGGAGGATGCTGGTCGGTGCCCCCGCATCGGCACTAGTGACGTTGGGCTGACGCAAGCACATTGCGTTGGCCCAAGGGGCCTCTTAGGATTGTGTCCTCAGTCTAAAGCAGTGTCCTTTGCTGTGTGTTTGCAAGGTACCCCTATTTTTTTTAAAATTGCCTTGTATGTATATATGTTTAATCATATGTATGTCACCATAAGTTATATGTGTATCTTTTTCATATGTTTGTATGTCAATGCCATTAAAGGTTGATGATGATGATGATAAAATTGCCTCTGCTCTTAAACCCCAAATCTGCTTTATAATGAGCACTTGAAGCACGCCTCACATGGCAAGGGGCCTGTAGATAGCCACTCACGGCATGAACCTTCCAGTTTTCCCATGCCACTGTGCAGGTCTGGTCAGTGGTGTCATTCAAATGATTTAGGAACAGGAACTCACTTTTGATTGGCGCTTGTCGGGAACCCGGAACCAGCCACGGAGCCCATTAGGATCCGTTCTGGTCTGTTCCCCCTGAATGACATCACTGCCTTTAACTCTCTGAGTGCCGGCCAACCAAGAAGAAAAGCTCTTTGCAGAGGAATTGGGAGGGGGGAGGAGGGTGAGTGAAGTGGGTGGAGTCAGCCCTAATTTTAACTAGTGGAACTGAGTTCCCCTGCGTTCCCCCTGCATGACATCACTGGGTCTGGTGCATGTTGAACTGCAGTGTGGCAAGATCTTTGGATCAACACGATGCAGAGCTGCATGCCAGAGTCAACAAAGTCCCACAGCCTGGATTTCAAACAGTCAACATGTGACCACCTGATTTGATGGTGTGGCTATAATTGCATTTCTCGCATGCACAAGCCTCTCAAATGCCTTCTGGTAGTGGGTTTTGTAGGGTCAATACCAGATTGCACGTCATTGTAAGACACCGGGCTTTTGTTATACCTTCCAAGTGTCAGTGAAAAAGTTTAAGAGCAACTCTTGCAGCTGCCCAAATAGCAGAGCGATATATAATTTACACTCAACTTCTAGGAGAATAATTGGAGCATTCAGTGGGTACTTTTGAATATGCGCTTTGCAAGCAGTGAAGGGCAGCCTTTGCCGATAGCTTTCTTTCTCCAGCCTCTGTGTTGTGAGCAATCATTAACTCACAGCATCCGTAAACTACCTGTGGGTATTTAAAATATTTATTAAATTCTGCAGCAATAGGATGAAAAACGAAATCCTCCTCGCAGAGACAGTCTGAATCTGCCCACCGCTAGACACGTCCTTAAAGAACTGAATGTGAGTCACCACCGCCCTGACAATAAGCTTGTGCTATTTTGCAAAGAGCTGTGTGCTTCGTTCTGCAAGTAGCAATTAAATGAATTGGCCCACTCATGTGTGGGCTGTTTCTTTGGCCCTCAGTGTTTGCCAGGTAGTTCATTGCAACCCAACTCGGATCAACTTGAAAGGGGATGGAAGATCAGTGTTCTGTAGAGCAGTCTGTGACAGTTGTTATTTATGCCTGGGCTGATACTTAAGCTGCACAGGCATTATACCATCAAGTGACAAGTGACGCCCATCGATGGAACCTTGTATGACATTTGCCTTTCCAAGAAACCCAAGATCTGTTGTTGGTCGTCAAAAGTCATCTCTTTTATATGGCGTTTGAGCTCACTGTAAGTTCCAAATGACAAACACAATCATATTTTTAACTCAGTCAGATGCAATATGCCTTGCTCAAGCACTGCTGTCCATAGCACACCCCAGCCTATTTGCCACACCCCCAGCTTGTTTTGGCCAAAATGTGAAGTTCGTAATTCGCTTCAGTCAGATGATGATTGCATTTCCTTGGCAACTGGCATCAGAAGGTGAGCATTGCTCTGCTCTATCTAATCACCAGGTTATTCTGGTGGACCATTATGGAGGCTTCTTGGCGTCGCCTTGCTGCAGCTCTGAGTAGAAACAGCAGCCAAAACACAGAAGCTGGACAGACAGGACTGCTGTGATCTCATCCCCCCTTCTGCAATGCCTCCTCTTTCTGCTGCATGGCGCTCCTGAAGACTTTGCTTACGTCTATAGCCCAAAGGAGGAGGGGCTCTGACACTTGTTTCTATCATCTGCTACCACCATGATTCCAGACTTCCCAGCACTGTGATCCACCTCGTCCTCTGCAGTGGGTTGCAAAGCACTACAAGGCCTTCTTGGCCATTTCTATTGGCCTTTGCAGGCCTTCATATGGCCTGCAGAAGCATTTGGAAGTAACTTCCAACGAAACCAGAAGTTGTGCTTCCGAACGCTTCCGTGGGCTATTTGGAGGCCTGTGGAGGTCAATAGAATGGGTTGCTGGGACGGTGCAACATGGAAGAGGCCTTTGGGCCCTCCCAATGCTTCCAGGGTGGGCCCAATTTGGAGCCAACCAGAGGCAAGAGGACGGAGGCCTCCACACACATTCATGGGGTCATAGCAGCGGCGGCATTCACCTGGTACGCTGGGCGGGACTTACCTTTGAGCGGCAGTCCGCCCGTTGCGTCACGCCGCGTTCCGCCGCTTTCCCACCCGCCAGGGCGGGTGGGAAAGCGGCGCAACACGGCGAGATGCAACGGGCGGACTGCCACTCAAAGGTAAGTCCCGCCCAGCG
>JAJKFI010000003.1:33867524-33878051 GCA_029204185.1 Lerista edwardsae
CAATCAATCAATCAATCAATCAATCAATCAATCAATCAATCAATCAATCAATCAATCAATCAATAGTATTTATACACAACACAAAGTTCACAGAGTGTGCTCTTCAATACAAAGTTCACAGAGTGGTTTACAGGCAAATAGTAATAATAAAATTAAATGGCTCCATGCCAAAAGGACTCACAATCTAAAAAAAAATGCAGAACACCATCAGCAACAGCCACTAGAAAAGACACTGTGCTGGGTTGAAGAGGGACAATTGCTCTCCCCCTGCTAAATACAAGAGGAACACCAGTTGAAAAAGTGCCTCTTGTCCAGCTAGCAGGGGTGATACATCCTAATAATGGGTATCTGAGGGCACAGTGAATGCAATTCATTTTGGTAGGTATAGCACACATGGTGCAACTCTCCCAGTGATATTTTGGTCTCCTTGTCATCCCAATCCTGACCCAAACACACTATGCAGCTCCTTCTTAAGATAAAATAGAAATGTCCATCTTTATAATGTCGTAATTTTGCTTTTGATAATGTGTTGTTCGGCTGCTAAGTCGTGTCCGACTCTTCACGAACCCATGGACCACAGCACGCCAGGCCTCCCTGTCCTCCACTAACTTGCGGAGTTGGCCCAATTTCATGCTCATTGCTTCATTGACACTATCTAACCATCTCCTCCTCTGCTGCCCCCTTCTCCTTTTGCCTTCGATCTTTCCCAGCATGAGGGTCTTCTCTAAAGAGTCCTCTCTTCTCATGAGGTGCCCAAGTATTTGAGCTTCAGCTTCAGTATTTGTCCTTCCAGGGAGCAATCAAGCTTGACTTCCTGTATGATTGACCAATTTGATTTCCTTGCAGTCCAGGGGACTCTCAAGAGTCTTCTCCAACACCATAATTCGAAAGCATCTATTCTTCGGTGCTCCGCATTCCTTATGGTCCAGCTCTCACAGCCATACATGACTACTGGGAAAACCATAGCTTTGACTATGCAAACCTTTGTTGGTACAGTGATATCTTTTCATCAGAATAGGCTTTTGGTAATAGGGAGGAGAAAAATCACATCATACTGAGCAGGTGGGTCTTAAGTATAAAGTTATATTAGAAAAGGCCTGGAAACTATATCTTCAAAACCTAACATACAGTGAAAACGTCTTCCTTAGCTTCTTTAATTCCTTTGTTTGAATTTCCTTGAGGTGGTAGGAATCTGTTAAGTTTTAAAAAATATAAAATAACTATGAAAATGAAAATGTCATCTTAGATGCCCTCTCATGGAACGTTTTCTCGGATTATCCAGGGTGAGTCCAACTTTTAAGTTTCTACATACAGCAATTGACTTTCCCTGAATCTCAAGCAAGCTACAAATTAATTATACCATATAGTTTATTGCTATTTTGTTAATATGAGACAGAGAGGTCTTTTGATGTACTATGGCATTAAATGTTTATGACTCCTGTCCAGCTAACTTTGTGCACATGAGCTGCATGCTGTGTAGTCCCAGTCAGATGATTGACGACAGTGCCAATAGCTGCTCAGCAGGAGATGGGAACCATTCTAAACAGTAACATTGCTGATCTTCTAACTCAGCGTTTCTCAAACTGTGAGTCATGATCCGGTGGGTCCCGCAGAGGCACCAATGAAAATATGGGTGATGGAAAGATCAAATAACTAATTGCCTCCAGCCCTGAGGCTATTGAAAAATCAGATAGCTGCTAACTGCCCTGAAAACAGGTGAGCTACAGCAGTTTGCAAATAGCTCAGCTCCTGCAGTTTGCAAGCTTGTGTAAATACAGAGAGAGAAATGTTTGAGCATCTTTTTCCCCCCAAGTCTGTCAATGACAGGTAGTGGGGGCAGGCAAAGGCTGGGTCACATAATGATGCCCCTCAAACATTGAGGCTATTCATCAGGGCTGTCTCATTAGGAGAAATGGATTACATTTTTGCCAACAAACAAACAAGGGTGCAATCCTAACCAACTTCCCAGCACCAGGGTGAGGGCAATGCAGCTCTAAGGGAATGAGCATTCCCTTCCCTCTGTGATTGCCCCTCTAATTGCAGGATGCTGCACATGCCCCATTGACACAGCTACGTTAGTGCTAAAAAACTCGGTGGGTCTCAATAGAGCATCATTTTGAAAAGTGGTCCTGGAGCTAAAAACTTTTGAGAACCATTGTTCTAATTGAAATATTCATACAATTGTGGGAGAAACAATCAGGTTACTCACCAGTTACATACATAGATCCTTATGCAGCTAAAGTGCATGAGGTTGTGTGCTTCTACATGTGCATACCCTCAAGCTAATATGGGTATACGTGTTTAGGAGGTAGTGTATACCTTGTGGAGCATTTCAGCTGTTGCTTCATCTCAGTAATTAATCAGTGAAACCATTCACACGCATGCCTGTTTTCCAAGAATCTTCAAGCATGTTTCAAACTACAAAAGTGGGTATGCATACATTATTGTTGATATCTAATTACAGAATTCATCCCAATAGGCACGAATGTATTTGATTCCACCTGCATTTCTGCCAAGTAAATCTGCTCCATTGGTGATATTCATGTGCAACAGGTGCATGGTAGTTTTATTTTGAGTCATAACTTCTGTCTGTTAAATATGATTAATGAGTGCCCAGGTTGCATGATCACAAACATATGTTTCTCTACAGAGATGAAGCTTATTATAATTTTATGAGCATAGAAGCATTTCTGGGTGAGTCATACATTCATCATTTTAGCAGAACTATTGGAAGTGATGATCATTGCAATATTCGTTTCATCGCTTGCTATGGTAATTAACTAGGTAGTCTCCAAGCTTCATTAAATCAGGAATTTTGGAAGCCCCCATATGGGCTATCTACAGCATAATCCTCTGTGTGTTTATTCGGAAATATGTCCCTTTGCATTCAGTGAGCTTACTCTCAGGTAAGTGTGTATAGAGTTGCAGTCTCTTGTCCGAAGATGGAAATCCCACATCATTTAAGACAAATGGATGATTCATGTTTCCTGAAAACGAGGACAAATTGATACTTTGTCTGTTCCTGTTCATTTTTCCTAATGTCTATCTGAAGCGAGCGTTCCACTGCGGATATGGCAAACAAGTGTTCTGTACACAAATGCTTTTAGGAAGGAATTCAGCAATGAAACCATTTGTTGCGGTTCTTTTTTCTTTAAATTGCAATATAGGTGCATCATGGTCTGAATTGATTTTTGGTGAAATCATTATTTTAAGTAACACAGTGTGCCCCCCCTTATCCATGGGGGTTTGGTTCCAGACCCCCTTCCTGCAGATACATAATTCAGCAGATGCTGAAATCCAACTCCCAAAATCTTACCTGGAGTGTCTGGAAGCCTCTTCTTGGGTGTATCATGCCCATGACCCACTCTATTGCCCTCTGTGGGCCTCAAAATGACCTGCAGTAGCATCCAGAAGCTCCCCCCCCAGCTTGCCCCTTCCCCAGCTTTCCCCTCCCTGCTTCTCCTCAAGCTCCCCATCACTCCCAAGTCCCCAGAGCAAGAGGTGACAAGCAACTATGTTTGCCGCTGTTGCTTCTTAAAGACAAGAAAACCCTGGACTCTGCAAGAGGTGACAGCGAACAGTCTCTTACTGCTGCTGTCTCTTCCTCTGCCACCTCTCCCCAGCCCCAGTCCCCTCCTGCTGCTCCCCAAGCCCCTCCCCAAGAGGCAATGAGCGGCTGTGTTTGCTGCCACCACCTCTGCAAAGACAAAAAACCCAGACTCTTTGCAAGAGGTGGTGGTGAACCTCTTGATCCTGCCTCTGCCTCTTGATCCACCACCTTTCCCCACCCCCACTCCCCACCTGGCTGCAGAGGCGTATCTAAGGGGGGGCAAATCTCTAAGTGTTGCAAGAAGCCTTACCCTGTCATGTAAATCCCTCCTCTCCCTTGCTGCTATAGCCAGTAAGCAACGCCAAGATGTTGCTGTTCCCTGTGAGGATTGGCTAGAACAGTGCAGGAGAGGAGTGTTTTCCACTGCAAGGTAAGGCTTCTTGTAAAACTTACAGATTTGCCCCCCCCTTAGATCTGCCTCTGCCTGGCTGCCCCCATGACCCTGGAGCAAGGGGTAATGAACCGCTGCTGCCTCTCCCATCCTGGTTTGGCTGCCACCATGCTGCCTCCCTAATGGCTTCCAATACAGGGGCCAAAAGTTGCCTCCACGGACAGCTTGTAGCTTGATGCAGGTCTACCCCCTGCACCCCCTTAGCTATGCCAGTGAGGTATTATGACCCCCTTATCATAAGGGGAGAGCTGAATTGCTGAGGCTCAGCTGAGCTAAATGTTGTCCTCTTTCCCCCTAACTCCATTTTGGTTTCTAACTATATATCTAGAGTCATACAGTTCCACGTGCTTTGTGGGGCCACAATAATAATAAGAATAGCAATATCATTGTCATCACATTGATCACACTGATGTCATTGGAAATCAGGAATTCTCACTAACATTCCTTAGGGCCCAATCCTATCCAACGTTCCAACACCAATGAGGCCACAATGCTTTCTTATCTTGAGGAGGCCTCCGCAAATCCACCAGAGGTTGCAGCACTCCCCCCATTGGCATGACCACATCAATGCAGAGGAATGCTAAAGAAGTGCAGGGGGGTACAATTGCACCGGGCAACAAGCTTTAGGTGTTGCAACAAGCTTTAGATGTGCAGCAAGCTGAGCTTGACATTAATAGCCAAAATTGTTAAAACCTTGATATGTCTGCATATCAAGGGGGTAGATTTGCATCATGTTATAGATCATTGGTAAGGTAATTTAATGCAAAAACTGCAATGGAATAAACCAGAATCTATCAAATGTTATGGCTAAAAAAAACAGAATATGAAAATACAGCTGTCACATCACTTTCTGTTGTGCTCACATCACAACATTGTGCTCTTTGCACTGGGCTACACTTTCATTAGCTACGCCCCTGCATCAATGCTAGAAAGTTGGATAGGACTGAGCCCTGACAAATCTCAATTCTTCTTGTCGGGTAACTGCATTAATCAAGATCAAATATTGTTCCATTCATCAGCCTGTGCAAAGCAACTGGTGGGTTAAAGAACTTTCTTTTATTTCCTTATTAGAGAAGAAGTTTTAAATGTTGTACTGGTTTCCTTTTTTCTTCTTCTAACACAATTGGTTTCTGAATGCGATTCTCTTGGCATTAAACCAGATTCTAAGGGCCCACAATACAGCAATGGCAACCAAATAGATGCATGGCTCAATAATATGACTGGCAAATCAATAGGTGGAAAGACAGCCTGATCCTAATCCCAGTGAACAAAACAAAACCAAGCAAAAGTCTTGTGATCTATAGCCAGCGAACAAATTCATTTAAGAAAGGGATTAACTGGCTTGATAACCAACCTAATGGTTTGAGGTTCAATTTATAGTGGAAACTCACACAAGGAAGCAATTCCAATACTAATGAAAACTGGACAAAATCCAGATAATTTAAAACGGAGTAATAAACAGGCAGGAGAGCAACATCAATGGTATGGAGAGTTCTCTTTCTAAGCCCGTGGTATTCGGGGTGCAGTAAATTGTGCTCAACCCCAAAGACTCCACCATCAGCATTTAGTGAGGAAAAGAAACTATTCCAATTTCTTTGATAGATGATTCTATTGAGCGGTGTCATTGAGCGTTGCTTTATGGACTGGCCTAGATACCAGCCCTCCAGCCCCAAGAGGTTGGGCGGCTGATTTGGTTTAAAAAGTATTCCAGTCTTGCACTTTGGAACAGACCTTCATCATTTCAGTACACAAAGCAGGTGCCAACCGTTTGATGCACATAATTGTTCCGGGTAGTTCTTTGATTGACCTGCAAATGTTGGAAGATTAAACACACAATGGATTGTTGACCATTGATATTGAATGAAGCGCCCCAGGCCAGTTTGGCAGTGCAGGTTGCAGGAACTGGCAGATATTCTGGCACATTCCAGCACTGGAGGGATGGGATCCTGCTGTGACGGCCACATCCGCCCCAGCAGTGAGCAGCACTCATGGCAGCAGAAAGGGAAGAAGGGTAGTGACAGCAGCAAAGAAGAGTAGCCATTCAGAAGCCCAGCCCTTCCTATGCCTGAGGGAGTATAGCAAGTAATTCTCCACATTGCACAGCACCTTGCTATCCTTAGGGCGCAATTGTAAGATGGCCTTAGGTTAGCACAGTTAGGCCAGCACAGTTTGGCCAGCACCAGGGCCACCTTAAAGTGCATTTGGACCATTCTCGGGGTCAGGGTGGATGGCGCACGTCTGTGTGCTGGCCCCTCTGACTCCAAGAGTAGTCCAAACCTACTTTATCGTGTCCCTTGTGCCAACCAAACTTTGCTGGCCTAACTGTGCCAGCCTAACTCCAGGTTAGGACTGCGCTCTTAATGGCAGCCAGCTGCATCCCTGAAGGCCCCATGTTTTCCATCACACCCTTCTATTGCACAGTCCTTATCCCCGATATCATGGTTTTAGAAAGGCAAGCTGAAGCAGGAAGAGGAGGCGCATCGGCAGCTGGTACAGAACCAGCTTATTTTTTTGTAGCAAGCTATCGGTTATCTCCAGACAGACGTCCTCCAGACATGGGGACGTGGTGGCGCAGCGAGTTAATCCGCTGTTGCTGGGCTTTCAACCGCAAGGTTGGGAGTTCGAGACTGTGTGACCGAGTGAGCTCCCGTTGCTTGTTCCAGCTCCTGCCAACCTAGCAGTTCGAAAGCACCTAAAAAAATGCAAGTAGATAAATAGGGACCACTTCGGTGGGAAGGTAACGGCGTTCCGTGCGCTACGGCGTAGAGTCATGCTGGCCACATGATTGGACAAAAACGCCGGCTCTACAGGCTTTGAAACGGAGATGAGCACCGCCCCCTACAGTCGGTCACAACTAGACCATTCGGTCGTGGGGAAACCTTTACCTTTACCTTTATCGGTTATCTCCAGACAGGTCCAGCATTTTCATCCCACAGTATTGTCTAATGTGCAAGTTGTCTTTTGCAAGTGTAATTTCAGAAACAGAGTCGTAAAATTGTCCCTCCCTCCCTCCCCCACCCCCATTTCCAGCCCAATTCATGAAACCTGATAATGAAATGACAAAAGAGAGACCGCAAACAGGAAACGATTCCTATTGCTAAGAATGGTACGCCTGATGTATCCTTTTGTCCCAGTAATCATTTTGAACATACCTGGGGTGAGTGTAGTATATTTTAATAGAGCCATGATGATGTGTGGGAGAAGTCCACAAAATAAGTGGTGCATTTGCAGGTGATTATACATGTTCCACTTCACTTTTTTAAATCACAAAAGTCATTTGGTTCCATGGTCCCTCTCTGTTATTGTACTAATTGCCATCCATATGGGGTAAATGGCATCTGTAAAGAATGTGAGAGATTAACCTTAATCAGTGTGGAAACCTGGGAAGAAGGAAAAATCACTGTGGTGCTTGTGGATGAGGCCTCCAGGGCTTTGTCAAAACAACATCCGGCTTCATAAATGCAAATGAGGACCTCCTTTGGGAAGTGGTGCCTGGGGACTTTAGTAAAAGGAGACGATGCACATTATGATTAACTTCTTTGTAATCTATCATGTTCATGCAGAACTGGTCTTCAAAAAGGTTTGGTGAGTGCTTTTCTCTTGCTACTTGAATGCAGTCTTGTTAAGTGCCTGGAGCCAGCCTTCATTACAAGGGTCTGCCATATTTTTCAAGAGGAGCATAAAAGAAGTGAATGAAATATCCATGCTCGGGCCTTTCTCTCTCTCTCTCCATGGTAGTGGCAGCAGGAAAGGATGGATTCTTCTCCCTCCCCATTTTCTTCATCTTCTGTCTCTTCCTTGCTTCTATCCCACTTCCTTGGAATGTTGGAAAATGCCGCTGTTTCAGGGGAGTCACTGCCATGGCCAGGCTCCCTCAGAAAACTACATTTCCCAACATTCCATGTACTGGGCCGGGGGGGGGGAAGATAGGCAAAAAATGGAGGAAGAAAGGAGTGGCAACAGGATGCAGGCATCTTGTTGTCTTGTGTGCTCCCTGAGGCATCTGGTCAGGGACGAACGGAGGCCCGAGCGGCCCATGGCAGGCGACAAAACTGCGCCCCCAGGATGTTGCCCTGCCCCTGTGCGTTGTCCAGGCATGCCTCCCTGCGCCCGGAATAGCTCCATTTTGGAGCGTAACGGAGGCGAAGGAGGGTGGGCAGGCCGAACAGCGCATGATTTCTTCTGTGGACTCCGCGCAATGGCACCCTGCCGCCCTGCTGCTGCCTGGCACCCATGGCTCGCGCCACCCTGGGCTACAGGGTAAATGTGCCTCCGCATCTGGTGGGCCACTGTGAGATACAGGAAGCTGGACTGGATAGGCCTTTGGCCTGATCCAGCAGGGCTCTTCTTATGTTCTTATAGGAGGAGGAGGAAAAAGAAGGAAAAGGAAAGAGAGAAATGATGACCTTCTCTGCCGCAGTTGTAATCCAAGCAGAGAACTTCTCTTCATATACCTACTAACCATCCAGCAGCAGCAGCTGACAAACGGCAGCAGCTAGATAACTAGCTGCTAGCTTGGTGTATGAATGAGAGGGAAGAGAGTGCTTCCCTGGTTTGCTTTAGAACTTGAAGAATTTCTTGTCATTGGATTAAGGCCTGAGTCAAACTGTAGTGTTTTTTAAGATGAGCGTTACAAATAACTGAGGTTTGTATTCTGAACTGAGGAATTACAAAGCTTGGCAAGATCTCTGTACACTATGAAAAAATAATGCCAAATAACACAGGACCATTGAACTCTTGACGGGCTTTGTGAACAGGGGCTCTTGATTGCCCTTACCCTGTAGAAAGTGTTTGCTGGATGCATCCGTGGAAATGCACCTACAATACATTTTAATTTTCTTTTCGTGTCTACATTATTTTTTTATTCGGTTGAAAAATGTCTTTTGTGCTTATGCAGTGAAGAGGTTACAATCCTGACATGATTCCATAATGCAAAACGGTATCAATAATGAAAGAATGTGTGTGTTCCCTTCACCAGAGAAACAATCAAAAAGTGAGTCAGGGTGGATTTGGAGAAGGGACTTGGAGACAAGCAGGTTTCCTGTCATGCTAGCATTTGTGTTTTCAGAAGCAGCAAAATTAGCCAGCATGGATGTATTGGAATAAGTCCCACCCCCTCCAAATGTCTAAGAGACTTTGAGCATCATTCCAACTCTAAGTCTTGGTTGTAACTGTCATTTGGTTTTCTTGGAGTTATTTTGAATGTCAGGGTGAGTTAAAGAAGCCAATGTTTGTGTTGAAAACAGAGTCAATAAAGATGAGGCTTTATTTTTCACATGTCTGAGCATGTTAGTGATTCCTTATATATCATCAGCCTAAACCTGGTCTCTGTAGAAGCATGTCAGAGAAGGAGAACAAGCCGACAAGCTCTTCTTTGAGTCTCTGTGATCAGTTATGTTTACTATCTTTTTGAGAACACAACCCTAACCAACTATGCATACTTTTTTCTAATCCTAACACAATTTATACTCCCCCCCCTCTGTATGCAATGGTCTCGGTCAGTGGTTCTCAAACTTTTTAGCACTAGGACACACTTTTTAGAATGACGGTCTGTCCAGGACTCACCCAAAGTGATGTAACGGCTGGATATGCTGTCATGGTGTCACCAGAACCTGCAGTTTTCCTGAGAATGTAGCAATAAGTTGGGTTATTTCTAAGCCATTTTCCAATAGCAAAGTGAATCAGGAAGGAAAAACATCTTGACACAAGCAAAATAACAGCACAGCCCTCCCTCTTTGCAGTGTCCCATCTTCTCATATTTTCAATATGGCCTCTCTAGGTGCTTTGCAACCCACCTGAAATTGACTCATGACCTTCTGGTGGGTCGTGACTCATGGTTTGGGAGTCACTGGTCTAGGCATCATGTGCTACATATTTCATTCCCTGAACCATGAATAGTAAG
This sequence comes from Lerista edwardsae, assembly GCA_029204185.1. Lineage (NCBI taxonomy): Eukaryota > Metazoa > Chordata > Lepidosauria > Squamata > Scincidae > Lerista > Lerista edwardsae. The sequence continues at coordinate 33,877,428 of JAJKFI010000003.1, forward strand.
CATTAGTTTCCTCTTCCCTGTATCATCATGATAGCTGGTGAGAAGAAGGAATTCTGGGTACATTAGAGCTCAATCCTAACCAACATTCTAACCAACATTCTATCCAATCCTAACCAACATTCGAAGATTTAGTCGAGAGGGGCAGAAGATTTAGTCGAGAGGGTAATGCCTCCGTTTGCCTGAAGATAAGAGCTGAAGATCTGAAGGTCGCCAGTTCGGGACAGCCGGAAGTCTCTGTGAGCGGCAGACCTCGTTAATTGCGGCTGATTAACAGCTGAGCTTCGGCTGCCTTGTGTGAGGGGGAGTTGTGCCAAAGTTCAGCCGCTTCTCTGGTGGGAGCAGGGAAGCCATTTATCAGCCAGCAAGAAGACAAACGGGTGGCCAGAAAGAAGGACTAAATCCAGAAAGATCCATCTGTATGTGTGTAGTTCTTGAAAGATAGAACATTTCTGTATAAATTGTAAAAACCTTCGGGTTTCTGAATAAAGTCTGCCCATGTAAACCATCTTGAGTTATAGTCATTAGAGAAATCTGGTGACCTAAGAAAGGCGGTATATAAATCCAAGTATTATTATTATTATTATTATTATTATTATTATTATTATTATTATTATTATTATTATT
>JAJKFI010000003.1:33878061-33936060 GCA_029204185.1 Lerista edwardsae
TTATTATTATTATTATTATTATTATTATTATTATTATTATTATTATTCTAGCACTGGGGTAAGGGCAATGCAGCTCAGAGGTTAGGGAACAAACATTCCCTTACCTTGAGGAGGCGTCCGTTACTACTATTCCACTATAGAATGCAGAATAGGCCCCATTGGCACAACTATGTCATGCTGGAAAGTTGGATTTTGCCCTCAGTAGTAAATGTAGAAATCCCAACCTGTCCACACTAATGTGGGAGTAAGCCCCATTGACTATAATGGGTTCTCAGCTTTGCGTGTGCCACTGGACCAGGGACCATTGGCATCTTCTTGAAATGGCAAGAAAAATTGGGGCATTGGAAGATTATAATGGGACTTCTGGTTTTGTGGCAGCAGCCATCTTTTCCTCAAAGTTCCACTCAGGATTGCAGAACTGCTAGAGTGTAAGTTGGAGAAAATGCAAGTAACTTTGTGTGCCAAGCGCTGGGCAAACAAGCCACAATGTATTGCCAACAGGTCTATCACCAAATTGGGGGGGGGGGAGTGCAGTTCAACTGGGAAAGGTCTGCAGGATGACACTATGCAACTACAACACTTGCTGGGAAGTATTTGTTCTGTGCTGCCATTGTTACCACAAACTATACTTGAAAATGTGCTCTTCCCTGTGTCTGGTCTGATGCATGTAGAGTTCTTCGCCACCTGCAGTCAAGTTGTCTTTCGAGCTTCTTCATCATCCCCTGCTCCTCTGTGTACCAGGGAATGAATCAGATTCTATTCAGTGGGACAGGGCACTCCAAGGACAAGTTTGCCATCAGCTTGCCGAAAGATGTTTGTATAAAGTTTTGCTCCAGAGGCTTCCACAGAGTTCTGTACTTTAATAAATAGTACCAAGTTAATACACATTGTGATAATGACTGTAGTAACTAATACAGATGAGAACACTAATGGTAGAGGTATATTTTCTTATGTGGATTATGTTGTACAGGCCAAAATTTATAATAGGAAGATACTATATTTCCTTGGAACTCAGGATCTCAAGCTGAAATATTCCTGTTGAGGTTCATGTAAAATTCAGAATAAACTCCGAAAGAACTAAGTGTATGCAGGTATCCGACCTGCAGCATGTTTTTGTTTTTTACAGCCATAATTACAGAGAAGGAATTTATGGCAACAATATCTCACTATATTATCAAAATAGTAAAAGTGAAACATGGCCTGTAAACAATTTTATGGCAATTAAACAGAGAGCGGACAGCCATATAAATAAGTAAGATGAATCTCAAAATAGCACCATGCTGAGTTCATTGCTAGCTTTTTTAATTACTGGCTAACAAGATAAGACAGCAATACAAAAATTATATAAAATTGGGAGCACAATCTTCATTTTTTTGGACTGATAAATGACACTATTACTCAAATAAATACACACACTTCAAAAATGACTTAAAACTCACAGGTTTGGGGGCGAAAGACCTGGCAGTGGGATTGTGCAGCTTTGAAGCAATAATCTGTTTTCAGTGAAGTCAGCTGCTATTACTGTATCTGTCATTCTGAAATGTTGGATGAAATCTAGTGGAAATAATGGTGGCAAGAACCTGAAGTGGTCTGGTGGAGAATGAAGATGTCCAAAGGCAGACCAAGGGGCAAAGCCACCTCATTAATCAATCTGACAGTAGGAAACCAAAAGCTGGAGCCAGTATGCAGACGTTTTGCTTGATGATGTCTTCTTGGAATTTCCCCCTTATGTGCTCTGCTCTATGGTAGCACTTGGATTCAGAGCGAAATCCTAACCTGGAGTTAGGCCAGCACAGTTAGGCTAGCAAAGTTTGGCTGGCACAAGGAACTATGTTCCTTGTTCAGTAAAGTATGTTTGGACCACTCTCGGAGTCAGAGAGGCCAGCACACAGATGTCATCCTCCCTGACTCCGAGAGTGGTCCAAATACGCTTTATGTTGGCTCTTGTGCCAGCCAAACTTTAGTGGCCTAACTGTGGCGGCCTAACTCCAGGTTAGGATTGCACCCTCAGTTACATTGCTGATCATTAAGATTGGTTGTTACACACTGGAATTTGTGTGTAAGTGGTGAGAAGTTAAGGGGCATCACTTGGGCTGGACTAAAAACCTAAGAGCACAATCTGTAGTGTTCAAAGGGCCAGCACATGCAGAGGCGGCTCTACAGGGAGGGCAAAGCTCTAAGTGTTGCAAGACGTCTTACCCTGTCATGTAAATCCCTCCTCTCCCTTGCTGCTGTAGCCAGTAAGCAACGCCAAGATGTTGCTGTTCCCTGTGAGGATTGGCTAAAACGGTGCAGGAGAGGAGTGATTTCCACTGCAAGGTGAGGCTTCTTGCAAAACTTAGAGCTTTGCCCTCCCTTAGATCTGCCTCTGAGCACATGTCCCTTGTGCCAGTCTAGAGCCATCACAAACATGCTGTAAAATGTGTTTCCACCAACCCATAGGAGGGGAGGCCAGCACACAGAAGCGTGCTGGCTTTCCCGCGCCAATGACCAGGGCTAGTTTATTCCCTGGTTGGGGAAAAGGCAGAACAGGGCTAAGGGAGGGTGGGGATGGGCAGACAGGTGGGTGGACTGGCCCAGGGAGGGGGGTGGAGCTAGGATCTGGCACTTGGGCCAGATCCTAACCCATTGCCTCGGCACAGTTGGCCTGGGCTGTTCGGCTTTGCACCGCCAATTTCAGCAACGCAACTCTGAGTAGACCCCATTCGGGACACTGCACATTACCAGGGGAAAGGGTGCTCGCTTCCCCTTCCTCCGTTGCACTGTAGCCAGTCCCAATGGGCTGGATATGGGGCAGGATATGCATCTGGGACAGGCCTATTGGCCTGCCTGTTCCAGCTCAGGGTTAAGATTGCCCTCTTAGAGGCCCCAAGCACTGAAAAGATTATGGTTTCCCCACCTCATCCTCTGCGGTGGGTCATGACTCTCCTAGTGGTGCTGGGTGCCTCTCCCGCCCCTGTAACCCACTCTACAGGCCTCAGAATGGCCCCCGAAAGCCATTATAAGCCACTTCCAGTTCTTTAAAGTATTTTCTTGCGCCATTTGGTGCTTTTCCAGACTTTGGGTTCACTGGTTTTTTTTTTTTACTTTGGTTTTTTACCATGGTCAATGGTAAATCTAGCACTGGGGAAAAAAAAAACTCTGTGATGCTCTCTTGAGGCCCCTTGAGGCCCTAAGCATATGATTACTTTGCTAAGTGGTTAATCCAAGGCTGGGTAGCATTTCATTTCTACTAGGGAAGGGAATGAGAGCAAGAGAGAGCATCAATGATGTCCTAGTAGTACCTGTTTATTTACAATATAACAGCAGGCATAATTGAGGTAAACTGACACCTGATTGGCTACCAGTGGTTGGCTACCCAACCACTGATCCTGCTTTTCGTCCCCAAAGCATCAGTGTGCAACTGCTCCCCTCCCCACCCATAGTTCCTCAAACCTGTCTCCAATCCAACTGTGCTCACAATTCTCTCTGATTCTCTCTGTCTCTGCCCAGGTTCAACCTGCTATTGCCTTCGGTTCTGGCATCTGGCAAGTAGATTGGCCATAAGGAAAACATCCCAGAAATGTGTTTATTTAAACAGTAACTGTTACAAAAGAACAATGGCCTCCAAGGCTGTGCCCTAATTTTTAGCTAAGGACTCCCTGCTCTGCCTTGGTGTCCAAACTGCTAAATTGTTTCTTAAAGTGGAAAAAGTGTAGAAGAGAGCGACCAAAAGGATTACTGGGCTGGGGCACCTCCCTTATGAGGAAAGGCTTTAGAAAAAAGATGCCTGAGGGGGGACATGATTGAGACATAACAAAATTATGCAGGGGGTGGATGGAGTGGATAGAGGGATGCTCTTTTCCCTCTCACACAACACCAGAACCAGGGGACTTCCACTAAAATTAAATGTTGGGAGAGTTAGAATAGATAAAATAAAATACTTTTTAACCCATCATATAATTAGTCTTTGGAGCTCCTTGCCACAGGATGCGGTGATGGTGTCTGGCCTAGATGCCTTTAAAAGGGGGATTGGACAGATTTATAGAAGAAAAGTCCATCACGGATTACAAGCCGTAAGGGGTATGGCCAGCTTCCTAGTTTTCGAAGTAGGCTGCCTCAGAATGCCAGACGCAGGGAGGTGGCAATGAGATGCAAGTGTCTTGTTGTCTTGTGTGCTTCCTGGGCCTGGGGCATCTGGTGGGCCACTGTGAGAAACAGAAAGCAGGATTAGATGGGCCTTTGGCCTGATCCCACAGGGCTCTTCTTATCTTCCTGTGTTCTTTTTCTCCTATCCTAAATGCTGATCAGTGTGACATTCCACAGGATGGAAAAGATCCCAAGCCATTAACAGCCCAACCCAAATTAACAGTACCAACAGCTTAATAGAGGTTCTGCTGCCATAAACGATCATGTGGTGATGCATGCAATGTGCTTCTTTTGGAACCATTTTGGACCTGTAACTGCAAGTGATGTTGATGTTGGTGACTATCATTGTCTTGGTAGCTACCGCTACCAGTTCCTTGCAGGACTGTAGGTGGAATGGGGGCTGGGCAGAGGAATGGAAAGGGAGGGAGGGGGGACAAATGGGGGACTGTCTAGGCAGGAAGGGGGAGGGAGGAGGAGGGTGGTTCCCTGTGGCACTGGCATGTGTCGATATCATCTTCCTGTTTGCCCTTCCCTGTCCCTCACTCTCCTTGCACTTGTGCCAGCAAAATAGCTGTCATCGATCCAAGGAGACCAGTTGTGGGAGGTTTCCCTAAGGGAGTGACCATTCTCTTACCTTGAGAAGGTTGTGGCTACTGACGCCCCCCCCCCCCCCACTATAGGATGCAGTTCATGCCCTGTTGACATGGCTGCATCAGCACTGGGGAAATGCTTTAGGACGGGTCCCTAACAACCATAGGCCTCTCTGGCTGTTAAGTCACTCGCGTTCAGAGCACTAAACTCCATGGCAGCTTAGCTTTACATAGAAAACGTCAGCCACTAAAGTTTTGATGGTGCAAAGATTCTGATGGTGCAAAGCAGAGCTGCGTGCAGAGAATGCGAGAACTGAGGCAGCTTGTAAGTACAAGCTTCTCAAACTGCTCTGACTCCACTGCAGTTTATCCTTGTTTACTCACTCATGGCATTGGAGAGCAAAGGGAGAACAGCCCATTTTTTAGACTGTAAACCTGTGGAGAGTCAATATGTTCTAAGTATTCAGAAGCCAGTCTCATTGAGGTCAAGGGGACTTCCTCACAGGCTGGGGCATAGCATGCCTTGCCCACACTGGGGGCAAGGCACATGTTGCACTCCCACGCCACAACGTTATGGTGCCTCACATCATGATGTCACGCGTGGGATTTTCAAATCCCCTGGGCAGCAGCAGTGAATTTGCCCTACGCACCCACTCACTTCCCAAGCCGAGAAGCAGAAGGGGGCACCTAGTGTATTGTATGATCGCTGGCACAGCCTGGACAAAAACATCTGGGCCGTGTCAGCGAGGGTGCCAGGTACCAGGTGCTCCTGTTTGCTTCCCAAGCCAGGTGGAATGGAAGTGCCTGGGACTTCGCTGCCACTGCCACTGGAGCAAATTTGCACCCCTAAGAATTTTGTGCCCAAGGCAACACCCCCCTGGCCCCTCCATGTGACACCTCTTTTCCCAGGTATGTGTGTATAGGAGTCTTAATGATCAGCAGTACTAGATTATTAATCAACTGTAGCAGTGGCTCCCAAAGTCCTACTTGGACTTTGGAGTCTGCTCTTTCCCAGGTCGGGATTGTTGAGCCAGTTCTCCAGCTCCTGTTCCCTGCTAGCTTTAACCTCTTGCAACCAGTGTCCCAGCCCATTAACCCTTAGAGGGGAGGAAGATGCTTGGTACTCCTGAAAGGCCCCTAACAGTCCAATGAGCATTAATAAATTGGCGTTGGGCTAGGAGGGTCATGGGAATTGCCCAGTAAGGGTGATTGCTAGAGTCTCTTCTGCCACTAGCGACATGAATCATAAAGACTCAGCACTACCCACTTTTTTAAAGGGGGAGGAAATAGTTATTTTTTTCAGAAGGAGTTATCCTTTTCTATGGCCCAAGGCCTTTTCATGTCCTGCGTGTGTGTGTGTGTGTGTGTGTGTGTGTGTGTGTGTGTGTGTGTGTGTCTCCCCATTAGAATTTGCACTTTGGAAATAAGCAATAATTATGATGATTAGCAGGTGATTCATGTATTGCACAAAGGCTGCTCTCAGAGATAAAAGAAAAAAAGTACAGTGTAAATAGATTTCTGCTCATGAATCACTTTTCTGGACTGAGTCTGTGTGGGCAAAAGGGGACATCAGTAATGAATCCTGCACCCAAAGTCACTCATTCCCAAAATACTCCTGTACTTTATGCAAAGGAAATGCTGCCTCCATTTATGCTACCATCTCTGACACATGATAATGATAATGTGTGATAATACAGGTGCACTCTGCAGGCGGGTCCTTTTGTGATCGAGAGAAAATCCCTGTTGGGCAACTGAAGCCCAGAGCATAAGGAATGGAGCCGCTGTCAGCTGGCTCAGGACAAGCAGAGGTGCTGAGCGCTTGCAGGATCGGGGACCTGTAGGCCTGTCAGGATGGGCTTATGCAGCCAGGCCAGGAGAAAGGGGTGGAGCATGGAGGTGGGGAGGCACCATATAAGCCCAGGTGATGGTGCCAATCTGGAGGAGGCAGGTTGACAGGTAGGATGCTGGCCAGCCAGTGAACCTGAGCAAGACTGCTGGTACGGAGGAGGTCCAGTGGGTGAAGGAACCCCTTCCCTCTGCCGAAAGGCTACCCTTGACAGGCTGGGAAGTTGGAGGGAGCCTGGCCACATCCTTCTTCAGCTCCTGTAGTGACCTACTGCGGTACCCCAATATTGGGCGCCTGGGGGTAGCGGCCCCTTCCTCAGCAGCACTGACAATGCACATCAAAAGAACCTCTCTAAATAAAATATGAAGCCTCCCATATAGGGGAGAAGGCATGGAGAGTTCTTTAGTGGCCTCACACAACCATACCCTTATGTTAAATTCACCTTTCCCACCCCTTCAGACTTGTGTAAACATGTGTAAAATGAATGTATTTGTGTGTGTGTGTGTGTGTGTGAGTGAGTGAGTGAGTGAGAGAGTGAGAGAGAGAGAGAGAGAGAGAGAGAGAGAGAGAGAGAGAGAGAGCTTACTCATAAAATGCATCCAATCTACTTGATCAAAGTACTTAATCAAAAGTCAAAACAGAGCTCTGAAAATGCAGAAGTTTCCTGGCATGGACAAATCCTTAAACATGTACAGTGGAACAGGTACTTTATAGCTGGCTGTGTCCAACCTTCAGCTGAATATAGGCCTGGGATGAGGATAGCTTGCACGGTCCTGTTCCTCCACCTGCATTTGGTCTACCAATCACACTTTGAAGGTCTAAAGGAGACTTGAGGGTTCCACTTTAACCAGCAGGTTAATTGGTGCCATCAGCTTTGTTTCCTCTGATCCAAATTTAAATCCAGGATCAAGGCCTGTGACCAGAGGCATGGTGCCCCTGCGGCATGGTGGTGCGCCTGCCACGGGTGCTGCCGAGAGGGCTGGGGATGTCGGCGGGAAAAGCTGGCGTAGAGCTGGGCCCTCCCTCCCTCCCTCCCTCGCTTATTGGAGCAATTCTGGAAGCGCGGCGAGGCTGTGTGGAGGGTGCGGTGGCATCTCTTGTCACCCTCCTGCCCTGGGCGCAGTCGGAGCCTGCTCCTGCTCTGCCTGTAACATATGAGTCATGCCATTCCCTGTGCTCGATCCTTTCCGGTGCTGATGCGGCTGTGGCAAGTGGGCATGTGCAGCATCCTCTGGTGGGTAGAGACAATCCCAGAAGCCTCTTCAAGCTAAGGGTACGCTTCTTCCCTTACTGTAGGGCTGAATTGCAGCTATATCAGCCCTGGGCCTCAAAGGCAATATCCTTCCCCTCTGCTTCACAGAAGCTGAAGGCCAAAATCACAGCTTCCCATTTCCTTTATTAAAAGCGACTTTCACTGCAGACACAAATTTACAACAGCACGTTGCAATGTTGCCATTCTCTATTTGTTTTTATTAGTGTAAATTAGATACATCAAGGTAAATCACAATGCTGGCTTACCGAATACATTTGTGCAGGAGAAAAATCAATAACTTTCTAATGGCCTGTTAACTCCTTATTACTTGTTCAATGCCTTTAATTTTGAAATTCTGTTGTGCTCCCACCATTGATAGTTTAAAGTGGCTCACAAAACCTTCAAGCACCATTTTGATTCATGTGCAACTGACGCTGGTTGGAGGCCTCTGCTCAATGCCTTCGGGGCATAGGAACTTCAAAGCAGTTTTTCTTTATACGCCCATAATGGAATTTATTTATTTATTTAATTTATACCCCGCCTTTCTGCCCATAGACATGCAAGGCGGCTTACAACAAAAAAACAGTAATACAATAAAATTTACAACATTAAAAAGCAATAATTTAAAAACAATATTAAAACAGTTAAAATTTAAAACAGAATTTAAAACAACAAGCCCCGTGGATCATAAAATATAAGCAAGAGTATAAAAATCAGCCAGCCTGTCAATTAAAATCTTTTCGAAATAAAATGGTCTTCAGCCCCCGCCGGAATGTGGCCAAAGAGGGAGCAGTTCTCAATTCTAAGGGGAGGGTATTCCAAAGTTGGGGGGGCCACCACCGAGAAGCCCTCTTCCTGGCTGCCACCCCTCTCACCTCTCCTGGTGGCGGCACAGCCAAAAGGGCCCCCCCCAGGTGATCTGAGAGCATGGGCAGGATTATATGGGAGGAGGCAGTTGGGAGGAATTGATATGGGAGGAACTGATAGTAGATATCGTCTACCCATTGCCACCTTTGGTTGAATGTTATGAATGAATGAATGTTATCCCCCCCCCATACAATAACATCTGGCTGTTTAAAATTGAAATGTGACATTTCATTGAAACCACAGCCACACGCACATCAACTTTCAACCATCAACTTTCCAGCTCATTTTTTTTTTTGCCGACTTCTCATTTTATTTTTTTCACAGATTTCATGGCTTCTGTTTGTTTTATTTTTATTTGTTTGGAAAACTGAGAATTACGGAAAGTGGTGTTATGTGTTTTTATTTCATTTTCACCAAAAAAACTAGACCTCTAACTTAAAGGTATAGGCACTCTGTCCCAGTTTGGATCTGGTAACCCTATCGGAATATGAGGTTCTAAGCCCAGGGTGTGTGTGTGTGTGTGTGTGTGTGTGTGTGTGTGTGTGTGTGTTTCCCATACAATTGAGGATGAGACCAGTTCCAGGTCCATTGGCTTATGCCTGGATTGAGTTTAATCACAAGTGGTGGTGAGAACCATTGGAAATATGACATTTTCCTTTGTTTTACAAGGCTTTCCCCCCACCCCAAATTTAGAGATCTCTAGGAGGTGGCTATGGTCACCAGTTACCAAATATGTTGTCTCAGCAAAATTTGGAGCTGGTGGACTTCCTCTGAATTTTGGAGGCCTGAAAACTCAAATTGCATAAATCATTCAGTTTTGGTGTACTGAATTCCATGAAGTGATAATTAATTAAGAGGTGTGTGTGACTATCTGGTTCCATCAAAAGTGTGGCCTTCCTGGCCTGAGGATTTGTGGCTTTTTGCCATCAATCCTGTAAATGACTGTTACTTTGCTCTCTCCGCTCTCCAGAGAAACACTTAGCACCAAGTTCATTTGCATAGATGTACGTCTCCCGCACAGCTCAAATTAAAGTAAATTAACAAGAATAAAGTACCAGATAAGAACATACAGCCAGGATGATGTAGTGGTTCAGACTTAGACCTGGAAGACCCAGGTTCATATTCCTGCTCAGCCATGAAGGTTTCTGGGTGACCTTGGGCCAGTTACTCTCTCTCAGCCTCACCTAACTGTTGACAAAGGAAGAGAGGAACTGTGCACACCATCCTGAGCTCCTTGGATGAAGGGTAATATAAAAATGTGAAAAAATAAAATATTGACCACATCTCATAAGCCCTGTGCAATGGAACTTGATTCTCAGCAGGCATGCTTAGGATCGTTGATAATCTCTTTCTGAGCCTGTTTGAACTTTTCTCCAGAAACATCTAACAGCTTTTTCTTGTTCTATATGTTGATACTTGCATCTGTCTCTAATCTCATGTTTTGTACATATGTGGTAATCGTTGATGGTGCAAAGCCTGAGTTTTTGAAGTCTGAGCTTATTTTTTAAAATGGAAACGATAAAAGTAACTTTTAGATTAAATCATAAGAGGAGTATGCTAATATTGGAAGCGGCTTTCTTCTCGAAGCACTTTCCTCGTACCATTAAGAAACTCTTTGAAATGAAATGCTGGTTGAAATAGCTGTTCTAATATATGGGGTTTTAATACCATAAGTCTTCCTAGTGGCCATCTGAGGATTTGAACTTCTTTGAAAAAAGACAGCTGGAGTTATTCTTGGATGTGTGTTGCAGAAGTTTTGTGCAGTGTGTGCGTGTGTGCGCACGCGTGCCTGCGCGCATGTGTGTGTGTGCATTTCTACATAGCCGAAGGTCATTTTGAAAGGGAAAGTGGATAGGAAATGCAAACAAACAGAGATCAGTGAAGGTGTATGTAGAAAGAGTCCAAAATCACCACTACCTTTATCGAAAAGAAAGCCCAATCAATGCTGTGTGATGCTGGGTCAGGCATTCTTTCACATAATCTCATCTGGGAGTTGTTGTCCAGGGACTGTGACCACGTATTTTAGTGGCCTTTAACTCATTGAGAGCTGGGCCCACCTCAAATTGCAAGTTCCAACACGGGATCCACCTTTGGCTGGCCAGCAAGAGAGGAGATGGATGGATGAATGGCCATGGGTCCTCTCCTTTTTCTGCCCAAAGGCAGGCAGTGTGTAGTGTCACTGTGAGCGCAATCCTAACCTGGAGTTATGCCGGCACAGTTAGGCCAGCAAAGTTTGGCTGGCACAAGGGACACCATAAAATATGTTTGGACCACTCTTGAAGTCAGGGAGGATGGCGCACATCTGTGTGCTGGCTTCTCTGACTCCAAGAGTGGTCCAAACATGCTTTAAGGTGGTCCTTGTGCCAGCCAAACTTTGCTGGCCTAACTGTGCTGGCATAACTCCAGGTTAGGTTTGCGCTCTGTGTTATTCTACCCCTTCTTCCCTTCCAGGTAATGTAGAAGGAGAGGAAGGGCAAAAAGTGGAATGGGGACAGTGTGTGCTCAGTGTTGAAAGATGAACGGGAGAGGAAAAAAGGAAACATGGTGAGATGAAGAAGGGAACAGAGGGGGTGCTAGCAAAAGAGAGTAGGAAGAGACTGAGGTTTAGGGGATTTGGTCACAGCAATCACTGAGAGTCAAAGCCTGCAATCCTATACATGCTTTCCTGGGAGTAAGCCCACTGAACACAATGGGACTAACTTCTGAGTAGACATACATAGGATTGTGCTTAAAGTCTCCAGGGGAATTTCCATCATCTAGCGACTGCTCCAACCTAGGAGGTCTGAGTCTTGCAACAAAAAGGGGGGGGCAGAACCCCCATGACCCATGTGAGATTGTGTGATGAGTCCCAACTTCTGGGTCTTAACAATTTGAAGACCATGGATTTATGCTACGTTGTAGTGAGCCCTGATAGGTACACAGCCAAACAGTTAATGAGGTTTCCTGGGTAGTGTTTTTTCTTACTGAGCCCAGTCAGCAGAGGAGTTTGGTGAGGCAATGCAATGAAATTGGTTGCACCTGTGTGTTCAGTTATTTTGGTGTGTTACACATGCCCCTTAACACACCATTGCTTCTTATTGGAAAGATTCAGAACAGGTAGTGATGAATCCAAACAATCAGTGAGCATAATGCTTTGCATAGAAGCGAGGTCCCTGTCCAAAGGCACTTACAAATCTAAATTCCCTGTACCCATTAGCCAAATTAGGTATGAACTCTCTCACTTTCTGAGCTCAATCCTAACCTGGAGTTAGGCCAGCGCATGTTAGGCCAGCAAAGTTTGGCTGGCACAAGTGCCACCGTAAAGTGCATTCGAACCATGCTCATAGTCAGAGAGACCAGCACACAGACATGCGTTATCCTCCCTGACTGCGAGAGGTCCAAACGTGCTTTATGGTGGCCCTTGTGCCAATCTAACTCAATGTTAGGATTGTGTTCTCTCTCTCCCCCCTTCTCTCTGTGGTCTTTTAAACATTAAATATCATGTATGAGGGCCTTGCTCTTCATCAGGAATATGGCATGATAGTTTTAAGTCTTCATATCTGCCACAGTCCTTTTTGAGCAAACAGGAGGAGTATTGGATCTGTAATCTTGGCGGTGGGGGGGGGGGATGAAGGTTGCAGCACCCCCACTTTTTTGAGACAAAAACCGTCCCTGAGAAGAAATGCTATTCCTCTGAGCTAAGAGTCCAAACCAATTGACATTTTGGCTCAGCTGTAAGATTACCTAGTTTAATTAAAATGTTATGATTTGCTCCAACGCTGTGGGAAGATAAAATTTCTTATAGCATACTAAAGAGGTTATGATGTGAACCTTGGGAAATAGCATTTGACATGAAAATGCTTGTACGTGGAGCATCGGAACGGTTAGTGCATTTCAAACATTTCACAACTCATATCCCTGATTGGCTTTTGACAAATATCAAATGTGTACTGCGTTACTGCAAAGAAACATTTTCTGTGCATGCAGTAAATCTACCAGTATGTACCAAACCCTATTGCAAGAAGCATCCTATGCACGCTGAAGGTGTACTTTGAGTCAGATGTCACTAGGATTTATCCAAGAGTTTCTTTTTAGTCTTACGACTCCGGGCAAAACTATATGTTACGTTGAGAGCATCATTACCTCTGATGTGCTTAACTTTTTCATACTGTTGTTGTTGGGTTTCCTGTTGAAGAAACAGCAACTGGAGTGGCCCAGCCCCAACTGAGTCTTTGGTGGTGCAAGAGGTATTTATTTCTCTGGAGATGTGTATCCTACCTTTCTATTAGTATTGCCAACGATCCTGGACTGACCTGCAGTCTCCAGGAATCAGCATCAGGTGTCTGCTGAAGCAATCCTAGAGATTTTAACAAGGCCTCCTTGTTTTAATGCTATGTCACAGGAAAATAAATATCAAGGCAGGTCACAGTATAACAAAATACAGTTATATAATGATAGGCAGGTCTGCATTATCTGCAGGGAACCTAATCTGTTCCAGGAAGCCCTGCGGATAACCACAGATACTGGTTTTTTTGGGGGGGCCCCACCCTACGCTCTCATCCTATGTACACACACACATACGCACACGCATGCGTGCACGCACAATCAATTTCAAAACAACCATGTCATGGATAGGCAATATTATGTTGCACCACGGACGCTTGGCAAAATGATTGGACTGGCATGCCTACTCAAAAGTAAGCCCTGTTGAATTAAACAGGTCTTACTCTCAAGTAAGTGCAGATAGGATTGAAATAGTGGAAAATACGTTACTTGATATACACACACAGGCTGCAATCCTATGCACAATTTCCTGGGAGTAAGCTCTATTGAACTCAATGAGACTTACTGCTGAGTAGACATGCAAAGGATTGTGTGTGCGCGCGCATGCACACACACACACACGGGGGGGGGGGAGAGCGAGCAATCCTGGGAACCATTTTTTTCTCCTGCAACAAATAATTCTAGTTTGAATATTGCCCACTTTTACTACATGGGTCTCCTCAGCTCTGCACCTGCTCAATAGTTGGCACAGCTTTGAAGAGGCCCATTGGGAGCTCTGGGGCTTTACACGGAGTAAGGGAACAGATATTCCCCTGAAGAGGCCCTGGTGGCTGCCCCAGCACCATACGATACAGTGGCGGCCATTTTGATGCTGCTGCAGGATTGGAATGTAAAGGTCATCACCATCATAAGGCCCTCCCCCCCCCTGCGGCAGCCCTTATCTGGACTGTGTCCAGATCTGGTGTGTCTGAAAATGAAACTTATCAATTCTAATCACGTGCTTAAAGTAATGTGCCATTTGGTTCTCTTCTTTGGAACAGGTTATTAGTCGCAGCACTGATGTCTTTTGACGCATGTGCAGATTGCCTTTCCCTCATTCCTGAGGAGTAACTCCTAGACAGACCAGCCACAGGTCTACCTCCCAGCTGAGTTGCTTTAAACTCTACTTGGATTTGTCTCCAGATTTCTCATTTTAAGAATTAAATCTCCATGCCTGAAATTTTTTTGCCCAGACAAATTGAAAATAAAACATGATCATTGAGATTTATTATGCTTATGCAGTTAAAATAATTGAGTGGAAAAACCTGGGAAAAGATTAACAGTCTGCAGTGCAGATCTCCAATCTGAATCAGCTTCCATTAAATAATAGCTGACCTTACTGGAATGAGCCAGATGTTGGTATCACATTTTTGTGTGTCATTATTTATGAGCACTGTCCTCATTCTCTCATAAGTACTTACCCAGAACCTTCTGTTTACTAGTAAGCTAGGCTCCCTCGATAAGGACGTAAATAAATTAGTCATAGGTTTTAAAGTCTCACAAAAGCTTAGCTGTACGACAATTGGATTCTCAATATGGTTTTATGATGCTGTTACATTGAAAAGTGCATTTCATAAACAGCCAGACTTTGGTCTAAGATTTTGGTCTAAACCACTAAACAATAATAGATTGACACGCTTCTGACTCAAACTTACAAGTGTATTGCCAGTGCAAGGAATGGCAATCATGATGTTGTTGGTAGGCCATATCATGCCTTTCCTTTTTGTTTCCCAGTTTTTATAGCTCCTGTCAGTAAGCAAAGTTCTAAGAGGGGAACGTATATTGCTATTAAATTTGTATCCTTTTCCAAGAGGTTTAGGGTGATTAGCACGCATAAGGATTATTCAATTTTTATCCATTGTATTGAGCAGCTAGCCCAATACCACCCAGTAACTAGGTTTCTGCAGTCTAGCTAGATGTCAATACCCACTACATATTAGAGGCGCAATCCTAACCTTGAGTTAGGCTGGCGCAAGTTAAGCCAGCCAAGGGCCACCAGAAAGAGCCTTTGGACCACTCTCGGGGTCAGGGAGGACGGGGCATGTCTGTATGCTGGCCTCTGACTCCGAGGGTGGTCTAAACATGCTTTATGGTGTCCCTCGGGCCAGCCAAACTTTGCTGGCCTAACTGTGCTGGCCCAACTCCAGGTTAGGATTGCGCTCTGGGTCTCAGTCAGGGTGACCAGATACAGACAGGAACAGTGCCTATACCATTAACCATTATATAGAAGAAGAAATTTTGGCAGGTGCAGCTCAACATAGAAGATTTTAAAAAAAAAACAGCACCTGCAAAAATCCCCTCTTCTCTACAATGGTTAAAAGGTATAGGCACCATTGTATCTGGTCATCCTGGTCTCAGTTCAAGTTCCCAATCCAGTTCTGTGTGTATATTCCAGTGTGTCTTTTGAGTAAGGGTGGTGAGCCAGGTTGGGCTTACACCCATCAGAGGGCCTACCTGGCCAGTTTGAACCTGAACCCTCAGTACTGGGGGCGGTGGAAGCACCTAATGTGTAATAGGGGCAGGTGGAGGGTACCACAGGAAGCCCAATGCAGGCCATTGCGACAGTCTGGCATTGCACTCGCGCTGACCAAGAGCCTCTGCATAAGCATGTGTCCTATTCATGTTAGGACTAAGTCAGATGCTATTGGAGCAGAATGGCAGCCACTGTGTGGTCTGTAGCCAAGTAGTCAATGATGAGGTTTCTTCCTATGCTTGCTGCTGGTTATCAGGGCAGGTGATCTGCGCAATGGAAGAATGTAAATCATTTGCACAAGCTCCATCTTTTACTTCCCCTTAGATGCATTACCGGAATAGCAAATGGGATTAAATCCAAGGAAAGGAGTAGCCGTGCCAGTCTGATAATGTATGAATTGCATTGCGGTATAGGGAGTAGCACTCTTAAGCAAATTTGTTTATTTTGTTTAAAACACTTTCAAACACTTTTATATCCCACCTTTATATTTTCTATTTCTACAACTAAAGAATAAAGGTGACTCAGGAAGTCCGTCTGAATCTGCAACAACAATTGCCAGCAATAACTGGGAATGGCCAACACCCCAATCCATTAGGATGGGATTGGGCTGTAACAGCACAATCCTAACCTGGCGTTATGCCGGCGCAATGCTCTTGCATTGGACCAGTGCTGTTGCAAATGCCCTCTAAGGTGTATCTGGATTTGGTTACTGGGCTGCGCAAGCAGTAGTGCTGGCATACAAGCGCAGCCACACCCATCCGATTGAGCTGGTTGAGCACCGGCTTAGCTCTTCTCACGCCGAGGGCGTGCCAGAGGCAGGCAGGTGGTGTAACAGAGCAGTGCTGTGGGCACAGAGGGGGGTGGAGATGGGACACGGCTGGTGGGCCATTTCCAAAGTCCTGTTCCCGGGGTGGCTGGGCCCGATTCAGGCTGCTCCTGGCCATGCGGACTTGCACCTGCTATTTTGCTGGTGCAGATCTGCGCAGCCCCATAGGGTTGGCTGGCAGAGACGCACGGAGCGCCAAGTGCGCCCGGGGCAGGGCAATGTAGCCGCACCCCCCGTGCATTGCCCCACCCCCATGCGTCGCCCAGCCATGCCTCCCTGCACCCAGGATCGCTCCATTTCGGAGAGATATGGGAGTAGGGGAGGGCAGGCGGGCCAAAAAGCACGCTGGTTGCTCCGCACAATGGTGCCTCGCCGCTGCCGCGGCCCATTACTCTCGCCACCCCCTGCTACACCCTTCCTCTGCCTCTGCTGGCTGGGGCTCACCCTGGGGCAAGACATGTCTCGTAGCAGCCATCTCCCTCTCTGTTTCATTATTCCCCCCTCCAATGCCCACCCCCACACTAATTTACCAGCACCAGGGGACTCAGACAAGATACTGCTGTGCAGCTGGCACCACTTGCTATTATTTGTGACAGCAGCCCGGTAATGAGCATTGTTTTTTGTGATGCTGCAAACCACACTGTGCTGCCAGAGTGCAAATTTCGGCAGTGCAATTAGGAGAATAGGATTGGGCTCTTTTTGCAACGGTTGAAGTGGCCTCTAGACCATGCAAGTATATGCCACAATCAATTGCTTTAAGATGCTGCATTTGCTTTGTTGCATTTTTCTGCTCTGGTAAGATTTCTTTCTGGTTTTTAAACCATTCTTGAGGCAATCTTCAGGTTTCTAACTCTTGCAGAAAATCTTGTCTTCATATAAACACTTGAAAAGATTTCCAGACTACGCAAAGAAGATGGGAAAAGACACCGATAAAAGACCTTAGAATTTTTCTCGGTCAACATAAGTTTTTATGAATCTTGTATGTGTGTATTTTAGGTATGCTTTAATTCATGCAAATACAGCTGTGAGGGATCATTTTATTAGAAGCACTTAGCATTTACTGTGTATAACTTTTCACGATAGAATGAAAGCCATTAGTAAGAAAAAAACCACTATATATCCTTTTGCCATCTCTGGTCTGTAACTAATGGTCCTTCTCCTTATAGAGCATTTCTTCTATTTAACATGGCAGTAAAAATGCTTTCTAGATGACAAAGGAAAAAGGTACAATGATATGCACCCAGTTTCTCATGAGATTCTTGTGTAAAGCAAGTTCCTGTTCCACTCATGTTGTTGCTTTTCAAGTGAAACTGATATTTGTTTGAGATAGATTTGTTGATTGCTGTTTGTTTCTTGCAAGAAGAGGGGAGCTCTGTATGCGAACAGAAGAAGTGACCTGATTGTAAGACAGATGGCTATATTTCTTAATAAGGCAACATTCACAGACATCATGCACATTCCCATTATAGTAATGGGCAGTGGTAATGATGGGGATTTTCGAAAAGGCACAGCGAAAACATTCATTCACGCTTGTGTGAGAATTGAACAGCAACTTCTTTTGTAAACAAGAGTTTCAGATGGTAGGAAAATTAAGAGTGCAATCCTAACCTGGAGTTAGGCTGGCACAGTTAGGCCAGCAAAATTTGGCCAGCACAAGGGCCACTGTAAAGTGCGTTTGGACCACTCTCGGAGTCGGGGGAGATGGCGTGTGTCTGTGTGCTGGCCTCTCTTACTTCGAGAGTGGTCCAGACCTACTTTACTGTGTCCTTTGTGGCGGCCAAACCTCTGCTGGCCTAACTGTGCCGGCCTAACTCCAGGTTAGGATTGCGCTCTAAGTGCACATTCATGTTGCATGCGCCCAGTGATTCCTTTCTTGTGCTCCTTGCTGGACCTCCTTGCTGGCCCTGTGGCACAGAGTTGATAAGACAGCCTGGGGGGATCTTTTTGTCCTGAAAGGTGACATACAAATGATTTTAATATTCAATTTATTTGATGTGAATTGTTCTATTGTGTTCTGTGGCATTTCACCATACTGTGTGGGGGGGTTGCAGGCAGCCTAGGCTTAACCCGTTCTTTGCCAGTAAAGTGCAAACTACCACTTTGTGCTAAAAGAATTCTGTGCAGGCCAGGTAAGATGGCTCTTGATGCATTCTATGGAGTCCCCCCCCCAATAAATATTGGACGTTGTCTCTGTTCTGTACCTTGCAGGGGCAATCTTGGGGAGTGGGGTCAGCTAGCAGGTGCTGCCCCACCAGCAGGTGCTGCCCCCGACTCCCCACTCCCCCAACTAAGCCTTAAGACAAGGCTTACGTAAGTTGGGGATTGCCTATGTCAGTGATTCCCAAACTGTGAGCTATGGCTTTTGGGGAGCAGCAGAATCCATGCAAAAAATGCACCACCCTATACAATGTATAGGATTTTATTCCTAATGGGGAGCCGTGGCCAATGGCCGACAAGGTCAAAGGAGCCGCCAGTTGAAAAAGTTTGGGAACCACTGGCCTATGTCCAGTAGTGTCATTCACAAACGAGCCGCCGGAACGCGAGGCGGGACTTACCGCCTGATTGGCTGGCCGTTTGTGATGTGTCGCTGCCTGCCTGACCACTGCGCGGGCACCCCTGGCTTCAGAGGGGGTGCCCGCTTGCCTGGGGGGCGTGCTGGGTGCCTAGGCAAGCCGCGGAGGGGTGCGCCACCCGGAGGGAGCCCCCGCGGCGGGCGGGCAGGCAGCAACACGTCACGGACTGCCTGTCAATCAAGCCATAAGTCCTGCCTCGCGTTCCGGTGGCTCGTTTGTGAATAACACTACTGCCTATGTCTAGAAAAACACAGTGGCAGAAAGTTGCGTGGCTTTCAATGTGCAGATGAATTTTCTAAAGATCGTTTTGAAAACATAGAAGAAAACAGCGTTGCGGGAAAGATTTTTTTCAAAACCTCTAAACTTTTAACCAAATGTATTCAGCCCACAGGGCAATTTCCGAACAATGTGTAAGAAGTACAGATGGCTTGCGTGGAGAAAAAAAAAATGGAAAAGATGGCATGCAAAACCTGCATGGTTAAATGAAGATGTACACAAATCTTCTGTCGCTGACAAATCATGGCAGTCATGCTTGAATAACGGTAAGACGCCACCAGAAGCCCATTACACCTGGAGAGCCAAAAGTAATAAAAGAGCAAAAGGTGTATACAAAAATCAAACAGCTGAAAAAGAAACAATATTCATGCAATTAAGCACCTAAAAGCAAGGTGGTTGAAGGGTTGACTGCCTCTGCTGTTTTGGAAATGGTCTCTCAATAAAGCTAATTTAATAAAACAGTCTGTCAGATGTGATCCAGTCAGGAGGGAAACCGTAATGAAAAAGACAGCGGGATCTGTGCTGGGGGTACTATGCTACTCCTGATAGTAGAGCGCTATTTTATTTCTTACAAAGTTTGATACTTCCAGCCCAGCAGAAACGAGAGCAAAGGAGTTAACGTTTTAAATAGCTATTTTCAAGACACGGAGAACAATTTAAATAGCAGGCGGACGTATACCCATAGTATTTAGCTTAATGGACAAGTCAGAAATTATAGGCTAGCTATTATTTGCTTTAGAAGGCAGGCATTTCTCAGCTCCAGAAATTTATTTTCTTTTGTATTTTCCATTAGCTGTAATAGGAGACTTCGCTTTCAGAGGAGCAGGAGTGGAGTGGCTGGCAAAGAATTCAAACATTTGACTACCATTTTAACTAGGAGTGAAGCGAATATTTAACATGAACTTAGTGCACACATAAAAACCATGTTTTATTTGGGAAGCTAATGAAAGCAGCATTTCAGTATCTGGTCAGATCAGTGGTGTGATGTTGGATCACACTTGGGATGTTGGGACTACAACTCATCACACTCTTCCTCACCCAACTTTGGACTTTGGCCAGCACAGTTGGGATGATGTAATTCTACCCTATATGTTGGACCGGCTGATCACAGTGTTTGTTCCAGTCTTCAGGTATAACAAAGTAGATCACTGGGAGAGTGGGGGAAGTGGCATATTCATGGTACAGCAGGTAGGGCATTTGCCCTGGGTGCCGCTTGAAGGGTGAGCCTCTGAGCTCTAAAAAGTGACCGTTCCAAGTCACAGTGCACTGTTCTTGTAAGCCCTTGCAAAAACTCAAAGCAGTGACTCAGAAGAGCTCAGAGGGGTCAGATTAATTGCCCCAGTTGCCACTGTGAGTGCCAGCATGCTCTATTCCAAACTGTTGTGTGGTATAACTAAAAAGCAGCACCAAGAACAGGAGTAAAATTGAGGATACTCCCTAAAGCAGTGGTTCCAAAACTGTGGGTCAGAACCCACCAGTGGATTGTGAGCCAGTCCACTGTGGGAAGCACTCAGAGCAGCCATATTGAAAATATGGGAAGATGGAATGCTGGAAAGGGGGAGGGCTTGTTTTGCTTGCGTCAGGGTTGTAAGTAGGCTTTTTTCTTTCTGATTCCTGTTGCTATTGGAAAAGGACTGAGAAATCACCCAATTTCTTGCTCATTCTCAGGAAAGCAGCAGGTTCTAGTGTCACAATGACAGCACGTCTGGCCATGACATCACTCCTGGTGGGTCACAGACATTGTCATTCTAAAAAGTGGGTCCCAGTGCTAAAAAATTTGAGAACCACTGCTCTAAAGCATCTTCTATATGTGTAGTGCCATCTTGAATGCCCACACATTCAAGGTGGCATTGCTGACAGTGCAGTGGGTTGTTGTGGGAGGGAGGGAGGAACTTCAGCTTTGGTCAAACCACTCTGACTGATACCAAAGGACTACCAGTCTTTTGCTTCCAAATCTTTCTCCACTATTCCTTACATGTACAGCTTACTTTTCTCCCAGCATAAAACTCAATACAGCAGATAGGGTTCACTGACAGCCCCCCATCTAGGCATTGACTGCCTGGACCCTGAATTTCAGCACAGTCACTGCATTATGTGTCTTCAGATGCTGCTTTGGGTCAAGGCAATTACACAGCACCCCTAGCACAAAGTGGTCCATCTGATAATACACATGACAGATAGCAGAATCTAGATTCATGCTGTAAAATGGTTTTTCTGCATAATTCACCTTATTACTGCCTAAATAGTCTTTTTTTTAAATAGACAATTTCAGCAATGGGGGTTTAAAAGGAAAAAAAATGAAAATGTGCTTACCTGAATAACAAATGTCAAGCACACCTTTGCAACTCCATAACAGGTCTGGAAAAAAAATTAAGCACTGGGGGTATTGGAAATGAAAGCTAGATGGGCTTATTTTAACCTCAAAGAAAGAAACTCCAACTGTTCACAACAGGGAAAACGTTAACTTGAATAGCATAAAATCCCATAAATATTTACTGAAAGAGAATCTAAACTGAGATATTAATATTTGGCAATTTATATATTTTCGCAGAACCAGAAAGCCTTGTGATCTTCGGGAGTGCGGTTTGAAAGTGGCTAGTGGCGCTTCTTTTCTATTTCAGAACAAGTCTGTGCCTATGGGAGGGAATTGCTCGAGAACAGATCAAGAATCCTGTAAGAGCATTTCCACCTGTTCCTTGTTTCCATGCAACGAACATACACAGCTATACATTTGATACGCCAAACTAAAATGCTTTCCTTAATGTAACATTCCTGATATTGCACTTAACCAGCACTCGAACAGTAGTATTTTGTCCCTGTGAAATTGAGATTGTGCCCATTCTGGTTGTATGGTCTGGGTTCTGGTTCCCATTTTTCCAAGGAAAACAGCTCCTTCTGTCTGACGCAGAAAACCTTTCAATGCTGCTTCGCCCCCCTACGAATCCGGAGTCGCTCCCTTTAACCCTTTGAGTGCCGGCCAACCAAGAAGAAAAGCTCTTTGCAGAAGAATTGGGAGGGGGGAGGAGCGAGAGTGAAGTGGGCGGAGTCAGCCCTAATTTTAACTAGTGGAACTGAGTTCCCTGCGTTCCCCCGCATGACATCACTGGCTGCTCTTTCTGCAATAATGGTCCTCTTTCTGCAATAATGGTCTGGCAACAGAAGTTTCATGGATAGCACTTTCAATGCATTATGTGTAGAAAAGTGCCTTGCATCAAGTCAGACCTTTGATTTTCTTTAACTCTGAACTAGTAGCCAGTCCTCAGATTTTTGGACAGCAGTCTTTCCTAGCCCTGGAACCATCTGCATTTAGATCAGGCACTCTTCCACATTAAGGGTGTAATCCTAACCTGGAGTTAGGCTGGCACAGTTAGGCCAGCAAAGTTTGCCTGGCACAAGGGCCACCGTAAAGCGTGCTTGGACCACTCTCGGAGTCAGGGAGGATGGCGCATGTCTGTGTGCTAGCCTCTCTGACTCAGAGTCGTCCAAACATACTTTACTGTGACTCTGATGCTAGCTAAACTTTGCTGGCCTAACTGTGCTGGCCTAACTCCAGATTAGGATTGCGCTCCGAGATACAATTATATTCTCTCCCATGTGCTTCCCTGCCCAACTGCTTTCTTTTAAAATGTCTGATTTTACTATTCAGTTAAACTCAATGAGAATCCAGACTACATGGTTGAAACTGTCCAATGCTGCAAAACACATACATCTGGCTAAATGCCAGACATATACTAGGTAGTCATGCCCTCAAACAGCTCCTTGGCCACACCCCATGTCTCTCTGCATATTCAGTGAAGAGGCAAATGAAGAACAGGGGAAGAGTTTCTCCCCACATTCTGGAAGCCTGACCACCCAAGGGTCTAAATTGCTGGGAGAAACTCTCTATGCCAGCAATTTTCAAATACTGTGTCATGGCACATTGGTGGGCTGTGAACTGTCCACAGATGTGCTGTGGGAGTTTGGGGAGAGGGAAGTAGCAACTCTACAAAGGGAGGCGGGGTGCTAAGTGTTGCAATTGCAAGGCACCTTACGTTGTCCTGTAAACTGTTCCCTCGCTGTCCAGGCTGCTTACTCAACACAAAGGCATTTACTCCTCATTGTTTCCACTGCCTAGAATGGCTACAATGGCAAGGGAGAGGCGCAGTTTACATGGCAAGGTAAGGCGCCTTGCAAAACCTAGCACCCTACCCTCTCTCTGGATGCTAGGGTCATTTATTAGTGGAGGAGGGTCATTTATTAGTAGGGCTATTGGGGGATGTGGTGTGGCAATGTGGTGGCTGGCAGTGTGGTGTGCCTTGTATGGAATGCCTTGACAATGTTAGAGCCTTGTCAAAATGCTGTGAGATGAAAAAAGGTTTGCAAATTGCTAAGATACATATTTAATGCTTGCCTTTGCACATTAAATTGGGATGTGGTGGCGCAGCAGGTTAAACTGCTAAGCTACTGAGCTTATTGACCGGAAGGTTGGCAGTTCGAGACCATGCAACGGAGTGAGCTCCCGTCGCTTGTCCCAGCTCCTGCAAACCTAACAGTTTGAAAGCACGTAAAAATGCAAGTAGATAAATAAGGACCACTTCGGTGGGAAGGTAACGGCGTTCCGTGTGCCTCAGCGTATAGTCATGCTGGCCACATGACCACAGAAGCTTGTCCTCGGACAAACGCTGGCTCTTCGGCTTAGAAACAGAGATGAGCACTGGCCCCTACAGTTGGTCATGACTAGAGCATTTGGTCGTGGGGAAACCATTACCTTTTACTTTTTTGCACATTAACATGAAATGTGCATTGGGCTTGGAATGTTGCCATGGGGTATGTTGTGCAGGGAAGAGTGGAAATATCCCTCTCCTTGTTTTAGTAGATATGGGGAGAATAACACAGGGTTGCAAATTTAGCCATGGCTAACTTTAGCTTGCTACAGATCAAAATACTAAATGAGCAAAATTGCTAATTAAGAGCCCAATCCTATGCATGCCTACTCAGAAGTAAGCCCCATTACTCGCAGGCAAGTTTGGATAGGATTGCAGTCTAAATTAGACTGCAAGAAGATTTAGTCAAGAGGGTTAATGCCTCCGTTTGCCTGAAGATAAGAGCTGAAGATCTGAAGGTTGCCAGTTCGGGACTACCGGAAGTCTCTGTGAGTGGTAGACCTTGTAATTGCGACTGATTAACAGCTGAGCTGTCTCCGGCTGCCTTGTTTGAGCGGGAGTTGTGCTGAAGTCAGTTGCTTCTCTGGTGGGAGCAGGGAAGCCGCTTATCAGCCAGCAAGAAGACAAACGGGTGGCCAGAAAGAAGGACTAAATCCACAAAGATCCATCTGTATGTGTGTAGTTCTTGGAAGATAGAACATTTCTGTAAAAATTGTAAAAACCTTCAGGTTTCTGAATAAAGTCTGCCTATGTAAAGCACCTTGAGTTATAGTCATTAGAGAAATCTGGTGACCTAAGAAAGGTGGTATATAAATACAAGTATTATTATTATTATTATTATTATTATTATCATCATCATCATCATCATCATCATCATCATCATCATTATTAAATGCATAACTTGGTATATATACTATTTTTACCATTATTATAATAGACACAACAGTTTGCCTGTTAACTATTCCCTATGAACACATTTCCCACAGTACAGCAGTCTCAAAGCATCTTATTTCAATGCTTTTTTTCAAAGAGGTTAGTCATGAAGAAAGCTCTTGTTTTGAGATGCAACAATATTTCCCTCATGTGTAATATTTCCCACCAACTATTCGTAGCTGTGTTTCATGACCGAAGTACCATATTTCCACATTAGAGGAATGGAAGGTTGAAAAGCACAAGTTTCTTTTCTCACAGTATGATTTCCAACTAGTTCTGAACTAGTCAGGCATGGCAAGTTCATTAAAGAAGATTTGAAGTGGAGGAGGGAAATTCTAGCTGATGAAATTGCTTTCTGGAGGAAAAAGTAATAAGCTTCCACTCACTGTTCATATTATGAAGATTATAGAGAGAGGGCAGTTGACTATCACCGCTTCCCTTTGCAATGTACAAAGAAGTCACTACTTTCCAATAATGATAGTTAAAAAGCAAATGAATGAACAATGTTGGCAAATGCCATATAGGAAATAAGGATTTAATCAGGGATGGGAATTTGAGTTGCAAGACTCAGATTTAAGTCACAAAAATGGCAGTTTTTTGCAACTTATATTGAACTCGAGTCACAGACATCACTAACTGAGGCGCAGTAGCGCCAACTCCATGGGTGCCAGTATGCTGTTGGCACACACAATAATTTTCTGGGGGTGCTCAGCACCCCCAATGTTGGGCACTGGGCCAGGCACTTGCTTTGTAAGGCAGTAGTAGTAGTTCAGGAGGTGGAGCTGGGGGCTTGAGGGGAGGAGGAAAGTTGCTCACATACTTTTTTTCTCCCATGTTGCCCCAGAAGAACTCATGGGCAATCCGAAAGCCGTCTTTCAGACTGACGTTTCTTGAAATGACTTGGGACATGAGTCAAAATGACTCAAAATTTTTCCACGAGTTGAGTTGTGACGATGCGTGCTATGACTCGAGACTTGACTCATGAATTGTGACTCCAGCACATTCCTGGATTTAATAATATTTAAAATTTGGATGAGGACTTTCAGGGTGTACAAATTGCATGTATTACCTTGATATAATTGTGACAAAAACTCCCACATTGCAAATGGGGAACTGGGGCTGAGAGGGTGTGGCTTTCCCAGGCCCACTTAGTGAGTTCATGGCAGAAGCAAGGTTCAAATTGACGAAGTCCTGATCTGCATCTCAGCCTTTTAGCCACTACACCAGTCTGTCTTAACTTTGTAAAAGCCCAAGGAATGTTTTATGAAATCAAAACATGGTGGTATCAACTTTTAGTAATTCTGATCCCTCAAAATGAGATTTCAAAGACTGTTCTATCAGCAATGTCCAATGCCAATAGCTGGTCACTGAAAGCTGGTCAATTTCTCACCAAAATTGGTTTCATGTTCTTAGTGGACCTCTGTAACCTAGTCTCTCTCACTGCAAAGCACATTTGGACCACTCTCGGAGTCAGAGAGGATGGCGCATGTCTGTGCTCTGGCCTCGCTGACTCTGAGAGTGGTCCAAACATACTTTACGGTGTTCCTTGTGCCAGCCAAACTTTGCTGGCCAAGCTGTGCCCAAATAACTCCAGGTTAGGATTGTGCCCTCAATCATTTTAAAATTCATGCAAGGGAACAACACCAGGAGTGGCCCTGAGACATGTCACATTTCTGTATTCCAGGCATCTTCACACAGTAACGTAAAGTGGGATTGGAATTATTTTACCACAGCTTTAATTTTCTTAAAAACAGTAGACCAAAGATTGCCAGCATCTTGATACAGTTTTCAGATATCCCAACAGCATTTCATAAGATGATAGTGGTTATGCTAGTTTATGAGACGAAGAGAAATTCACAATCCAAATCAGGTTAATTGCTTCACTAAGACCAATCAAAAAGGAACAGATTATCAGATAACCATCTTTCCAGTTTTATAGGACTTTTAAGGCAGATGGTAAACAAAAGGACCCAGCAGGGAAAAAGGGAAAGCATTTTGTAAGAGGCCCAGCACTCCTTGGCTTGTAAAATCTAGAGTTTGGAGACTTGCTTGCAGGCTTGAATCAGCCTCTGAAAGGTGTGAGCCAATTTCAACACACACACACACACAGAGAGAGAGAGAGAGAGAGAGAGAGAGAGAGAGAGAGGGCTGCATAGACCAAAGAAGTTTAAAAAGAAAAACAGTTGAAGGCCTATTTCAAGAGATATAAAAGCTGTAACTTAACTCAGACCAGTCCTCAGTACAAACTCAATTCTAGGTGTAGACTAGGAAACATCAGAATAACTTAACATTTGCAAAGCAACCTTTCAGACATTATACTGGACCAGTGGTCACCAAACTCATGACTGGTGTGCAGCAAAAAAGCCCTTGCTCTTGGGGGACTGTCTGTACAGTGGTTCACCCCACCCCAAATTGGGTTGTGACCCACTGGTTGGCCACAGACCCACAGTTTGGGGACCACTCGGTGGTCTAGTGCAGGGCTCTCCAGACCATGGCCCATGGGCTGGATCTGGAGTTTGGAGAAAGACCTCCCCATTCAAAACAGTGCTTATCATTCTGCTGTGCTGCTCATAATCTCCCTTCCCGATCGGGACAAAGCGATGTTCTGGGCAGTTGTCTTTTTGGCGCTGCACTAGACCAATGAGTGGCTCCTGAACTGTGGGTCTGTGGCCAGCCAGTGGATCACAACTCAATTCTGAATGTTGTATTGTGAACAACACAGAGAGTCCCCCAAGATCAAGAATATATTGTTATTTCCATGTGGCATCCTTGCTGAGTTCACACCAGCCTTCCACACTACCATTGTTTACTCTGTAGGAACGAAAGCATGACTGACTGCAGCTAGTCATTTGTTATTCACACTTTATACCTTGCATTAAGCGGATAAAATGCTTGGTTTTCACCTGGGAAGGGCTTTGCAGTTGAAGCCTGGCTTTGTTTCTAGCAAGGTTTCCATGTAGCTAGGATTTCCAGTCAGATTATTAGTTGTTCAGGGTGTGTATATTTGAATGGCTGCCTCTTCTAATCTGAGTAATCCTGGTCTCTGAAGAGATTACTCTAAACTCATCTGTAAATGCTTCGTTCTGTCCTTGCTTCATTGACTTCGAATGTGTATTCTTCCACATTTTTTCAAAAAAATAAATTATTTAATCAATTTGGAATAAAAAAAACCCTTGGCTTGATTAAAGCAACAGCTCTGAGCTCTCTTTGAAGTGGATCATTTTTTTTTTTTTGCTAGAAATAAGCAGATCAAGCCTATTCGGCAAAGCTATTTAGACTATTGTGAATTTTAAAAAGAGGCTTAAAGCAAAGATAACTTCACATGTTTCACTTGTCAGCAGACTGTGGGCATTTTCCCCCTTCTCAGTGTGGAGCCCCTCTGAGCCCCCTATATGTCCTTTTAATGTTTCTTATAGCTCTGTGGCTGCAATACTATCCACGCTTTCCTGTGAGTAAGCCCCACTGAACACAATAAGACTTACCTCTGAGTAGATATGCATAGGATTGTGCCCCGTGTCTCTGCTCCAAATAACGTTTTTGGGGTTTGAGTAGTACTGCCCAGCTTCACTTGGTTCAAAAGGTGGCAACCAGATTGCTAAGGGTCATGATGGTGTCACACCATTGCTTTATCATCCACACGGGCTGCCGATTCATTTCCAGGCACAGTTCAAGATTCAAGGTCATTTGCAGCCCAGTATGGCTTAGGCCTTCAAGGACCATTTCTCTCTATTTGATTTGCTGATCCCAAGAAATAAGCTTAGAGATTATTGTCGTCTATGGAGGCACACTTGACAATGACAAGTGGGAGGCCTTATTTGTTGCAGCTATCACTGTATGGAACTCCCAAAAGGAGGGGGTTCATATGACACCCACTCTGTGCATCGTTCTGCCAGATGTTGGGGATTAATTTGGTGCACCAGTTTAGGTGGCTGGCTGCTGTTTTCTTTTTAAATAGTTTTCTATGACTTTCATGACTTTCATGTTACATTCAGTGTGGTGAGCTGCCTTGATTCTTCCTGGTGGAGGAAAAAGGCAGCATATACATGTTTTTATGAAAATATTCTCCTAAATCCTAGCCCCAGTCCTGGCCCATGCAGCAGAATTTTTTTTAAATTTCAAGCCTAGGCAGGAGGGTTGGTTAATTCCTGTTAATTCTTTTACTTTAATGTTATTATTTGCCTGTAAATCGCTTTGTGAACTTTGTGTTGAAAAGCGGTATATAAATACTAGTGATTGATTGATTGATTAATTCTTGCTCTTTGTACAGAAAACACTGTTCTTGTAGAGCAGAGATATTCAAACTTTTGGGACCGGAACTGGGACCCACTTTTTAGAATGGCACTCATGTTGGGACCCACCGGAAGTGATGTCAGTAACCTGGAAGTGATGTTGTGTCAGGAAGTGACATCATAAAACAGGAAGTGCTGTCATTGTAATGTAATCAAATGACACTCCTGAAATGCAAATTGACATTCTTGGACTGCAGCAATTGTACAACTATGAAACATCCCTGACAGAAAGCAAGATTAGGACAAAATATGTAAAACCACTGCACTTGAAACAATTTTTTTTTTCAAAAAAACCCATCACTTGAAAATTCAAACTATTAACACTCACAAAAGGAATATAACAAGAGTAAGACCTGCAGTTTCCAAGATGACTGCTCCCAGCTTTCCGTGACCCACCAAGTGAGTTACAGTTTGAACAATACTGTTTTAGGGCACAATCCTAACCTGGAGTTAGGCCGGCACAGTTAGGCCAGCAAAGTTTGGCCTGCACAAGGGCCACCGTAAAGCATGTTTGGACCACTCTCAGAGTCAGGGAGGATGGCGCACATCTGTGTACTGGCTTCTCTGACTCCGAGTGGTCCAAACATGCTTTATTGTGTCACTTGTGCCAGCCAAACTTTGCTGGCCTAACTGTGCCGGCCTAACTCCAGGTTAGGATTGCACTCTTAGAGAACAGCAGCCACATATTTTGGTGCAAGGAGAAGGAATTATTTTCCTTCAATTCCTGAAAAAGACTAGCTGTTGCAAATATGCCATTAAAGTTGTGTTCCATCACATGAGGTGCTTTGTTCAATCATTTGATATTCAGTCAGCTCTGCAAAAAAAGTAAACACTGGAAATAAAATGCAGATACATGAGGATTAATAGCAACATTTGGTTGCTCAATAGATGGCATATTTTGCTGAAGAAAAACAACCGTGCTTGAGACACCTGCCATAGGGAATGTGTTCATTTATTTAAAGTAACTACGAAAAAAATCCATTACACCAAATGTAAAGCTCTGGGGTTTTATGATTATTTTTCTTATGTAGATGTACCTTAGGGTATGTAAGATTTCAAATAAAATGTCAAAAGTCATTCGGTGCAGAAAACATAACTTATGTGACTGCCCTGTGCAGAAAGTGGAATAACTTTGTATGCCATTGTTTGCATTTTAAAAGCAGTGAAAATGGTAATGCTTCAGTGTCGGTTTTACAAGTTAGCAAAATTCAACAGAAATGAGCAAAAAAAGAAAAAAGAAAGAAAAAGAAAAAGGACTTTGATAAAACAACCCTCCTGCACACAAGACAGGGAATGAGTTTGGAACCCTCAATGTAAAATAATGCAATGAATACAAATCAGACTGGTGCTGAGTGTTCAAGCTGAATCCATTCATGAGCACACTTGGATCAGATTGATCTATAGGTATGGCTTGTTTATTGCAATATTGCTATCTCATCTGTTTCGGCACAGTCCTATTGAGCCCTCCCGCCAGCAGGATGAGTGTTCTGCTGGTGACATCTGTCGTAAAATAACCCTAAAGTGCACTCTGGCAGCATGCTGAGTATCATGCTGCTTGTGGCAAGCATTGGCAGGAAGTGTTGGGGAATCATTGGCCAGGTGAGCCAGCAGGGGAGACAGAAGGTGTGGCATGGGGGAGGGAGGAACGGAGCGAGGAGGGTGTAAAACTGGGCAGGGAGGTCAGGCAGTGATGTCATGCAGGGGGAACGTGGGGGAACTCAGTTCCACTAGTTAGAATTAGGGCTGACTCCGCCCACTTCACTCTCCCTCCTCCCCCCTCCCAATTCCTCTGCAAAGAGCTTTTCTTCTTGGTTGGCCGGCACTCAGAGGGTTAAAGGGAGCGACTCCGGATTCCTAGGTGGGCAAAGGCAATGATGTCATTCAGGGGGAACAGACCAGAAGGGGCGTTCCGGATCCTAACGGGCTCCGTGGCTGGTTCTGGGTTTCCGACAAGTGCCAATCAAAAGTGAGTTCCTGTTCCTAAATCATTTGAATGACACCACTGAGGTCAGGGCAGGTGTGGGGAAGCTGTGGGAGGGTGGATCCAGCAGCGATGGTGCACACTGGATCCTATCCCTTCTGTGGGGAAGCCTCTCTGTCCCCTTTCTCTCCTCGGGATTGCACCAGCAACCTGGCTGGTGCAGGTACTAAGACACCCACTGCTATGGCAAATGGAGGTGTAAATGGATTTAAATCTCCCTCCCCTCCAAAACCTCCCAATCTGCCCCCCACCATATACAGCATGCCTGTTCTTGACACATCTGAAACAGCGGGGATGGGTGGATGAGAAAGGATAGGACTGGGCTGTTTGTCTATAAAGGACGTTCAAGGTGGCTTGCAATGCCAAAATAAAAAACAAAATAACAACAGCAGAACTGATACAATAAAACAGCTATTTTCAACTTTTTTTTCATCATAGCATGCTAACAAGGTGCTAAAATTGTCAAGGAGCATCATCAGTCTTTTTTGACACCACATTGCTGGCCAGGGGTTTGTATTCCACAATGGCCCTATCACTAGCAGATCATTCATGGCACACCAATGTTGAAAAGCACACTGGTTGAAAATCACAGCAATAAAATATTAGCAGCAATGGAACAAACCACATGGGTCAGTCCATTATTGACCAAGTCAAATGCTCAGCTAGCACCTACAGTTATCCAAGGAGGGAGCCAGGTTATCCCCCGAAACAGTGAATTCCAAATCCTGGATACTGTTACTAAAAAGGCCATTACTTACTTACTTGGAGGTTGGGAACTGGTGGAGAGAATTGCCACCAGTCCTGCCTCTACTCCACCCTTCTCCCCGCCCAGGAACGCCTCCTGTCCTGCCCCAAAAGGCCGCATCACTGGCGACCTGTGCTCCCTCTGGGGCACACGTGGGCGGTGTTGCCATCGTGCCGCCCCAGCGCTGGCAGTAAGGGCTTACCACCGGTGTTGGAAGCCCTTTAAGGCACCATGCATGACAGTTGCCCAGAGAGTATGAGCATACCACTCATGGTAGCAGGCTTTAGATTGGGCCAGCGGCGTCATTCACCCGGTACGCTGGGCGGGACTTACCTTTGAGCGGCAGTCCGCCTGTTGCGTCACACCACGTTCCGCCGCTTTCCCGCCCGCCAGGAAAGCAGCAGAACGTGGCGTGACGCAACGGGCAGACTGCCGCTCAAAGGTAAGTCCCGCCCAGCGTACCGGGTGAATGACGCCGCTGGCTTGGGCCCTGAATTCAATGAGGCTTTCAGCTCAACAATCTTCTTGGGCAAATGTTGTTACATGAGTCCAATGTGTGTGCAGTTTGCCACTTTTGCCCGTCAGATTTTACAAACTTAGTCAATATACCTTGGGAGGTTACTGCATTTGGCCTTGCAGTCGCAAAATGACTTTGTATGCTAGCCCCAGGGCACAAAGTTATTTCAGTTTGCAAATGCATATTTTTATATGAAAATATAAAGTCCATGGAGACATGACAAGTTTTTATACTGACAGTCATCATACACTGGAAAATCAAGCTGTCATCCTTTGAAACGTGAAGGACTTAGGGGCTTCTCAAAAGACTTAAAGGACTTAAATTGGAATTAGCAATTAAGGAAGCAGGTACAGGCGTGTCTTGTTATCCCCTGGGGCTTTGTCTGGGATTCCCCACTGATAACAAAACCCTTGTTAAATAAAAGCAGTTAAAACTAGGCAAAACATGAGTCAGTCAATTAGAACTGCTTTTTTTCAGCTTGCTCTGAGAAAAATGACCCCCTCCTTTTGTCCTTCCTCACTGAAGAATAATGTGGAAAAGATTAATCATTTTTGCATTCCATTCTTCAGTGAGAGAGGATCTCAGAGCAAGCTGAAAATAGCCGTTCTAATAGCCTGATCCCCTAGAAGAGTGGTTTTTAGAATCCTTTTTTCCTCTTTTCCAGAGATGAACAGGGTCCTTCTTATCTGCAGTGGCCATCATTGTTGAGTCAAATCAGTGTGTAAAAAAAAATCAATGTATAAAAAGGCTGGACCTGTACTCACCTTTTAGTTTGGATGCAATATTAGCATCTATCTCGGCTAGGAGAATCCCCCAGCATCCAATGTGAGGGCTGGGGTTGGGGCTCAGCATTGTTGGGCAGCTGCCACACAGGTCTCAGAGAAGCCCACTATTGATTTCTGAGACTCCCTCTGACCCCAGAACCTTCATAAAAGAGTTACTCTTCTGGGGCACACCCAAGAAGGAACGGGCCCATAGAAGGAAGTTTACCATGCTGCAATGCTAATAGATTACATGATTTCATAAAGTGAAAGGGATAATTTCCTAACGTGCAGTAAAGTAGCAAAAGTGAATAAGGGAACAAAAGGGCAACTCTTAGAAAAATGGACTCCGGGAGATGTAAAGGAGATTCGTATCTGGCTGTTTCTTCTGACTTTTCTCCCCCAATCATGCACAAGGCTGTATGATCGAAATGTAGATACTTGTTCATTTTAATCACTTCTGCAAAAGTGGTCTCTTTAGAGAACATGCAGCAGAAGCCCTGTGGCCCCATCTCTTGACACGTGAGCACACTTGAGCCTGCACCAGCTACTTCTTTGTCCTCTCTCTGGCCAGAAACCGTGCAAGAGATAGATCAATTGAACCTTCCAGTGCTGCTTCTAGTGGGCTATTTACAAGGGTGCTATCATAAGTTAGGCTGGCACAGTTAGGCCATCAAAGTTTGGCTGGCACAAGGGACTCTATAAAGCATGTTTGGACCACTCTTGGAGTCAGGGAGGATAGTGCACATCTGTGGGCTGGCCTCTCTGACTCTAAGAGTGGTCCAAACATACTTTATGGTGTCTCTTGTGCTGGCCAAACTTTGCTGGCCTAACTGTGCCAGCCTAACTCCAGGTTAGGATTGCACTCTAAGAGCCCTAATAATACAGCTCAAATCCACCAAAAATACGTTTCAATGAGGTAGCTAAAATGATCTATTTTTGTCATCGGTTCTAAAAGTTTTTCTCTGCAGTTGGACACATGAAGACACATGTGCCAGTATGGCTAATAAGATGTGCTGAGGACCCAGGCACTCATTTTATTTGTCTTTTGGGGACTTTTGATCAGATCCCGCAAGCTGTACATCTGCTCAGGTCGGCTGTTTTTAGCAATGAGGGACTTTAATTAAGGCACAAACATGATCCTGCCCACACTCTCCACAGGAGAAGCCTCAATAGAATACGTATTTATCAAGCAGATGTTTGCATCGCGCACACCAAACAAACTAAAAAAAAATACACCCAAACACTTTTAAAGGGGGACTTTACCCTGAAGCTTTCATATCACAAACCGCACCAATATAGCTATTAAGAATTTAACACCAAAGCCTTCTTATTTTATTAATGATGCTTAAAAAGTTTTACAAGTTCTTCAAACGGAAGCAGGGGTGACAGCTCAGGAGAGATATTAGAAAAACTTTGCAATACATGCATCGCATAGAAAATACGTGTTTGTAGCTGTTACATTTACAGCGCATTACGTATGAAATATTCACCCTCTTCCTGTTTAATTATTCACTGAACCACAGCTGCTAAGGAAAAAAAAACAAAACTCCATCCTGTTATGTTTAGAAACACAAGCCCTCCAAAACACATATAGTTTAACAATGTATGGTTAAAAAAAACCCCAAAACAACTCTGAACAATTTGCAGCTTTTCTGAGCATATTGAGATGCAATGTTTCCAGTCCTCTAAATGCATGGTTTAGTGGACTGCACGAAAGTGCTTCCTTCTCCTGTGCCCCTTCTGCCTGCCTTTTCTCAAGCGTTCATCTTAATGAGTAACGTATCGCTTTCTGGCAAACCACATCTCAACTATTTGGCTGTGGTTTCTACAGGCCATCCAACCAAGGACTGCAAACCTGGCTCAGACTGTTTGGAATTCTGGGTTGGAGGGCTTGTGCAAACTATAGTTTGTCAGTTGGCTATGATGGCAGACTAGGGTTTGTTGAAAGCCAGGAAGTTGCTTATTAAAACAATCAGGATTCAATCCTAACCTGGAGTTAGGCCAGCAGTTAGGCCTGCAAAGTTTGGCTGCATATGGGCCACCATAAAGAATGTTCGGACCACTCTTGGAGTCAGGGAGAATGGTGCACGTCTGTCTGCTGGCCTCTCTGATTCTGAGAGTGGTCCAAACATACTTTACGGTGGCCCTTGTGCCTGACAAACTTTGCTGGCCTGACTGTGCTGGCCTAACTCCAGGTTAGGATTGTGCCCTCAATTATGGGGAGGCAGTGAAGACTGCACAAGAGTACAGGGTTGGTATCTGGAGGTGTTTGATATATTCATTAGCTATTGAATTCCATATATATTGGTCTTTCTGATGTTTCCATTTAGCAGATGTACCCACTGACAAGACATCTAGCATATGGTACCATACAGAATCAAATCAATAAGAATAGTTTAATTTTGGAGGTGGCTGTGTACTCCATGAGTGAATCGCAAAAGTAATCAGGTCCATTGCCAAAGCCCACTATGGCCCCCCTATGGGTGGTGCTCAGAACGGCTTCTGCAGGGCTGTTCTGCAAATGGAAGGTATAATATGGTTTGGTTCCTTCAACAGGAGCCCTTTTCTCTGGAATAGACATAATTTATTCATCCCATTATTGCCGAGAATCCAGTAATATCAGAATCAGGTGCTTTCTAGCTAGTTTTCTTTCTTCTTTCCTTCATTTTTCAAGAGCTGTCTGGAGATTTTTCTAAACTGAAACACAATTATAGCACTATCCCATCAAGTGTGTATTGACAAAGCCTTTTACACATCTAGTGGGAAGAGTGGCCCAGGATGCTACTGATATCATGGCTGACAATGCTTCACCTTTCTGCACACATCACCTGCTACGCTGTACTGCCATTGCCCAGTGGTGTCATCTAAATGATTTAAGAACAGGTACTCACTTTTGATTGGCATGTGTCGGGACCCGCCCACCAGAAGTGACATCAAAAGCCAGAAGTGATGTCGTGGCAGGAAGTGACATGAAAAAAGCCCTTTTTGAGGCCTCAGATGATTTTAAACTGACCCAACAGTTGCAACAGTATTCCACAGCACCCCCAGAACATGTTAAGGAGGCCTGGCATCATGTTAAAACCCCAGAGCAACTCATTTTTCAGTGGCAAGGAAAGGAAAGGCTCCGCTCGCTGCCTGCCTGCCTGCCTGGCTCTGAGAACATGCAGGCAACTCAAACATGCAGGAAATTCAAACGTTGCAGAGGTCGGAGTCGACGAGTGGGCGGGCGAATGGGCGGGGCCAGCTGTAATCCTAGAAACCGGTACTCGCGTACCCCCGCGTACCCCCTGCATGACATCACTGCCATTGCCTTGTATGCTATTCAGCCTCTTCCCCACCCCCACAGTGATATTTTTTTTGTTTTGTTTCAAACAGAACCTCTTTTTCTACTGCCAGTTGCACTAATAAAAAAGAAAGAAAACAAAAAGAATAAGGAATTGGAGCAGTGGTGTAGCTAGAGGGGGGTCAAAACAGTGTTTCTGGCACTGCAATGTGCCATGTAAATGGCTCCTCCCCCTCACCACCGAAGCCATACTGGGCAGCAGGAGCAACATGAGACTCTCTTCCACATTGCTCTGGCCGCCTGGTATGGCTCTGGCGGCGAGGGGGAGGGGCTGGTTACATAGTGTGCTGTGACACCATAAAAACCTGATGTTTTGACCCCCTCTAGATATGCCAATGAAATGGAGGGATCCCTCTGGTTACCATAAGGCAAATACTACTTAAAGGCAAATTAAACCATACAAAAATGGGGGAGACCTTGAATGATGGAAGAAAAATATCTCAAGCACATTTTGTTAACAAATCTGACCTAACTCTGAGTATGTATATGATTTTCCCTGTGAAACTGGGACTTGTAGAATTATTATGGAGAACAGAGTGCTATCTTGCTGCAGTTATCTGAGTAATGGGGCCTACTGAGTAGACATGCCTAGAATTGTGCTGCAAGTGGTGTTAGGATGACTGTTTTGCTTCCAGCTGATGAGGAAGAACAATTCCATACTCTAGTGGAATTACCAACATCTCGTATTCCCAGACTGTAAAGGCTGATGTCTATATGCCTGGTTTAGCCAATATAATGACTGCCAGATATATGTCGTTTTGCTTACTCATATTTGTATTTTGTTCTCCTGCAACTTTCTTTTGCTTCCTAGCAAAGAGAAGAATGATGGGACTGACATTTCTCAGGACTAACTATTTTGGAAATTTCTCACTCCTTCTGCTTTATTATACAGGGCCTGTGCAGTTTTACCAAACCACTTTACCTCCAGGCAGTTCTTTATAGTTCAAATTTCCTCACCCTGCTAGAGGGCTTTACTTGAGGCTAATCCTATGACTATTTATCTCTGCATTTCAGCTTTAATAACTCAGAAATCTGACCTGATATAAAAGAACCGATTGCAATAAGTTTACTTTTTGCCTCAACCTCTTTGCTCAAAAATCCCTGATTTGCTGGGTGGAAGAAATAAAAACACATACGAAGAACGGGATAAATGGGTCTCAACATTATTAAAGGAACAGGGACTAGCTACTCTGACCAAGCCTAGTTAAAGCTGAAATGGCACCAAAATATGTCACCTTCCTTTTGCATGTGTATCAGTGTCCATCAGGGGAGTAGCTAAAGAAGTTCAGGGGGGTGCAATTGCACCGGGCAACAAGCTTTAGGGGGACAACAAGCTGAGCTTGACACTAGTGGCCAAAATGGTGAAAACCTTGGTATGTATGAATAATACTATCATGTTCAATATCATTGGAAAGGTAATTTCATGCTGAATGCAATGAAATAAACCATGTTGGAGTATCAGTATTCTATCAAACATTACAGCCAAAAAACAAAAAACCCCAAGAAAATGAAAATACAACAAATGATGTCACTTCCTGTAGTGATGTCACTTCCGGGGCATTGTTTTGTCATGACAACCCTCCCTTGCCTGTGCCTCCACCATCACTGCTACTTCCTCAGTGCCTGCCAGGTGCCTCTTCCAAACAGTCCTATTCTGCTCCCAGCACACGCCTGCCCAGTATGATCTGAAGCAGGACTAGAGCCACTGAGAGGAACTTGACCAGGAAGTCGTTCTTTTGGGTGCCTTCCCTTCAAATGTGAATTTGCCTCCCAGGCCCCTTTTTTTTGGGCTCCCTTTGACTCCACTGGCCCAGGTGTGAGGTACCTCCTGTGCCCCCCTATCAGAGGCCCTGATCATGGCATGTTGGTAGAGTGATCTTGTTTTGATCCTCATCAATATTATTATATTATCCTCATCAATATATTATAAATTGATAGTAAGGCCATATCTGAAGTACTGCATAAAGTTCTGGTCGTCACGTCTCAAAAAAGGACATAGTGGAACAACAAAAAGTACAGAAGAAGCGACCAAATGATAACCTCCCTTATGAGAATGCCATGCGCAGATACCAGCCCTCACGGTGTAAATGAAGTTTCCAGCCATGCCACAGTTGCTGCCCATGCTCCTCTGCTCAGTGTGGCTGTGCTATTTCCTTGTGCCATTTTCTGCCCCAGCTCCTACATCTTGCAAGACCAGACCCCAAACCCCGAATGTCCGGAAACTCTGATCAGTGTAGAGCCTGGAGCCTCAAAGGCTTACAAGGGCTGCCTTTTCCTTGTTACATTGCAATCTCCTGCCTCTTTGCAGGTCTTGCATGAAGACTTTCTATGTTGAATTCAATGCGCATCGGTGCCCCTTACTTTGTGTTGAATGACAGCCTTTCCTTGTCTTCCAAGGTCTTCTTTCAGCAGCCCGTCCCTTTTCCATTTCTGGAACTAAAGCATTAGTATGTATGATCACAGGTTTCAAGGGCAAAAACTGGGCATGAATAATCATAAAAGGACTTTTGAAAACATGGTTCTTAAATACTTTTTCATGTGAAACTAATGAGGTTTATTCATTAAAGCTGCCTTTTCCAGCAAATTTGTGAAGTATTGTCAAGTGTGAAGCTACAGATTATACATGCTTCTTTGGTCTTGTTGCAAATATTTGTTGAGATATTTTCCTGTGTTGCAACATTAGCAGATTTCAAGTGCTTTGTGCCATTATATGTATCATTATATGATGTTTCTCAACCAATGGTACTAGTATCACCAGTGGTACTTGAGTTGGTGGTACGTGCCCCAGACCCCCCCCCCCCACCTGGTAATGAGACCAGCAACATGGTAATGAGACCAGCTTGGCATCAGAGCTCAGGTATGTGCTTTTTGCACACTTGAAAAAGAAAGAAGGGCTCGACTAGTTCCAGGAGGGTGCCTGCATGGCTGATGAATAAAGTGAGAGAGGCCATAAAGAGCAAGGCAGCTTCCTTCCGTAAATGGAAGTCTTCCCCAAATGATGAGAATAAAAAAGAACATAAACTCTGGCAAAAGACATGTAAGAGGGTGATACGGGAGGCTGTTCCGCCAAATTCCCTGCTGGGCCTCCCCAAGGGCCCCAATGCCCACACTAGGCTAACTAGTTTCCCCTCCAGAGTGGACTCAGAGATAGGCAAGAGGGCAAGACTTTGAGATAAGCAAGATAGGCAAGACTTTGAGGAACGCATCGCCAGAAACATAAAGGGGAACAATAAAAGCTTCTTCAAATATGTTAGGAGCAGGAAACCTGCCGGAGAGGTGGTTGGCCCACTGGATGGTGAGGGAGGGAGAGAGGAGATAAAAGGGGACCTGGAAATTGCAGAGAAATTAAATGAATTTTTTGCATCCGTCTTCACGGCAGAAAACCTTGGGCAGATACCACTACCTGAACGGCCTCTCCTAACTTTTTAAGTCAGATAATGGTTAATAAACAAGATGTTTTAGATCAAATTGATAAATTAAATATAAATAAGTCACTAGGCCCAGATGGCATCCACCCAAGAGTTATCAAGGAATTAAAGAATGAAGTTGCCGACCTCTTAACTAGAGTATGCAACTTGTCCCTTCAAACAGCCAGAGGATAGGAGGATAGCCAATGTCACACCAATCTTTAAAAGAGAGAGAAGGTGTACCCTGGAAACTACAGGCCAGTCAGCCTAACCTCTGTTCCAGGTAAGATGGTGGAAAGCCTCATCAAAGTTAAAATCCTAAAACACATAGAGGAACAAGTGTTGCTGAAAGAAAGTCAGCATGGCTTCTGTAAGGGTAAATCTTGCCTCACAAAACTTTTGGAATTCTTTGAAAAGGTCAACAGGCATGTGGATGTGGGCGAACCCGTGGATATCATATCTGGATTTTCAGAAAGCATTTGACACAATTCCCCACCAAAGGTTGCTGAGGAAACCTCACAGTCAGGGAATAAGAGGGCAGGTCCTCTTATAGATTCAGAATAGACAAGTGTAAAGTGATGCACATTGGGGCAAAAAACCAAAACTTCATCTATAGGCTAATGGGTTCTGATCTGTCTGTGACAGCTCAGGAGAGAGATCTTGGGGTGCTGGTGGACAACTCAATGAAGGTATCGACCCAGTGTCTGGCAGCGGTTAAGAAGGCCAATTCCATGCTTGGGGTAATTCAAAAAGAGGTTGAAAATAAAACAGCCAAAATTATTATACCATTGTACAAATCAATGGTAAGGCCACATCTAGAATATTGCGTACAGTTCTAGTCACCATATCTCAAAAAGGACATCGTGGAGCTGGAAAAGGTGCAGAAGAGAACGACAAAAATGATTACGGGGCTGGGGCACCTACCTTATGAAGAAAGACTGCAGCATTTGGGGCTCTTCAGTCTGGAAAAAAGGCGCCTGAGGGGGGACATGATTGAGACATATAAAATTATGCATGATGGGGATAGAGTCAATAGAAGGATGTTCTTTTCCCTCTCTCACAATACCAGGATCAGGAGCATCCACTGAAATTGAGAGTTAAAACAGATAAAAGGAAATACTTTTTTATCCAGTGGGTAATTAAGCTATAGAATCCTTGCCATCTGGCCTAGATGCCTTTAAAAGGGACTGGACAGATTTCTGGAGGAAAAGTCCATCGTGAGCTATAGGCCATGATGGGTTGGGCAACCTCCTTACATTAATAGTAGGCTACTTCAGAATACCAGGTGCAAGGGAGTGGCCACAGGATGCAAGCATCTTGTTGTCTACTGAGTTCCCTTAGGCACCTGGTGGGCCACTGTGAGATACAGGAAGCTGGACTAGAGGGGCCTTTGGCCTGATCCAGCAGGGCTCTTCTTATGTTCTTATCTCTAATGGAGCTGCATCGCACTGCTGTGCGCTGCATCCTCCTTTCCTCCCATTTTTTAAAGGGGGAAAGAAAGAGGCAGTCCACAGCCCCACCGATGAACTCCCTGGAGCCACTTAGCTCTGTTCCAAGAGGCCCCCGGCCTTACAAGGGTAGGTGGATCTCTGCCACCTGCCCAACTGCCCACCAGCCAGCCAAATGGAGCCAGCAGCTACTGCCGGCCCTGTTTGGCTTTCAAGAGAGGAGGTGGGCCACCCACCCACCGTCCAAAAGCTGAATGGATTCGGCAGCAAACCTGCTCTGTTCGGCTTTCAAGAGGGGAGGGGAGACAGGCAGTGGAGAACCCACCTGCTTTCCCTACTCTCCTTAAAGCCGAACGGAGCCAGTAATGGCTGCTGGCTCTGTTTGGCTTGCAGGCGAGTGGGCCGGGGCACTGAGGAGGAAACGACAAGGAGTCGTTTCCCACTCCTTGTGCCTGGGGCATTTGAACCCTTTGCCTCCCTCCCGTCCACCACTGGCACACACCCTGTTGGCACAGCTACATCCGTGCTGGAAGATTAGATAGGATTGGGCCCTCAGGGCTCAGCCCAAACTGTGTGGACTCTCTGATGGGCATAAACTCTCAGTCAGCATTCCAATTGGCCAAATTCTGATGCCATCCCTGACCTGGTGTCAGAAATAAAACATGAAATCTAAAAAATTCATTGATGGAGTCACGTGGAAAGAAACCATGAGGAAGCAATTGCCATACCTCTGCAGCAACAGAGTCTTTACTTCCAAGTTGCCCTACCTACGGTGGAGGCAGAGCAGTGATGTCATGTAGCCAGGACGCTCCGGAACGGTGTTCCGGTTGTTCCGTGTAGGGCTGGCTCCACCCACTGCAGTCGTCGCTGCCGCGCGCCACTGCAATACGCAAATGGGGCTGGCCGCGCCTGTACCCTGCACGCCCACAGCCGGAGGTTTCAGCCAGGCAGGCAGGCAGCAGACCGCGGGGGAAGCGAGGACACGTGGAGCAACCGTGCGTCCCGGTAGCTACTTGCATCCCGGTAGCTACGTCCCGGTAGCTACGTCCCGGTAGCTACTTACTGAGTTCCGGTTGTTAGCGCAGGTAGATTCCACCACTGAGGCAGAGGTTCCAAAATATGGAGCTGAAATAAAACAGCTGTAACTGGCAACAATGGTTTGGGAAGGCTCGATTTGCTATTCCTCCATGGAAGATGGGCTGCTTCATGGTGGTCCAACATTCCTTTGATTTAATGCAATTCCAACAGCTCTCCATCATCATGTCAAGGTACTTCTTCACAATATGTTTCATATTTTCTGCCTCATACATCAAACTATGGGATATTATCCATAAAGCACAGCTGTCATTGTGCAAAATTTTTAGCAAAGTTCTCATTTTTATCTGACATCTAGAAATACCTAAAGTAATAAAAAAAAATCTTTCTTTATTGCATATTTCCTTCCGTGCTCATTCTATCCCTGTCAGTTGAC
Organism: Lerista edwardsae; assembly: GCA_029204185.1. Lineage (NCBI taxonomy): Eukaryota > Metazoa > Chordata > Lepidosauria > Squamata > Scincidae > Lerista > Lerista edwardsae. The sequence goes on from JAJKFI010000003.1 coordinate 33,920,736, forward strand.
ATCCAGCATAGCAAAGTGATGGTTTAGAAAAACACCTTATTGGATTTTCTGCAATGGCAGGCATGAAACCCCACTTTTTATGCCATATCATTATTTTTGAATAGGAGCCATATAATGAGAAAATTAGAAAACACTGACCTGTCAGCCAGATACCCTCGTATCAACTCTTATACTCAAGCCACTGTGACTATTGTCATAGATGAAGGGTTATTATGGAGCCAGGAAGTCCAGGGGCAAATGTTGGCAGCTCTTAAGGATGGTTGTTGTTCAGTCGCTAAGTCGTGTCCGACTCTTCGCGACCCCATGGACCACAGCACGCCAGGCCTCCCTGTCCTCCACTAGCTTCCGGAGTTTGCCCAATTTCATGTTAATTGCTTCGGTGACACTATCTAACCATCTCATCCTCTGCCGTCCCCTTCTCCTTTTGCCTTCAATCTTTCCCAGCATGAGGGTCTTTTCTAAAGAGTCCTCTCTTCTCATGAGGTGGCCAAAGTATTGGAGCTTCAGCTTCAGGATTTGTCCTTCCAGTACAGGGAGCAATCAGGCTTGACTTCCTGGAGGATTGACCGATTGGATCTCCTTACAGTCCAGGGGCCTCTCAAGAGGCTTCTCCAACACCATAATTCAAAAGCATCTATTCTTCGGCACTCTGCCTTTCTTATGGTCCAGCTCTCACAGCCATACATTGCTACTGGGAAAGACATAGCTTTGACTATGCAAACCTTTGTTGGCAGGGTGATGTCTCGGTTTGTTATTAAGTTGCCTAGGTTCACAATAGCTTTCCTCCCAAGAAGTAAACGTCTTTTAATTTCATGGCTGATCTTGGAGCCCAGGAGAATAAAGAATGTCACTGCTTACATTTCTTCCCCCTCTATTTGCCAGGAAGTGATGGGAGTGGTTGCCATGATCTTAGTTTTTTTAATGTTGAGCTTCAAGCCAATTTTGGCACTTTTCTCTTTCACCCTCATCAGAAGGTTCTTGAGGTCTTCCTCACTTTCTGCCATTAGAGTGGTATCGTCTGCATATCTGAGGTTGTGGATATTTCTCCCAGCAATCTTGATTCCAGCTTGTGAATTATCCAGCCCAGCCTTTCTCTTGATGTACTCTGCATATAAGTTAAATAAGCAGGGTGACAGTATACAGCCTTGTTGTACTCCTTTCCCAATTTGAAACCAATCAGTTGTTCCATGTCCAGTTCTAACTGTTGCTTCCTGGCCCGCATAAAGGTTTCTCAGAAGGCAGATCAGGTGGTCTGGAACTCCCATCTCTTCAAGAACTTGCCACAGTTTGTTGTGATCCACACAATCAAAGGCTTTGGCATAGTCAAAAGCATGGAGTGCTTGCTAAAATGGTTGCATATGCTGAATCCCTGCATACTGGATGCTGGTGGGGCATAGCCATTGCCATATGCAAAACAGAACTGTAACAAATGAAAAATGCGCCTGGGGCAAGGAAGTATTTTGTACCCTCCTTTTTCCCCAAACTCGCCACTCGTGGCTGCATTCTCTCCAGGCTGCTCTTCACAAACTGGGAGTTGCAATGATGTCATGTCACCGCCCACTTCCTGATTTGGAGGCTGTCCAAGAGTTTAATGAACAAGGCATTTCACTTCACCCTCACTTCTGGTTCTTCCAGGTGAAGTAAGGAGGCATTTGCATGGAAACAAGGGTGGAAACAACAGGAAAATCAGGTTGAAAGAAGGGGTGCAATTTTTAAAATACCGTAAGTGATTTGCTTTCTGATGTTGCAAAAACTGTGCCCCCCCTTTGAACTCTGCCTGGAGCAGCTGCCCCTCGGGCTCCACCCACGTTACAGCACTGTGCAAGAGTAAGCTGTTTGCATGACTGTGTGATAGCTACACAGGCCTGATGGGTGCCAGGGGTGTGATGTTCAGGAGAATGGTGCAAATGGATGAAGATTATTTCAGTAGGGGAATAGAGTATGAGTTCCAATCAGGAAGGGCAAGTTAAATGTTAGGTTTGGTAATATTAATAACGAGTAAAGTATGACTTGAATGGAAGGGCAGGCTTTGACTCTTGGTATTAGTACAGTTTTCCCTTCACCTGTGCTGTTCTGCAAAGTGGTGACTCACAGGACAGGCTGATCTCCTGGGAACATGAAGAAAGATCTGAGCAGTCTACATTAAAGTCTGTGGCCAGATATTGCTTATCCCTGCTTGAGATGTGGGGTTTGAGGAGCTGCTGCCCAAAGAAGCTGAATACGATCAGCTCGATTGAAGCTGAATGGGAGACTAGAAGTCACTGACAAATTGTGAAAACCCTTTGTGTGAGGGGTGGGGGTCACTGATGAGCCGTGGTGAGAAGGCGGGAGGATTGTGAAAGAAGTCAGTTGGAAGGGTTATAACAATGTGGTTGAATGAAGGAATCTATATGAATATAATAGTACTGTAGAAACCCCTATTTGGGGGGGGATTAGGAGAACCTGCCAGTGTAAACCTCCTTGAATAAGTCTGATGGAAATCTGAAGAAAAAGGTGGTATATAAATACATATTTGAAAAGTGTAGGACAAGGTGATCGTTTCAAGGTATAATGTCTTATTGGGCCTTGGAGAATTATTTCTCCCTCAAACAGAACTGATACACTTGAAAAAAAAGGCATAGTACATGTGTCACTGTAAATTGTGACCCATGTTCTACATGTAAGCTGTATAGTCCCTATAACAGTGGTTCCCAAACTATGGGTTGGGACCAGTGGTGTCATTTAGGAACAGGTACTCACTTCTGATTGGCACTTGTTGGGGTCCACCCACCGGAAGTGATGTCATAAGCCAGAAGTGATGTCATGATTGTTGCCATGGATGTGATCATGTTTGTAATAACTTCAGCTTGTGGTTAGTGTTGATTTAACTTCTATTGCTTTGCTTTCTAGAGATGTGTATATACATAGTTTGCTTCAACTGTTCCCTGGTTAAATAGCAGGGGCCAGCTTTGAGTGGGCGGGGCCAGCTCAACTTCTAGGAACCGGTACTCGCGTAGTGGTGCGTAGTGGGTGCATGACATCACTGGTTGGGACTTAACAGTGGGCGGTGCGAAGCACCTACACAGCCATATTGAAAATATGGCAAGATGGGATGCTGGAAAGGGTATGTGTGTATGTGTGGTTGTTTTGCTTGTGTCAAGGTTGTAAATAGGCTTTTTTCTTTCTTTCTGATTCACTTTGCTATTGGAAAATGGCTGAGGAATAACCCAACTTATTGCTGCTCTCTCAGGAAAGCTGCAGGCTCTGGGCTCACAGTGACAGCCTTCAGCCATGACATCACTTCCGGTGGATCCTGGACAGTTGTCATTCTAAAAAGTGGGTCCTGGTGCTAAAAAGTATGAAAACCACTGCTCTATGATCAGATACATATCATATCAGAGTGAATATCTAATAGATCAGATGTAACATTTGCCAGTGTTGTTGCATGACTCAGTATGAAGCTGTGACTAAAAGCTATAAAAACATGTTTCTGTTGTTTGTCTCCAGCAACTGTGAATGACAGAACAGAGAGGATGCCCTAGGAAGAGTAGAGTGAAGATAATAAGACCTGCAGTGCTTTTCACCTTCCTCTTTCCTGACTCCAGGAACTGAATGACAAGAATTGATTGACTATAAGTAATTGAACTTGTGGATCACAATCCACGCTGACAAAAGTGTCTCATTTTCCTTTTCATAACTTCTGGAACTGTTCTTCATCAACCTCTCTGAGTTGATTAAGCTTTTCTTCATCAACCTCCTTTCAACTTAATCAAGTATAGCTTCAATAACTTTAAGAGAACTATACGTAGTATAAAAGCCTTTTTTTTTTTGCCCGAGTATCTGCTTGCTACCAGAATGCAGATTCCCACTCGAGTTAGATTGTTTTTGGCAGCTGCAATTCAAACCTTTAACCTCTCTAAAGATGAAGAGAATACCAAATAAATTGAATGCACTTGATGAACTGGATAATATGCAGTAAATATCAAATACTATTTTGAGAAACCACTACAGTTGCATGAAAAAGTAGGTTCTAAATGGGAGCTATTGACTTCTTTTAATTTAAAAAGAACAGTTTGAAACAGCTGGCAATTTTTGTCATTTATTTCTTTTGTTTTGGGGAAAAAATAGGGAGAAGTATACATTTGCTAGGGAACAGTGCCAGAATCAAACCTGATGAGTAAAAACCTAGGTTTGTGCATGATTTTAAAATTGGTCTTCTCCATGAGGCTTCTGTGAATGCTAATGGATGATATGGTGTCCATGTTACCATCCTTGCATTACAATTCATATGAATAGTCTGAGGCAAATAGTCTTATCTGACTGCCATTATTATGAGATGGTTGGTTTAGGAAGTAAGAATTTTTATCTCTGGTTCTTAAAGTACCTGAAAATCTACACTTGCTAAATCTTATGGAAGAACAATGTGACTGTGCCTTTAAAATATCAGTGTGGCATAGGCGCTCAGCATATCTTGTGAAAAGATATATCTCAGGGCACAATCCTAACCTGGAGTTATTTATTTATTTATTTATTAGATTTTTACCCCGCCTTTTAGCCCGGAGGCACACAAGGCGGCATTAAAATATAAAAATTAAAAACCATTTAAAAACAATATTCAAACCATACACTAAAACAGAATTAAAAACAAAACAATACAGTTAAAAACAACAAGCCCAGAGGATCATAAACTATAAAAATGTAGCAAGCCAGCCAGCCAGCCAGCCTGTCAACAATTAAAAGCTAGGCCAGCATAGTTAGGCCAGCAATGTTTGGCTGGCACAAGGGACACCATAAAGTATGTTTGGACCACTCAGAGTTAGAGAGGCTAGCATACAGACGTGCACCATCCTTCCTGACTTTGAGAGTGGTCCAAACGTGCTTTATGGTAGCTTTTGTGCCAGCCAAACGTTGCTGGCCTAACTCCAGGTTAGGATTCTGCCCTCAAACACAGGAGTGGATCAAGTTGTGCACTGGCCAAGGACTCATACACATCAGATGGTCCACCTAGCCAAGTCAACCTCAGTACCCTCAATACAACCGGTAGTGACAGCACCCAATGCAATATAAGGCAGTGGATGAAGGGCACAATGGGAATCCCAGGGCGCAATCCTGAACAGCGCTGGATTAGCAAGGCCGGTTGGCCAGTGCCAAATCCAATGTGTTCAGGATGGGCTGGAGCCTCCCCGCGGTAAGGGAGCATGCGCTCCCTTACCATAGGGGAGGCTCCAGCCTCCCCTATGTGCTCCTCGGATCTGCACCCACTAAAGAGCGGGCGCAGATCCAAGGAGACCGCATGGCCTGAATCGAGGCCGCGCAAGCTCGCTGACGGGCTTAGGATGTGGCCATACAACCACCTCCCAAGCTCGCCCAGGTCCCCCCTCCCCCCTCCAACCAATCCCCGTCTTGAAACGGGACAGAGAATCCCTTGGGAGGCTCTCCATCGACTTCAGAGTTGGAGGGCCAATGTGGGGGTGCTGGTCGGCACCCATGTGCCGTCGCTCCGCCCCTTGCATTGACACGATGACATTGCGTCGACACAAGGGGTGCGCTAGAATTGCGCTGCCAGTGTTGGACTGCAGCACCCAGGGTTCCCAACACCTTGGTACTGGTGCTGCTCAAATAAGAAGAAGACGACAAAAGAACATGGTCTAAAAAAAGCACTCTTCCAATTCAAGTACAATTATACAGGCCTGCAGACATTTTGTTGTCTTAAAAGTTAGACCTAATCTGGGTTATATTTGAGGTGCTGAGTCAAAAAATGGCATCATTTTTTCCCAGTTGGATCTAGTTTTGGAGGTATAGCATAGTCACCATATATGCCGATTCAAGTAGCTTCATTGTGAGGAAGCCATGGTGTCAGCTTCCTCATAAGGAAGTTGCTTGAATCAGACTATCAGGTGACTATGCTGTACCACCAAAACTAGAGCCAATTGGGCAAAAATGATTCAACACCCAAAAAAATCCTAAATTCATTCAAACATCCTTGGCAACAACAAAAAAGTTGCTGTTTTTGTAGGTCTGAGTTATAGGTTCAGATTCCATATTTCACCTCTGTTTTCTTTTTTAAAGTTTTACGTTGATAGTCTTCTGTTGTTACAAAAAGATCTAACCATTCTACCAACCATATGACATTGTAGTTATATATTCCTTCCTCACCTACTGTAGAAATGGTACTGCGAACAGAACCAAGGTAGGAAAGGAACCTACTTGTGTCCCTTGGAGAGAGACCATATCTCAGTGGTAGAGCACAATCTTTGTATGCAGGAAGTCCCGGGTTAACTGGAACAATTCCAGCCATTTAAACAAATATGGTGGCCCATGAATGAAAAAGCCCCTGTCTGAGGTCCCAGAGTATCACCATCTGTCAGAGTAGACACTACTAACCTAAATACACCAATGGTTGGAATTGTTCTAAGGCCGCTTCATGTGTTCAGCTTGATGAGCTTGTCTCCAAAATGGATTTATTTATTTCTGTCTTTATATACCATCATCAGATGTCTCATCAGGTATTGCTCAAGGTGGTTTACATAGGCAGGCTGTCCTAGACCTGACACATTATTCTATGTATAGAAGCCTTCAGTCTCCAGGTGTTTCTCTTCCACGGTGTAGTCATCTCTCTAAGCTGCACAGCACGTGCCTTGAGCTTCCCTAGGCAGCCACACAGAGGTGGGCCAGGCCGGGAGCGCGCCCCATGGCAAGGCAATGAAACCGCGCCCCCGGCATGTCACCCGGCCCCTGTGCGTCTGCCCGCCATGCCTCCCTGCGCCCAGAAGAGCTCCATTTCGGAGCATTCGAGGCGCATAGGAGGGCGGGCGGGCCAAAAAGTGCCTGCACTCCACGCAATGGCACGCGGACTCCGCACAATGGCGCCCCCCTGCCGCCCACCGCCCATGTGGCTTGCCATCCCTGTACCCCCCCGGATCCGCGACTGCAGCCATAAATCATGCCAACCAGGGGACGTCCAGGTGTTATCATTCTTTGTCGACTGAGATTCTCCGCTTTCTAATCCGCCCTCGACTGCGGCACAGACACCAGCGACTCCTCTCTCACACTGAAGATCATGGCAGCTGGTGAGCAACTCCCGTTCATCTCCATTCTAGATATGAGTCACGCTGCTCCCACTCAGTTTCAGGCAGGCTTCAGGCAGCTCAACCTCTGGACCACAGCTCCTGTCCCTGCAAGATCTCTTAAAAATGCTGGATCTCTGGGTAGCAACTGAACAAGCCTAAGAGCAACAGGTTTCAGAGAGTTTATGGGGCAGTACATTTTCAACCAGTGAGTGCAATGTCTGCTAAACAGCACAGAGGAATTGTCTGTCTAGTATTAGCAATGCAAATACGGAGCATTCCTTCAAACCAAAGGAATAAAACCTGCCATTGTTTCAAAGTTAATTAGACTAAAGAGACAATAAATTATGTCTTATTAAAATGTAAAAGATCTGTGACAAATTGTACTAATTGCATTTTCTTATATCTGAAGAGGTCAGGCTACTTAATAAGCATGTTGTTAATGGAAGACAAATGTAGTTTTATGCGCTTGATAGGAATATTATAAATTACATTATTTATAACTCCTGTGGAACACTTAATAATTTTAAGCTTTAAATTAAACTGCTCATTAGAAGCACAGAGTCATGGAAGTAGGCTGTAAAAACCTGCTGCCAATATAATATTAATATGGAGGTCCATTCCAGTTGCGAAGTGATAGTATTTCAGAACGAGGCGAATACAAGAGAAATTTGAACTTTGAATTTAGCACCCCTTCCCCTCCTCCCCGACAATGAATAATGCAACATGCTTTAAAATAAATAAATTTTGTTTTAAAAAAACAATGTAACAATTAAAGAGAATCCCAAAATCCTATTATGGTTTAGCAAAAGTGATGGTGATGCAGTGGTACCACTGTAGAGTCTGCTGCATCCCATGGGGAGGTTTGGCTCCTGGAGGCCTCCTTGGGATAAGGGAACATTTGCTTCCTTCCCCCAGGAAAAGTCCCAGTGGGGGCCACATGGCTGCCACTGCATCATAAGAAGAGCCCCGCTGGATCAGGCCAAAGGGCCATCTATTCCAGCATCCTGTATCTCACAGTGGCCCACCAGATGCCTTGGGGAGCACACAAGACATATCTGCATCTCGTTGCCACTCCCCTGCATCTGGCATTCTGACATAGCTGGACATTTTCCTCCTTACACCGAGTCATGCCCCAGCCTACCCTATGAGGCGTCTTGGATCTGTACCTGCTAAATAACAGGCACAAGTCTGAACAGCCCTGTGTAACGCCGGCACGCTCAGGATGTGGGAGTTCGGATATGGCAGAGGCCTACTCCACCAATGCTACCCCTACTTGGGCCTGATCCACCCCATTCTGCCTCATTACACCCCATCCCCATCCCCAGAACACCATCCTGCTGCTGTCTTCCAGCCCCTGCATTTCAGTCCCTGTACTAGGCACTTCATCTTCCACTGCCTGTGGCCGGGGGCTTGGATTCAGCCTTGGAAGGCTGGTGCAGTTTTTTCTGCTGGCACTGCCTACACTAGAGTAGTTGTAAATTTGCTTTATGGCATGTCTGCAACACTCTAGGCTGGCACAGATCGGTGCTCCAAGTCATGCCCCAGCCTCATGCCTTATGAGGCTACTTGGATGTAGCTGTATCGCTTGAACAGTATTGTACTCTAAATACCATCATACGGCAGAAAAGGTTTCCCAGTTTCCCATGCTAAACTGCATGGTTAACCATGCAGACCTTTGGAGAACACATCCGATCCTATCCTCCTTATCCTCCCTTAGAAGTTCTAATTAACTGCCTGCAAAAGACTAACAAATACCTTGTGTTTTGTTTTAAATGCTTTTATTTAATACACAGCACAATCCTAGACCCTCCTTAGTGCTGGCGCTGCACTCTTGCGCCGGCTGAACACTGTCGTGAACGTGCTGTAAAGCATGTCCGTGTCGGCGCTATAGTGCTCGGACAGTGCAAGTGGCAGTGCCAGCGTTTGGCTGCTGGTGCGACCATCGGTAGCGCCGGCCATGCGCCAGTCAAGCACCGGCATCGCTCAGTCGGCGCAGTGCCTCTGCGAGGGCGTTCCAGAGGTGTTCTGGGGGCATAACTGGGTGGCGCAGAGGGCGGAGATGGCGGTTATGATGCGGTTGTGACACAGGACAGTCGTAGTGCCATATCCTAACGCCGGTTCACGGCCATGGCGGCCCCGATTAGGGCCACTCCCGTGCACGTTCCTCTGCGCCTGCTATTTTGCCGGCGCAGATCCGAGCAGGCCCATAGGGGTGACTGGGGCTTAAGCGGGTGCAAGGGGAAAACCTCCCCTTGTCCTGCACGTTGTTGCTGCTGCCTCCGAATGGGACTTTGGATATGGCCCTGCTATGTCGGCCTTACCAGGCTGGCATAAGGTAGGATTGCACTCACAGTGTTTGGTACTAGCAAAGAGTCCCAGAACTGAACCCCAGCAGATACTGAAGTCCCACCTGTATATGTGTAATATTTGTCCTAACAAGAAACCTGAGCATTGTGCCTTTAAAAAATATGTCTAAAGGCATTAAAAATAATTGGAGTCAGATCCAACAGAATCTGAAAAGATTTCAGCCAACTTAACTGAGGTCTGGTGATTTCAAATTTGACAAATCCAGTTGGCACTTAGACAAGTGTCTTTGAACTGGATTCAGGGTATGTTTCAGCTAATAAATGAAGAATCTAGAGAGGGGATGCCAAGAATGTTATGAACAGTCATATGTCCCTGAAAGCTGTTCAAGCAGCACCGAATAGCAATTTGATGGCAACATTTCTCCATTATACTGGTTGCATAGCTGACAAAGCAGGTTTGTAGTTTGGGCAATTTGCCTAATGCCGCAGCTGACACAGGAATCTTTGTTAGTGCTGACATCATACAAAGAAATGCCGATGACATGTTCAAGGATGAATCTGAGATATTGTGAGAAACATTCTTGTGCAACTGTAAGTCCTCTATGCCAAGATATGCCATTCACTGAGGACTGCGGTACATGTCTGCAAATGCACGCACGCACATAAACATACACCCCCAACCACTCAGCACAAAAATTCTACGATTGCGGTTCATAATTTCCTAGAGACAATTGCAATTCAGTCTATGAAAACAACAGTGCCAGTATTCAAGGAATATTTGTGATGCGTCAATGGATGTAGTATCCAGCATTTCAAAAGCAAGACAGAGGCTTCTTTCTTTAAAAAATATCCATGGGCTTGTCCCACTACCTCTCCTGCCTACTTTTTCTTTGTTTTCCTTCCTTTAGTCCCTATTCTTCAAATACTAATCTTCTAGTTAAACATTATGCTCCATGAGCTACTTCCTGTATTCTCCTTGATATTAACCAGGCTTCTTTCTCCCTTTAAAATCACCCGCTTTTTTATCTTGCCCTCTGGTTCTGATGCATATTTATAATCATCATACCTACTTGCAAAGGATATGATGGGGCCATAGCTTACATACCAAAGGACCCTCTACAACTCTGTATCCTGAAAGGACATAGAGGGTGGCCTTCATTATCCATAGGGATTCTGTTGCTGGAACCTCTGCAGATACTAAAATCCATGGATATTCAAATCTGTGGCTGTGGGCCACCAACAGCCTCTGTACACGACCAGAACAAGGTTTTGCTCACATCTGGAGGCTTTCTGAGGCCCACAGTGGCCGTGCGTGACCTCTCATGGACTCTGCAGGCCTCAGAATGCCAGCTGGAGCTGTTTAAAGGTAATTTCCTATTTTCAGCTAAACTAGGTTACCTTTAACCTGCTCCAGCTGGCATTCTGAGGCCTGCAGAGACTGCAAGAGGTTGCACATGGCCTCTGCGGGCCTCAGAAAACCGACCAGATGCTTTTTGGCAGAAAATAGAAGCAATGCTTAAAGTCCTTCTGAAGGCTACAATAAGCTTTCTGAGTGCCTGTGGATGCTGTGCACAGCCTGCTCAGCTCTTGGGAGGGCCCCAGAGAGAGGGCAACAGTGGCAGCTGGGGAGGATGGACGGTGTTGGTGGCAGCTCTGGAGGCTGGGTGGTGTCAATAGTGTGACCCCCTGGATCTCCCAGTAGGTTCACCATTGATCCGAACTAAGGCCTTTTGAGCCACAGGTCTGAATTCTTGAATACTTGTATTATAGATTAATGAACATCTCACAGCAAGTCCATTCCCCACATTGTGTGGGCAATATTATATGGCTTAGCCACTAGGTGGCACTGGAGTTAGTTGTATGGAGGATAGAGTTGGACATTTCCTCTTCCTGTCCTTTTCTTGTCTCAATAAGACACTCCAGCTGGCGTTTGCATACTGAGTACATCCTTTGTGTCTTGCACAACACACTACTTGCATCCACATTGGTTTAAATCCAAAAACTAATTTGATTTGAAGTAGATGAGGATGAACTAGTTAGTTAATCTTTCAGTGTAGCAAAGTTTGTGTTTTTTTAGTGCACGTTGTAGGGACTCGTATTTTGAAAATGTGCTTCTTTTCAGTATTTCATAGCTGAATCTTCCTAAAATTCATGGACTGTAGGTGTTGCCAGAATGAAATTAATCCAATGCCTCTTCAAGCCTAGTGTCATTTATCTGTGTTTCCTTGTGTCTTGCTTCACTGCTCATGTTTTTTGCAATATACTCTTCCTGATTAAAGGGAGAGGCTAAAATAATCTTTCTGATTAGTTCAAATAGACAAGAGTAATGTCTAATTCTGTTTAAAAAATAAATCTATTGATATATTTTGCAATGGTCGGATGGTGTCAGAAGATGAATTATGGTTATTAACTGCAAATGCATCCGTGGAGAATATAAAATGTTGAGAGAAAGAGAGAGAGAGAGAACAATGTACGGATAACGAAGAGGTCATGAAATGATGCATTTTCTGATTATTCATGTAAAATTGGTGTGCTCTCAATCATCAATAAAAATATTTTATTTTAGTCATCTAATCACACTTTTAAATTATCTGTTCTGCAAGGCAGTTAATTAAACATTTGCTTAATTCAGAACACATTGGTCACCATCCAGCAAAGAGTTAGGGTTGCTTAAGCTCCATTGATTTCAATGAGCCTTACATGTGCATAAGTATGCATTGGACGGTGACTATAGTCCAGGATGCTCCAGAAATGTCTTGGCTGCCAGCTTCATTGAAAAGAACAGAAGCCCTGCAATTACTCATCCATCCATCCATCCATCCATTTTAAAGGCAGAACTCCCCCAACTGACTGTGTTCATTGGCTTTGAAGAGGTATTGATTGCAAAACACACCCGGCAAATTAAAACCTAGGGGGCATATAATGGTGCTTAAGGAAACCTCAGCTTTTATCTAGGGACTTAAAAATTTAATTGTATCATCATGAATATCAAACACTAACCCAGACTCCCTAGTACTAGCCAGGCTTTTGAGCTGGCACTCGACTTGTCTACATGTTTGACCTGAAAATCTTCTCTGGCTCCACCCAAAGCACACTTCAAAATAAAATGACCTTTTTTTAGTATTTCTTTGCACAGCGTGATACTTGGATTATCATATGACAGTGGTTCTCCCCTACAACTAAACATTTAAGAAATAGTTGTTTCATACTGAAACTACACCAGATCTCTCACAGAGCAAGCCTATGCATGTTTACTCAGAGGTAAATACCGTTGTGTTTGATGAACTTGTGCTCAGGAAAATGTGCATAGGATGCAATATGTATTTTAGGTATTAAATAAAAAAATATCATCTATTTTAGTGTCTAATGACAAACCCTGCCATGAAATAATATTCCAGACTCTGCCTAGGGCCTAAAGTAACTCTGATCCTGTGCTGGGCCAGCACACCAGCCGAGAAAATGGCATAATGATTACTTGCGACACTGTGTGAATGTTCAGGATGGCCTATGCTGGCCCACCAGCGCTGGTTCCAAGCCCCTTGCCACGGGCAAAGGTGAGTATTGAGCTGATCGGCGCAGGGGCTGGAAGAGGGTGCGTGAGGGTATTTCAGAGGCGGGAAGGGGTGTTTCTGTGCAGGGGAGGGTAGAATGGGACCGATCAGGCCCCGAAGTGTGTGGGGTCCTCCACCATATCCTATTCTTCCTTCTGGACCAGGCCACCTTACATATGCATGTTCGGACATCCGTCAGCTATATAGCTGGTGAATATAATAGCCCTATAGGGCAGGCTGGGGCATTTCTCGGGTTTAAGGGGAGAAATATTCCCCTTCCCCAAGGAGACCTACAGCTGCCTCGGAACTTGTGCTGGATACAGTGCATGCCAAGTGGCCTGGCTGTGCCAGCGCAGGTTAGAATTGGGCTGTTAGAGAATTTTCATTTCCAGGATGAACAAAATGGAGCCAATAGCATGGGCATGCTGTTGCTGGTCCACCCTGTTATTCTTACTGCTGGTCTTTGAGCTGTTAGAATCTGGATACGATAGATAATTACAGATCATTACATAAAGTATAGACATATTAGGTAACATGAGATGATAGATAAGTTTACCTGTATAGAGGAAATGGTAGTTAAAGATTAAGATTGACGATGAATAATTATGCTGTAAGGTAAAGGTATAGGTTTCCCCACGACCAAATGGTCTTGTTGTGACCGACCGTAGGGGGCGGTGCTCATCTCCGTTTCTAAGCCTGTAGAGCTGGTGTTTTGTCCGAGGACAAGCTTCCATGGTCATGTGGCCGCCATGACTCTACGCCGTAGCGCACGGAACGCCGCTCCCTTCCCACCGAATTGGTCCCTATTTATCTACTTGCATTTAGGTGCTTTCGAACTGCTAGGTTGGCAGGAGCTGGGACAAGCAACGGGAGCTCACTCCGTCACGCAGTCTTGAACTCCCAACCTTCCAGCAGTAGTGGTTTAACCCACTGCGCCACCACGTCCAATTATGCTGTAACCCCAAGGCAGTGATGTGTGATGTGTGAACCTGTTTCCCCTTCCCCATGCATTTTTATACCCCTACCCTCTTCTTTATTAAATAAATAAAAAATATTTTAAAAATCTGAGTTCTTTTTGAAGTATTGCACTGGCAGATATTACTGTTAATTAGTCCAGCTTTCAACCAAACATTATTGTCAAGCACAAGTGACTTTAGTACAAGATACAGAGATTCCCATGACAGCATTTTCCCTTCTTAATTGACCTACATGACAGCAAAGGAAAATTGAAAGCCTCAGAAAACACCCGTGAGGCACCTCCTCTTTTGAAGAACACCATCAATGTAAAAAATTTAGAGGAACTTCTATGCACGTTGCTTCTTGGTCCCAAAGAAGGTTTTGCAGCAGAAAATAAGCGGCAAACTACCACAGAAATTCATGTTGAAGTTTCACAGTGATAGAATGAAGGTAGGGAAAGTTATTTCCTCAACAGAATATAAGTTCCTATTCAAAATGTGAATAGGGTGTATTGCTTGGTAGGATGACATAGAGCAGGCCTGTCCATTGTGACTTCACAAGATGAAGTGCCTAGTCACACATTGGCCTGCCTAGGTTTAAAAGTTTAACTTTTTTTTTTCAGACCAGCCAGGTGGTTTCTCCAGTCTTGGTATACTGCCATTTAATGTCAGTGAGGTCAGTAGTCCATTGCCCCAGGCCACTCATCATACTTGCAAACACCAAAATTATATTTAGAGCGCAATCCTAACCTGAAGTTAGGTCGGCATGGTTAGACAAGCAAAGTTGGGTTGGTACAAGGGACACTGTAAAGTATGTTTGGCCCACTCTCGGAGTCAGAGAGGCCAGCACACAGACGTGTGCCATCCTCCCTGATCCCGAGAGTGGTTCAAATGTGACTTACGGTGGCCCTTGTGCTGGCCAAACTTTGCTGGCCTAACTGTGCTGGCCTAACTCCAGGTTAGGGCTGCACTCTTAATGGGAGTGTATGCGGGCATGCACACACAGACCTTGCTAAGTGGGTAAAGAGGCACTTGTTCAAGCAGTGCTCCTCTTAGGTTTAGCTGGGGGAGAGTAACTTCCTATTCACCTCAGCACAGCGTTTATGGTTTTGGAAGGCATGTTGTTGTTTCATTTTCACATGATCATGTTGTTTTTGACTGGATTCTGTATGTATCTGCCTATCGAATCCTACCCAAGGACCTAGGATAGGTAGCTATTTTTCAATTTTATGTTGCATTACAAATATTGTCACAGTATATATGCTGTTTCTAATAAAGCGGCCTTCTGTAATTGACTGATGATATTAGTGCTTCTTCTTCTTCTTCTTCTTCTTCTTCTTCTTCTTCTTCTTCTTCTTCTTCACCACTTTGTGAACTTTTTGTTGAAAAGCGGTATATAAATACCGTTTGTTGTTGATCAATCAATCAATCAATCAATCAATCAATCAATCAATCAATCAATC
>JAJKFI010000003.1:33939919-33950648 GCA_029204185.1 Lerista edwardsae
AAACAAACAAACAAACAAACAAACAAACAAACAAACAAACAAACAAACTCCTCAGTGATATCCTCATGGTGTGGGACCCAGCACCAACTGGCTCTGGCCAAGTGCCAGTACTGTCTCCTCACTGGGATCCATGAATGTGCTTTACGGAATGTTCATGACAGCAGCGCTGGTGGAACGCAAGTACCACCAGTGCAACAGAGGTCAGGATTGGGCTCTGAGTCTCAGCTGGAGTAGAACCTTCTTGCTACCCTCCTTTCCCTTAAAAAAAAAAATCAGCTACAGAAAAGGAGGCTGAAAAATGCCTATAGGGCGTACCACATGCAGGGCTGAGAAAATCCAATCTGAAATCTTGTATAATTTTCAAATATCAACAGGTTGCAATCACATGTACAATTGTATCAAAACGTGTGTGTGTGTGTGTGTGTGTGTGTGTGTGTGTGTGATTAACATGCACATAGCATTGGTCATCCAGGGAGAGGAAAGGCATAAGTGAAGGAACTGGAATTGATCCCAAACCACATGTGCAAGAGAGTATGTGGGCACAGTTAGACCAGCAAAGTTTGGCTGGCACACTGTAAAGTATGTTTGGACCACTCTTGGAGTTAGAGAAGCCAACACACAGATGTGCACCATCCTCCCTGACTCCAAGAGTGGTCCAAATGCACTTTACGGTGGCGCTTGTGCTGGCCAAACTTTGCTGGCCGAACTTTGCTGGCCTAACTTCAAGTTAGGATTGTGCCCACATACTCTCTTGCACATGTGGTTTGGGATCAATTCCAGTGATGTCATCTACAAACAAGCTGCCGGAACGCTGGGCAGGACTTACGCTCTGATTGGCTGCCCGTCTGTAGCGTTCCGCCGCCTGCCCACGCTGCCCTGGCCTCAGAGGGGGCGCCGGCTCGCTGCAGGGGCCGGGGGACGCGCGCCGGGTGCCTGGGCGAGCAGCGGTGGGGTGCGCCAACCAGGGGCACCCCGCATGGCGGGCGGGCAAGAGGCGGAACGCAATGGACGGGCTGCCAATCAAACGTAAGTCCCGCCCAGCGTTCCATCTCCACGGGAGTAGATGACACCACTGGAAGTGGAACAACGGAAGTTTCCGAATGCATCAATTCCACTTTGAAGCAAATAATTTGGAACTCCCAAGTCTAGGGAGAAATGTTGATGAGGAGAATTTGGGAAGCATTTGAAGTACTTTGTTGTGGTCTTTGGTTAGGCTGATGGAGTTAATAGTCTCTTCAATGTTGATTGCAGGTTTCCTTTTCCACATTCTCATGTTCACATACATTTTTAAATAATCAATACAGGCTGCCTTTAATAGCCTCTCTGGCACTCCAACAAACCAGTATATATGAGATGACAGAAATGCAATAAGAGAGAGTAATTCAGCACAACTTTTCTCAGGACCCTCCATCAGTAGGGTCATTTCCTTAATAATACATTTTTGCTATTTTGTTACAGCAAAGCAACCGTAGACCCAAAGGATTCTTCTTGATGCATATTTCCTATGATGTAACCAACTCCAAAGCAAATCAGGCAGCCATTACATCAATCAAATCGTAATATTTGACTGGATAAATGAGTTTTTACATCTTGACTTTTTATTTTACTTTAGGATTTTATGAACAACAAATACGCATTTTGAGTGAGTTACTGAATATTGCTTGAGGCTGAATGTATCCATTTCCAGCTGTAAAAAAGTTAAAGATTGATTGTAATCAGGGCTTTGCAAAGTTAAAGATCCAACTGCTGTAATGAAAATGAATCCTCAGAATTCAAAACACAAAAAGAAAGAAATGACTAGTTTCAGCCCTAAATATAATATTATGTTATTACCACTGTATGGTGGTGATGAAGGCTGGCAGATAGCCTGTTATTCACAGCATGCCAAGAATACATTATGCTGAAGGCCAGTTCTCTGCCAAGGAAGTTTGGACTGGAAAAGGTTCAAAGATATTGTAATACATTATCTTAAACTGTCACCTCAGTGCCACTGAAACATAGGATGTACGAAACCTGCAATATTCACATGTAAGTACCATACATGGAATAGAACACTTGAGTTCATTTTATGTTATCTGGTCATACCTAATCATGAGAGAAAAATTAATCCAAAATGCTACGGTCAGACCAACATTTGACATCACAAAAATAGCCAGTGATTTGATCCCTATATTACATTATGGGTGCAATCTTGACCTGGAGTTAGGCTGGCACAGTTAGGCCAGCAAAGTTTGGCTGGCACAAGAGACATTGTAAAGTTTGTGTGCACCATCCTCCCTGACTCTAAGAGAGGCCCAAATGCACTTTATGGTGGCCCTTGTGCCAGATAAACTTTGCTGGCCTAACTATGCCAGCCTAACTCCAGGTTAGGATTGCGCCCTAAGTGTCATGGTTATGCACTCACAATAACCTTTTCATAGCACAATATACACTTTATATTGCCACTATCCCAATATATCCCCGTTGTGAAGTATAAGAAAAGAGTTCAAATGCATCTGCTTTGCTGAAATGGAGAAACTTATGATTTTGCTTACAGAGAAGTCAGCAAACTTTTTTGTGAACGATTGAAAAGCCAAAACCCTTAGGGCCCAATCTTGTGAGCCTTAGTGCAGGCAGTACAAATGTACCACCCGTGCTAGTGTCATAAACATGTCGTAAGGCCTGTGCGACCTGGGAAGGAAATCATGGGCAGGAAACCTGGGCAGTGACCCCTTGTTTCCTGGAGGTGGCAATGCTATGCTGGCAAGAGGTAAGGTTACCCCTTGCCAGCATTGTGGGGATTCTGGGCGGGGCAGGAGGGAGTTCCTGGCAGGGGGCGGGGCTTCGCCTCTGACCCCGACCTCAGTGTAGGGCTGCATGGCCCTGATTCAGGCAACTCCTGATTCCCAGCTCAACAGCCACTGCATAATACCAACTCTTTTTTTTTCATAAGCAGTTCCCTTGTGTAGTGAAGCAGTAGTGAAGCAGGCTGATTGTGTAGTGAAGCTCTATCTTATACCGACCAGGACTATGAAACATTAATGTGGACATTCACTTGGCCCGTCCCTTAGGAGATTCCCTTAGGACAAGAGGCTTCCTAGCATTTTGATGCATCACTAGATGCATCACGAAACTAGTACGAAGAGAGGGCAATAAGGTTTGAAGTGCCCCTGATCATTTAGGATGGTCCATCTGCCTTCACGTGGAACACTGCTGAATTGTTCAGTGGCCTTTTACTGCCCATGTTGGTTAAAGCATGTGCTTGATTGTGCCACTGGGCTCATATAACCGCCCTTGGGAAGGGTCTTGGAGTCAGCCGCAAAAATGAACCAGATCTCTTTGATCTAATATCTCCCTCTCTTCACGCTAACGTGCTTATTCAATCAGTGGCTTGGTATATTTATACTACTAGTCGAAAACTGAGTGGGAGAGACCATCTTCCTCATATAAACGAAACGGCTGAGGAAAAGCTTTTACAACCTTGAACCTTTCCAAAGAGAAAATGGATACCTTTTTCAGCTATAGTAGGCAATGACATTTTAACAGAGAAGCAGCTGTTATACACCAGGTTTATAAGGCATTTCAAAGAGACCTTTCAAGGCAGCCAGGATGTTTTGTGCTCACTGTGTCTTCCTGTGACAAATCCACTGGAAAGATTTGGCATTAGGGAGCTTGGGGGTCTGCATTTCAAAGGAAGTATTGGGAAAGGATTATTATGCCCTTGGCTCGGTTGCATCTCACAGCCCTCTCATACTTGCAGTGAGATTTACAATGAAATAAATGAACAGATCCATCAGGCTCCTGGGTCTGGTGTTCGCTGAGTGAAAATTGCAGCTCGTTTGAATGAATAGCATTCTCAGTTCATTGATAATCGCTTATTTATTTTATCCCTTTTGAGTGTGATAGTTGACATGAAAGGAACAAAATGTAATCCTCTGCAAACTAAAATAGCAAAGAAACCAAGAATACATCAGAATAAGACTTCTTGCTCCATGTGGATTCTTCCCCCCCCCTCCGATAAAGTTGAATTAGTGAAATGGGACTTTTTGAGTGCCTAAGATAATGGATTGTATCCAAAGGATTTGAATCAAGCACCATTGAGATCAGTAAAGCCAGTGGTTCTCAGGTAAGGCTATAATGATGATTGGGCGGCAGGGCCCCTGCCAGTAGCAGTGTGTTAACCCTTGATACTCATAGCTTAATTTGATCAGTCAGTTTTGCAAATCACCAAAAATTGGGTCACGACCCATGGTAGCACGCCAAGATCGTATTCCCCCTTCGTGGCCAGAACCCACCCCCAGGAATATCCTCAGATTTACACAGACCCAGAGCGCAATCCTAAACTGGAGTTAGGCTGGCATAAGCTAAACCAGCAAAGTTTGGCGAGCACAAGAGCCACTGTAAAGTGCATTTGGACCACTCTCGGAGTCAGGGAGAACGATGCACGCCTGTGTGCTGACTGGCCTCTCTGACTCTGAGAGTGGTCCAAACATATTTTACAGTGGCCCTTGTGCTGGCCAACTTTGCTGGTTTATGCCAGCCTAACTCAGTTTAGGATTGCGCCCTAGATGTCTGTGTATGAGTTGGAAGAGCCCCACAAGGTCATCTAGTCCAACCCCCTGCCTGTAGCAGAAAATCATCCAAAAGCATCTCCAGAAGTTACCTGTTGAACCTTTGCTTAAAGAGGCTTGAAGCCTCTGCTTGAAGCCAAAGAGCTGCTGTAGATCTAAGGAGGTCCATTGGAAGCTAGAGAACTTATGGAGAGTTAAGTAAAAAAAATGGGTGTGCTGCACCCATTGCATGTACCATATACACTGTCAGCATGTACTCTGCACGGAGTGGGCTGGCAGGGAATATGTCTGGGTCCTAACATAGTTCCATTCTTCATGTAAGTTGTTTGCTGGCTATTGTTAGAACTACACATTACCCTTGATATAAGGTGCTGGTGAAAAGTCAAATTCCCTCCAGTGAAGCGAGTAGCTATATTGTGACCTTGTTCACTGGTTCACTCTCCAGTGAATAACAAACGCATGAGAAATGTTTCAAGAATGCATGCCCTGCCCCAGCCGATGACATGTGCTCAGCTCACCCCTCCTTCACTCTCTCTGCATTCAGCATTTGCCCAAAGAGACAAACAGTGAACATAAGGAGAATGGAAGGGTTTGAATCACAAGGAGAAACGCTCCACAAAGTAAGACAGAGAGCATTGGCCTAGTTGGGGCACAGGCAATATTTCATTTTTATTTCTTTCTGTTTAAATTCAAGGCATGCAGGAGATGTGCATTTAAACACTCATCTAATGCTGGCCAGATGAGTAAATGGCTGTTAGGAGTGCCGGCAGCAACACACCACAGTTACACAGGCCACAAAAGACACTTTTTTTTTGGTTTTCTCAATGTAATAACCCCTCACTCCTTCATTAATCCAAGGCGTTCAGCCCTCCAGATGTGAAGGGAAACTGTTGATTGCAACCCATTTTGTACCATAGTTGCATTTGCTCACCACTGCCATATGGTGCATATCTACAGCATTTTCAGGGGAACCTTAAAGAGGGAAAATTGCCTCTGATAAACTTCGAGGTGTTTCCATATACTTGAGAATGTTGCATTTTTTGCAACACCAGTACAAAGTGTTTAGTGTTGCGATGCACTCTGGGTGCTGGCTATCAATTCCTATGCAAATTAGGCAAAAAAGGTGACCACAGCCAAGAAAATTTCAAACAAAAACATGGTTTTACTGAGCATGCAACTTAGCTATTACAGGATGAAAAGTAAAAAATATGACTGAAGGCCCAATCCTGAGCCCTCCAGCGCCCGTGGTACAAGCAGAGGCAGATCTAAGGGAGGGCAAATCTCTAAGTGTTGCAAGCAGCCTTACCTTGCAGTGAAAATCACTCCTCTCCTGCACCGTTTTAGCCAATCCTCACAGGGAAAAGCAACATCTTAGCGTTGCTTACTGGCTACAGCAGCAAGGGAGAGGAGGGATTTACATGACAGGGTATAGTAAGGCTTCTTGCAACACTTAGAGATTTGCCCTCCCTGTAGATCCGCCTCTGGGTACAAGCGTACCGTGGGCACTGGTGTTGCAGGCATGCCATCTGGCATGGGTAGTCAGTGTTTACCACCTGGAGGGGGCAATGCATCGCTGGTGGCAGAGGAGGGGGTGGGACCGGGTTTAGGACTGCTGTCCATCTTGCAGGTTCTCTAAACAGATATTGCTGGTGTTGCGTTTGAGAAACGTTGTTTAACAACTGATTACAGGTACTTACCTGGAACTTAGGGACTGTAAACCAAGTGGCTCAGGCTACAGACAGCCATTCCCAGCTGCAGCCTTTTGCTGCAGTCTGAACCATATGTAGCCGGCAACTTTCCCCCCTACCAATCCTCCTAATTTTCTCCTCCCTCCCTTCCTTCCTTGCACCTCAAAAACTTCCCTTCCTTCTCCAGGGAATACAGTGGCTGTAAAGGATTACACCAGAAAGTTCCCTTTGCATTCTCACACCCTTTCGGGGGCATTTCACAAGTTCCCATAGTGCTCAATTCACACTCAAAATGTTTCCATTACAAACATTCTGTGCAGCCCTAATGCATACAGCTGCAATTCATCTCAGTGATTTTGAGGGTAAGACTTTTCAATTAGTGTAAATCTGTGTTTTAATTAGCTGCAGCTCAGGTGATAAAAACAGTACAGACTGCAGACCTTAAGGCTTGGGAGACTGATTTATATGGTATCCGTGTCAAGCAGAGTTATTAGGGGTATACAGAATATATGCACATTGCACATGTCTTTGCTTTTTGAAGGAACACTGCAAGGTTATGTATTTCATTCACCTCTCTCATCAAGTTGTTTTTCCCTTCCTGTAAGTTTATAAATAACAGGAAGGTTTGCTTTGACGTAGCAAGAAAGTCAAAAATCCCAAAAGGTTAAAAATGTGATGTAATTATATGAGAAATTTGGCGTCTCTTGACAAAACTGTATTCCCTAACTATGGTAACTCAAACATGATTAATACAATTTAGGGGAAATAGTTTTGGAACAAAATAGCACATTTTATCATGATGTTGGTCCTCTGGGTATACTCTGAACTTTCCTGATGCATGCCCTGCCCTGCCCCCTCCTCAACTCCTTAACGTTATTTCATTTTGGAGCAACAATTATTTTTATGTCTTTATTTCTATGGGCAGCAACTCCTTTAATATAAAGAAAAAAATCTAAGGGCTGCTCTCAGGAGGAGAGCCCAACCCTAGTCTCCATATACACAAGTGTATCTCATACATTGGTGCAATGATAGCCCCAGCGGTGTTATGTTGCCGGAACGCTGGGCGGGACATCTGGGTGATCGACAGCCCGCCCGTCTCGTTCCGGAGCGTTACGCAGTTTGCGTAACCAATTACGCCGCTTGCGTACGTTACGCAAACGGCGTAACGCTCCAGAACGAGATGGGCGGGCTGTCGATCACCCAGATGTCCCGCCCAGCATTCCGGCAGCATAACACCGCTGGATAGCCCCACTGGCATAGAGGTCAGCCTGCTGGACAGATATCAGCATAATGCCAAAAAAACACAAGCCACACCAATACAGCTTAGTCAGCACTTGGACACTGGCGCAGCTCTGTTGGTGGAGAAGCCAAAACAGATAGGAGATTGGGCCATGATGCGGGAGGGATGTGGAAGTGATAAGGAGGAGTCGACATACACTATATCCTAACCCTAATTCAGATGATGGACCAGACCCTGGTGCTAAGAAAAAAAATGCTTCGCCAATGACATGGCTGGTACAGATAGGAATAATCCCATAAGAACAATGCAGAAGGGGGAAACTGCAAAACATTTCACCTCCTGCCCTACATTTCCCTGTCCTACCCACTATCCTACCCACTGTATACAGACTACATTTGGCAACCAATCACAGCATATCAACCTCAAGTACTAAAACCCCTGCCAAGGAGACTAGGTTAAGGCACAGTCCTAACCTGGAATTAGGCTGCTAGCTGCTTCCCTGTGTATTGTCTTGTAGTTTGTGTGCATGTGTGTTTGTGTGCTGTGCACACATGCTGCTTAATGCACTGACTGTGCTGGAGAAGAATGGACCAGCAGGGAACGGCAAGCTACTTTTTCAGCTCAGTGTGTGGAAGTTGGGCATGCAAGTATCTTTCCCCCACCCCCCCTGTCCACACAGGGGAGAGAGAATATGATAGTGATAGTGAACGTAATGGAAGCTTTGGGGAAGAGGCAATTGACATCTGCAAAGAAAGGTTTATGTGCCTTCTCTGCCAGTTTCCTGATCTTCAAAGCAGTCATATGGGATTTTGAAAAAAAAGAAAGAAAGAAAGAAAAGATTCTGATCACAGTATCTCCAGCATGGAGTCATTCTTGGCATGCTACTTCAGCCTCCTGCTGAGCTAAACTGTTAGTCCATTCATATCAGTACTGTCTCTACATGGACTCGCAGCAGCTCTCCAGAGTTCTCAGCAAGAGTCTTTCTTCCTTTCTTCAGATTGCATGAATCCTGTTTGCGTTAACACACATCAAAATGCGAGGGACTGCATCTGCGCCTTGCCGCATGCAAGGAAAGCACACTACTGCTAAACTACTGCTGTAGGAGCACATTGTACACAGTAGGGCAAACACATTATGGGACATGACAAACTGACTGTGGACACAGCAGCACCTGACCTGGAGGTGAGGACAAACTCATAGGCAGGAAGGCAACAGACCCAAGTGCATTGCTTCTTGTCTAGCAGCTGTGGCAACATCTGCATTTCCACCAGCTCTCTTACCCTATATTGCAGCGTTCTCCAAATTTTTTGGTACAAGGGTCACATTGTATATTTTACACATTTTCATGTACTAAAAACAAATCAGAATGAATGAATGAATTAAGTTTAGGACGCAATCCTAACCTGAAGTTAGGCCAGCACAGTTAGGCCAGCAAAGTTTAGCTGGCACAAGGGACATCATAAAGTATGTTTGGACCACTCTCAAAGTTAGAGAGACGTGCGCCATCCCCCTTGAGAGTGGTCCAAACGCTCTTTACAGTTTCCCTTGTGCCAAACCTTGCTGGTTGAACTGTGCCGGCCAAACTCCAGGTTAGAATTGTGCCCTTAAATGAATATGTTTTACTTGGAACTTTTTTTGCAATCAGCATTATATGATTCAGAACAAAAGAGAAATGTGAGAATTACAAAGGAACGATGTCATGCTTAAACTGAGAATGATATATAATGAGTATAAATGTCAAACATTAGCAAATGCTCTGACAAAAAACAAAACAAAACCCAAGTTACTACAGGCCAGATATATCTTATAGCAGGCCAGATGTGGCCTACTGGGCCATAATTTGGAGACCCCTGCTATATTGGGTAGCAAATTATTGCTAGATTCATGGGTGGTCAATAGATTATTCATTTGAAGGAACCCCACTTACTTCAACCCTAGAAAGACAAGGTAATAGAAGGAGGAGGGTTGTGAAGGGCTGTAGCAAGCTATTCTTGGTTCTTCCATAATGTCCTATGCATTCACAACAAATTACCATTTTTTTCACATGTAAAGAAAGGCAACCGTCAAAGGTATGAGAATGGTAAATACATAGAAATATGTGTCAGGCAACACTAGCGGAATACACAAATTGAAATAATGATGCCTCTTGCTGGGACAATAACAACCATTTGGTTTTCCAATATGTGTGGTTCTTTTTGATTCCCTTTTCAAGACTACACTGTCAGTATTTCACTTGCTGGGAATGTATTAGTGCTGATGTTTTAAATATTTATGAAAACACAAAAAATGCCCCCGCAAATGGCAGGCCTCGTGAGAAAGCTTAATGGAGCCAGTTTAGCACAATTTGAATAATCGCCATAGATGTGTAATGAGACAGACAAATTTTGAATCTGTACTTGGTAAGTAGCAAGGAGAGGCAGGAAACACGAGTGCTTCCAACTTTATTTCCCCCCTGCTTCTCTCTAGTGTTTGAAATAGAACTTGTGCTTCTCTTTTTTCTGGTGAGATGCACAGGCTTGCAGGATAGAGTCACAGTTGTGCATCTCACCAGGGGCAGAGATGCAAAATTTCTAGTTGGGTGGCACACACAACTGCAGGGAATCGAAATCACAAGCCATTGAAGTTTTCATTAATGATCACAAGGGGTTAATTTCTAAAAGTGCAAAAACTCAAGCCATCCTGGAAGTCACACTTGATCCTGCACTGTAATGCCAGGTACCTGCATGGGGCAGACCATTATTCAGAAGCAAGGAGACATCTTAGGGCATCTAAGGTTTAGTCGAGAGGCAGGAGGTTTAGTCGAGAGGGTTAAAGCCTCCGTTTGCCCGAAGATAAGATCCGAAGGTCGCCAGTCCGACAACACCGGAAGTCTCCGTGAGTGGCAGACCTTGAGAAGTGCGACTGATAAGAGCTGCCTCCAGCTGCCTGTGAGAGAGGAGTTGTGCTGGGCCAGCTGTTTCTTTGGTGGGAGCAGAGAAGCCGCTTATCAGCCAGCAGGAAAGCAAGCATGTGGCCAGAAAGAAAGACTAGACCACGAAAGTTCCATCTGTATGTTGTTGTGGTTCTTGAATAACAGAACTTCTTTGTAATTTGTAAAAACCCCTTGCGGGTTTAGAGATAAAGCCTGCCTATGTAAACCGCCTTGAATTAAAGCCAGAGGAGCAATCTAATGGCCAAAGAAAGGTGGTATATAAATACTTGCATTATTATTATTATTATTATTATTATTATTATTATTATTATTATTATTA
>JAJKFI010000003.1:33967551-33978201 GCA_029204185.1 Lerista edwardsae
ACAAACAAACAAACAAACAAACAAACAAACAAACAAACAAACAAACACTAATCTGACAGTGCAATCATATGCATATCTACTCACAAGTAAGCCCAGTGATGTCATGCAGGGGGAACGCAGGGAAACTCAGTTCCACTAGTTAAAATTAGGGCTGATTCCGCCCACTTCACTGTCCCTCCTCCCCCTCCCAATTCCTCTGCAAAAAGCTTTTCTTCTTGGTTGGCTGGCACTCAGAGGGTTAAAGGGAGCGACTCCGGATTCCTAGGGGGGCGAAGGCAGTGATGTCATTCAGGGGGAACGGACCAGAACGGGCATTCCAGATCCTAAAGGGCTCCCAACAAGTGCCAATCAAAAGTGAGTTCCTGTTCCTAAATCATTTGAATGACACCACTGAGTAAGCCCCCTTAAGTTCAAGGTTACAGAGAATTGCAGCCCAAGTTTTATGCATTGTGTTTTTCCACTGAATTGTTAAAAATAAATAGTTGAGTTATTAGGAGATGTATAGTGTGTGCTCCTGTTCCAGATATACAATGGTCTCCATCTGGCATCACAGAAGGCAAAGCTGCCACTACATGTGTGCACCATTAACCTGAATGTGATCTACAACCTGCATCAACACATAAAAAACAAAACACAGAACTATGTGAATAGCAATTGTGCTTTGCATGATTGTGCAACTTACAGTTGTGATAATGGCACCCTCATAACAATAGTCACTTTACTGTAGGAAAAAAGTGTGTTTATATTATTCTGCTTTCTAGTGCAAAGGGCAGCTCACTACACTATTAACAGCTGATTTTGCTATAATTTTCACTGATCCTTCCAACACAAGGCTGCAATGCTTAATTATGTAATCAGTTAGATTAAGTGATTCTCAAGTCTTTAAGATTGCTTAAAGTGGCACTCCAATGAATTGGGCAATGCATTTTTTAAAGAAGCGAATTCCTTCCCATAAACACATTCAAACATGATAGCTGAGTACTGTGGCATCAGAGGACAAACATTCCTCTTTCACTCTTAAACAGATGGAAATGCCTCATCTTAAGAAATTTATTTTATACTAGCTTTTTGTTACCCGGCGTTGCCCGGGTAACAAAATGATCTTCCAGAGTTTATGAGTTTTGCACCCCTTCTCGCCCCCCACGCCAACGGGGGCCGAACCTGGACTCCAACCACGTTGGGAGCGTCACCGGTCGCCTCGGCAACCCCGGAAACTATGGACTTGATGCCAATTTTGCCCGTTTTCGGCCGTCCTCACTTCAGGCCCCCTGCCTTGCCTCCTGCCTTGGCCCTCTGCCTCAGGCCTCGGCGACCCCGGAAACTATGGGTCTGACGCCGATTTCATCCATTCTTGACCATTCTCATGCAGGGGCCCCCGCGCACCACCACCCCGCGGGCGGTAGTGGAGCCTGACCCCTGCAGTTTTTGTCACCGGGCCTCAAGGCATGCGCGTGCCGAGTCTGGCGCCAATCGCTCCAGGCATTGCAGCGGGTCATAGCGGACATCTTGTTTCGCACCTGTTCCTGCCCCCACGCTGAGGGGGGGGCTGAACCCAGACTCCCATGGCATCAGGAGCTTCACCACTCATCTCGGCGACTCTGGAAACTACAGATTCAACACTGATTACGGCTGTTTTCAACCAATTTCTGCAGGGCCCTGTGTGTACCCCCACCCCTGGGGGGGCTGGGGGGGGCCTGACCCCCACAGTGTTTGTTGCCACGCGCTTGCCAGGTTTGGTGCGCATTGCTCCAGGCATTCCAGCATGGCATGGCAGACATTTCGTTTTGTACCCCTTCTCGCCCCCCACGCTGAGGGGAGCCTGAACCCGGACTCCAACTGTGTCGGGAGTGTCGCCGCTCATCTCGGCGACCCCAGAAACTACGGACTTGATGCAAATTTCAGCCATTTTTGACCATTCTCATGTGGAGACCCCCACATACCCCCACCCCCGGGGGCACTAAGATGGTCTGACCCCCGCAGTGTTTGTCGCCAGGCTGCAAGGTGTATGCGTGCCAGGTTTCATGTCGATCGGTTCAGGCATGCCAGCAGGGCATGGCGGATGTTGTGTTTCGCACCCCTTCTTGCCCACCACGCCAAGGGGGCCCCGAACCCAGACTCCAACAGCGTCGGGAGTGTTGCCGCTCGCCCCGGTGAGCCCGGAAACTATGGATTCGATGCCGTTTTCAGCCGTTTTCGACCATCTTCTCACGGGAACCCCATTTACTCCAACCCCCAGGGGTGCTAGCGGGGTCTGCCCCCCGCAGTGTTTGTCGCCAGGCCGCAAGGCATACGCATGCCAAGTCTGGCGCCAATCGCTCCAGGTGTCGCAGTGGTGCATGGCAGATGTCTCGTTTTGCATCCCTTCTTGCCCCCCATGTCGAGGGGGGAGTTTTGACCATTTTCATACAGGGGCCCTGGGGCACCTCCCCGGGGCGCTAGGGGCCTGAACCCCGGAGTGTCTGTCGCCAGGCCGCAAGGCACGCGCATGCCGAGTTTGGTGCGCATTGCTCCAGGCGTTCCAGCACGGCATGGCGGACGTTGTGTTTCGCACACCTTCTCGCCCCCTACGCTGAGGGGGGGCTGGACCCGGACTCTGATGGCGTTGATACCGTCGTCGCTCGTCCCAGCGACCACGGAAACTACGGATTTGATGCCGATTTTGGCCATTTTCGACCATTTTCACACGGGGGCCCCTGTGCACCCCTGCCCCGGGGGTGCTAGGGGGCCACAACCCCCGCAGTGTTTGTGGCCAGGCCACTAGGCATCCGCATGCCTAATTTGGTGCCAATCGGTCCAGGCGTTCCAGCAGGGCATGGCAGATGTTGTGTTTTGCACCCCTTCTTGCCCTCCATGTCGAGGGGGGGGCCGAACCCAGACTCCAACGGTGTCAGGAACGTCGCCGGTTGTCCCGGCGCCCCTGGACACTGTGGACTCGATGCCGATTTCAGCCGTTTTTGGCTGTCCTCACGTGGGGGCCCCCACGTACCCCCGCCCCCGGGGGTGCTACAGGGCCCTGACCCCCGCAGTGTTTGTGGCCAGGCCGCTAGGCTTCCGCATGCCGGGTTTGGTGCCAATCGGTCCAGGCATCACAGTGTGGCATGGTGCGCCTTTTGTTTCGCACCCCTTCTCGCCCCCCACATCGAGGGGGGCCGAACCCAGACTTCAATGGTGTCGGGAGCGTCGCCGCTCATCTCGGCGCCCCTGGAAACTGTGGATTTGACGCCGATTTTGGTCGTTTTTCACCGTTTTCATGCGGGGACCCCCATGTACCCCCACCCCCAGAGGCGCTAGGGGCCCCCGACCCCCGCAGTGTTTGTGGCCAGGCCGCTAAGCTTCCACATGCCGAGTTTGGTGCCAATCAGTCCAGGCGTTCCATCCGGGCATGGCGGACGTTGTGTTTCGCACCCCTTCTCGCCCCCCACGTTGAGGGGGGGGCCCAAACCCAGACTCCAATGGCATCGGGAGCATCGCCGGTCATCTCGGTGACCCCAGAAACTACGGACTCGACGCCGATTTTGGCCGTTTGTGGCCATCTTCACATGGGGACCCCCGTGTACCCCCATCCCTGGGGGTGCTAGGGGCCCCCGACCCCCGCAGTGTTTGTGGCCAGGCCGCTAGGCTTCCGCATGCCGAGTTTGGCGCCAATCGGTCCAGGAGTTCCAGCAGGGCATGGCGGACGGTTTGTTTCGCACCCCTTCTTGCCCCCCACGTCGAGGGGGGGCTGAACCCGGACTCCGACGGCGTCGGGACCATCTCCGCTCATCTCGGCGACCCCGGAAACTGTGGATTTGACGCCGATTTTGGCCCTTTTTGACCATTTTCACGCGGGGACCCCCACGTACCCCCACCCCCGGGGGCGCTAGCGGGGCCCGACCCCCGCAGTGTTTGTCGCCAGGCCGCAAGGTGTATGCGTGCCGAGTTTCGTGCCGATCGCTCCAGGCGTTGCGGAGCCTATGCGAGACATACATACACACACACATACACACCCAGGCTCTTCTTTATATATATAGATTGCATTTATAAGCTCCCAGCCCACCAATGGCGGCAGACAGATATCTGCTGTTGTTTATGACTCAGCCGTCTCTCTTTTTACACCCTTGTTGCAGCAAAAGTGTGCAATGAATGAGAAACTGGCCTCTCGGATGCAAGCATGTAGCATTGCTTCTAAGCTGAACTAAGTTTTTGGGTGCGTTTACAGCATTGTTCAAAACCGTATCACATGGACAGTCTCTGAATAATGAGTTGTTAATTACAAGGACAAAAGGGAGATGTGTCTTATGTGTCTTCTGGCCTTCAGCCAAACGCTCTACTTCCCAGCTGTTCAGAAATGCCTCCTGGAACCCAATCCATCTTCAAAGTAACATGAGTCAGCTGGATGAGAGGAGGAACAGTGCCGTGAATAAAGCCAGCAATTTAAAACTTCATTCTAGGGCAATACTTTCTGCATGAAGTGTTTTCTTTGAATTCATAGATGTAAAATAAAATCCAACAACTTGGCTGAAAACCTTTGACGTCCAGCCCACTCTGGCTAAAGGACAGCGTAAACATTAACATAGACAGTACTGACTCTGATTAGTGGTATCTGTCATTTTTCATCCCATGACAGTATTTTCCTCCTGGGAATCTATATTTGATTTGGCATCCTTTTAAGGGAGAAAATGAGCAATTCTAACTCTAACTCTAACCTGGAGTTAGAGGCCAACACATAGACATACACCATCTTCCCTGACTTTGAGAGTGGTCCAAATGCGCTTTACGGTGTCCCTTGTGCCAGCCAAACTTTGCTGGCCTAACTGTGCCGGCCTAACTCCAGGTTAGGATCGCGCCCTGGACCTCCTAAAGAGGTTTGAAACACCAACTCTACAGGCTTAGAAATGGAGATGAGCATCACCCCCTACAGTCGGTCACGACTAGACAATTCAGTCATGGGAAATCTTTACCTTTAGCTTTTACTCATGGCTTATGTATTTTTTTCCTTTTGTCGATGTGCTTTTTGACTTTTCAGCCAAGTGCTAATTCAGAACTTTAGGGATATACTATCAGATATACTATCAGAAGTTATATACTGAATAAACCACATGAAACTATAAAAATGGTAGAAATTGTTTTGGAAGGAAAAAGGGAGAGGATAAAATTAATCACAGATTTGTTTTATGTAGATTTAAAGGCAATCAAGTTTTAAGCCTGATGCAAAGTAGAAATAAGGGCTTGCTGCATGCATTTTGCTAAAATTCCTGCTGTTGGGCTCATGAAAATGAATGTCAGCAGTAAAGGGACATTACCTTTTCATATTACAAAGGCACGATTTAACAAATAAAGATGTGTGGTAATAAATAGAAGACTTGTAAAAGATGCACCAGAACCACAAAACTCATGTCTCCCTACGAAATGTTAACTTTTCCAAGGAAAGGTCTAGGAATGCCTGGTTCCATGGTTTCTTCTATATTCAGCCCACCAGTATGTTGTCTGTGCTGTAATTTGCATTAGAAGAAAGAAATAGAAAACAGAAGCAAGTTACTGTCCCATGACTTTGAGGGTGCAATCCTAACCTGGAGTTAGGCCGGCACAGTTTGGCTGGCACAAGGGCCACCGTAAAGCACATTTGGACCAGCACAAGGACCACCAAAAAGCATGTTTAGACTACTCTCGGAGTCAGGGAGGATGGCACATGTCTGTGTGCTGGCCTCTCTGACTCCAAGAGTGCTCCAAACATTCTTTATGGTGTCCCTTATGCCAGCCAAACTTTGCTGGCCTAACTGTGTCGGCCTAACTCCAGGTTAGGATTGCAACCTGAATGACAAGCTTCCTTCACAATTCGTGTCCCTGTTGGTGGCTTCCATTTTGTCTTTTGCCCTGCCTTGTCTCAAACAGCTCTCATGACTGTTGACATCTACATCATTAAGGTAAAGTCATATTTCCAACATTGTTAATTTGTGTCCACATGAGATTCCAATAACAGCTTTTAATGCTTTTAACAAAAAAAAAGTTCAAGATGCTATGGTGCTTCTTTGGATTGAAACTTACTTTTCTTTTAAATGACCCATACATGAACTGTTTTGCATTCATCCTCTTATTCTTGCCGGCTTAATCCCTACAAGCCAATAAAATTTGATTAGGTATTTTGTATACTCGACTGTCATAGTGTATCTTTTAACTCCACCCAATTATCACAACTTCTGGCAGCTACGTTTGGCTCAGATGATTTGGAATCACTGACTGTCGTGCTGGAGAAAGCCATCCGATATATGTATATCTTTGATTCCAGAGCAGGAGTATCAAGCATAAAGCCCGCAGGCCTGATGTGGCCCCCAGAAGCTCTTTATTAAGCCCCTGTGAAAAAAGGGCTCTCCCAGCGCTGCCATCAGCTGCTGAACTATGAAGTAATACCGTGGCAAAAGCTGCCCTGCTGAAAGAGCAGCCCACAAGGTAATTTGGCTCTTTCAGCATGATCATTGGGCTCTCCTGTATCCCGAAAATATGATGGGCAGCCTAATTTTTTTTAATTATTTTATTATTATTTTCCATCTAAGGGGGTTATGGGGTAGGGAAAAGGGGGAAAATACAGCATAGGGAACTAGGGAAACACTGGGTTACAAACACAAGGTATGCTACAGCTGGGATAACAGCATATCATTTTTTCCAAATTATAACATCACTTAGATTCTGATCATTCCATATACAATTTCCCACTTAACAATCTATCTTCTAAATGTTTGGTCTTCGTTTAACCGATCTTTATTAACAATTACATCTCTTAGTAAACGTATTAAATTAACCTTTTAAATTCCTTCTATTTCTATATTCTCTATAATTTTCTGCTTTCCACACAGCGTATCTACCCATCTATAAAAAGGTTCCCAGTACATTTTAATTTTCTGTAAATCTCCATCTTTCATTCTTTCTGGCAAAGTATCCATTTCAGCAACCTCATACGTTTTCTCTATCACCCTTTCTAAGTTAGGGCTATTTTCATTTGTCCACATCTGGGCATGTAACAACCTTGCAGCAGTATCTACATATATTATTAAATATTTTCTATCTTGTTCTTGTATTGTTGACACCATATTAAGGAGGAACAATTCAGGTTTAAAGGGGATCACACAATTTAACATTTCCTGTAACATTCCATGAATTAACATCCAATATTTTTTTTTTGCTCTTTCACATGTCCACCACATATGATAATATATGCCTTGGTTATTTTATTTTTATACTTCTAGCATTTATTTGATACCCCCTGGTCAGTGGTGGGATTGAGGGGGAACGCGGGGGGATGGAGTTCCTCTTGTTGGAACGTTGGCTGGCTCCGCCCACTCACTGACGTCAGCTGGCTTCTGGCAATTTTTTTCTTCGTGTTTTTTTTATGTTGTTTTTCTTCGGTTGTGCGCACGCTCCGCCCTCAGTTCTGCAACATTTGAACTGGAGGTGGCGGGAGACTGGCAGCGGCGGCGGCCCGGCAGCAGCGGTGGTGGCAGGAGACGGCAGTAGGTAGGCCTGGGCTCCCTCCGCGGCGTGGCCTGCCTTCTCCCTGTTCCCCCTCGTTCTCCCTGTCCCCCCTCCCTCCCACAGCAGTACAAAAGAAGAATGTTGTGGAATGGTTGGTCTAGTTTTTTGGGCTTGCTAGCCCACCTAAAAATGCACAGATGACTACTGAAACTGTTGTGGAGTGGTTGGTCTAGTTTTTTGGGTGCCAATTTACAGTTCATGTCATTTTATTGTGTTACAATGACAGCACTTCCTGCTTGATGATGTCACTTCCTGCCACAACATCACTTCCGGTTATGACCTCACTTCCTGCCACAACATCACTTCTGGCTATGATGTCACTTCCCATGGGTGGGTCCTGACACAAGTGCCAATCAAAAGTGAGTTCCCCTTGCTAAATCATTTAGATCCCACTACTGCCCCTGGTACATTTTAGCTAATCTCTCTGGTGACAGGTGCCATCTATAAAACATTTTATAAATATTTTCTTTAAAAGATGTTGCTTTAGTCATTTTAATATTTGTCTTCAAGATTTTCTCCCATTCTTCTAACATCATGATATGTCCAAAGCTTTTAGCCCATTGTGTCATGGCCGCCTTCACTGTTTCATCCTCCATCTTGATGTTCAGCAGAAAACAGTACATCCTCTTTCTGTATTGTTCTTTATCTTCTGAAAATAATTTGTCAAACACTGTCTCTTCCTGATAAAAACCTACTTTAATGTCTTCTCTGATCAGTAGTGCTATCCAGCCGGTACGCTGGGCGGGACTTACGTTTGATTGGCAGTCTGCCTGTTGCGTCATGCCGCGTTCCGCCGCTTTCAAAGCGGTGGAACGCGGCGTGACACAACGGGTGGACTGCCGATCAAACGTAAGTTCCGCCTAGCATACCGGCTGGATAGCACTACTGTCTCTGATCCTCGATTTGATCTGTGTTTTGGACCACCAATTAAGATTTATGTCTTTTTTTCTCTAATTCAGCCTTATATTAATATGTAGTTCGCCTTTAGAATTCAATAACTCTTTGTACGTTCTATTCTGATCTTCTTTAATCCAATCCAGTTTTGTTGCAATTTCTAAAGGTTTTATCCATCTTGGATTTTCCATGTATATATTTTATATCTTATTTGGTCGACGGGCAGCCTAATCTTAAGCCTCCTCAGCACCCAGCCATACAGTGGCACAGAAATGGCTGCTGCTGTATTCTGTGGTAAAGCTCTCGGTCCAGTCTGAAACTCAGGCAGATTATGTACCCTCAGAAAGCTCTCCCCAAACCCACATAGTGTCACAGTGTCTCCCTACCTCTAATGCACCATTTAAAGGGGCCCAAGATAGAGGTTTTATGTATTCTGTGGGGCCAGGGAAGCTGCCCTAGGTCTCCTCGGCATAAAGGAACAGTGGTTCCAGTGGTGTCATTCAAATGATTTAGGAACAGGAACTCACTTTTGATTGGCACTTGTCGGGAACCCGGAACCAGCCACGGAGCCCTTTAGGATTCCCGTTCTGGTTCGTTCCCCCTGAATGACATCACTGCCTTCGCCCCCTAGGAATCCGGAGTCGCTCCCTTTAACCCTCTGAGTGCCGGTCAACCAAGAAGAAAAGGTCTTTGCAGAGGAATTGGGAGGGGGGAGGAGGAAGAGTGAAGTGGGCGGAGTCAGCCCTAATTTTAACTAGTGGAACTGAGTTCCCCCGCGTTCCCCCTGCATGACATCACTGAGTGGTTCCCTTTCCCCATGTCATTCCCAGGCAGCCCCACAGGGTATACTTGAATCAGCACCTGCTGTTTAGCATGTGCAAACCAAGGAGACCCATATTGGTTTCCACAGCTCAGGAGGAGGTTCAGGTGCAATGGCAGCCTCTTCCACTGACCCCCCTCCTGAGACCACTGGCAGAAATTTGGCAACACTTGGTGCAGGGCACTTTAGGATTGGGCTCTAAGATGTCCATATTTTCTCTTCTGTCATTTGCAACTAATGAGCCAGTAAGTGAGAACTTAAGTGCTTATTTCTGGTCATCACCTTCTTAATGATGTCACTTCTTGCTTAATGACATCACTTCTGGCCTTCAGCAGGTGCCATAAATATTATGCAACCCACTGTATGAAACCAGTTTGACACCCCTAATCTGGAGCACTTAGAAGACTGGGTTGGGCTGACCTCTCAGGACTGATGATGGCATAGTGCCCAATGCACCAGAAGTGGGGGGCACGGTGAGGGTCCCAAGACAGAGCTTTTCCCTCAGCAATCAAGCATAGACACTATGTGGATTCAGGGAGAGCTTAAGTGAGGCTACATAATCTGCCTGAGTTTCAGACTGGACCGAGAGCTTTCCCGAGCTTTATAAATAAACACAGATTGCATAGGTCTCTTATCCCCAAGGCTCATGAACTTTCTATGTGCAAAATATGCAACACAACAGTGCATAAAGCTTTAAAATCAGCTTTGTGGAACTTGGCAAGGTGTCATTTGGGCAGAAGAAACACACTTTCAAATTGGTGAAAGAGTTCATCATCCAACCATACAAATTTTGACATGACAGTTGGAAAACACAAAATTCAGTCTAGCTTCTCTTGTACTAAATACCACCTCCAAGCAAATGCTGCTTGTCCTTAAAGGGGCAACATTTGACCTGTGTTTTTCTTTTCCAGATTTTTTTTTTAATGTTTACTTCTTTGCAAACTTGTCCACGTTGGCTCTTATACAGAATTCCAAACATGGATCCCAAATACATTTGCATGGGAGTAAGACCTATTTAACTGAACAGCACTTACTTCTGAGTAGACACATACAGCATTGTGCTGTGGGTTTGCTTAAAACATCAGTAACTTCCAGGCTTGTTTGAATACTTTCCTTTTCCTTTGGAGCTTTTATTTCCGTGGCTTTTTCTTTTACTTTGTCCTTTGTCTCCACCTCCTTTTGCTGTGTGCAGACATTACATTCATTTTCCAGGTCAAAAGAAAGAAAGCACTTCGCTGTCTATTGACAGCAACAGGCTAGATTGCTGTAGAGATTGGCAAGAACAATCCAATAAAGAATCCCCGAGTCAGTCACTCAGAGGACTATTGAGATTCAGACAGTAACATTCAGAAAGGAGAAATCTCCGAGAATACCCTCTGGTGCAAAGAAAGAAAGAAAGAAAGAAAGAAAGAAAGAAAGAAAGAAAGAAA
>JAJKFI010000003.1:34000438-34022441 GCA_029204185.1 Lerista edwardsae
TAATAATAATAATAATAATAATAATAATAATAATAATAATAATAATAATAATAATAATAATAATACATACATACATACATACATACATACATACATACATACATACATACATAATTTCAGTTTACTCTTGTATGTTCCCATTACATGGCTTTTAGTTGTGAATGGAGCCCTATAGTTCAGGATTTTATTTTATTTAGATCAGGGATGTCCAGTGCGGGGGAGCAATAAATGTGTTACTAGAAATAAAATATTTTCCCCTCCCCTTTATTTGATAGCCAAGTGGTAGCACATTCACTTTGCATTTCAGAAGGTTCACGTTCCATTCCTGGCATTGCAGGTTAAAAAGATTTCTACAGGGGTGGATAAGACCTTGAAGAGTGGCTATAAGTTGGACTGCACAGGCCTGGGATGGAGGAAGCAATGATCTCGCTCTAAGGCGGCTTTCATATGTTCCGCAATGCTTTCTACCACTAAGGTAAGATTAGAAACTATGGCAGCCTGCCAACATCTCAAAAGCAAACCTCAACCATGAAAAGATAAATAGTTTAGGTTGAGTTCCGCTATTACTGGTTTATAGCTCCCTACGTCTGTGCCTTGCATTTTTAGACACAGTTTAACATCTTTCCATGTCCACAACTTAGGGTTTAATCTGATTTTCTTTCTCTGCTTAGATTGCACAGATGATGGATCTTGTTTATAGGCAGACTTTAACAGTAGCTTTTTAATAGTATGTATTTTCCTTTTTACCTAGTTTTACTTTGATGCTTTTTTCATGCTGTTGTTGTTTTATACTTGGGTGGTCATTCTTTTGATAGTTCCAATGGACAAAAGTGTGTGGCTTTACTTTTCAACTATCTTTATGTGCCAGGTTATGCCATATCCCCTCTGGAGCCTCCCAGAATTCCCCCTTTGTCTTCTTGGACTTGACCATTTAAAGAGCTGGTGCAGGTCCCATTGGTGCTCAAGGAGTTTATGGCTTTCCCAAATCAGGAGATATTTCCATGCAACAGCTGTTCAATAGATTCTTCACCAGTTACACTGAGAGATGCACGGTGGTGGTCAGATGGGTTAGCTTCTGTAGGACTAATGCTACACTAGTCATATAGGACTAATGCTACACTAACTAATGCTGTAGGACTAATGCTACACTAGTCATAGAGCCAACGTCATATCTGACTACACAAAATCTGATGATCTAGGAAGCACAGGAGTTCTTTTTTGCCCAGATAAGGTAAGGGACAGGTGAGAATTTGATTGGGACATCTCACTAGATTCAAGATGACAGGTAAGGTTCACTGACTGGTCTCTGACCATCCTTGATTATTACATTGCATTTCATCACCTGCCAACTTGTTGAGAAGTGGTTTAGTCCTGCCATCAAAATTATGTTCACCTATTAGAAAGTGCACACAACTGTACGCTTGCTGTTTGGCCCAAATTTAAAACGGAGGACTAAATGTTGATGTTGCTAACAATTGTTACTGAATTGTTCCGTGCTGCTGACTGTATGTCTAAGCAGGTTACCTTCCTAGGTAGGAGATGCATGTTGACACTATTATCAGAAGCTAACAAAAATGACCTTTACTTCTACACAGATGAAGTTTGGATTTAAAGAGAAAAAAAATACCAGAAAGAAACATGACCTATATCCTGTACAGACATCCAGGCTTTCTAAAAATGCACGGTGGAACCTTTCATCCAAAATCCACTTCGCCATTTGAAAGAGCCCACCTCCAGGTCTCCGTGAAGCTGCCTACTCCCTTTAGAACAGTGGTTCCCAACGTGGGGCACATGCCCCACAGGGGGGCAATTTTATTTTTAAGGGGGGCAATTCGAGAATGAGCTATGAACAGTGAATTTGAAAGCCTGCTAATTGTTCTTATATCTTATTATTCATGAATTAAGAATGTTTTTTAAATTTCCCTCTTTCCGCACCATCTTTTATTTTTCTCTTTCATGGATGCCATGTTCTTTGGAACCTTGTTTAAACCAAGTTAATGGCCTTTTAGGCTTCCATCACATGATTAGGAGTTCACTTTTTGAATAATAAGTATATGTCACGGGGGGGGCGTGTATCAGGATTTTAGAAATACTTAGGTGGGGCATAGCCAAAAAAGGGTTGGGAACCACTGCTTTGGAACTATATGCCTTGAAATTGTTTGAATCCAATAAGCAATGTATTTGAATGCACCTTAGCGCCAGTACCCAGAATACCAATATGGGGGGGGGAGTCCAATATGGAGAAATTCAATATGGACTTGAAATGTTAAAAGCTTACAAAGTTCACAACTCTAATTGTCCTTTAGGCCATTGAGTGTGTGTGTGTGTGTGTCTGTGTGTGTGTGTGTGTCGCAGTCCCGCCCCCGATGTAGCACTGACGCAATGTTGTTGCGTTGGCACTACGTCACTAGTGCTGACATGGGGGCACCGACCGGCACCCTGTGTTGGTGGTAGAGCTGTCGGGCTGATGCTACCAGTAGCATCAGCCCAAGGGTGTTGACAGAGAGCCACCCTTGCGCCAGAAGAACTGAGTGGGGGGTGGGCAGGCCAGTGAGCTTGCCAGCCTGGGGAGGGGGGGGGGGCTGGGATACGGCTGTTAGGCTGCATCTAAAGCCCCTTCCGGAGGTGGCTCTGATTCAGGCTTCGAGGGTTCCTCGGTTCTGCACCTGCCAAATAGAAGGCGCAGACCTGAGGAACCCCATGGGGTGGCTGGAGTCTCCCCTGGGGCAAGGGTATGAAAGTGTGCTGGATTTGGCGCAGGCCCACTGGCCTTGCCAATCCAGTGCAACTCAGGATTGCTCTCTCTCTCTCTCTCTCTCTCTCTCTCTCTCTCTCTCTCTCTCTCTTAGATGATGTGAACATCTTTGCTATGCAGCAACACAGACGGAGTGTGCGCTGCATGCGTTGGGCGGGGGCAAACTGTTGGCCAGGGAGAGGTCATAGAAATATTTTTTACTTGCCTCGTAGTAGGCTACTTGATCGCTAACAAGTCTTCTCAGATATACACTCAGTATTCTGCTGGAGGAGAGAAGGAGGCAGCTCAAGGCTGTGAGAAAGCGGGGTAGGGATAGGAACTGGCATTTGCAACTGCTGCTGTGATCCACCCCCTCCATCCTTGATCCACCCCCCTTGTTTGGCTCACTCTCCACCCCAATCCTCCTCCAAACCATCCACGAACTCTCCGCTCTGCCACCTTACCTGCACCAATGGGGTGCTTGGGCAGTTTTGGCCTGTACATGGAACCTCCATTCATTTCTGCAGGCAGTTTTGTAGCATTCAGTGGCAGTGTGATATTGGTGCTGTTGCAAGGTGACTTACCACAGTGTTCCGTGCGCCTTGGCGTAGAGTTATGCCGGCCACATGACCATGGAAACGTGTCCTCGGACAAACGCCGCCTCTTCGGCTTAGAAATGGAGATGAGCACCGCCCCCTATAGTCGGTCACGACTAGACCATTTGGTCATGGGGAAACCGTTACTTTTTTAAGGTGACTTACCGCAGCAGATCTCTACATGGGTTCATCATAAGTGGCCATAGGATTGGGCCACAAGTCTGATTTTGCAAGAAGAATTGCTAGGCAAAGCCACATCTCCCATCTCTACAACACTGTCAGATAACATCCTTCCATTCTATTAACCGCTTTGTCCTCAGCATTCTGAAAAAGGAATAAGGATAAAGTTTTTTTCCTGACAGACTAAATACATTTGGTAAATATCAGCAATATGGGGGGGGGGGGAGTCCAATATGGAGAAATTCAATATGGATGGAAGAAAGATATAATCCTTTGTTCCTGTCATGATCCTGATCTGGATCAGGGGGCCCTATACCTGTTATTGCCCAGAAGAGTTGGTGCCATTGATGCCAATGGCAGATTCCTTCAAGAGCCAAATAACAACCACTGACACCCCAATCCAGATTGACACAGCAGCAGGGATGACAGATTGTATCCCCTTTCTCAATGCCATGATTGTAATCAGGATTGGGGGCCCCACATATCTTACTTTTTCATTTTTTTAAAAAAGCGATGCATGGCAAATAACAGTCACATTTTGTTTGGCCCTGAAAGCAATGTTCAAGGCATGCATTTATCTCCAACACTCCAAATTGTTCTCCAAAGGCTCCCCCCCGCCTCCCGGGCAAACATACATTTGGAATCTCAATAGGGTTAAACCAGTCTTGGAGGAAATTTGGAGTAGAAAAGTAGCTGGTGGGAAAGAGGGTAAATAGCCCTCCTTGCTCACTTCTGTTCTCCAAATTGCCCCTTCCTGAAGGTCTTTGTCCTGGAAAAAAAGAACTGCTGGATTTGGATTACATCTGTTTATGTGCACTGCGCACTTAAACCATCAAGGAATACTGCAGACAGAGAGATTAATTTAAGAGCAAGCCTCATTTTTCATCCCAAAGAAAATCCAGTGAGGCAGTGTATTCTTCTCAGGCCTTGAGAAATGTTGCACCTTCCCTCAAGGAAATACGCTTAATCATTTCTCTTGGGTCCCTTGGGTATGCATAGTATTATAGGACTAAGGGAATGATCTTGAGGAGTTACAATTTCAATAGCAGATCAACAACTCTTACTACTCAATCCTATTGCCCACCACATTATACCATGCAACTGTGCCGATGGTGAGTTCGCAGCTTGCTGTGGTGGTGGTGGGGACACACAGCTTGCAGAAGGAAAAATATTTCCTTACTAAACGTTTACTAATTTTTTTAATTACCCACAGGTAGGCTGCCTGATTGCCTATGGATCTCCTTGCTCTTTCAGATATTTTGCTGGTGCAAGTCCACGGAGAGCCAGGGGTGCGCGCAGTGGTGAAATTCAGCCAGTTCTCACCAGTTCTGCAGAACTGGTTGTTAATTTTAGGTTGGGAGAGGGAAGAAAGGCAGCGGACGCCCTGAAGGCCACCCTGAAGGACATAGAACCGGTTGTTAATTTATTTGAATCCCACCACTGGGTGCGCAGTTGTTGCCGGATCCACCCCTCCCTCTCCCAACACTCCCCCAATTCCTCCCCTAACATGCCCAAAGCCTTCCTTGTCTTACTAGAACCTTAGAAGCTTCCTGGAGCTGGAGCTGCAGCTGCATGACCCAGGCATTCCTCATTGTTTGCAACAGCAGCCCAACAGTATGCGATAGTGGCCCGGCTTTTGTGCCTCTGGAAAGGAACTTGCACGCGAGAAGTCTAGTTCCAGCAATATGAGGCTCCAATTAGAAATCTAGCTGCCCAGCTCTTTGTGAAAACCTAAGAATCCAGTAGACGGGAATTCAAGCAGAGTATGCAGCCTAGCCTTTCTTAAACCAATATGCCAGGAGGCTAATTAGTGGTTCTTAACCATGCTTGATGCAGCTAACCTAGCAGGTCCTGCCAACCTAGCGGTTCGAAAGCACCTAAAATGCAAGTAGATAAATAGGAACCACTTTGGTGGGAAGGTAACG
Source organism: Lerista edwardsae (assembly GCA_029204185.1). Lineage (NCBI taxonomy): Eukaryota > Metazoa > Chordata > Lepidosauria > Squamata > Scincidae > Lerista > Lerista edwardsae. Next base: position 34,005,874 of record JAJKFI010000003.1, read on the forward strand.
GCGTTCCGTGCGCTACGGCGTATAGTCATGCCGGACACATGACCATGGAAGCTTGTCCTTGGACAAAACACCGGCTCTACAGGCTTTGAAACGGAGATGAGCACCGCCCCCTACAGTCGGTCACGACTAGACCTTTCGGTCATGGGGAAACCTTTACCTTTTAACCATGCTTGATGGGCATGAATGAGGATTCTACCGACCTGAGAGGAGGGGATGAAGAGTGAGTGTCTGATGACATTTCTCCCTTGGAGAGATCTTGGTTTCTTCCTTGGAGAGATCTTCTCCCTTGGCTTTCTTGGTCAGTGAGAAAGCCAAAGCCCACATAGGTGATAGATGCAGGACCGAATTTGATCAGAGGTTCTGCTACTGACCTGATGTGACAGATGCTACAAACAGGAACTGACACCTTGCAACTGCAGACATGCTTAGAAGACACCTTGAAGAGCAAAAGACAGTGCTTGAAGAGCATGTGTCACTTAACTCCAGTCAGTTCTCAACCTCGCACAAGTGTCAGGAAAACAAATATTACAAAGACCACATAAGCCTCCAGTGACTACTCTCCCAGAAGCCTGAACCCAGGTAACTCTGGGTACCTGGAATGTCTCATTATTCAGGGAAATGAGGCACAAGCATATAACAATGTGAACAGTCTTTATGTGCTTTGCATGTGGAAGGGCCAGGGTTCAGTCCTGGCATCTCCAGGTAATAGTAAGGGCAGGCAAAGACCCTGGAGATCAAATGTTAGTCAGCCTAGACAATATTCAAGGAGATGAACCAGGGGCCTGTGTAGGGCAGCTTCCTGTGAACCACTATGTGGCATTTCAGTCATGACATGAATACACAGGAAGCAATGCAGTATCATGCATGCCCAGTCTCTACATGTTACTCATAATGTCTGAAATAGTCTACACACAATCAACTATATGCTTGGAGGGCTCTGTCCGTGTGAAACTGCTCCTTTTTGGGGGTGGGTGGATTCCTGATCAAGTAGAGTAGTAGTCTTCAATATTTTCATGCCATGACATCAATAAATAAATAAAGTATGAGACTGGGGACTGACTGCTGATGCCCCCCTCCTCCCAGGACCAGATCCACCCTCCCCCACCCCCATCATTGCCCATCCCTGCCTGCCCTGTTTCCCCCCCCCCACCTCCTGTGTTTTCACAAGAACTTTGTGAGGTAGCAGTTAGAGCAGGGCCAGCAGTAGGAGCTATGGGGCAAGACAGCGAGAAGAGGCTGTGCAGGATTATATCAAGAACTCAGATTTGGTAAGGCCAGCCAAGTTTGCTACAGCTAGCATCAACCTGGGAGTCGTACCGCAGACATGGGGGGCTGGTTGACACCCCCCCCTGTCAGCGCTATGGATGTAGTGTCAACACAACAATGTTGTATTAGCGCTACATCCGTTCTAGGATTGCGCCCTCACATTTATATGAAGGCGGCATTTGTGATGATATTATTATTCCAAGACTATAGCAGGTCATGACTGCTTAGCATAGGAGCTGGTGCTCCTATTATTATTACCATTTCATAAGTTAAACACAGAACCAAACTCCTTCCTTCTTCCACCGTTAATTGTCTGCCAGGCTTCTCTGCCGTTGCTGAGCCCAACGTATCTTATTAATAAAGAAATGCTGATGCAATGTAAGCAAAGTACATGTACAGCAGAGGAAAACAGTAGTTCTGTTTTGATGCTAAGGCTTTTTCTTTTCATCAAGGGCATAGAACCTTGTAGAGACTGCGCTGGTGTAGATGCATGTTGACAACTCAGCTCTTTTCCCTGAGCAGAACAGGAGTACAAATCTGTAAACAGCCGCCTTGGCAACAGAGGTAGAAGCCAGGGCGCCTCTCAAATAACATGCCTGCTCTCAGCTCCGGTCCCTCTCGCCCTCCCCATCTTTGCCCAGTCTTTTCTTTTGAGAACTGCCTCATTCTGAGAAGCACACGTCTTGTTGTGTCCGAATAAGGGCTGAGATTTGGGCAGGTTTACACTTCATTATCCCAAAAAGTTCACGTCATTAAGGAGGGAAAGGGTCTTTTGCGTGACCAGGGCAATCCCCCTTGTGTGAACACTGGGAATTTAGTGATAAATGGCAATATTCACAGCACACTGCGCTGGTTTTCAGACAGACTCCCAAACAACTAATCTCTTGCCGGCCAACTCAGGAACCGCTGAACACGCTGCAGTTCAAGGCACCCGCAGATTTGCTGTTCGCACTTTTTCCTCGAGCTTGGCTACATTCGTGATTGTCAAGCGGTGCTCGGAGCCAGTAATTGGCTTTTTTTTGAGTTGGGAAGTCAGGTTTGTGAAATTTTTTAAGAAATAATAAGGCTGCAAATGGAAAAGTTAGGTTGGAAAATGAGTTTTGCTGATGTGCATGCACCGCTGGGTTAAATGGCATGTGGCATCTGGGCTCAGTAGCAAGCCAAAACTTTTTAACCCCTTACAGACAGGGTGGCCACATAGTCCCTGTGCAGGCTTAAATGGGTTCAGTCCCAAATCCACACAATTTCATGCAGAGGGACTTTGTGGTCACTTCCAGTTAAGCACTTCCACCAGTTTTGAGAAGTCCAGAGCCAGCACTATATGCAGCCTAGGCATATTTACTCAGGAGTAAGTACTACTGCATTCAGTGGAATTCAATTTGAAGTATATTGGGTTGCAGCCAGGTAGCCCCATTCTGAGCTGCCTGGCTTCTATAGGCGCAGCAGTAGCAACATTTTCCCTTGGGAAAGTTTCAGCCCCCACAATGGGATACCTCAAGTCTCTGCTGGCTATTTTGATGGTGAAAAATCAAGATCTTTACTGCAGTAGAGTAGCTGGGGGTGGGGGAAATTTAAATACTACAGGTGCTGCAAAGCCCTGTGTAAGCATCCCCTCCCATTGACAGTTGGAGCCATTCCAGGCAGTGATGGCAATGCACAAGTAATGCCATTTTGTTTGGCAAGCACCTGCACGTTGCTGTTGCTGCCCGGAATGGCTTCAACAGCGAGTGGGAGGAGCTGCTTACATGGTGCATTTTGGCACCTGCAGTACCAACCACATTCCCCCAGCTACGCTACTGCTTTACTCTTGTCCTCGATGGCCTGTGAAGGTGTGTTCCTATCTTGCTTCCTCTCCATCACTCTGTTGGCCTCCCAAAGTGCAAGAGCCATGAATTAATGCCACAGCTAATGATGTTTTGTTCATGCTAATATGCAATATGCTCAATGAACTTGAACATATTTGTGCTTTCATTGTTCTTTCATTTTTTTTTGCCTTCCATTTTTCTTGCCATTCCTACATCTCTCCTTTCTCATTTTGCTTTCTTATTTGGGTGTTACAATAATCTTAGCTCAGTGTTTTCCAACTTGGGGGGTTGCCACCACCCCCAATGGGAAATGTTCCTAGGCCATTCTCCCTTAAGGAGTGGCCTAGGAATGGGTGCTTGACAGCACTGCAGTGATCATGGCACTGCGGGCACCTTGAGGGTTCTTACCTAATTGGGGGGGGTCGTGTTGGTCTCTCACAAGTTCTGGGAGGCCTGCAGACCCCTCTGCGAGCCTCCCCGATGAAGTAAAAAGCTCCATTTTGCACTTGCAAAACACTTCCTGTTTGCACACATTGGGAATCTGTTAGTATGTTGGGAACCATTGCCTTAGCTGAAGGGTGAATGTTCTCACATTTATGCTGATGGTGATACGTTCTAACATAAATTCTTTTACACACCTCTCAAAAGTTTAGGGACTGGTTTTTGTTTTTGTTTTTTACCCAAAGGGGTACCCCATCTTTAAGTGAATTATTGTGTACTTAACCAAAAGTGCCTTAAAACGCAATGAACAAGTCCTGTGATATATATACATGTGCCATATAATGAAGCACTAACACATTACCACCATTAGCAAATGTCAGTAGCAGGAGCATGAAAAAGCAATTAGAAGGCAATTACAAGAGACTTTATATACTTGCATAATTAGTAAATATTTCAATGACAAGATTTAACTTTTTTAAATTGCCGAGAATCAAAAACAGGTAATCTACAGGGAAATCGACAGGGAAATGACCTAATATTAATACATGTTGTGTGTGGGGGGTGGGGGGTGGGGAGGCAATTAGTGTGTAAAACAGACGAATTGACTTCATCTCTATAGTTGCAGAGAAAGGAAATCAAGGGCTCCTTGACTGATGTCAGTACCCTTGTTCAGAGTATAAGCAGAGCTCCTCTAGATTGACCAAGGGACCGTTTAGTCCAACATACTTCTCTAACGGTGGCCAAACTGCTGCTTCAGAAGGCTTTGGAAAGTCAGTTCCAGTTTTTCAGGAAAACCAGGCCCCTCTGAAGCTCGGGTAAGCTTCCCTGAGCCTCGGAAGGCCTTCTAAGGCCTTTAAATTATCACTTCCTTCCCCCCCCCCGGAAATGCCTGTCTGTGCTCACCACAGTATGGTGACACATACTGTATGTGTCCACATACACACAAACAGTATGGCTCTAGGGTTCTTGGTTCCAAAGAGCCTCTGATTGCTCAGAAGATATAACCAGTGGTGGAATCTAAAACGAGAGGATCCAGAACGCTGGGCGGGACTAACCTGTGAGTGGAACGCTACTCCGGCCTAGCTCCGCCCACACGCCGCCATTCACCCAGCTCCATGGTGGCTGTGGTGCTGCAAAGCGCTCGTGGCCTCGAAGGGGGCGCCTGCTTGCCGGGGGGGACAGGTGGGGGGCACGCCGGGTGCCGTGGGCAAGCGGCAGTGGGGCGTGTCCACAGAGGGCAGCCTGCGCGGCGGGCGGGAAGGCGGCGGACCCGAATGGACGGGCTGCCACTCAAGGTTAGTCCTGCCCAGCATTCCGGATCCTCCCGTTTTAGATTCCACCACTGCATATGAGAACTGTGAGTAAAATGTTTCTTTTAAAACTTTTACCGGCCTCTGGTCCTGTGTATGTGTGTGGCATGTGTGTGGGCCTGCTTAGGGAGGGTGGAGTGGCCCAGGCAGCCCAGGCTGTATCCTAGTCCCCAGCCATGGCCTGGTAGGCCCTACACAGGCCGCTTGGATTTGTCCTAGGGATTTTTCTGGCACAGATCCAAGTAGCCCCTTATGCGTGGCCGGGGCATTACCTGGGGTAAGGGGGAAATATCCGCTTATGCTGAGGTGAACTCCAGCTGCCTCCTGTGCTGCACTGGATATGGCACAGGCCAGTCAGCCTGCCGGTTTCAGCACAGTATAGGATTGGGCTGCCAGTTTCATGTTTCAACTGGGCTTTCAGCTAGGCCATGCGTAGCTTGAGAACACCAACATGGTAGCATGCAGACTCTGGTTTGCTGGTTTGCACAGGAAAATTGTTTGAAGTGCAACTTCAGATGTGTACTAATATGCAGCACAGCAGTGTTTTAGTGCTTGCCTCAACTCCCTTTTAGATTAGGCGTGATTCTTTAGGATTTGTGGGCAAGTCACTTTCAAGACTAATCAAATCAAGAATAAGCCTACATGTCCTTGTCGTAAATTGGACCACTGCAGTTTGCCAAGGGGAAAAAATGCATCTGAAGCAGCTAAACAATTTATGCTAGATGTCCTGGGAAGCTCAGAAAAAAGAAGTTATTTGTTAACAACCTTTAAAAAAAAAAGGCTGAAATTTGTAGGCATGATTTACATGGGGGACCCTCACTATTTTCCATACATTCAAATCTGGTATGTGGTTTTGTTTATAACAGGAAGTGGGACTTGGGAAGAAGAACAAAAAGAGATCTGTACTGCCAGATGAGATTTTGTTTAGGCAGCTCTCAGCTCCTTGCCGCAGTCTGATCATTTACAGATGGCTCACGTGGGACTGCTATGAGATCCAAGGGTCTGAACAGAATGCAGCTTCCAAGCCACTCCATGCGAAGGCCTTACTACAGCTCAGTTAATCTAAACAATGAGAAGGAAGTCAAGTTATTTAATGCCATACGCCTAATGCTCTGCAGAAAGAAACTCCACCCTCTGAGACCAAAGCTGGCGACAGAGGCTTTGCAAGGAATTCAATAAGGCCCAAGCAATTTTGCAGCATGAGATCATTGCTCTGAAGATTAATAGTTAAAAGTTTAGGTCATTTGGTTCTTCAACCTTATTTTAAATTGCACTGCTGCTGAGTTTGGAATCCCAGGATCATGCCTGGAGGTGAAACCCATATGCTTTTCAAGGTGGTTACAACTTTAAAAAGCTACAATAATCACAACAGGAACAATACCAATACTACAGATTGGTATTATATATCTCTGCAGAAAGCAAAAACAAACAAATGAAGCTTAAATTTTGGGAGGATTAGAAGATATTGTTCTATGGGCATTGTAAAGATGAATCATAGCATCAAAAAGACCTAAGAGGTAGCCAGAAGATAAAACTGTATTAAAGTTAACTGCTTTTCAGTTTCAAAGATATTTTGTTTTCTTTATATGAAATAAAAAGCCATCTTGCCAGCATGGACCCTTGTGAGTGATCAGCTCAAAAGGTAGGAAGCAACCTTGGAAAGTAAGTATTCGTAGTTCCATGTATTGTTTGAGTCTGAGAAGCTTGTGTTAGACCACCTAGAAAATTCATTAAAGAGGCAAGATCTGAATGTGGGAAGCTTTGATTTACAGCTCAGTCTCTTAACCAGCACACTATCAATTCCCAACCTAACCAGGTGTACAGAACTGGGGGTGGGATTACCCACCCAAGGGAAGATGAACACAAACATTTCCAGGCTCTTACTTAGGTAGGTCCACACTGTTAGAGTGCCTACCCTTGCACCTACCCAGGTGAAAGGGAATGGCAACAGGATGCAGGCATCTTGTTGTCTCCTGTGCTCACTGGGGCACCCTGGTGGGCCACTGTGAAATACAGGAAGCTGGACTAGATGGGCCTTTGGCCTAATCCAGCGGTGCTCTTCTTATGTTCTTATGAAGTTCCATGTTAAATTTTTATTTACAGGTCCAAGTCATATTCAATTAAGTTGTGACCCTTTCCTTATCCCGTTCATTCATGCAATTTTTTTTTCTTCATAGGTGTGGGAGGCATTATAACTGCTGGAGTACGATCAATTGGATTGTGTATTATGGCTTTGTAGTTATGTAGGAACATGCACATTTCTTGTCCTAGATTTTGCCTTCAGCTGCTGAAGCTCCTATAATCCTGTCAGTGATTCTCATGAAACTTCCTTCATCTCCATTTGCTTTGGGCCAGACAGATGTATTTGTCCTGTGAACAAATCCTGGCCGATTTCCAGCTGCACCAATTCTGCTCCTTGAAAAGGCAGAGTCCCTGCAATAAATAATGTCACTTTAAGAGCTTGGCATGGGAAAAAGAAAGAAAAGCATGATGGCTCTGAAAAGACAACATCTAAATATGAAGGACATCCCTTTGAAAACTCAAAGAAGAGAGCAGGGACTATGGCAGTCAGTCTGGACAATTTTTATGTCTTGTTTCTCAAAAAGTTTAGGTCAGGTCGAGTAGGTAAGGCTATGTAGAGTTCCTTTTGACTCTGATTTTATAAAAGTACAGATTATAGTTCTTGGCAGTGCCATAGCCTCAGAAGTTTAGTCATGACTAATAAAGTTAGACATGATTAACTCCCATTTAAATTAATGGTATGTGTTAGTCACAACTAATTTGCCTCCCTGGTTTCCATGGTACCTAGACATGATAAACTTTCTCAGGGTACAACTCAGTGGTGGCATTCAGGGGGTTCTCCCAGGTTCTATAGAACCGGTTATTAAATGGCCAGACCCCGCCCACTTGCTTACTTTGGCTGGCTTTGGGGTCAGGCAATGACATTAGAGAACCGGTTGTTAATTTATTTGAATGCCACCACTGGTACAACTCCATGTAATCCAGATATCTTAGCCTCTGAAGATAATTATTTTCATGTAGTCAGTGTAGGAGTTATGTAACATGACCTGACCATTTCTTTTAAATCCCCCTACACACACACACACACACACACACACACACACACACCACAAACAGACTATGAAGAAACGGGATGTTAATATTTCAGTTTGTCAGGACTGGCAGATTGAATTTAAAGCTGGCACAGAAGATTGCAAATAATGGCCTGCTGAGCAAAGGTGACAGATTATTTCATGCACTGTTTCATGTGCAGTCTGAAAGCATACTGTGAGCTCTAAAGAGGGATGTACATCTTATGGCAACATCCAGCTACTACAGAGAGAATCCAAGAGAGACAGAGAAAGAAAGAGAGATGGTACTGTTTTGGCTTCATGTCCTCGGGGGCTATATTCATCTTTCCAACAATGTCACAAGCACCATCAGATGATAATCTGAACCACTTGGTCTAACTGTACAGAGGGGAGGCATGGCTATGCATGCATGTGCCATTTAATGTGAAGTCCCTCTACTGCTTCATCTCTGGTTTTTAAACCATGCATTAAAGCAATGCTGCACCAGAAAGAATGTGTGCACGCACCCATGCATATAAAACGTTTGGCAGATACTGTATATTATTTGAACTAGCCCAAGTAGGCCAGTTTGAAAAGTGTGTATGTATTTGTGCATCGGTAGTGTGGTGTACAAAACCTCAGAATTTCAGTCTAGGACTACTGCTGGATCAAATTTCTGCTCAGCACTTACGTTTGGTGGGTTCAATTACCACCATTCAGGCCAACCCACTTCATAAGATAGCTGTGAGGTTAAAAGCAAGGGTGAAGACAACACATAAGCTTCCCTATGGGTGTGCATGCATGTTAGCTACATATGCACATGCAAGCCCATAATGTTTCGGCATACATTTTATAGATGTGCATAACTTGAATTATTTTAAGGTCCTATTAGGCTCTTAGCCACCTTAGCAGAAAAAACATGATTAGGAATATATAAAAATTTTTCAGTTTATACACAATTTATATACCAGTAACAATTAACTAGGAATGCTAATGGTGCTATAATAAGACTTTAAAATATCAAATGATGAAGCATAAAAAGGCTGTAAGCCATTCACCCTTCCATGCAGGCCTGATAAGAGGGGATGAGCAGGGCAAAATCCCTGTGGCCTGGGCTTCAAAACCTGGACAAAACAAAATTATACAGTACAGGTGTATTACCCAAAGAAATCTGAGTAGCGGGCAGCCCAATTCTAATCTGGGTTGGAGCAGCAGCTGGACCTCATCTTGGGGTAAGGGGATATTTTCTGCTTACCCCAGGGTAAGCCCCAGCCATTCCAAATCTGAGGGGCTTGGATCAGGCCCACCAGCCAGGGACAGAGTTAGGGGTATGCCGGATCTGTGCTTCACTCCCCTCCCTGGGTCGGCCCACACAGTGGACTTGTTGGGATACTGGAAAAGTCCCTGGAAATTTACAGGCCTGAATGGGGAAAGGCCTAACACTAGGCCGACTCAAGAGGTAAAGTGCTGAGTCATTCAGGCCTAGCAGACCAGCAGTAAAGTGCTGAGTCATTCTGACTCAGCTTCTGCCTGGGGATGAGATCATCTGATCTCTGATTGGATGCTGGGGACTATTTAATCAAGACCAGAAACACCTGTGGTTAGTTGCTGGAGATGTAAGTGTTGCTGTTGGAGGAGCTTTGCTGTACCTGTTACCTGTTTGCTGTTCTTTGCTGCAAGAAGCCTTCTTCTGAGAATATAGAAGTTCTTGCTACCCTAATCTCTGTTGTCTGAGTGATTCCTTGCCAGAGCTCTGCGACCTTGAAGCCTTTCCAAGCCTCACAGCTGTAAGCTGCTTCTACGCTATCATCAGGACTGCCCTCTCTCCACCCTCCCTGTTCTGCCTCCCTCTAGCCTTCCCTCCCAATGCCTCTATGCTAGCCAAATTTGGCTGGCACTGGGACGGCTTATCAGGCATCTGCTGTGGCGTCCCTGGGTCAGCACGACTCCCCTTGCCGGCCTAGCATCCTCTTCTATGATGCAGACATGCCTTATGGCACATTTGTGACAACGCTGGGCTGGTGTATGGGACTTAGGCTGGCCCAGCAACCAGGTAGGATAGCATCCTCAGAGCGCAATCCTAACCTGGACTTAGGCCAGCACAGTTAGGCCAGAAAGGTTGGCCAGCACAAGGGACACCGTAAAGCGTGTTTGGACCACTCTAGGAGTAAGGGAGAATGGTGCACATCTGTGTGCTGGCAGAGAGTGGTTTCAGTGTTTCTCAAACCTTTTAGCACTGGGACCCACTTTTTAGAACGACAATCTGTTCGGGACCCACCAGAAGTGATGTCATGGCTGGAAGTGCTGTCATTGTGATGCCAGATCCTGCTGCTTTCCTGAGAATGCAGCAAGAAGTTGGGTTATTTCTCAGCCATTTTCCAATAGCAAACTGGGTCAGAAAGATAAAAAGCCTATTTACAACCTTGACACAAGCAAAACAACCTCACAGCCCTCACAGCCCTTTCCAGCATCCCATCTTCCCATATGTTCAATATGGCTGCTTTAGATGCTTCGTGACTCACCTGAAATTGGCTTGTGACCCACTGGTGGGTCCCAACCCACAGTTTGGGAACCACTGTTGTAGCTAGTTTAACTGGATGATTTCAGCTAAGCATTGTAGGAAGATGAAAAATGCAGGCACACAGGAAACCAGTGCCTAGCTAGAGCTGCTCCTCAGAATGCCTCTAAGTAATTTGCTTCATCTCATTTAAAGTGAATGTGGAATATTATCTCCGAACAGCTGCCATAACCCAGGGAAATGACAATGTCAGCCTCACAGCTGTCTGGGTATGCAGCAATCTTTCTCACAATCTTATAGGGCAGTAAAATAAAACATCCATGCCCAAAGATGCATACTTTTGGATGAAAACCATCTGTTTTCACTTCTGTTTTTCACTTCCTGTTTTCATTTCCTTTTTCATGTCTTGCACACAGACTCATAGACCTAAAGTAACAATCCGGCTTCGGAAGAGGAAGTCGTCAGCAATCCAAACTGTGGAGGAGATGCATACTTTTGCCTGTGGGCCACAGGGGAACAAGCGTCTCCTGTGGCGTTTGCTTTGAAATAAGTGAGTGGAAACAAAAGTTCTCAGGGAAGCTCAGTCTGGGGCAGAGTTCAGGCTGCAAAGACAGAGGACTGGTTGAAACTTCCGGAAGATATAAAAGCATGTTTGACAAGTGGTCTGTTTTCAGTGAAAGCTTGTGAACATCTCCTTTTTGGAAGTCACATAATAAATGCCACAGATAAACCACCCCACATTCAGCCAGAGAATGTTGTTTTAAACTTGTTTCAGAATTTTGTCTTCTAAGCGCCACACAAGTATTTATTTTAAATGATTTTTGTAGGTCAGTTGCTCTTTATTGTCCTTCAACATGGGAGCAATTTAGGCACAAGCTGTTCTTTCCTGGCTGGGAGGACAGTGTGCCCACTATATCCATGGGTCCTGCACCTATGGATTTAACCAACTTCAGATTGAAAATGTTCAGAAAAAAAATTCAAAAAGTTCCAATAAGCAAATCTGCATATCTAAAAAGCAAAAATCATACCTAATGAATATGTGAATTCTCACACAATCATGGATACTAGATTTTAGAGTGGTGCTCCCCAAAAAGGTAGTATTAATGTTGCTTTCAACCTATTCCTGTCACAACTCTCTGCCAGTAGTTTGGAAGGGAGCAGGAAATGGAACTGAGCTGAGCTGTCTTTCTTTGAGGGAAAGAAAAGCAAGAAGTGATCCACAAGGCTAGCTCAATCCTGTGGTGGGTGACATAAAACTGTTGGTGAACTTCTTATTCTGAGTCATAGTCCATTCTATTCGGATGAAACCACTCATGCATATCTCACCATGTGTAAATTTATTGCCTTTGTGGTGTCTCCCTCGTGCCGGCCGGCTTCGACCAATGGTAGGGAGGTGCTGCGTGGGTCCTGTTGCCTTAGTGCCGACGTGGGGGTGTCGATTGGCTGTAGGATTCCGCTGCCTGTCATTTTCCAATAGCAGAGTGAATCAGAAAAAAAGCTTATTTACAACCTTGACATAAGCAAAACCACCACACAGCCCTCCTCTTTTCCAGCATCCCCTCTTCCCATATTTTCAATATGGCTGCTTGAGGTGCTTTGTGACCCACCTGAAATTGGCTTGCGACCAGTGATGTCATTCAGGGGGAACGGACCAGAACGGGCGTTCCGGATCCTAACGGGCTCCACGGCTGGTTCAGGGTTCCTGACAAGTGCCAATCAAAAGTGAGTTCCTGTTCCTAAATCATTTGAATGACACCACTGCTTGCGACCCACTGGTGGTTCCCGACCCACAGTTTGGGAACTACTAAATATGCTATTTCAGCTGAAGGAGCTGGACCTGGAAGTCTTCATCTGCATTTTGGAGGCATGGCAACTCCTTTTGATTTTAAGGAGTAAACAGGTCTCTGTTCAAATTTGAAGCATTAGTCTCCACTGACCAATTAAAGAGGTGGAGATGACCACATATTCAATGAAAAATGTGGCCTTCCTGGCTTTTGGGTCTGTGGCTGCTTGGCACCAGTTCTTTACAATAGCCTCCCGGCAGGCACCTAACACCAATATATATGTTTAAACACGTGTCTTCTGCACGTCTTCAATGAAAGGAAATCAACAGAAATAAAATATTGACCATATAATATGACACTTTTTGGAACCACCACAAAAGAAAAGGATTAGAAATTCCTATCTTGAATGATACAGTCCTGATAGCCTCCCTCTCATGGATGCAATTTAAGAGAAAATAAATAGCCATCCTCAGGGGCCAGACTATGTGTTTAATGTCGCTTGCAGTTTGGTCCTGTGATGAACTGGGGCCCAGGGAGGTTAGAATTCAATTCAAACCTCTGCCATGCATTCCAAGTTTGACATAGGCATTCCTTCACATCCACAATAAATACTGACCCACATTGCAAGGTTGTTGTAAGCAGCGGCATCATGCAGCCGGAACGCTGGGCGGGAGGAACGGGTGAGTGGCAGCCCGCCCGTTGCGTACCACTCCGTTTCGCCGTCTTCCCCGCCCCCGCCCCTGGGGAAGACGGCGAAACAGAGCGGTACACAACGGGCGGGCTGCCGCTCACCCGTTCCTCCCGCCCAGCGTTCCGGCTGCATGACGCCGCTGGTTGTAAGGAGTACTGGTACATATTCTCGTGCATTCCAAAATATGTGGAATGGCATTCATATTCTCAAGTTACCTATTATTAACGACAGGAAAGCACAAGGCACAATAGCAGAGAGAAAAGAAAGGGTCGGGAAAGTTTGATGTCTTGTTTTCCAACTGTGGCATGCGATTCATCTTGCCACTGAACGCACAGCACTTTTCTCCACTGCTCCAAGAGATTGCTAGACAATGAAGAGGTTGCCATAGCAATAATGACAAATCTTAAACTTTTAATACTACCTACACAATTGACTACAGCATGCTTAGGAAGGAAGATAAAAACCTTCAGCAGAAACCACATTCACCCAATTGAATGTCATTAAGGCCATGTTCAACACGTAAAATATTGATGACTTGCAGAATCTTCCATCCTAATGGATCTCAAAGCACACTGATATTGTACAAGGGAGATAGCATCACTTGCACGTAAATGTCTCTGAAGGGAAACGGGCCAGCTAGATACTACAAGGATGAGGTAAAGCTGCAATATTTTAACTAGGAAACCAAGGAAGATAACTATAATATTTGCTCTGAGACAGAAGTTCACACAGAGAAGCTAGGCCAAGAACGGGAGCCAAGAATGGGAACTTTTGTTGAGCAGATGATGTTTGCAGGAATCTGCCTGTGATTTATAATAACTCACTCCTAAATGTTTTTACTTATAGGCAAATCCCACTGAATCAATTCTTAGGGCGCAATCCTAACCTGGAGTTAGACCGGCCCAGAAAAGTTTGACTGGCACAAGGTCCACCGTAAAGCGCATTTGGATCACTCTCAGAGTCAGGGAGGATGGTGTACATCTGTGTGCTGGCCTCTCTGACTCTGAGAGTGGTCCAAACATATTTTACTCTTAGTAAGGGCCAAATTACACATGAAGTGTACTTCTATTATTCTTTCTCGTAAAAAAATTTTCCTGAAGAAAAGCCGCCACAGGAAGCTGGAAACTTGGAGAAGAGTTTGGGGGGGGGGAGTGGAATTGCCCCCGCTGTTATTCTCCTACAGGACAGAAGGTGCAAGGGTCTATGTCTTTCTTCTCATGGTGAGAAAGCACTCTGGGAGTTATTTTTAGCAAATAGCTGGCCAAGGAAGTATTAAGTAGCCCTCACTTCATGCTGGTCTATCATTCAAGATATCAGTCCACATAGCTGTTGTTTTTTTTAAAACAGACATACATTGAAGCATGATGGAACTATATGTAACATGTAGTTTAGTCCTGAATGTGCTTAGGCTTGTATCCCCATCATATTCCTAAAGTTTTCAATTCCATGTGATCTTTGAAAGGGGGAACTAACCCTAAAATATGAAATTTGGGTACCAGTGGCTATTTTTCATAACTCTAATCCGAGTTAATGCTGATCACAATCTGTAAAGTAGCACAGAAAGACAAACATTTTTAAATACAAGCAGGCAGAGCAATATATGCACATTCTTAGTGAGAGGCTGTACATTTTATTTGTGTAGTCAGAGTCCTCTATCCTACTCTAGGATTGGCACACGTAAGTTATGAATGTTGGATCCAAATATATTTCAGGCCGCAATCCTAACCTGGATTTAGGCCAGCACAGTTAGGCCAGCAAAGTTTGGCTGGCACAAGGGCCACCATAAAGTGCATTTGGATCACTCCTGGAGTCAGGGAGGATGGCACACAGTGATGTCATTCAGGGGGAACGGGCCAGAACGGGCGTTCCGGATCCTAACGGGCTCCATGGCTGCTTCTAGGTTTTTTTTGTGTGTTTTTTTTCAACATTTGAATTTGAACTCAAAAGTGAGTTCCTGTTCCTAAATCATTTGAATGACATCACTGATGGCACATGTCTGTATGCTAGCCTCTCTGACTCTGAGAGTGGTTCAAACATACTTTATGGTGTCCCATGTGCTCGCTGTGGTCCATGGGGTCACAAAGAGTCGGACACGACTTAGTGACTGAACAACAACCACAATGTGCCAGCCAAACTTTGCTGACCTAACTGCGCTGGCTGAACTCCAGGTTACGATTACACCCTCAATCTCTTAGAAATATCTGAGAAGGTTGTCTGTCACTGCTTTGCACATGTGCTGGGTTATTTTCCGCTAAAGTGGATGGCAGAGATTATCTCTTAACATAATTTGCAAGCTCAACAAAATTAACCTGTTCCTTTGAAGAAGGTTATTAGCTGCTTCAACTATGAAACTATCATATCTTCTTCACTGTCAGAGGAAGTGAACAGTGAACATTCACTGTTTTACTGAATAGAAGTTTTACTGAATATAGAGTACAATTAATGCAACTATGGGCCCAATCCTATCCAATTTTTTGAGCACTGATGCAGCCACAGTGCAGCCCCAATCCCTCACCTTGAGGAGGACTCCATGCCTCCATGAATCCCACTGCAGGATTCAGCAAATGTCTTAGCGGCATAGCTGCATGCTGGAAAGCTGGATAGGATTGGGCCCAGTGATGGGATCTGGAATAAGGAAGCGGAACGCTGGGCAGGACTTACACGTGATTGGCTGCCCGTCCGTTCCGTTCCGCGGCTGCCCTGGCCTCAGGGGAGAGCTGCTTGCCGGGGGGGACAGGTGGGGGGCGTGCAGGGTGCCTGGGCAAGCAGAGGTGGGGTGTGCCAACCGGGGGCAGCCCCCCGAGGCCAGGGCAGCCGTGGAATGGAATGGACGGGCTGCCAATCACGTGTAAGTCCCGCCCAGCGTTCCGCTTCCTAATTCCCAGATCCCACTGCTGATTGGGCCCCCCTGCAGCTATGGGCTTCCACACTCATCCAACATTTCTCCTAGCCTTTCTCAGTACAATAGGCAATGAGTCAAATCCTGTCCACAGGTAGTCCAATCCTGAACTGCCATAAGGCACTTCTATTGCTGGCAGTAAAGGCTTACCGCCTGTGCTGGCCCAGTGAAGGTACCCAGCACCCAGAGGAGCTGATATGGAGCCAGTGGGCGGTAAGTTTCACCACCGCCAGTGGTGCACTTCCCCGAAGAGCTTGCTCCGGCTGCCCTGGCACTCGCAGGATACCGTGGCACCCATAGAAGCTATGGCTTCTGGGCAGGTTAGGATTGGTCCATCATTCTGTCTCAAGGGCATAGTAATTTATAAAGTTGCGTAACTGGGCCGGCTGGTGCCTGGGGATGGGTGGCACAATGATGCCTCCCATGTCATCTTGCCACTCCTGCCATGCTTGCACTGTCACCCCTCCCCTACAGATGTGCAGCCCTGGCCCCTGAATCTGTTCCATTTGGAGCTGTACAGGAATGAGGTTGGGTGAAAGGGCCAATTATTGCATGACCACAGTAAGCACCGTCATTCCTCTGGCCAGCAGAGACGGTGGAAAACTGCACTCTGCTGTGGGGGGAGGGGAATGCACCCTCCTGTCCCTGGGTTAGCTATGCCACTGCTTTAGCAATCTCCCTGATGTTGTTTTAATTATGCCAAAAGCAACTTTCCCTGGCAATTGAACATAACGACTGTTGCAGTTTCACACCACACACTCCAGAACTGGTGGAAACTGGCAT
>JAJKFI010000003.1:34033512-34046029 GCA_029204185.1 Lerista edwardsae
GGGGGGGGGGGAAATCTGTAAGTTTTGCAAGAAGCCTTACCTTGCAGTGGAAAACACTCCTCTCCTGCACTGTTCTAGCCAATCCTCACAGGGAACAGCAACATCTTGGCGTTGCTTACTGGCTATAGCAGCAAGGGAGAGGAGGGATTTACATGACAGGGTAAGGCTTCTTGCAAAACTTACAGATTTGCCCCCCTTTAGATCCGCCTTTGCTTGCGCCAATCCAGCGTTGTTGCAAATGTGCTGATAGGCGCACCTGCACTAGGGAGTTGGGCACTGGACCGGTGCAAGCAGTAGTGCTGGCTCTCGGGTGTCACTGCGCCCATTGACTGCGCCAGTTGCGCACCGTTTGAGTGCTGGCAGCACTTGATCGGCGCAGGACATTGGGGAGGGCATTCAAGAGATGTGCCGGCGGTGTGATGGGGTGGTGCAATGGGTGGCGATGGGGGACCAACAGCTGATTACCATTGCACCATATCCTAAGCCCCATTCCTGGCCAAGGTGGCCCCGATTCTGGCTGCTGCTGTGCACGTTCACCTGCACCTGCAAATCAGCAGGTGCAGCTCCAAACAGCTCCAAAGGGCTGGCTCGGGCTTACCCAGGTGTAAGGGGAAAACTTCCCCTTGTCCTGAACTGTGCTGCTGCTGCTGCCTCCTACTGGGTGTAGGATGCAGACCTGCTGCGCTGGCCTTGCTAAGCTGGCGCTGCTTAGGATTGGGCTGCCCATGGCAACCTGAGGAATCCCACAAGGGTGATTGGCAAGATGAAGGGCTCAATCCAGAGCTCTCCAATATAAGTGGTATGAGTGTACTGCTCATGCTGGTGTCATAAATGCGCCGTAAGGTGTCGTAAATGTGCAGTAAGCTCTTATCACTTGTGCTGAGGCATCGCCATCCTTTCGCTGCTCGGAGGTTTCCGCTTGCCAGTGTTGTGTGGATTCTGGGAGAGGCTAGAGGGGGTTCCTAGATGGGAGAGGGAAGGGGCAGCCTTGCGAAGGGGTGAAACCTGGCAGTGGCTTCCACCGCCAAATCTCATCCCCAGCGGAGACCCGGGTGGACCGACATGGGGCTGCTCAAATCACTGCCAGCAAAATAGCCAGCGGTGAGCCGAGGAGCCCCATTGAGGGCAGCAAGGCTTTTCCCGGAGAAAGGGAATCAATCAATCAATCTGTAGAATTTATATACCACTTTTCAACACAAAGTTCACAAAGCGGTTTACAGGCAAATAATAACATTAAAGCTAAATGGCTCCCTGTCCCAAAAGGGCTCACAATCTAAAAGAATGGAGAACACCACCAGCAACAGCCACGAGAAAGACACTGTGCTGGGGTGAAGAGGGACAATTGCTCTCCCCCTGCTAAATATAAGAGGACACCACTTGAAAAAGTGCCTCTTGCCCAGTTAGCAGGGGTTAAACCTCCCCTTTTCCTTGTGGGTACTGCTGGGCCCATGGCGCCCAGGCAGGTCTGGATTGGGCTGTAAGGGCACAATCCTAACCAACCTTCCAGCATTGGGGTAAGGGCAATACAGCTCTAAGGAGGCTGGAGACTCCCCCCCCCCCAGGCCCCCCCCCCCAACTGCAGGATGCAGCACATGCCTCATTGGCACAACTATGCCAGTGCTGGAAAGTTGGTTAGGATTTGGGCCTAATAATAAGTGCCCTTATTAGGTTAGGAAATGCAATGATTCTAAAATAAAAATAAAAATGAAGTGGTAGATATTTTACTTCTACAGCCCTTGAAATCTGTTCCTATAGCTGCAATCCTTAAAATAAGAGAGGGCAGCAGTCTATGCAGCTGAAACTTAGTAGGAGCAAAGACATTCTCAAAGAGAGGCATCCGGTAAGCCACTGTGAGATACAGGAAGCTGGACTAGATGGGCCCTTGGCCTGATCCAGCAAGGCTTTTCTTACATCCCACTATCATGACCACATGACTTCATAGCAATCAGGAAAGCTGATGTTTTGGCATTCAAATGAACCACACATGATGCACACACAAGCCCAGAGGCCTTGCAATGATTGCTGGCATAGGAAAGGGCATTTCAACGGCAACAACAGTCACATTTAAAATGGCCCTCATTGGGGTGAGCACTTGTGGACCTGTGGACTAAATCGAGTTCATTTAATTGCATCTGAAGTATAAAAAGAGTCTTGCAGGGCAAAAAACTTCAGCTTTAACCTCTGCATAGGAGTCCTGCGGTGGTTTTATGTGGATCCTTGGAGTAAAGAATAATGTGCACTGAAAGAGCAACTTAGTATCCAAAATTCCACTTGCGAGAGTTGTTCATGCTAAGCTTGTTTATTGCACATGAAATTACTTTCTGTTCTGCTCTATTCCCAATTGCAAATAAATCTTTCAAATCTCCGAACAATTGAATGCTTTTAAACAACTCCACTAACAGAGATGAAGCCTCAGAGCACTTTGGGCCTCGCTGTCTCCCTGTTTGTTAACAAATGCCAGAAGAAATCCATATATGAGGAGTTCCACTAAGTGCTTTCTTGAAAGTGGTCCTTCTTCAAAGTGACCAAGAAATGATCATTGGGATTTGCTAATATTGAAACACATGCACACACACATACACACACACAGGGCGCAATCCTAAGCAGTGCCGGACTGGCGAGGTTGATGGTCCAGGGCCATATTCTAGCGCTGCTTAGGACAAACTGAAGCCTCCCCATGGCAAGGGAGTGTTCGCTTCCTTACCATAGGGCAGGCTCCAGCCTCCCCTCTGGGCTCTGTAAAGAACTGGCAACTCAAATACAGGCTTAACGCCATCTTAACAGGCCTGAATCCATCTTAGAAGTGCCTAGCCTGTCTCAGAGTAAGTTAACACAGACCACAGTCAAAAATCAAACTGACAATGTTGGTGCCTTAATTCTTATCAGCTAACCTAGGGAACTTTGTGGGAGGCTTTGTGAGAGGCCCAACTCAAGGACACACGGTGCCAGCTGCT
The DNA here is from genome assembly GCA_029204185.1 of Lerista edwardsae. Lineage (NCBI taxonomy): Eukaryota > Metazoa > Chordata > Lepidosauria > Squamata > Scincidae > Lerista > Lerista edwardsae. The sequence continues at coordinate 34,036,467 of JAJKFI010000003.1, forward strand.
GCCTCCCAAATTCCTTCACAGCTGTAACTCATGAGAGTGATTGCTCTCCCTGTTACCAGGCAAGAAGGCAATTAGCTCTGAGTGCAAAAAGTTGGGAAGCTAAGGGCTATAAAAATCACCCCTTGGGCCGTGTTCAATGTTCAGCTTTTTCTTGGGCTGTTCCAGGACATGGCTTGAGTCAGTTGCTGAGAAGAAGAGAATGGCTCACTTGCTTTCTATGATGCCTTATGGGTAATATCTAGCTAAGAACTTAAAACGTTGAGCAATGTTAGTCTCAGTAAAAGTTACGACTTCTTATTTTTAATTTGTTATGAGTTATATCTCATTTCTGTTGCTTTTGGGCCTTGTAACCAATGAGTCTTGTTTTAAATAAAGCTTGTCAAGCTTATTTGCTTGGTTGTGAGTAAGTTATGTTGGGGGGAAGTTGTTACAGGTACTGGCTAAATCCAGTCTGCTTGTTTGCCTGTTACCTTTGCAATAGGAATTGCTAATGGGTTTCTTTTAAGGCTGGTTTCCAGTATCTCTGCCTCTGGGTGATTGCGGTTTGAGGTGTTTTGGAATTGCCTTGGTGCTAGTATACTCTCCTCAGTGCTCCCCTGAGTTTGAGGCAGCGGTTTGGGAGCTGGTGGCATTTTTAGCAGGTTTCCTAAGTGCATAAGTCTTTAGCAATACTCACGGCCAGCCACGGTAGAATCAGAAGTCAGGCAATTAACAGGCGTCTCTGTTAAAGGCCTGGACTTCTAAGGAAAACTCCCCGTGGCTGGTTCTTTACAGGCTCCTCGGATCTGCGCCTGCTAAACAGCAGGCGCAGATCCGAGGAGACCGCGCAGCCCAAATTGGTGCCGTGCAGCCTCCCAAACAGGTCTAGGATTTGGTCTTATGGCCAAATCCTGGCCCCGCCCATGCCCCGCCCTCCTCCCACCAATCCCTGAGCCACCCTATCATGGCACCTCCCTTGCGCTGGCTAGCTTTGGCCAACGCAAGGGAGGCGCTGTGCGGGCACAAGAGGAATGGCACTGCCTGCAGCGCCAGTCCCTTTGTCTTAGCGCCGACATGGGGGTGCCGATTGGTGCCCCTGCGTCGGCGCTAAGTGCACATGGTCGATGCAACCCTGTTGCGTTGACGCTGCACGGTCCATAGGATTGCCCCGGTATCCACTGATCCCGGTATCCACACACATACAGGTGTGCCCCGGTATCCACTGATTCACTACCCACCTTTTCAGTTATCCACTGATACCATAGATACTGGGACCCAAAGACAGGGGAACATTAAACAAATTTCTGTTTTTTAACCTGGTCGCGGCAAACCCACTGAAGTTCCCCTATATTTGAAAAGGCACCCCCGGTATCCACATTTTCACATATCCACGGTGGGGTCTGGAATGGAACCCCAGCAGACACTGGGGCATGCCTGTGTTTTCAATATACAGTTGAATTCTCTGGAGGGCAGCCCAGTTCAATCGGGGGTGGATCTTGCAGTAAGCCCCAGTCAGGCATTGCAAAAGGCACGCCACCGTCACACTGCAAATGTCTGAAAACTTACAAGGAGAAAGTAGCTGGGATGCATTTACTCTTGTGGACACTCACCTGTAATCCCAGCAGGTATAGAACGCATTACACCTCCCTACCACCCAGAGCTTCCCCAGTCTCTCGGAGTGCAATCCTAAGCTCTGTGGGAACAGCGAGGCTGGCAGGCCACATTCATGCCCTTGCCCCAGGAGAGGCTGCAGCCTCCCCTATGGGTTCCTTGGATCTGTGCCTCCGGTACAGCAGGCGCAGAGCCGAAGATGTCACAAGGCCTGAATCAAGGACGCGCAGCCTGGGGATGGAGGACTGGATGCAGCCTAACGTGCCCCGCCCCTCTCCCCAGCCCAGCACACCTCCCAGCACGCCCACCCCCGCCCAGTTCCTCCTTCCCGCCCTCCCATCCTCCTTGCACCCAGAACTGCTCTTGTGCCAGCTGAGTTCGGCTGGTGTACAAGAGGCATGGCGCAGCCTTGGGCTGGTGCCGTTGGCCAATGCTGCTGCTAGCATTGGCCCAATGGCACCAGGGCTGACTTGAGGGTGCCGGACAGTGCCCTGAGTCAGCGCTAGTGCTGTTGGGCCGATGCAAGCAGTTAGTGTTGGCCCAAGGACGCATGTAGGATTGCGCCCTCAGTTGCCTGATCCTGTGGTTACTTTTTCCTAAGAGTGTTCACTTGCATTTTGTTACATAGGCCAGTGGTGTCATTCAAATGATTTAGGAACAGGAACTCACTTTTGATTGGCACTTGTCAGGAACCCGGAACCAGCCACGGAGCCCGTTCTGGTCCATTCCCCCTGAATGACATCACTGCCTTCGCCCCCCTAGGAATCCGAAGTCGCTCCCTTTAACCCTCTGAGTGCCGGCCAACCAAGAAGTAAAGCTCTTTGCAGAGGAATTGGGAGGGGGGAGGAGGGAGAGTGAAGTGGGCGGAGTCAGCCCTAATTTTAACTAGTGGAACCGAGTTCCCCCGCGTTCCCCCTGCATGACATCACTGCATATGGCCCTACAGAACACACAGTTCTGCCTTGAGAGAAGTGTTTCTCAAAAGGAGGAGGGTTTTTGTACCACTATTCCTGCTACACTCTACAGAATGAGTGCTGAACTCGATCACCAGAGAGGGGTGGGGACAGAGGCTGGCCCATCATTGGGTCACGTGGGCAGTGTTTGGCATGCTACGTCAAGTGTCAGGAGGTCTTGGATCAGCCCAGCTTGGAAGTATGGCTGCTTTACACGGTTCTGTATGGCCCTGCTATGAAAGGTTCTGTATGGCCCTGCTCTGGAAGAAGAGAATTCGGAAGTTGACTGATCACAGAGAACGTGCCTCCTTTTAGCAACCCAGAAGGAAGACCCACCGAGAGACTGCTTTTGGCTGACCACAAAGATGGTGTGGGACACAGAGTAAACGGCAGTCTCTAACCGCATCAAACCATTCATTTCAACAGGAGTAGTGCTATCCCCCCCCCCGCCAGGCCTTGGTCTTCTTTTTCTGTCATTGTCAGTTTAATACCAACGAAAACCTTTCTTTATCTGAGATAATCGCGAACAGTCAAGCTTGTTCTCATTCTTGTATCTTCTAGTGGCTGGGAAACAGATTTGCAACAATACATGGATGCAATGAATTAGAGGAGACATTTTTAGAGCAGCAGCGTTATTTTTTTTTCCCCCTCTCGTCCTACAGTACACTCTCTACCGAGATAAGTCAAATATATTGCAAGAACTTTGGATAAATTTTGTAAGCCTTTCTGACCCACTCATTTTCTCTCTCTGGCTCCTTGCACAATTCTCTCCCACCCCCACCCCGTCTCCCTTCTCTCTGATTGCAACCAGGAAACTTCTTTACCAGCCTGCAGGCTCTGAGAAGGGGTTGGCAGGCAGCTGTTCTTAACATGACAATTTCACAGCCTGTTGTTCAAAAGGGGCACCATCGCTCCTAAACTCCATCCCTCCTCCTGATGCTTGCTAAGCCGATCAACCCCATGATATAAGGAAGGTTCGTTAGTCCCAGCTTGCCCCGTGAAGATCGCTTCCACATTTTACCCTGAAAAGAGTGCTGCTCTCAAACAAAGGCTTACAGCCAAACTGCTTGAATGGGTTTCTTCCCTCTCAATGCAAGCATCTGAAACTATGTACAGGCAGTAAGTAGAATTCAGCCTGAAGCAGCAATGCTCGGGGGGGGGGGGAATTATCTGATACAGGGCACAATCCTAACCTGGAGTTAGGCCAGCACAGTTCGGCCAGCAATGTTTGCCTGGCACAAGGGACACAGTAAAGCACATTTGGACCACTCTTTGAATCAGAGAGGCCAGCATACAGACGTGCCCCATCCTCCCTGACGTTGAGAGTGGTCCAAACATGCTTTATAGTGTCCCTTGTGCCGGCCAAACTCTGCTGGCCTAACTGTGCCTAACTGGCCTAACTCCAGGTTAGGATTGTGCCCACAGAGGCAGCAACCTAGAAGTGAGCCAGCACTATGTCCAGTGATGTCATCCGGGCGCTCCAAGAACCGGAATGCCCAGATGATTGGCAGCTCTCCACCCTGATGGCGGAGCCCAGCCACGCCTCCCTGCGCCCAGAATCGCTCCATTTTGGAGCGAACTGAGTGCAGGGGTGGGCGGGAGGGCGCAAAGATGCATGGCTTCTGCCGCGCAATGGTGCCCTTCGCTGCCAGCCCCTCCGGAGGAAGCGGTACGGCGTACCGGCCCGTTCCGCCAGCATGCCATCACTGACTACGTCCAACTCGCATATAGCTCAATCCTATGCATGTCTGCTTAGAAGCAAGTCCAATTGAGTTCAGTGGGACTTACTCTCAGGTAAGAGTATATAGGGCTGCAGCCAAGGTGTCCGTAGGAAAGCTACATGCTCTTAGCCTAAGTGCCTGCCATATTAGGTACGCTAGGATGCAATCCTAACCTGGAGTTAGGCTGGCATAAGTCTCTTGTGCCGGTCTAGGAGTGTCCTAGGAGTGCACCATAAAGTGCATTTGGAGCACTCTCAGAGTCAGGGAGGACAGCCATGTCCATCTGCCGGTCTCCTTCACTCTGAGACTTTTGCAAATGCGCTTTATGGTGCATTTGCGACACTCCTAGGCCAGCACAAGGGACTTATGCTGGCCTAACTCCAGGTTAGGATTGCGCCCTTAGTGCCACACCACAATATTGGAAAAATGTGGATCTACCTTACAGGGTTTTTGTAAAGATTCCTGAGAATATGTATGAAACACTTCTTTGGTGTATTTAAAGCAGTGGTCTCTAAACTGGCGACCACTGCACTGCTGAAAATTGTCCCTGGTGTAAACGGTGTTTGCCTTTCTACCCAGGATGATCATGAAGACCCTGACTACAGCCTCCAGGTGTCTTTGTGGTGAGCCGCTTCTGGGAGCAGTTTAGCCTTAGGCAATCCAGATCAACTCAATAGAAGGTAGCTTCCTACATTGCCAAGGAGAAGCAAGGGTTCTCTCTCTCTCTCTCTCTCTCTCTCACACACACACACACACACACACACACACACACACACGCACGCACGCACAAGAATGCACACACACTTGCTACAGCTATTTCCCTTAATATAATGCAAGACCCCCTCAATCCCAGCTCTATATGTGAACATGGCTGACGCATGAAAAGGAATATGTCTGCCACAGTCATGTTTAGTTTGGCTTTCAATAACAGGGCGATGAGACTCAGAAGAACCTTCTTCCTTGTGACATCCTGCCCATCGCTGTTTGCTTCAGCCCAATACACTCCTACCCTATGAGAATTTTCTATTTCAAGGGTGAAAGCACAGAAAGTAGGGGGCATTTCTCAGAGATATGTAAAGCATAAAGATGTTTCTCTTCTCAGAGCAAATAGCTCCGAGCCCCATTAACAATGCAGCACAACAAAAGCAGTTAAGATCACAATTACTCACAAGTTTGCCAGAAAGAATTAACACTCACACAACTACTTCAAATGCAGCCAGTGTCTGAAAAACATTTCAAGACCAACTTATTGCTCCTTTATGTTGTGTTCTTTTGATTGTCTCTCCAGCTTTTGCTAAAGAAGTTAAATAAAGGCTTCCAAATCCGCTAGAAGTTCTCAATTCACCATATGTTTTTCTCCAAGGAAATTATTGCTTTTAAATCTGCCATTCATCTCATCCACACAGGAACATCGTGGATTCTCAGGTCAAGAAGATACAGTATTTTTCTAAGTAATCAACAATGCGATGTGGAAAAGTTTAGTTGGAAAAGTACAGTAACCAAATGTATACATGACTTGACTGTAAATCAGAATAAGTAGGTAGCTGTCTGCAGGGTACAAAAACAACTTTCTTCCCAGTATTTGTAGCAAGGCCATACCTGTGATAGTATGCCTGAGTAATGCCCTTTTATCTGTGAGCACAGCTCCAGTCCCCGGAATTGGGTCATTCTATAGAAAATAGAAACCACGATTTTACAGACTGGTTTTACAGAACGACAAACCATTCAATTAATGTTTCACCACGCATTCAGTGCATGGAACAAACGGAGCCGCATGTGGAATCTGGTGTATGTTTCTGGTTGCCGTCCTTCAGAAAGAATTGCGTACAGTGGGAGAGGAGGATCAAAGAGGGCAATCAGAATTATCAGGGGCTGGAGAACCATATAAGGAAAAGCTGAACTATTTGGGATGTTTGCCTCTGGAAAAAAGGCAATGAAGGGAGGCAGGATCTAAGCATATAAAATTACACATGATGTGGACAGTGCGGAACAATTTTTGTCTTGCCTAACAGCATTAGAACTATAGGGATCACCGAATGAAACTGATTAACAGGAGATTTTTAAGATGGACGAAAGGGAGAATTTCTTCACAGTGCATTATCAATCTCTGAAATCCACATTGCATAATAAATCCATGGGAGCCACATTTGGAGAGGGCACTAGCTCACATCCCAGCCTATTAGGACTTACGGATTGCAGCTGCCAGTGGAAGTCACTGCGCAGTGTGGTGCACTGCAGGCATGCCGGCAGGAAGGCCAGAGCCTTCCCATGGGTGATAGTGGATCCCAGGTGATGGTAGGGGAGGTGGAGTGGGGTGGGTGTAGGGCAGTGGTGTCATCCAAATGATTTAGGAACAGGTACTCACTTTTGATTGACACTTGTCGGGGTCCGCCCACTGGAAGTGATGTCATAAGCCAGAAGTGATGTCATGGCAGGAAGTGAGGTCACAGCCGGAAGTGATGTCATGATGCCGCTGCCACCACGCTGCCTGCCTGCCTGCCTGCCTCCTCACAGAAAGTGCAGGCAATGGCTGCGGGCGTGCAGTACGCATGCGCAGCTGCTTAGCCAACCAGCCGACGGGGCCAGCTTCAAGTGGGCAGGGCCAGCTCAACTTCTAGGAACCGGTACTCACGTAGTGGTGCACAGTGGGTGCATGACATCACTGGTGTAGGGCGGATCGAGGATGAGGAGAGGGGAACAAGGAGGCAGTGTGGTGCGAGTGGGTGGAATGGGAGTAACAGGGATGGGGGAAGGACAGATTGAGTCTGGGAAGGGGCCAGATTAGGCGGCAATAGTGGCTGCTGGATCCTAGCCCACATTCTGGATCCAGTCTCTCACTAAAAAAATTTGCTAGTGCAGGTCCGAGTCGACTCCTTCGACAGCTGCAGAGGATTACCCCCAGATAAGGGAATGAATGTTCCCCTACCTGGAAGAAAACCCCTGTGGGATGCAGCATTAGTTATTTTGGTGTTGCTGCAGTATTGGAAGTAGTAAGGTAAGATAAAGGTTTCCCCGTGACCGAATGGTCTAGTTGTGACCGACTGTAGGGAGCGGTGCTCATCTCCGTTTCTAAGCCTGTAGAGCTGGCGTTTGTCCTGAGGACAAGCTTCCGTGGTCATGTGGCCAGCATGACTATACGCTGTAGCGCACGGAACGCCGTTACCTTCCCACTGAAGTGGTCCCTATGTATCTACTCGCATTTTTAGATGCTTTTGAACTGCCAGATTGGCAGGAGCTGGGACAAGCAACGGGAGCTTACTCCGTCATGCAGTCTTGAACTGCCAACCTTCCGGTCAACAAGTTCAGCAACAGCAGTTTAACCTGCAGCAGCACCATGCTGGGGGGGGGCATACAATTCGGCTGCATACAGTTGGGCTGCTAGTTAACCTTAAAAAGGACTTAATGAGTTCAAGTCTATCCATGGCTAATAGTGATGCCAGTTTCAGGGGAGCAATAGCTGGAGAGGGCTATGTATCTCCTATTGTGGGCTTCCAGATGCTTATTGGAATGGCTCCCATGTGATACCCCTTATCCTGGGTTGTGCCGCATTCAGGGCGCAATCCTAACCTGGAGATAGGTTGGCACAGTTAGGCCAGCAAAGTTTGTCAGCACAAGGGACACCATAAAGTGTGCTTGGACCACACTCTGAGTCAGAGAAGTCCACACACAGACCTGTGCCATCCTCCCTGACTCCGAGAGTGGTTCAAACACACTTTAAGGTGGCCCTTGTGCCAGGTTAGGATTGCGCCGTCAGCCTCAATACTGCACTGGATATAGGGGAGGCAAATAGGCCTCTCTGTTCCAGTGCAGGCTAGGATTGGGCTGCCCGTGACCTTAGGCAATAAAGCCAGCCTTATGCACTGATGGCCCCAATTGGAAACATGTTTTGCAGTGCTCCGGGTTCATAGAAAGGTCTTTGGAATCTTAGAGATATAAATAAAATTTATTGTAGATTTTATATCTCTTTGGTAGAATGGAACACCATCAAAATGTGCACTTAAAAGGTACTTGTGAGTTAAGGGACCAAGTGGAGGTAAGCACATTTTAATATAAAATTGCATGCAAGACTAGAGTAGATTACCCTAATGCGGGGACTACTTAGGGGCAGGGCCCAAATGGAAGCAATTAGTCCAATTGGCTTAAAATCCAGCCCTGTTTGGCAAGCCACTCGCTCAGCATCAGCTGCATGGGTTACAAGAATGTTGTAAGGATTACATTAATACCTGCTTTTGGATTCCATTCTGATTCCATTCTGCGTGCTTTGGCATGCAGAAATGATCATCAGTGAATCAAAATGAAATTTCATGTGCAGTCTCATGGCATCAAAAAACACTCTGTGTTTATTAAACTGAGTCAGGGTTTGATTCTGGGCGTGCGGAACCCATTCCACAGCCACACTTTTGTCTTTTAAATTGGGTATTGATCCCGATTAAGATACATGGATGTGAGAGAAATTACGGTGTCCCCAGTTCTGTCTTTGTCAAAGTTCACTTTTCATCGGCAGATCCAGCTCTGCCTGTGCTTCTTATGGACCAGAGCAGGAGGTGCTTTATAGGCACTGAAATCTTTTTTTTCTGCCCAACACAGTTAACGATTCCTTTCTTAAGAATAATGTTTCACATAATTTGCAAGCGTCAGATCTTATGGGCAGACTAGTCTTTTTGCTTGCTGCCTTTCTCATGGTTATAAAAATGCCATCTAGGAAAGCTATTGAAGCAAAATTGTCTAATCGGAAAGATATATTCACTCTGACAGGCGGCCTGGATATACAAAATGTCATCGAGTAGAACTGTAATGATAATCCAGTTTAATATATTTCCTTTTTAGGGTTGGCTCCTTCTGAAATGGTAACATCAAAGACAGGCTGAAGACAGATAATAGAAACATTGCATTAGAAAGGCATGAAGTTGGAAGGGCCCCATGAGTGATGTAGACCAAGCCAAAGTGCCTATTAAAATATATACGACGAAGGGAAGAGAAAAAAATATATTCAGATTCAGTGACAGCTCTGTTGTATATATGCATCGTGTGCAAAATAATGCACAAAGATGGCATAGTTCCTGTGCAGAAAGCAGATTATTCAAAATTTTCCAGTGTGCATGAAATATTTAAATAAAATGCAAATATTAGGGCTTTTGGCAAAAATTTGGTAAGTATTGGGAAAGCCAGAGGGCACAGGCATGGGAACTGGATCAATACACACACACACACACACACACACACACACACACACACACACAGAGAGAGAGAGAGAGAGAGAGAGAGAGAGAGAGAGAGAGAGAGAGAGAGAGAGAGATTT
>JAJKFI010000003.1:34046129-34061203 GCA_029204185.1 Lerista edwardsae
GCAGATGCTGGGTTGAATTGGGGTGCAATTTGGGCGGGGGGAGGGCGGAACTGGGCAAAAGATGGGCGAGCTGTTGGTGTGCTGGCCTAGGAAGGGGAGCAGGCCTGGGATGCAGCCAGTGGTGTCATTCAAATGATTTAGGAACAGGAACTCACTTTTGATTGGCACTTGTTGGGAACCCGGAACCAGCCACCGAGCCTGTTAGGATCCGGAACGCCTGTTCCGTTCCGTTCCCCCTGAATGACATCACTGGATGCTGCTGTTAGGGCTGTGCGGCTGCCTTGGAGCTGCACCGGCTATTTAGTAGGCGCAGATCCGAGGAGACTCATCAGGCCACCCATGTTGCGCTGGATACAGTGCAGGATCGCAGGCCGGCCAGCTCCAGTGCAACATAGGATTGGGCTGCCCGACTCTGCAAAACAGAACAAAGCTCATGCAAAGGAAATTCACTTCTCCAATGGCAGTTTCTTGCACCCACCCAAAAATCACTGTAAAGATTTGTAGGACATTCAGGATCATGATAGAACCAAGTGCTGGAGAAAGGGGATCACTCAAAAACAAAACGAATGTAGCTGCAACTCCTTGTGCCCCATTCCTTCCTATTCCTGAGTTTCATGATTCTCAAGAGCTGGCTTTCAGAGGGAAGGAGACATAGGAAAGTGGGAAAGTATCCTTGCAAGAGCATCTTCTGTTCCCACAAGGTCTGGGTCCAAACTATTGACTGGAGAGTCTAAGTTGAATATGTCACTTCATTAAGCACAAAGAGCTTGGACCTTCTTGAGAGCTGTTAGCCTGTCTCTGGCAATCCCAGTGACTCACATAAACAAAGTCGCATATAATCTTGAGGAGATGCATCCATGCCAGGTCAGACTTGTAGACAACTCAAAAGAAAAACAAGCTAGTTATTTTAAAGAAAACTAACACAATTCAGAGCACAATCCTAACCTGAAGTTAGGTTGGCATAATTAGGCCAGCAAAGTTTGACTGGCACAAGGGCCACCATAAAGTCTGTTTGGACCACTCTCAGAGTCAGAGAGGCGAGCACACAGATGTGCAACATCTTCCCTGACACTGAGAGTGGTCCAAACGCACTTTACGGTGGCCCTAGTGCCGGCCAAACGTTGCTGGCCTAACTATGCCGGCCTAATTCCAGGTTAGGATTGTGCTCTTAGAGTGCTGCCCAGGAGTGTTGCAAATGCACCGTAAAGCTCATTTGGACCACTCTCGGAGTCAGGGTGAACATTGCACAACCATGTGCTAGCCTCCCTGATTCCAAGGGTGGTGTAAATATGCTTTACTGTGAATTCGTGACACTCCTAGGCTGGCACAAGGGACTTGTGCTGGCCTAACGCCAGGTTAGGATTGTGCCCTAATAAAATCACAATAATACATAATCTCTGATTTGATTGGGCCTTGCTTGGAGCCAGGCTCTTATCTGTCTGCTTTCCTGCTGTATCAGTCCTGAGTAGGAAAAGGAAATATATCCCATTGGTTTTGTCACAAGAACCAGTTTTCTATACTACCAGGTTGGTCCAAGCTGGAGCCCCGCCAGACAGCTACTGAAAACTTTACCATTTTGAGGTTGTCTGGGGCTGACTCACAAAATACAATCAACTGTTACTTAATCCTTATACCGTACTTCAGAATATGGACTCTAATATAGTAACAATAAAACAGGTAAAGACATAATTAAGGAGCAGAAGTAAGATAGAACCAAAGAGCAAGGTTTCAGAGAAGCCAGAAATAACTACTGAAGTTTCCGGAGAATCAGTAGTAAGAATGATTTTGTCCAAAGCTTTTGTTTACTTCTTTAATAGTTGTACATGGAGTTCATTTTGAAGATTGAAGCATTCCTGACTGGAAAGTTTTAAGAGCCTTATGTTTTGTTGCAGACTCAAATATAAAGGCTGTCATTCCAACATTCCTCTGTTCGAAAAAACTGGAGCAAAATAGCAACTACGTTTGATGCCATATACAAGGAATGATTAATCTTTTATTTCCGTCTTGGTATACAGTAGCGCAACTTGTTTTCTTGTTGCTATTTTCATCCCAAGGTGCTTTTTGTTATATGTCAAACTGACTCAAGGACTTCATTACATTTCCTTACATTTTTTCAACCACCGCAATGTATGGGCAGATCCAGCCAGTAGTTTATTTGGAAGGGGGAATGGTAAGTACTGCAGGCGGTGCAATGTGCCGTGTAAGTGGCCCCTCCCACTCGCTGTCAGAGCCATTCTAGGCAATGGTGGCAATGTGCAGGCTGAAACAAATGGTATCTTCTGCATGTTGCCATAGCTGTACAGAGTGGCTCCAGCGGTGAGTGGGAGGGGCCTCTTTCACGGTGCATTGCAGTGCCTGCAGTACTTACCATTCCCCCTTCTAGCTATGCTACTGGATCCAACTGTTTTGCAGAAGCAGACACAGTGAACAGCTCCCTGTTCCGAATTCATGTGGAAGAAGACAGCTTGGCTTACCTTACTTTTGAGGGTTAGGATTGTGTTGACAACTCAGGTCCAGCCAATTGAAGGCAACTGAATGACTCGGCACAATCCTAAACTGGAGTTAGGCTGGCACAGTCAGGCCAGTAAAGTTTGGCTGGCACAAGGGACACTGTAAAGTATGTTTGGACCATTCTCGGAGTCAGAGAGACCAGCATACAGACATGCACCATCTTCCCTGACTCAAGAGTGGTACAAACATACTTTACGGCGGCCCTTGTGCCAGCCAAACTTTGCTGGCCTGACTGTGCTGACCTAACTCCAGTTTAGGATTGCACCCTCAATCATTTAAGGGAGCCACACAGGTTGCCCAAGACATACTTCCAAATGCTACAACATTGCATCTACCTTAAGACAGGGCAGGAGAGGTCAGATACTAACTGGGGCTCAAAGGAATGTGAGGATCCTATTCCTAAACTGGTTAAAGAAGGAACCCCATTGATTTTAATGTCTCAGTGATTTGCATATCGCCTTTTCCCTGAAAGACCCAAGACAGTTTACACCAGCCATTTTGAAGTTTCATCCCATAGCACACCAACAAGGTGCTCGGATTGTCAAGGCACATCTTCATTTTTTTAAGGATATATTTTATCATTTTTAAAAAAATAAGTATTAGGATATAGGAATAACAAACAATACACATTAGCACAAGCTCACACACTCCCAAACCATTGCACCATCTTGGTTGAATATAGGTGCAACTTAGGTGTGTGTTAGTGTTTGTGTGCATGCTTGTGTGTGTGTGTGTGCGCGCGCACAGTAACATACAAGGCCTGGCTTTGGATATTGCACTGGAAGTGCATTCTGAAATCACTGATGTACCTCTGCTATTTCTACTTTGAGCCAAAACATCTAAAGTCACCCAGAGTGAACGTGTAATTTTTTATATCCCTTGAAGGGTTCTGCTTTCAAGACTGCTAGAATCACAGGTTTTAACCTAAAAGAGTTCCAGCTTTTGTTTTGACCTTGCTTGAATATTCTGTATGCTGTAGATTTTGAAAAAGATCAACTCTCTTTCACATTGGGCAACTATTGTTGCTTGCCATATGAGAAAAACCTTATCTAGGTCACATACAGTAGCTGGAGCTCAAACAACCGTTCCACTGCTTCATAATATTTTATAGGTAATTTAATTTGACTTTATGATAACAGAATTTCCTCCGAATGAATATCAGTCATGAACAATCACCCCAAACTGGGTGGAAGTACTTCTCGAATGTGATACATAAAAATGCAGAGGTGAAATACTGATTTGTCAAGAAGACATAGAGCATGAAGTGTGTGTCTCACCAAACTAATGAAAGTTATTTTTCTTAAGAATATCAGAGTAAGAAAAGTATAAAGGGACAAGCTCGCACTCTTCTATGAATGCAAAATGCCATGAAATGTGGTCAGATCTGCTAGCTAAAAGGACTTGACATAAATCTTTTACATAATCAAAAGCAGAAAATGTAGCATATACGTCTTCTTACATATATTATTGAGATGGGGAATGTAGATATTTCATCTATTTTCAGTACCGTTGGCATTAACTTTTGGGCTTCAAGTACTTTTTAACACTGTGGAACTATGTGCAATCAGCAATGCTCACTCAACAATACTCGGACTTCTTTCATATATGCTTCGTCTAGGAAAGGTTGACCTTTAATAAGAAAGTAGGCAACACCACTAATGAAGTCAAATGAGTGAAGACACCTGGGAATGATTAGTTTTATAGTATGTATATTAAATAGTATAGTTAAGTATCAATCAATCAATCTGCAATTACATAAGGCTACGATCCTAATCACACTAACCTGGGAGTAAGCCCAATTGGCTATAATGGGACTTACTTCTGAGTAGACATGCATAGGATTGGGCTCTAAATATCCTAAAGTTTCACAATACAAGATGCAATTATTTTAGAGTGCAATCCTAACCAACTTTCCAGCACTGGCATTGCTTTACCAGTGGGACATGTGCTTCATCCTGCAGTGGAGTAGTAGTCACAGAGGCCTCCTCAAGGTAAGGGAATGTTAACCCTGTGCTGGAAAGTTGGCTCTGAATGTGCCCTTAATTGCATATCATTATTGTTCTGGTTTGTTCTCTGGCTGCAGTGCTCCAGCCCCTCTGATCATTTTGGTTGACCCTCGTTTTCGGCTTTTCCCGCTTTACTTTATCCGTTGTGTGGTGTGGTTGCCATAATTGTAGCCAGTTTTCCAAATGTGGCTGCGCGTTCGATTTTCAGAAGATCAATATAATGTTAGCATCTTTAATGCTGGTTTTATTTATTTATTTTTATGGTTATCATGCACTGAGGTTTTTTTTTTTAAAAAAAGATGTTCAGCATGCACTGATGAAGTGTTACATATTTTGTCATGTCTATGATGCTTTTTAAGCCACTTTGACAACTGGCTAGGAGGCAGGGTAGACATGCAATTATTAGTCACAACCTATCCTTGGATACAAAGACACTCTGAAGGCCAATGCTGAAGCATGCACGATAGTTGTCAACACTCACAAGGTTGCTACATTGGATTGGATAGACGTAGATGGAAAGGTCTGTGCCATGAGGCCTTTTTCTGTGCCGGAAAGCGATGTGTGCAGTTCCAATGTGTCATGAAGCCAATACAGGAAACTCCATCTGTCACACAGATATGTTTGCAATATATGCAGTTGTGTCTGGCAGTCTAAAATTGGACTTCTTTCTTCTGTGACAAGCCATGAGACCTAAAGACTTGAGATGATTGTCACGATACATCAGTTTGTTTACAAAGATGGGGAAAGAATATTGTTTTTCATTATTTGATCATGAAGACCCACCAGTGGGCCGTGACCTGATTGTTAGTAGGTCGTGAAACTGAAACTGACTAGCTGATAGCTGACAAGGAAAATGGATTGAGCTCAATGGGAAGTGAAACTAAGCCATGTGTGTGTATGTTTACTTGTGAGTATGTGACCATGCCTCAGTCCACTCTGAAGGACAGGCTGAGAGGAATGCAACCCCACCAGGATGGTCCTGAGCTGATGAACACAGGTCACCCAAACTCTCCAGAATTAGTCCCCGCCTCTCCAAAAATGTATTGAGCCCTATGGAAAGTGAAACTGAGCCGCACATGCACTTTTACTTGCGAGTAGGCAAATGTGCCTCAGCTCTTATAGAAGACCAAGTGAAGGGGAATGCAAGACAACCTGAATAGTCCCGATCTGATGAACGTGAAGCTCAACAAATGCCCCAAAATAGTGTTTTTCAAACTGGGGGTAGGGACCTACTTGGTGGGTCACAACCTGATGTCAGGTGGATCATGGAAAGCTGGGAGCAGCCATCTTGGAAGCTGCAGAACTTGCTGTATTTCTTTTGTGCATGTTAACAGTTTGAATTTGCTAATGTGGGTTTTAAACTTGCTTTCTGTCAGGGATGTTTCACGGTTGTGCAACTGCTGTAGTCCAAGAGTGCCAATTTGCATTTCAGGAGTATCATTTTATTATGTCACAGTGACGGCACTTCCTTGTTAATGATGTCACTTCCGGCCATGACATCACTTCCAGGTTAATGACATCACTTCCAGGTGGGTCCCGACATGAGTACCATTCTAAAAAGTGGGTCCTGGTCTAAAAGGTTTGAGAATGCTCCAGAAGGTGCCCTCCCACTATAGTAAGAAGGATAAAAACACAATCTTGAGTGGCTGGAAGAGGGAAACATTTTTTTTTAGTCACACACCCAACAATGTACCTTCAGCACCACTCTGGAATTATGTAGATATCTTTATATACACCATTTATATTTATTTAGTAATTTATCCAGCTTCTTAAATGGATGATGTGGTGAAAGAGAATCTCTGCAAAATATTCGCCTCAGGCCTCAATTTTCATGTGTTTAGACTTTATCTCTCCACTACTGAAGGTCAGCGTATCCTAAAAGAAACACATAATGAACATTTTAACACCACTTGAAGACTACTAATTCCTGTAATGATACTAAACCAAGGCAACAAGATAGTAAATGCAGCCCTTCTATAAAGTATTGGAAAATTGTAGGAGGCAAGCAAGAGAGCATGGGAAAGGTCAACATAAAAGCTGGAGCAAGAACAGTGAAATGTACGCGTATTGGTTATAGAAATCAAATACACACAGAAGAAGAACAGCAAACTTAGAAAACAAATAGTACATGACGAATGGGGATTGATGGAAAAAGAAGACTCAGAGGTCATTGATTTAGAAAATAACATTTTGTCGGAGCTTAGAACAATTTCTGGAAGCACTAATGATTCCGGGCGCGATCCTGGAAGTGCCCTTGGGCCAAGGCTAGCTGCTTGCATCAGCCCAATGGCAGCAGCGCTGGTGCGAAAGCGCCAACTGGCAACCTTCCATCAGCGCTGGTCCCTTTGGTGCCATATTGTCAAAATATGACAATGATCAGAGAGCCTTGCAGCCCAGTCCTATCTCCCACCATTTGCAATGGTTCAGCCTTGCCATGTAGCTGGCATATATCCAAGGAGCAAAAAGGGGAGGGATGGGTTCAAAAGAAAGGATAGGATCCTGGACCACACTGGTGCCACTGGAATCTACTCCTTCTTTCCCCATCACATCTCCTGCCCCAAATTCTCCTGATCCTCTCCCTTCTCTGGTGGTATGAAGGCCTAACTCAGTTTAGGATAGTGTCAGTATATTGGTCCTGAATCAGTATATTGGTCCATCTAGCTCAATCTAACAGATGCCACTTGAAGATGGCAGCAATTTAGTCTGGCACTTTCCTAGTACAGGCGTGCCCCGATATTCAGTATTCAGCACTGATTCAGTATCCATGGTTTCAGTTATCCACAGATACCATGGATACTGAGACTCCTATTAAAAAGATAGGTAAAGGTTTCCCCATGACTGAATGGTCCAGTCGTGACCAATTGTAGAGGGTGGGCTCATCTCCATTTCTAAGCTGAAGAGCCGGTGTTTGTCCAAGGACAAGCTTCCATGGTCATGTGGCCAGCAGGACTATACGCTGTAGCGCACAGAACACTGTTACCTTCCCACTAAAGTAGTACCTATTTATCTACTTGCCCTTTAAGGTGCTTTTGAACGGCTAGGTTGGCAGAAGCTGGGACAAACAACAGGAGCTCAGTTGCATGGTCTCGAACTGCCAACCTTCTGGTCAACAGCTCGGCGGTTTAACCCGCAATGCCACCACGTCCCTATTAAAAAGATAGGAGAACATTAAACAAATCTCTTTTTTTACCTTGTTGCAGCAAAACCACTGATGTTCCCCTATCTTTAAGAAGGCATCTCCAATATCCATGTTTTCAGGTGTTCATGATGGGGTCAGGAACGGAACCCCAGCAGATACTGGGGCATGGTTGTATACTATTAAGACAAGAGGAATCTGAATCTCAATATTAGTACATTCTTGCCCTTGTTTTTTCCCCACCTTTCACTGTAGCCAAGAGAAGCTGCTGCTTTCCACCTATCAAGGGTCTGTCAGATATGAGAGGACACCAATGAACAGGTAGCATTTCGCTACATTAACCATTCACCTGATTTGGGCCAATAGCTGCCAGGCTGACATACTCACTATTGCTAAGAATAGTTCAGATGAAATTTTATATCAGGATTATTTGCAATACAGACGCTATCTCAGCAAACAGCAGATGCTGCTATGTAAACATTAAGTAAATGACACAATCCCTCCTGAGAATAAACTACTGTGGACAATGTTAATGATATCACACAGTTTGTTTGTCCTTGAAAGCTTTCTTTGTTCCCTTTTTAAAGAATCATCCACGGTTTTCCCAAACATCAAGAAGCCTAGTATAAGAATGCATCATTTTCTGCAAAATCATTTTCATGGAAAGGGGAGAAGTGACAACTTAATTATAAGTTAATCTCGGTTTTTATTCAAAGTGCTGTGAAATCAGCAGTGACAACATCACTAAATCTGTTCAGAAGCAGATGTTAATTCACTTTTTTAATTGACACAATATTTCCTCGTTTTATTATTTTGCGTTTCAGCTTTTACAAAAGAAAGCCGTGATGATCAAGAAATACACTGGCTAACAATTCATGCTCACAGCAGCAAAATGTGCTTTGTGTGGAGTCGCTAAAACTTTAGAAGCTCTAGCTCTTGCAAAATCTGAGTCAGCTTTTGACAACAGATGACTCAGATGAGTCAACTGGACTGCACTTAATTGACTCTAGGCTCAGTTCAATGTGCTGGCAATGATCTACGAAACCCCGAAGAGCCTTCGCCCTGTTTATCAGGGATGGCCTCTACCTTAATATTCTATCACAGTCTTTGAGAGTAACCCGGAATAATGTGAAGGTTTATCATCCATTCGCCCAACCAGAACCACAAGAACATTCAGAGAGGCCTTCTAAGGAGCTGATTTTAAACAGTGGAATTAATTTCCTCTAGAGGCTTGTCAAAAACCCTGGCCGGGTTAAGAACATAAGGAGCCCCACTGGATCAGGCCAAAGGCCCATCTAGTCCAGCTTCCTGTACCTCACAGTGGTCCACCTGATGCCTCAGGGAACACACAAGACAACTAGATATGTGCATCTCATTGTTCAGTCTGGGGACAGGGCAAATTATTTTAATCCAAAAGTAAATAGCAGATAAATTGCCTTCCCATCCTGTGGGTTTCCCTTGCTGCAGCTGCCATCTAACAAGGGGGAAAAAGATTTGATTGGTCGCCATGGAAGCTATTCTCCTTGTTAAAAACCATGCATGGGTGTCTAGGGCAAGACCATGGTGGGAGTAGGGCAGTGGTGTCATCTTGCAGGAACGCCCAGGAATGGAGTTCCTGTTGTTAAAATTAGGGCTGACTCCACCCACTGCACTCTCACTGGCTTGTTGTTTTTTTTTTCACAACAGTTCCTGTTCATAAATCATTTAGATGCCACCACAGGGGTAGGGTAAAAAACCCTACCCTGCACTGTTGTGGTCCCAATCCAGCAGGGATGCTTGATCTGCCTGCCATTCTATGCACATCTACTAAGACGTAAGCCCAATGGAGTTCAACAGGACTTGCTCCCACATAAGGGTGTATAGGATGGCAGCCTTACCGCCCAGTCGTGAACTACTCAGCTCCAAGAGGCGTAGTGGTACCAAAATTGCTATTGCTGCATCCTGCAGGAGCTGTGGCAGCCTCAAGAGTCTACTTGGGGGGATGGGGTGTTTCCCCCAGGGAGAGCCCTGGCCCCCACAGTCAGGCTATTCGAGTCTTTGCTGGCTATTTTGACAGCCTGACGCAAGGACTCAGGATCTGGCAGTAGAAGCCATCACTAGCTCCATCCCCTGGCTGGGTCCTCCCATCCCCTCCTCCCACCTCCTTTCCAGCCTGATGGGTCTTACCACTGGCCAGAGCTGCTGGAGCACTGACTGCCCACACTGCTTACACTGAGGCACAGTACCGACTGGTGCAGTCCGAGCGCAGGCAGTATTTACCGGTGCCATAAATTTGCTTTACAGCATATTTACAATACCCAGAGTCAGCGGTACGAAGGATTGGACCTTTAAACTTAAAACATGCCTAAAAACAAGAATATCAAGCTTATTAATGGGCTTAACCTCACATTTTGCATTGTCTCCTTCAAGTGCCCCCTCCGGCCCACATTAAAGGAATGGCAGCTCGGGGACGAGCCTTCTCTGTAACGGCTCCACAAATATGGAATTCCTTTCCAGAAGAATTAAGAACTACACACTCC
The DNA here is from genome assembly GCA_029204185.1 of Lerista edwardsae. Lineage (NCBI taxonomy): Eukaryota > Metazoa > Chordata > Lepidosauria > Squamata > Scincidae > Lerista > Lerista edwardsae. The sequence goes on from JAJKFI010000003.1 coordinate 34,056,302, forward strand.
CTCATGGAGAGGGCTCAAATCATACCTATTTCGTCTGGCCTTTGGATGATTGCGTGGCTGTCTGCCCTCTGTCCCTCTTATAGTTTTGCTCACTCCCCGGTCAAATGTTTTTTCCCTCCCCCCAAACAACCTGCTATGGAGACTTGGGTCTAATTTTATTCTTGTTACTCTCATTGTTCCCGTTAATGTTTAATGTTGTTGTTGTTGTTGTTTTCTTTAATCCTTGTTTTACTTATTGTGGTTATATTATACTTTGTTCTCTGTAAGCTGCCTTGGGCATTTCCTTCGTCATGGGAAAGGTGGGATATAAATTCTTCAAATAAAAAAATAAATTTTCTTTGCCCCTGGTCGCTGCATTCCAATAGTCGCATATCCAAATACATCAGATATGTGTGAGGAGATACACGTTTTAACCACACATTGAACTTTCCTTAATGGAAATTCTCCATATGACGAACTATGTAGGCTTGATTTATTCTACATTTGCTTAATGGTTTTATTGCAAGCAGACTTTTTTTTTTGGGGGGGGGGAGAGGAAAGGGCCATGTAACTGAACATTCATATAAAAACTGAATGGGTGGCTGGTTTTCTGCTTAAGTGAAAAAGCACCCTGCAACAAAAATGCTAAATATTTTAAAATTATAAAGTCATACAAAGTGGGTTTAGAGTGATTCAGCCTCGAATTTATTGATGTCAAATTCAATTACCTTGGATTTAGAATTTCCAAAAAAGAATTTCTAGCTCAGGACATTAAAGGTCAGTCCAATCTCATAATCAAGCTGATGTCTGGTATAGATGGAGCGAAAGTACAACAATCTTAATATTATACTTTAGTAAGTACCAGTCACAGACATATTTCTTAAAGGCATTTATATGAAAAGCTTCATTGCATTGCAGTGAACCTTTTTCCAAAAATTGTCTTTCATTCTTGAAATGGAGTATTTTCAGATACAAGTGCTTTGCACTTTGAGAGACTTTGGGTGGGAATGGATTCCATTTCATTCATGCCCGTGTGGAGCTGATTGGGGCTTTCACCCCCTCTCTTTTAACTACGGTATCAATCAGACTCAAAATCTCTCCGATGCTTCCATTTTTACTGAAATGACGTTGGGAAGGTGAGGCCACAAATAATCCCTGTGCATTGTTTATGAGCTTGCTTCTCTTTTCACTAAATCACAAAAATGGCCAGAGTTTCATAGTGGGGAAAGCATTGCATGCCTTTCATCGGAACTAACGGGACTTTAATAAATATAAATAAAATACAGCCGACACCTTTCATAAAGTGTCGATGCAATGCATTGCTTCTGATAGGGGTTAGGCAAATTCATTTTGATGACGGCCGCGTCAAACTTTCATTCTCTCTAATTAAAGATATGACACGAAACGCCAGAGTGGCTGTTTCAGGAGTGATCTATACCTGGTACTACTTCGAGGTGGTGGAATTTTGCCAACAAGAACTTTGGATATGTAGCTGGAACCGTTCTACAAGTAAGTGTGCAGACCTCTTAGGGCTGCAGGGCATATTGGGGGCCACCCTTAAATTGGCACACACTGGTGCACATATAGAGGCTAAAGTGTTACCAATTCTTACGTTTAGTTTTAATATTATTGGTTGATTGTCACGGGCCTTTGCCATTATTTTGCAATTGTATGGAAAACTGTTGAAAAAGAAATCCAAAAATAATGTTTTTACAAAACCAAACATCAGAATGACATCATCCTTCCATCTTTTATCAGTGGAACTTTCTTTGATGATACAGATTTCCTAGAAGAGTGAGCTGGAGATAAAAATATAGACTTATTGGGGTATAGGGCAATGTTCCTAATTCTGCCTATTTCGCAGGAACCTGCGGGTGTGGGGTTTCTTCTCCACGCCAGCAGGTTCAATAAGCTCCCTGCAAGTGACCTAGTAGCCACACACAGTAGTGGATGGATCTGTGCTACACATCATTACACATTCTCTCCTCCTAGCAGAAGCACTGATGCAGTGGCATACAAAGAGGGTAGCAAGTTGCTCCCTGGGGTGCCAGGTTGCCGGGGTTATCTGAGGCAATCCCAAGGTGGTAGCGGTGGGGATGACCCTAGCTGAGCTTCAATTTCACTAGTGCTGGTTGCAGCCGTCCACAAGGCAAGCATGTTTATTGGTATGATTATGCAGTATTGATGAAGTTGCAAAGTTATATATATAAATATGAACGATACAAACTTAGTGTGTACACCCACCCACATGCACACACTCTGCTTCTTCTATGGCCATTATTATTATTCATTTCTTACTGAAAATAATTTTTGTGGGGCGCCCCCCCCCCACTTACCCGGCTGAAGGACGGCGGGGAGGAAGGAAGCTGCCTGGCGGGGCGCCACACCACAGAAGCACACGGCTGCCCAAACCTGGCTGGGCGGAGCGTGAGCGGCATGCTCCCTGCCACAAACTGAGCGGGGAGAGGACGTGGTTCGACGGAACGCTATCTAGAGGCCAAGGCCGTCTGCCCCATTTGGGAGATGTCTGGCGCCGAGATCTCGTGAGATCTCAGCCCCGAAGTCTCGCCAGAGAGGGTGGGACTCCCACTGGCACTCTCCTCTGACCAGGGAGGAGAGCAGTCGGAGCTTGAGGTCCTGCGGAGGCAGGACTGAGGGGAAGACTGCGGGGATTTCCAACCCTCCTCCCCTGACCAGCTACCTGAGAGGAGTGTCCCTGGCTTCCCCATGGGGGGGGACAGAGATCCCCGGGGGGGAGTGCAGCCCTGCCTGGACCTCCCCACGGATGAGGTTGGGGAGCGCGGTGGAGGGCAGAAGAGCTCAGCAAGGACTGCCAGACCGCCTCCCCAGACCTCAGACTTGCAGCAGGAACTCCCTGCCAGGGGTAGGGGTTGGGCGCCCCCACACCACAGCTTGCCCCGGCAGCCCCCTGGGGGCCCCGCTCCATAGCAGACTGGTGCCTGAGAGTAGCTGCTCTACCATGCCACCGCCACCACTCCTGCTGAAGGGGAAACAGGACGGGGGGTACCAAGGGGGGCCATGAGGGAACGAGGCCACCCCCCATGAATGTAAAAAGTTTCACTTGAATAAACCGCCTCTGCCAGTCCAGCTGTAAAGTGTCGCGAGTTGTTCTTTGCCAAGAGGCCGCTCACAAGCGGCAAGCCCGTTCCCTCCACTGCTCCCTGATGAGCGACGACAGCGGGGTGTCAGGTATGGACTTCACAGGGCCCCAGATGTCAGTTGACCTTGTTACATCACTGCACTGATATAGTGCTTCTCTGAACCACCAAGCCAGAGCAATATCTTCTGATACCAGTAGCTCTAGAAAAGCAGTACTCAGCCCTATTTTAATTTTAAAGTTGTGAAATGTACACATTTGTCATGCCAAGTCATTTCCTGATTCAAAGAGTGAAGAGTGTTTTTTTTCCCACCAGCTCATGAATTTGTGCAGCCAGAAGTTCAGGTAACACGATTACATCTTCCTCAAACAGAATCTGAAGTGTCTTTGTAATAATGATTTTATGGAAAGTATCCACCTTTTGTTGAATTCTGATATAGTTGGAACGAAAAGCTGCATCTTGCTCAACCTGCCTATATTGAAATTCCTGTACTAATAAAATAACGAACATTAAACAAACTAATAAAATTAAAAATAAAAGATTGACATATCCAACTAGATTAAATGCATTGATATAAGCACGGTGCCACACTTCACAGCGGTGGCCTCCATGCCCCTTGGAGCACCAGGCTTAAGGAACAGTAAAGGGGAAACAACAGAGTCATCTGTTAGATGACAGTAGAGTCAACCCATCAGATGGGTTAGGGTGGTGGAGTTGGAGCAAAATAGATCATGGGCAGAGATGTGTCAGAATGTAAGAGGGAAGACATTGGGGCTAACCTAGGCCATGTTGGACTTTAAAGGTAAGGGCAAAGAACATGGTCTGAATCTGGAGTGGACAGAAATATATTTAAATATGTAGATACTTAGCAAGACAATAAACAGTCAATTCATGATTCCAATGAGAAGCCAGACTTATAAAGAAACAGCCTTCATCTCTCAGTTTGCAGAATGGGTCAACAGGACCAAGATGGCTTTTCCATACTCATTCAGTAATAAGTAAGGGCTCAATCCTAAGCAACTTTCCAGTACGGACATAACTATGCCAATGGGGCATGTGTTGCATTCTGCAGTGGAGTAGAAGTCACAGAGGCCTTCTCAAGGTAAGGGAAAGTTTGGTCCCTTACCTCGGAGCTGCATTACCCTTACCCTGGTGCTGGAAAGTTGGTTAGGATTGAGCCGTAAGTAAGTAAGTAAGTGGAAGCCCAATCCTATGGTTCCTTGTTTTCCATGGTTCCAATGGTGCCAAAGTGGCTACCACTGGATCCTGTGGGCACCGAGATACTGCTGGAGGACTCCTTGGGGTAAGGGAGCATTTGCATTTGCTCCCTTAGCCTGGGGATACTGTAACCTGCAGCAATGGGTCTCCTTCTCTGCTCCCACTATTGAGTGGGTGCAGAGTTGAGGAGACTGTATCAGGCTGCCCCAGCTAGAAGGGAGGAAAGGATAAGGGACAATGACTGTGGCCATCTCCATCCCCCTTCTGGGCCGGTCCTCCCCTTTCCCTGCCCAGTTTCACCCCTCCGCCACCAGTTCCCTACCTCCTTACACAGAGGACCTCGCCTCTGGGCAGGCTAAAGTGCCAGCACAATGGTGAGTGGACTGCTCATCTGCCCTGCGCCCTTACCATGGGGAAAGGGACAAGTGTCCCTTTCTCCTGTGGAGCTTCCTGCAGCTGCCTGGCTGCCTCTAGATGCAGTAGTAGCCACCCAGCTACCACTGTGCTCCCAGGCATCTGGGCAGTTTAGGATTGGGCTGTAAGTAAGTAAGTAAGTAAGTAAGTAAGTAAGTAAGTAAGTAAGTAA
>JAJKFI010000003.1:34062770-34094705 GCA_029204185.1 Lerista edwardsae
AGAGAGAGAGAGAGAGAGAGAGAGAGAGAGAGAGAGAGAGAGAGAGACCCTGTTAGGATAACAATGTTGTCTGCTGTCTCTTGCAATGACTTCAGGGCAGCAGGTTTACCATACTGGTGCTATTGGAAAAAAAAATGGAAGGAACGTCTGATCCTGAAGGAAGCACATTTCTACCAAACACTAACAACCTGTTTGGAATGCCGGATGCTCTGTGATATATTCTGTGGATTTATTCTGCAGAGAAGTCCTTGCATTTCTCTCTTTAGGATTCTCGCCCAGCCTGTTTCTTCAATCAGGTTTATGGTTCCTACATACAGTATCATTTCCCCATGGAACGGAAACTTGTTATTGGCCCCAGCAAAAAAAGACAGTAAAGCAAAACAAGTATGAAATACAGCAAATGAGGTGCAGTACAAATATTTATTCCCCAAACCTTCTGCTTATTAACAAAACAGGATGATTATTACTATTATTATTATTCCTAGAACACTTCTGGATGATTTTGAAGGAGAGAAAATGGGCAGAAAAGGGGTATTTATCCACAGTCACTGCAGAAGAGGCCTTTATGTTGCATATATCCAGCAAGAAGAACTTTTCCGATGTTCTTATGTAAGTCTTTGGGACAGAATCTTTCCTCTCCACGAAATGACTCCATTAATCCACAGGGCAACCTTCACCTTGTCTTCGGCCGGCACAGGGGCCACTGCATGGGCTGAAGGGGTCACAGACATGCCTTAAAGCATGTCAACCTGCGGACACAACATCCAGAAGATCAGTGAGCTAAGTGAGAGAAATGCCAGCTGGCAGATGAGCAACAGGAAGGTGGAAAGGAGGATGGTGGGGAAAGGGCGTTTCTGGGCAGAAGAGGGTGTAATGCGGGTAGACCATGTTCAGGAGCGGGCAGGATCAGAATAAGCCTCTGCTATATCCTATCCTCTCTCCTGGGCATAAATACCCTGCAGCTTGGATTTGCCCTAGAAAATTAGCTGACGCAGATCTCCATCCATTGGGCAGGATGGAGCATTACTTGAGATAAGGGAAAAAAAGATCCATTTGCCTTACCTCGAAAAGACTTTCAGCCTCCTCCCAGCAAGGGCTGGATAAAGTGGGGGCTGTGTGGCCTGCTGACCAGTACTTGTTAGGATTGGGCTGCAAGTGTCTCTTGTGGCCCCAACTAATTACACTCATTGTGTTCCTCTCTTCCCAAATCAATCATGAGAAGCAAGAGATCCTTGACGTTTATTTCCCAACCGTATTCAACCCCTCTGTGCTTTTGGTTTTGAGGTGTTTGGGCTGCAATTCCAGATGCCGTTCTTTGGGCATAACTGAGAGTGCAATCCTACCCGGCACAGTTAGGCCAGCAAAGTTTGGCTGGCACAAGGGACACCATAAAGTATGTTTGGACCACTCTCGGAGTCAGAGAGGGCAGCACACAGACGTGCACCATCGTATGCCACTGTTCTGAGGGGAAGGTTAGGAGTCTAGAGGTCTCTCTTGCGGTAAGAGGACATTTGCCCCTTTGCCCCGGGGAAAGCCTCAGCTGCTGCAATGGGTCTACTTGGACCTGCACCTGCTAAGTCACCAGCGAAAGTCCAAAGGGATCCATGTTGGAAGACCTACCTTTGGAACGTGGTAAGGCTACAGCGTATGCCAGCACCACCGGTTCTGCCCCCTTCTGGACCCAATCCACCTGTCCCCTCCCCACCTGTAACACCCTTCCCTGCCCTTCCCCACTTTTTCCATTGCCCAGCACTGGGTTTAGCTGCTCCGATGCACATTGAGACCTGCAGTGACGCTGGCAGTATGGCACAGGCCTTCCTGCTGGTGCCACTAACTCCTGTACTGTCACAAAGAACTTTACTACATTTTTGCGACAGCCTGCACTGTTGGAGCATATGCTCTGCTGGCGCAGAAAGAGTTTACTATTGTACCAGTATAAAACTTAAATTTTCTTCTCCAACTCCATTAGCGTAGCAAGAGGGTCTTTAACATCTTTGGCTAAACATAGAATCCACTGTACTTTTTGTGTGGGTCTATAGATTGTCCTGATGTTGGCCTTCTCTAATAATTTTCCTATGCAGTCTGTCGTGTTCTTGATGTATGAGAGAAATGCTTTTGCCCTGGGAGGCAATTGTTCTATACTTGAGGGACCTTGAGGCCGCAGGGGATGTATCACTCTTTTAATTTCTTGCCTAGGATACCCATTAGCCTGCAGGGCTAATGTGACATGATTCAGTTCTCCTTGCAAGTGCTATGGTTCAGCAATCCATCTGGCCCAGGCCAACAGTGTATTAATCACTCCCCCCTTTTGTTGCCTTTGGTGATGGCTAGAATTACTGTTCAGGTACATACCTGTGTGGGTAGGTTTCCTGTATACTTGCTGTCCCAAAGTTTGATCCTCTTTATGACTCATCAGAACATCTAAAACTGGAAATCTACGTTCCTTCTCCCTCTCCATTGTTAATTTTAACGCTGGATGAATACAGGCATGCTCCGGTATCTGCTCCAGAGCCAACATAGATACCTGAAACCGTGGATACTGGGGGCACCTTTTAAAAAATAGGGAAACACCAGTAGTTTTGCTGCAATGAGAGAGAGAGAGAGAGAGAGAGAGAGAGAGAGAGAGAGAGAGAGAGATGTTCCTCTATCTTTTCAATAGGTGTCCCAGTATCCATAGTATCTGTGGATAACTGAAACCATGGAAACCAAATCAGTGGATACAGGGGCACACATGTACTATTAATCAGTTGCAATAGAGTTCCACCTTCCCCTGATTACAGAAACATCATCCATGCAGCTCGCTCACATAAATGTCTTATGCAATACTGTGTCCAGAGCTTCAGCTTCAAACTTTTCCATATAGAAATTGGTGACCTCGGGTCTTAGTGGACTTCCCATTGCCCACCCTATCCATCTGTTCATAGAATTGCTTGTCCCACATAAAATAGGTAGATAACAATGGTTTCTGATATGTCTACAGAGTCAGCTGTTCAAGTGGAAAAAAGCAAAAAGTCCTACTAGATGTATGCATGGGCTGACTGCCACTGAACACGGCAGAATTTAAAAGTTGCTTTCCAAAATGTCTTCAAAAGGGACATCCACAAATGGCAGGTTTGGACATGTAGTTTGAACCCCAGTGTCTTCTCTTACCAGCATAGCACTCTAGTGGTGTGATTAGACTTCTCTAGACTTTGCTTTTCATTCAGATTGTGTGGGGATTTATGATGACATCCAGGTGACAATTTAAAGTTATCTTTGCTTTCAGGCTCCATTCTTTATTCTTAAGTCAGATCAGATCACTTAAGAAGTTTTTCATAGGAAAGGAATAAATTCTAATTCTCTTAATTTGTCAGGCTACCAAATTGATATAAACAGCCCAACCTCACCTGGGCTGGAATAGGCAGGCTGGCCAGCCTACGTCATACTCAGCTCTGGTTAGGAGGCGGCTGTGGCACAACTCAGAGTAAAGGGACATATGTCCCCATACGGCCCCAGCCACCCCATTAAAGTGACTTGGATATGCACCAGTGAAATTGCTGGCACAGATCCGAGCATGGCCATGATGGGTTGTGCAACCTCCTTATATTAGTAGGAGGCTACTTCAGAATGCCAGGTGCAAGGGAGTGGCAGCAGGATGCTGGCATCTTGTTGTCTCATGTGCTCCCTGAGGCATCTGGTGGGACACTGAGATACAGGAAATGGACTGATCCTTTGGGTCTGATCCAGCAGGACTCTTCTTATGTTCTTATGAGCAGGACGGTGTAAGGTCAGCCTGCTCAGGAGGAGTTTAGGATATGGTATACCTGCCAGTCCCATGGGCTTCCTTGGCCCACCCCTCCCCGCCTTCCCCCACCCCAATCTGCCTTCCCTCTGCCCTCTGCCACTCCCTGTGCCAGCCAAACTCAGCTAGTGCAATCATACCTGCCTGCAGTTGTGTGTAGGGTGGATTCAGCCTCTGTGGGCAGGCACACATCCTTGTGCCAGCTCCCGAGTTGGTGCGAATGTGGCACATTTGTGACAGTACTGGGTCGGCATATGGGACTTGTGCTGGCCAAAGAGCTTGTAGGCTTGCGCTCTAAGGAATCCTCAATAGGAATCTGAAGGAATCTGAAATGAGTAAAATGGCAGTCATGCACAACAATGCTTTCAACTGAATGCTTGAGACTGATGAAGTAAGGCAGCCTAGGAAGGGAAAAGGGGGACATAACATTTTCTTAACAGGGCTTGCTTCACTAAACATTCCCGACTAAGAACTAGGAAAATTTTATATTTCAAGTGCCTCTTTTTATTATCTGGTCTTTTTATTAAAATAATTGCTTCCAAACACAGGCATTGCTATGCTGAAAAGCATAATCCTACTTTTGAAAGTAATCAGAGAAAAAAGGAGTCGGAAAGATTATATTCCACTCTACTCTGGGACAGAAAATAAACAAATAGAATTACTGTGAAAACTAGGGAGATCAAATAACGAAATGCTGTTCATGTTCCATTCAACTACATTTCCAGCTATTTTCACTTTCCAGGATTTCCCCTGTGTGTGAACCAGAGCAGAAGGGACCTACACCTATTTAAAAAAATGTTGTTGAAATCAGGCTAAGCTATCAAGCAGAAAACCATAATCAAAACTCATATGACCTGAGCACACAAGAAAACAACTTCCTCTTCCACAGTTTCCAGGTCCATTTCCGGTCATGGAACTGCTATCATAATCTTAACTTCTCAGCTAATCGTCAGATTCAGGAGGCTGACAGGAAGCCGGGTTGCTCCCTGCATCCTGTCCCAAGGTCATAGAATAAGTCAGAGTGCTTCATCCCTCTAATAACAGACACAAGGAAACCACATTACACAGTGCCATTCCACTCCTGACTTTCGATAATTTTCTTACATGCCAACCTGCATGTCTTTGTGGTTATAACAGAGAGGGGCAAAGCTAAAGAAGTGCAGGAGGGTGCAATTGCACTGGGCAACAAGGTTTGGGGGGCAACAAGCTGAGCTTAACACTAGTGGTCAAACTTGTGAACACCTTGGTAGGAATGAATAATACCATCATGTTGTATACCATGTGATGTGGAATTTAATGCAGAATGCAATAAAACAAACCAGAGTGTAATATCTTTACTCAATCAAACGTTATGGCCAAAAAATCAGAAAACAAACATACAACTGTCATGTAAAAATTGCAGTTTGTTAAAATTGTGGTTTTTAGGAATTATACTATATACCATATATACCAAATGTTATATACCATTCAATGCGGAATTTCATGCAGAATGCAGTCGAACAAACTGGAGCTTAATTTCTTAATTCTGCCAAAATTTATGGCCAAACGGCTAAGAAAATGAAAATGTAGCTATGATGGCACTTCTGGTTGTGACATCACTTCTGGGGCATCATTTTGCCTCTGCACTGGGCTACACTTTCATTCGCTATGCAAGTGTAGAGAGGCATCATAAGGAAGCAGGTTGCTGGTAGCACTAATGTCCAAATTGGCTGCTGGGTGATGTGAGAAATGCACAGATTTGCAAATGTAGCACGGCATTGATGCATTGCATTTTTCCTCACCCGTACCCTGAGAGGCAGCAGTAGCAACTGATTAATCTTCATTGTTGACTTACTGGAGGTGGGGAAAAGACAATATCTTTTTCCCAAGGCAGGAAGGGCTGTTGCCTAGCCGTCTGCACTTCTGATTTCTCAGACCGTCTCCATTTCCCAAGTCGTAGTTCTGGGGAAAGGCACAGCATCAACTTTACACATGGACAGAACCACAGTCATTCTGGCCATTCATCAAATCTCATAAATGGAAAAGATCAGTTCACGAGCAACCATTTATCATGCGGAAAAAGTATTTCTATTCTAAGCAGAGTTATCATTCAAAAAGTTCAGCCCATCATTTACATGGCACTCCCTGGGATTGCCTGTTCGATTGCCATGCTGAGACATGATTCTACCACAATGTGGTCAAGAAATCAGGTGGCCACCTGAATCGTCCTGAGATAAACAATCAACAGTGGCAGCAAGAGCTGAGCACCACAGCAGGATTGAATTATAAAGTCAGAAGAAAGGTCTTGGAGCACAGGCACTTTTGTCCGTCACTCATAGAAAATTTGAACCCTGTGATTCCCTGATAGCACAATCCTAACCTGCACAGTTAGGCCAGCACAGTTTGGCCAGCACAAGGGCCACCATAAAGCCCGTTTGAGTGGTCCAAACATACTTTACGGTGTCCCTTGTATTGGCCAAATTCTGCTGGCCTAATTCTGCTGGCCTAATTCCAGGTTAGAATTGTGCTCTGAAAGCACCACCAGCACTGAGATCGCACCAAAAACATGTGTGAGCTGCATGCATCCTATGGTGGGATGGGGCAGTTGAACAGCCTGCACAAGGTGCACTTATCACATGCACTTACTTCTTGGAAGGCTGCCAATCTCCAGTGGGTATCCTTGGACATATGCCACCCATTTTGGCTGTTGGAGCTTATGCAGGGGTAAGGTTGACAAATGTCCCTGTATTCTGAGGAAACCTCCCATAGCCAAAATTCTCCCACAGGATGCAGTGTAGCTCAGTGGTGTTCCTACAAAGGGGGGGGCAACATGCTAAGTGTTTTAGGAACTTGAGCTCTTTTGTAACATGGCCCCGCCCCCTCTCCTCCAGAGCCATTCACTGCTCAGAGAGCTGGCTCAGACGCTTTGCTCTCCAAGCCATGAATGGCTCTGGTTGCAAGGGGGAGGGGTGACGTTACACAGCAGCTCAGGCTCCTGCAACACTTATAGAGCAATCCTATACCCCATGCGCAGCATTGACGCAACAGGGTTGCATTGACGCTGTGCACTTAGCGCTGATGCGGGAGTGACGATCAGCACCCCCACGTCAGCGCTAAGGCAACGGGACTGGAGCTGCGGGCAGCGTGGGTCCCGTTGTGCCCGCACAGCGCTTCCCTCACATCGGCCAAAGCCGGCTGGTGCGAGGGAGGCGCCATGGCAGGACGGCTCTGGGGTTGGTGGGAGAAGGGCGGAACGTGGGCGGGACATGGGCAGGTCCAGGATTTGGCCATAAGGCCAAATCCTATACCCATTTGGGCCGCACAATCTCTTTGGATCTGTACCTGTACTGCTGTTTAGCAGGTGCAGATCCGAGGAGCGCATAGGGGAGCCTGGAGCCACCCCTATTGTAAGCGTCGGATATTGTGATAGTATGGGAGCAATCTGCCAGCATTGACAGAGCTGGACCAATGGGACATGTGCTGCATCCAGAGGCGGATCTAAGGGGGGGGCAAATCTGTAAGTTTTGCAAGAAGCCTTACCTTGCAGTGGAAAACACTCCTCTCCTGCACTGTTCTAGCCAATCCTCACAGGGAAAAGCAACATCTTGGCGTTGCTTACTGGCTACAGCAGTAAGGGTGAGGAGGGATTTACATGACAGGGTAAGGCTTCTTGCAAAACTTACAGATTTGCCCCCCCCTTAGATCCACCTCTGGCTGCATCCTGCAGTGAACTAGTAGTCACAGAGGCGTCCTTAAGCCTCAGAACTGCATTGCCCTTTCCCTTGCCTGGAAAGTTGGTGAGGATTGCGCCCTAAAGCTCATAAAAGCACCGCTTTTTTCTTAAAATTGCACAGAATTTTCTAGGTTTGCAATGGCTATTTCTTACCCCTTCTATTTTTGTCAATGCCACAAGTAGTTAGAACAAAAATGGAGAGGTGTACTCCCTGCCAAAACTGGGCAAAGCCAAAAAACACTGATTTAATTTTGAAGCATATCCTTGGAAACAAATATGTAGCCAGCCAGAAAAAGACTAATTAGACAATGGAAGTGACCAATAGAATGGCAATAATTACTCCTATTCCCAGATCCCGAGTCTATGTGGGGTGGTGGCCACAGAAACATAATGTTGAAATAAAGTCAAGGGTGGATCAAATCCACCTTGCAATTATTAGGTTCTGCTCTATAATCAGAGCAAAAGGAGAAGCCAGCTTCATCCAAGTTGAGCTTCCTGTTCTAAGGCATAACTAATATATACTGTCTCTCAAATCTTGTTATTGTTGTTATTGTTATGAAGATCATCTTGGCAAACTTTTTTGTGGCCATGGTGTGATTACACCTCTCAAGTATTCTGATGGCCTGCTCACTGACCACTTCGAAGCTTTGAAGGGTTGAGAAGGCTGCCAGATAGCACTGATCAGGATTTTTCAAAGCCGATCACAGAAATGTCAGAAAACAGGTAATCGATGTGTTATTTTAGTTCATACTTGTGGAGTTGTGCTAAAGGACCTTTGCCACCAGTATTCTTGCAGTAGGACCAGCCCACTGATAAGGCCGACTGTAGCGCTTGCTTTGAGCGCTACACACTTTTGAGCGCCACACCTTGGGGGCACACACCTTGAGTAAGTCAAGTCGTGTTTGCCCTGCTTCCCTCTGGCCCACCACCCACAGCCACTTCAGTTGGCTCTCTTAGGGCCCGATCCTATCAGGCATAATGCACTTGTGCTGCCCATGGCACTTTTGTGCAAGGTGCCATAAAACAACTCTAGCCATTACTGCTGGCTCTGGGGTGATGCCATGGCAACGCTGGTCCTGCACAGCCTGGAGGGAGCACAAGCCGGTGAGCAGTGAGTACATCAGTCGCTGGTGTTGCAGACTGTCCAGGCGGGAGGGTGTTCCGGGGCAGGGGGGAGGGTGGACCAGGGGATGGGACCGGTAGCAACTTTGTCGCTAGATCCCAACCTCCATGTAGGGCTGCACGACTTTACATGGAGGGCCTTGCCTCTGCACCCACTAAATAGCTCGTACGGCCTAAATAGGTGGCTAAATAGCAGCGCAGGGGCAAGCAGTCACAGACCTACTGCTGGGTGGGGGGCAAGGGCTGCTGGGCAGAGAGCTCCTGGGGTGGGTGGAAGGCTGTGAAGAGGCGCCTTGCCACTTGAAGAGGTGCGCGGATTTGGCCCACCCACCCTCGGCCCTGTACGGCTCCAAAATGGAGTCTGGTGTGCTAGGAGGGTGTGTTGATGGACGAGGGGGGCGAGGGGGATGCTGATAGGGGCGCAGAGCATCAACCTAGCCCCTGGGTAAAGTGTGGGCTGGGCGTGCCACTGGAAGTGAGTAGACCACTAACCCACCCTATACCCTTACTGCCTGGCTATTCCTTGCTCCCGGGCAATCGGGCAGTGCTGAATTGGGCTGTCCCTGAGTGGGCAAGGAGACTCAACATGCAATTATCTGGATCCTGCTCATGTATCTGCCCACTACCTTGTAGTTTTTTCTATACAGTGAGGAATGCTGACAGTGTATTGGCTCCCATCTCTGTGTAATAACAAAGTAGTTCACAGTATCTTGTTGTGAATCCAAAACTTGCATTGGTCCTGGGATTTATTTTTTTAAAAGAAGAAACAGAAAATCAGGTAATATATTAAACTATATCAGGCTTGAAAAATCCTCTTGCCAGCCTGCCAGTAAGTGCAAATTTTTTTTGACAAGCGAGTTAAATATTAGTTTTTTCATTATCATCAATCATCAGAAGAAAGGGTGGGTGAGCAGATTTTCTGCTGGGTGAGTAAATTTTCATGGCAGTTTTGCAAGGCTGCAGTATGTATTTATATATACATACATATCAACGTATACTATCCACACATGCTTAGGACTGTACTGTGATCTTTAATCAATTTCTAGCAGTTATAATCTTCTCTTTTATTTTTCATATACTACAAAAAAAGGCAGAGGGTGAGTGATTGCAACAGATGTGGCTTTTCCCCTCTCTGTTACACTCTTTTCCAGGCGGGGAGTGAAGGGTGCTCAAAGTTGGATGTGGGGAAGGGAGCACTTTGGAAATTCTTTTCCTGTAGAAGCTGGGTATATCAGGTGAGTGTAAAAGTTGTTCCTCCTTTTTACAGTCAGAATGGAAGGTCAGAAGTCAACTTTTCCAAGTTTAATAGCTGGCAATTTAGAGCGGTTCAGTGCCAACATTTGGGAAGTTCTTGCCCTAGGAGCATAAGGGAATTATCCTTCAGGTGGCCATTAACTTCTGGGCTGCTGATGTGCCAGGGCATAGATTATGAGCTGCCATGTGGATCCTTGCCAGACCTAGGAGGGATGCAGACCTTCCCTGTAACAGTGGGCAGATTGTGACTCAGCAAAAAGTAGGACCAAGTTATTTGTCGCCTGCTCCTGGCCGCATGTGTAGCAAAATGTTCTGTTCATTTCTGTCCATTTGAATGATGACAACCCAAAGGTACTACGTAGTTAGCTAGATTTGATATTTCCCACTAGTTTCCCACTTCCTGTGTCTCACAGCAGCCCACCAGATTCCGAAAGCAGCACTCAAGACCACAAGATACCAGTATCCTGTTGCCACTCTAGAGTTCAGAGATAGCCTACTACTAAAACCAAGGTGATGCGCAACACCCGTCACGGCTTGTAACTGGTGATAGACTTTGCACCCATAAGTCTGTCCGGTCCCCCTTTCAAGGCATTGCTGCACTGGTGCTGGTTGTCACCAAAGTGTTGCAAAGCTCTTTGAAACAGCTTAGCAGTCTGGCACATTGGCAGGAAGTCCCACAACAGCTTGTGTGTGCCGGCACAAGGAGCAGTGAAGGCAGTGCCTGCTAAATTCCTTGGCAGATGCTGTGCCAGTGCTGCAGCGTTGTTGCAGGGGAATTTGCACTGGATTAGGCTGCCCATCTTGCTTTCACAGCTTATGTGTTTCTCTGCTTTATTATTACAATGAAAACCAAATCTGCCGGAAAAAAAAAACTTAACGCTTATCCAGTTTTATGAAGAGGTGGTGCTTTACAAAGGACCCTGTATCTCTGCACATCCTTATTTCTTTTTCTGCCCTCTTTACCCTTTCTCGTTATGTCTTCTTGATATATACAGAATACTCCCAAGAACGTTTATTACTTAGAAGTAAGTCCCAATTTGCTCAGTGCACCTTGATCCCTAATAAGCGCACTTGGTATTTCTGCTCAGGTTGTAAACCCTTGAAGGAGGGGGGGGGAGTGAGTTATCTTTTTATTGTTTCATAATCTTATGTCATTATAAAGTACCATGGATTGTATCCCATGACGGTATTTCCATGTGTGGTTGTGTTACCCAATGTGAAATTGCGCAACAATGATTTATGACAATTCTATGTATACCATATCATGCTATATAGTCTCTAATGTAAGTGCCATACTTCAATAACTTCTTGCTGTTATATCTTAGCCATTATCTGGACTATGGGTGACAAAAATAAAGGCTGGGCAGTGGCATTCCTGGATGGGGGCGGGGGACAAAACACTTTTTTTTTAGGAGACTGAGGATGCAATCCTAGCCTGGAGTTAGGTCGGCACAGTTAGGCCAGCAAAGTTTGGCTGGCACAAGGGCCACTGTAAAGTATGTTTGGACCACTCTTGGAGTCAGAGAGGCCAGCACACAGACGTGTGCCATCCTCCCTGACTCTGAGAGTGGTCCAAATGCGCTTTATGATGGCCCTTGTGCCAGCCAAACGTTGCTGGCTTAATTTTGCCAGCCTAACTCCTGGTTAGGATTGCACTCTGAATTCCTGTGTAAAGCAGCTCCTCTCCCTCACCTTCAGTGCCATTTGCGGATATGATAGCAAAGTGAGATGTCTCCTCTGCTTTGCTTTTGCAGCCATGGATGTCTCTGAAGGTGGGGGAGAGGGGCCGCTTTGCACTGGAGTTCAGTCTCCTGAAAAACGTAGCTTTTCGCCTCGCCTCTAGGAATGCCACTGAGCCCAGGAACTGGATGCCATCCATGGAAGCTCTTTATCCAGCCCTTGGGTTCTCCAAGCACCAGCACCAGCTGCTCTCAGCTGCTGAACACTGCTGGGGTGTCACTGCTGAAAAGGTGACCGGCATGATCATTGGGTTCGCCAATATCTTGAAAATATGATCAGGATTTGCCTACATTCTCTTCTATTTGCAGTACCTGTGAGAAAAAAGTGCTTATTTCTGGTCATGACCTGCTTGATTACATCATTTCTGGCCCTCAGCAGGTATCATAAATGCAATTTGGTCAGCTGTATGAAATGAACGTGACACTCCTGATCTAGACTGTAAGATTGATTTAAAAATGGAAAGAGAATCTTTTCCTTTCAAGGCATGCTTATGAGCGTTTGTCCAAGTTAGTAATTGTGTACACTCCATCAGAAGCAGTAATTATTTCACAATTATTTCAGTAATTATTTCACAATAATTAACAATGAGATATCTGTATATGATGTTTTGATTATGTTATGTGCATCTTTGTCTCTCACTGATGCTTGCTGGTGAGCACAAAGGGTACAGCAGGTTCTGTCTGTGCTTTTACTTTTAGGATTTGGAGCGCAATCCTAACCTGGAATTAGGTCAGCACAGTTAGGTCAGCAAAGTTTGGCCAACGCAAGGGCCACTGTAAAATATGTTTGGACCATACTCGGACTCTCAGAATCAGAGAGGCCAGCACACAGAAGTGCACCATCCTTCTTGATTCCGAAAATGGTCCAAACACGTTTTACAGTGTCCCTTGTGCCAGCCAAACTTTGCTGGCCTAACTGTGCTGGCCTAACTCCAGGTTAGGATTGTGCTCCAGGTTTCCATCTTTCTCACAATTGCTGCCTCTCCAAAATGAAAAGGGGCAGTGCTCACTGAACATGGGTGGTTTTGACCTAGATAGTCTAATCCTATGCAGCACTGGCCCACACTGCATCCAGCTCTGCAATTGGAAGTCTCCTTGGAGTAAGGGAACATTTGTTCCCTTACCTTATGTAGAGCCCTAGCTTGCTCAATGAGGCTACTTGGATCTGTGCTAGCTAAATCGCTGGCGCAGAATCAAGTAGCCCTATTTAGAGCTTTCAAGCCTAGGATGGGGTTAGGATGCGGCAGAAGCTTCCTCCCCATTCCTGCTCCCCTCCTTGGCCTGAACTGTCCCCTCTCCATCCTGGAACACTCTCCTCACCTCTGTTCCACCCTCCCCATCTCCTGCCACCCAGTGCAGCACTTAGGGTACAATCCTAAACTGGAGTTAGGCCGGCACAGTTAGGCCAGCAAAGTTTGGTCGGCACAAGGGCCACCGTAAAGTATGTTTGGACCTCTCTCAGAGTCAGAGAGTCCAGCACACAGATGTGCACCATCTGACTCTGAGAGTGATCCAAACATGCTCTATGGTGGTCCTTGTGCCGGCCTAACTCCAGGTTAGGATTGTGCTCTGGGTCTTACTTCTATTTTATTTCTATTCTTGCTCTTTATAGTGAACAGCTTATGCTACATTTACCTGTGAGTGATTCCTTTAATACTTCCCTGTCTTTCTTTCATAGGAGGGTAGCTGTCATTTACCAGGGTCTTGGCCTTCTCCATTATGAGGGAAATATTCTCTTAAGACGTAATTCTGACTTGGCAAGTCATGCCTTTCACATTCATTATAAAAGTGTCAAATCACATCTCATCGCAGGATATCTTGTTTCCTAGAGCATGGAGTGACATGATATAACATGATGTGACATAAGGCAACACACCAGGTGCAAAGCAAAATATGAATTCATATTTCCAAAAGATTCATATTTTAAAAAGAAAACAAAGTTTCTTAATGTCATTATTTGGCGGCATTTTCTCCAGGTGATTAAATCCCATTATTCTGTGGACATTTGTCAAATGACATTTTTACTTTTGCTTTTTTTAGGCCTCTACTTATGTACCTAAAGGTTGGTTGGTAAGTTTTGAAATAATAGAGTCTACTTTGAAAACATACTCCAAACCCCTCCTTTGAGAAATGAGGCAAACCTTAATGTGTACATTGTGTAAATGTGAAGCTATAATTAGTTAAGAGCTTCTGGATAATGGTGGCAGTAGGTAGGAAGAGTTTCTCAGAATCAGCTTGTTTGTTTCCTCCATGTAGGGTGCTTCAGATTTGGAGGAGCCGGAAGAAATGTCTGAGGAGAAGAATTCTGAGGTAAATGGAAGCACGTTATTGAAGAAGTAACCAAATTACCTTCCAGGAGGTTAGCAGCACTTCACTCACGTACCTGACAACAGCTCACAATGCCACTTTGCTCAAGAAATATCTGCTCTCTGCGCATGTAACTCTTTCCTTTCTTTGTGTAAGGCCTACCATGTCAAAGGTGGACTGGGGTTTAACAGCTCAATCCAGAACTGCCCAGCTCCCGTAGGAGCAGTGGTAACAAAATGGCGACTGCTGCATTCTGTGGGAGCTAGGCAGCCACCAGAGGCTCCTCAGAAGAAGGGAACATTTGTCCTCTTCCCATGGGGAAAGCCCTGCCGCCCATGATGAATCTCCTTAGCTATTTTGCTGATGGTGAATCGAGCAGCCCCATGTTGGGCTACCAGGGCCACCGCCAGGGATACAATTGGGTGGTGGAAGCCACAGCCAGGTCCCATCCCCTTGCAGGGCCACCCTGCCCCTCCCCCGCTCGGTTTTTCCCCTCCCCCCACCCGAACACGCTTACTGGTGGTCAGTGCTGCTGGAGCACCAGCTGTCCTACCCACCCGCATTGGGACCTGGCGCTAACTTAGCGCCAGTCCAGCGTAGGCAGTATGTTGTCGCAGATCTGCTTTACAGCACGTTCGCAACATTATCGCTGGGAGTACACATGTACCGCCGGCGATAGGGCCTTCTGGATCGGGCCCTAAAACTCTCTCAGTGGATGTGGGAGGAAACGAGGCTAGAAAATGCTTCAATTGTGTGTAAACAGTTCACTGACAATATCCTCCTCTGAAGAGAGGTTAGCACAGGTGCAGATGGGTGTGGCTGATGAATTAAAGCCTGCCCACTGATAGTATAAAGTTGGAGGCAGGAGCTACAGTAAAGAACTTGGGAAGGTGCTGGAGGAGGGCACCAGGTAGGTGCTGGATGGATGGAGTGCTGGATGGATGGACTGCCTGCCTGAAGGACTGAGGAACTGGCTGAGGAACTGGCTAAGGTAAGGTTGTTTTGGGACCATTGGGAATTGCTGTCTGTCTGCCACGCCCCTGGAGCCACCAAGTGGAGGAGGCAGTTATGGCTTGGTCAAGCTGATTGCCTATTGTTTGGTGGTGGGATTTGTTGGTGCTACACTTACAGTAGTCTGGAGCTAAGCCAGTGATGAGGGCAGTCTGGAGGAGGCTGGCCAGCCTGTGATCCCAAGCAAAGCTGCTGAAAGAGAGGAGGCCCAGTGGGTGACTGAACCCCCTCCCTCTTGCCTATCTCTGAAGCCGCTCTGTGGGGAAACTAGTTAGCCTAGTGTGGGCATTTGAGCCCTTGGGGTGGCCCAGCAGGGAATTTGGCAGAACACATGCTCTGGGAGATGTCTACAGGTATATTTAGCTGCCTAGGTGCACACATAGATGCCCCAAACTAACTCAGAAACAATGGAATACAATAAAGAATGACTGTGTGTGAAGATGCAGCAGACAAGAGTAATAAATGCGGCAACACTGTAACATCCCTGCATTTGCTGAACTATTATTCATAAGAACATGTTCCTGTTGGATATATATTAATTTACATCCTGTTTTAAATATTTCAGCACTCAACTCTGAAATTATTTTTTTCTGCCATGAATTATTCATCCGATGCTCTTTAAGAGGGCGACAGCTTCATTCCCAACAACATAGTACTATTAATTGACATTAAAAGAGGCCTTTAAAAAATAATTCTCCAATTATGATCAGAAAAGAAAATGCACATGGAGTTTTTAAAAAAAATGTTTTAGAAAGGTTGATCAGAACTGCGAGAAAAGCTGTTCGAGAGTTAATGGAATTAGGTTATCTTTGAATTCTCTCCACCCCAACTTAGAATGGACACTAATTCCTTTCTTTGCTCTTTTGGTGTTTGCAAAGGGGTTCACTAAAGCCTGAATTGATATAATTATTGGCTGGGATTGTGAGAGATTTAGGCCAGATGGCTATGAATTTCTAAAGTCCCAGTTGCTTGTGTTAGCTTTTTGAGTTTGCCTATAGGGTTTGGGGATCAGAATTTTGAAAGGGCTGCAAACTTGTCGAACAGTATTATTCACGGGGGCAGAATGTTCATCAGCGTGATCCACTACTAAATACATTCATTATAGGCATTTCCATTCTATACAATTTGCCACACGGCGCTGGTTTCTGAAAAAGAAGACGACGACGAGACAATGGCATATAAAATGCTTTTGAATGCTGAAGAAGGAGGAGTTCACACTGAAACTTCTCTGCTTTCTTCCTTTACCACAAGAAGCTTCTTAGGGAGTTGGTTGAATTCTGTCGAAAAAGAGGAGGAGAAAGTCGAGTTTTACTTAGTACATTTGGGGCATGGTTGCAGGGAATGTGGTAATGCAACACGGAGAGAGAAGAAATTAAATGAAAAACAAGCAATGGGAAGATGATGGGCAGAGCTAATAAACCAGTGGGTAAAGACATCAAAGAAATAATGTCAAGAAAATGGAAGTGTAGCAGGAACGTGTCGGTAATGCTGAACTGAACTTAAAGGAAAATGCAGAGAAGGGGAAGAGAAAGCACATCGTAAATTATGATCCTTGCAATGAAACATTTCTATTCTATTTTTGGGACCTGGAAGCAAGATGGAACTCTCATAATAGCCAACCCTCTCTCCATGTGAGAACTGCAGTCTTGAAAATTATTTAAAATTAGAGTGCAAGATAGCCACGGCATGCACACCTGTATGCATTTATGATGTGCCGTGCCCAGCAACAAGCACATCTTGGACTGCCAAATCCTGAATGATGAATTTCTGATATCTGGTTGTGGCCTCAGGATGGAGCCCAAGAGAGCTTTGTGGCATCAAGGGGCAACATCTTTGCCAGAGGGTGGTGCCCAATGGCAAAAGGGTGAGCTTGTGCTGAGCTATGGAACCCTGTAGTACAGATTCTGTCCAGAGGAATGATCGTGCCTAGCTGGCACGATGCCCAGGTAATACCTCATATCAGGTACATGATTGAAATGATTCAGGTAAATGATTAAACTGCCAGCTTGAACAGCCCATTCTGTTTCTTGGCTGTAAAGTTATCACCTTATCGCCTCTTTTTACAGTACAACCACCCCCAGAGAATACAATATCAAAGCCTTGTTTAGTCAAGCACCTGAGGAGGGGGAATACCTGCCTAGCTGCACGATCCCCAGGTAACACGTTGATTGGCTGAGCAGATGCATAAAGGGCAGGACACTGCCACTGCTCTCTGTTGGTTGGTTGTTGCAGTTGTTGTTGGTTGTTGCCGTGCTTGTGAACATATCTGACCTGATTCAGATGTGCTGACCTCTGGAACGGATTTCTGACTATTCTTCTTGGCTGCTCCCTGTCCTCTGGAAATAAATGTCTCTGCTGTGCAGTGACAACTAGCAAGTGAGTGTCTTGTGCTTACTTGGGGCGGCACTAGCCTTGCTACACCAGGCCGTACTCTGCCACACCCTCCAGGCCCCCAGGAGGCATTTTTTTTCTCAACTCAAAACCATTCCCCACTAACTTGAGTAAAGGGAGCAGAGTTATAAACTAGGTGTCTCTGCCCAGGAGGTTACATGCAAAAATAACTAGACTTTCAGAACTATGCTAAGTATTAAAAAGGTAAAGGTTTCCCCATGACCGAATGGTCTAGCCATGACCAACTGTAGGGGCGGTGCTCATCTCCCTTTCTAAGCCGAAGAACCAGTGTTTGTCGGAGGACAAGCTTCTGTGGTCATGTGGCCAGCATGACTATATGCTGTAGCACACGGAACGCCGTTACCTTCCCACCAAAGTGGTACCTATTTATCTACTCGCATTTTTTTAGGTGCTTTCGAACTGCTAGGTTGGCAGGAGCTGGGACAAGCAATGGGTTGGTTGCATGTTCTCGAACTCCGAACCTTCCGGTAAGAAAGCCCAGCAGCAGTGGTTTAGCCCGCAGCGCCACCACGTCCCTGTATGCTAAGTATTATTATACATCTATTGCACCAGTAGTTGTCAGGCAGATATTATTGAAGCTCTGTTCCTTCCTGAAGTATCAGCAGGACCCTAATCCAAAGCAGATGTTATTGCTTGTCCTCCCCAAGATAGGAAAGATCTAAGCATTTGCAAACAAATTCTGCACCTTTGGCTGTGGAGGACCACACAGCTGCAAAGTGCAGTGTGGGTGTGGCAGGTAAGGCAGAACCGCCCCCACTAGAGTCCTTTGAAAAGTACTGCCACTGCCGTGATCCCACAAATACTTACAACCCACTGGTTCTGGACAGCTGGTCCATGGCAGCACTTTGAAGAGTTCTTTGAACTCTGGTGGGGCAGTTCTGCTTCACCTGCCATACCACATATCATTGCAATGCAGGCTACAGATGACACTGGTTCTAAAGCCCCAGGAGCAACAGTGGATGGGGTGGAATTAAATAGGCTATACTCTCTCAAAGCTGCTTGTGACATCTTTGTCGGGGGTCGTACAGGGGTAGCACACATTGTACGCAGAAAGCTCATTTGCTCAGATTGAGAAATCAGCTCCACACATGCATTTCTTGTTATACTCGGCCATTCAGTCACATGGAAGGAAAAGGCATCAAGATAATGGGAAGGCAATTTGAGGTCCTGTGTTATAGTATACAGGAACAGATTGTGCCCATTAGCCCATTACCTGTCTTAGAGCCCAATATCCTTTTCCTGCCTGACCACCTGGGAGTGCAGCAGTGGCCAGCTGCATTCTGTGGCAGCTGGGCAGCTGCTGGAGGGAACATTCGTGGTAAGGGTGCAGGACAGGTGACGGGTCTACTCACATCTGCGCTATTAGCCAGCATAGCTGATATAGCAGTTATTAGCTGCAAAGGGCCAAGGCTTGTCACAATTTGTGCTAGAAGTGTTTCTCTGGTACAGGTAAAGGTTTCCCTACGACTGAATGGTCTAGTTGTGACCGACTGTAGGGGGCGGTGCTCATCTCAGTTTCTAAGTCGAAGAGCCAGTGTTTGTCCAAGGACAAGCTTCTGTGGTCATGTGGCCGGCATGACTTTACACCAAGGCGCACGGAACACTGTTAACCTTCTACCAAAGTTGTACCTATTTATCTAATGGCATTTTTAGGTGCTTTCTAACTGCTAGGTTGGCAGGAGCTGTGACAAGCAACGGGAGCTCACTCTGTCGCATGGTCTCGAACTCCCAACCTTCTGGTCAACAAGTTCAGCAACAGCGGTTTAATCAGCAGCGCCACCACCTCCCTTTGCACTTAGAGGGGTGCAAAATGGTAATCACTGTAGGCACCGCAATGCACTGTGCAAGCGGCCCCTCCCACTGCTATCAGTGCCATTCCAGGCAGCATCAGCAATGCACATGACGTGTTGTTTGGTTTGGCAAGTGCCTGCCATCACATCACTGTCTGGAACAGCTCCAATAGTAAGTGGGAAAGGCTGCTTACACTGCGCCTGCAGTTCCCTACCTTTAAACAGTGCTGTGATCTGCTTGATCACGCAAACACTTATAACCAGTGGTGGGATTCAAATAAATTAACAACCGGTTCTATGTCCTTCAGGGCGGCCTTCAGGGCCATCCGCTACCTTTCTTCCATCTCCCAACCTAAAATTAGCAAGCGGTTCTGCAGAATAGGTGAGAACTGGCTGAATTTCACCACTGCTTACAACTCATGGGCTTTGAGCAGCTGGAGCTCATGGGTTGTAAGTGCTTGCAGGATCACAGCCACTGCAGCAACAGTGGAGGCACCTTTCAAAGAATTATGGTAGGGCAGTTCTGCCCCACTGCAGGTTGCTGCTGATAAAAGAACGGGTGAATTTTAGGATTGCAGCCTGATGGAAATGTGTGGAGACTGCTCTCTTGCTTGCCATAAATGATAGATGGCACTAAAGAATAATAATGGGTTAAATCCTGCTCCATTACAACCAGAACCATAGGCGAACTATGCTGATTGAAGCTGGAATCCTGTACACATTTACCTGGGGGGGGGGAAGTCTATTGACAGCAATGGGACTTACTTCTGAGTAACAGTGCATGAGGACTGCATCACTTACTGGTGTTAATAAGGCATCCAGGCGATTTACCCTCTGTCATGCTAACTGTACCTGAAACCTGATTTTACATGGCTAAAGAATGCTTTTAGCGTGATCTATCATGCTAAATGCAAAGGCTTTTAAAAGGAAGATGAAAGGGAGCTTCTGAAGAACTACAAGGAAGACAGAACGAGAAAAGCACACGGAACGCAAAAGCCTCTGCATCCATCTGGGTGCCAAGTGCGAGGCGTCCTTTCATCAGAAGCCAGCGAAAGAAGGACAAGGCTATGCAAGCATTTTCCTTGACTCGAAGATAAAGGGAAGCAAGTTATTAGAAAGGAAAAGGATGATTGTGGGGAAAGAGAAGACGAAATCAGCCTCGATGCGCCTCCAAAGTGGAGGGGGGGATTTCAGAAGGGGAACGAACGTTGTTCCGAAGCAAAAAAAAAAAAAAATCACTCTACATCTTTGGCTTTGTTAAAGAAACTTTCAAGCAGCTATGAAAGTTATTGGTGGGCGATTGTGGAAAAACTTATGAAAATGGCAAAAAGAAAAAACCAACACACCAAAAACTCCCCACTCCTGTAGACATCGTCGTAAAAAAAAGAGGGGGAGAGAGAACAAAAGTTGATTGAAAGTTGTCCTTCAGTCTTTTGTCTCCTTTTTCTTGTGGCACACTCGCAGTAAGTGAATGGGGAGGAGGAGGAGCGCCCCCCCTTTCTCCTCTTCGCTCCTTTTTTTTTTTTTTTTTTTTTTGGTATTCGTGTGACTTCACTGTCCTTTGATTTGGAAGCGCGCTGATTGGCTGGCAGCGATTCAACACAGGCAGCCGGGCAAAAAGCTTTGTCTGAGTTGAAGTGAAGTTACACAGATTTGGAGACGGGAGTCAGCAATCAAGGGTGTTTAGTCGGCGGCTGAGCGGGGAGCCAGGCAGAGGATCTCTCTTCGGGGGGGGAGAGAGAGAGAGAGAGAGAGAGAAGGAGACCACGCCGTGCAGAATCAGTTCCTTTCCCTGCGCTCAGTGGATAGGAACTGCAGAGAGAAGAAGCCCTGATGTGCCACATCTTCGGGCGGAGAGAGGAGCGGCCACACAGACTTGGGCTTTTACGTAGGATGTCTCTGGGAGTCTTGCCGCGATCTGTACGTATAGCCTCCGCACTTCTTCGCTCGCTTTGCTAGGCTCCTGAAACTTTGAGCTGCCTGCTGGAAGGACGGGCTGCCGGTGCTGGCAAGAACCAAATGTAACGCTGGGCTTGAGGGACGCAAAAAAGAAGTTGGGGGGAAAGAAAGACAAAAAGATCCGCTTCGGAACTTGTCGGGGAGAAAGGGATCGCCGGGCAGGAAAATGCACTTTATCCCCGTGTTGGCCCTGGCGACGATCGTGGCTTGCTCTCGAGGCGCAGCGGGCAAGAATCTGAAATACCGGATTTACGAGGAGCAGCGAGTTGGCTCGGTCATCGCGCGGCTCTCGGAAGATGTGGCGGACGTGCTCTACCGAATGCCCAAGCCTTCCTCGGTCCGCTTCCGAGCCATGCCGAGGGGGAACTCTCCCTTGCTGGTGGTGCGGGAGGACAACGGCGAGATCAGCATCGGCGCTCGCATCGATCGCGAGCAACTCTGCCAGAAGAACTCGAACTGCTCGATCGAGTTCGACGTGATCACGCTGCCCACCGAGCATCTGCAGCTGTTCCACGTCGAGGTGGAGGTGCTGGATATCAACGACAACTCCCCGCAGTTCTCCCGAGCCCTGATCCCCCTTGAGATCTCCGAGAGCGCCGCGGTGGGGACCCGGATTCCTCTGGACAGCGCTTTCGATCCCGACGTGGGCGACAACTCCTTGTACACCTACTCCCTGTCTGCCAACGATTTCTTTACCATTGAAGTCCGAACCAGGACCGACGGCGCCAAGTACGCCGAGCTGATCGTGGTGAGTGAACTGGACCGCGAGCTGAAATCCAGCTATGAGCTCCAACTCACGGCCTCGGACAATGGGGTGCCCCAGCGCAGCGGGGCCTCGATCCTCAAAATCAGCATTTCGGACTCCAACGACAACAGCCCCGTGTTCGAGCAGCAGACCTACATTATTCAGCTCTTTGAAAACTCGCGGGTGGGGACCTTGCTCATTGACCTCAACGCCACCGATCCCGATGAGGGGGCCAACGGGAAAGTGGTCTACTCTTTCAGCAGTCACGTGTCTTCCAAAATTCTTGAGACTTTCAAAATGGACTCCGAAAGGGGGCAGCTGACCCTTCTGAAACCCGTGGACTATGAAACCACCAAGTCCTATGAAATCGATGCGCAGGCGCAGGACCTGGGTCCAAATTCCATTCCAGCCCACTGCAAAATCATCATCAAAGTGGTGGACGTGAACGACAACAAGCCTGAAATCAACTTAAACCTGATGTCTCCTGGGAAGGAGGAAATTGCGTACATTTCTGAGAAGCCTTCCACAGAGCCCTTGTTTGTGGCCCTGGTTCGGGTGCAAGACAAAGACTCCGGACTGAATGGAGAGGTGGTGTGTAAACTTCACGGGCACGGCCACTTCAAACTTCAAAAGACCTATGAAAACAACTACTTCATCTTAACCAATACCACTCTGGATCGAGAGAAGCGGTCTGAATACAGCTTGACCATCATCGCAGAAGACCGGGGGACACCCAGCCTCTCCACAGTGAAACATTTTACTGTCCAGGTGATTGATGAAAATGATAACCCACCACAATTCCAGACAAATCGGTACGAAATTGTCATTTTGGAAAATAACTCTCCGGGGGCCTATATCACTTCTGTCACAGCGACGGATCCAGATCTGGGAGATAATGGACAGGTAACCTACACGATCTTGGAGAGTTTTATTTGGGGAAGCTCCATCACCACTTACGTGACCATTGACCCCTCCAATGGCGCCATCTATGCACTTAGAACCTTTGACCATGAAGAAGTTAACCAGATTGCCTTTGTGGTTCAAGCTAGAGATGGGGGCACTCAGCAGCTTGCCAGCAATACCACCGTGGTGCTCACCATCATTGATGAAAATGACAATGCCCCTGTAATTGTGGGACCAGTACTACACAACAATACAGCTGAGATCTCAGTCCCCAAAGAAGCTGAAAGTAATTACCATGTGACCAGGATCAAAGCCATAGATAGAGACTCAGGGATGAACTCGGAGCTAAGCTGCTCATTAGCAAGTAGTAGTGAAGACCATCTTTTCATCATGGACCCACAAACATGTGACATCTATCTCAATGCTAGTATTGAATCTGCTAAGTCAACCGAATGGGAACTTTCTGTACTTGTTCAGGACAAAGGAAGTCCACCACTCAGTACCAAAGCACTTCTGAAATGTAGTGTTTTTAAATATGTCTATCTGCCTTTAGCTACAGATGCCACTTACATTAGCCAACCCCCTTTAGATGTTTCCATGATCACCATTATCTCCTTAGGGGCAATCTGTGCAGGGCTGCTAGTCATCATGGTAGTCTTTGCTACAAGGTGCAATCGTGAGAAAAAGGACACCAGGTCCTATAACTGTCGTGTTGCAGAATCCACCTACCAGCATCATCCCAAAAGGCCATCAAGGCAGATCCACAAAGGGGACATTACACTTGTGCCTACCGTTAATGGGACTTTGCCAATAAGATCTCACCACAAAGCTTCACCTTCATCATCTCCAACACTAGAAAGAGGACAAATGAGCAGTCGCCAAAGCCATCACAGCCACCAGTCTTTAAATAGTCTGGTGACCATCTCATCCAACCACGTGCCAGAGAACTTTGCTCTTGAGCTCACCCATGCTACTCCTGCTGTTGAGGTAAGGTCATAGACGCTACTCTCGGGATCCTTGGCTCATACATGCAAGTCCTTCCTATGTCACACATGAGCTATTCCCTACAAGACATGCACTTGAAACCCCCATCTCATACTCTTTGGTGTGAGAGCTCTACTTATATACTTTTGGAAGCCACAGTGTGCTGCAGATTACCTGTACCTGTTGGGAACACAATGCACATGCACACAATGAGCTCCATATATGTGTGAGTCTTACATGGTTACACACAAGTGATATCTGAATTGGAAATGTGCAGCATGTCAAGTGGTCCGTAGTATAGGTCCTTACCTGCACATATGAATCTACAGGTTTTAACCTGAATCATTGAAGCATCTACAATTTCTTTATAGGCACTGCTGCTACACTGCAGTGTCAACTGCATCTTAAAACAGCATGATTCTTAATAGCATGAATGCTGCTATGAATCTCAAACATCTTTGTTTCCTGCTTTCTTGGCATATTTTACATAAATATATGTGATAGGCCAGCGTTATTCTCTCAACTCTTTATTTCAATGGTTTAAATAATGTAGTTACATATATATACAAATGGCCCAAAACAATGAGGAAATATATTAGCAACACTGGCGCACTACAGCTGTTCTAGCAGCTTGTGTTAACTGTGCATGCAAATCTGGTAATGAATGTGCTTTAAGGCCCTGAGACATAGCTCAGAGCATTTCAGTGGGAACTGATTTTGAGTCCTACTGCCTCCAATCGAAGAAGTAAATCCATTCCCATCCAAAGAGTTCTGCTCAACTAGGCTAAGGGTAAGCTTGAATCCCAAAGCTAAGAAAGCAGCTGAACCATATTGGCAAAATGCCATGAAGGGTTTCCAATGGAAGGGTTATATTGGGTACAATTTAGCCTATATCTCATTATCTCTTTACAACATGGATAAGTCCAAACAGATTGCTTAAAAATAGGAAGAAAATGTACTTTCTTTTCAGGAGAGATATTTTTTTTCTTCAGGAAATCAGTCTTTTTGTGTTTTTCTTTGCAGGTTTCTCAGCTTCTCTCAATGCTGCATCAAGGCCAATATCAGCCAAGGCCAAGTTTTCGGGGAAACAAATATTCCAGAAGCTACAGGTAAGATTTTTAGTTAGATCAATGCGGAAAGCCATTTTAGTGGAGTGTGCATGGCCCAGGAGCCTAATTCAATCAACGTGTCACTTCTGTTTTATCGCAGGTATGCCCTTCAAGATATGGATAAGTTCAGCTTAAAAGACAGTGGCCGGGGTGACAGTGAAGCAGGAGACAGTGATTATGATTTGGGGAGAGATTCTCCAATTGACAGACTTCTGGGAGAAGGATTCAGTGACCTTTTCCTTACAGATGGGAGAATTCCTGCAGGTAAGAAGGCAATGAAAGTTGAATGGCTTGTCTACAGTGCTCCCTGACAGTCACACCGAGGCCGGTTTACATAGAGGAAGAACAAATGCTGCATTTTGTTCTCTTTCTTCATTCTCGGTTAAAGCAAACTTGCAGTCAGTTTTCCTGTTCTCCACAAAGCAGTTCAGCTGGTGCCTTCGAAGGTGGTACATTACTGAAAACCTGTTAAAACTGGAAATGCACACTGCTGGGAACACCTGTAGCCCCATTGCCTGGCTTTTTAAATCATCCTTAACAAACAAACATGTAAATAAGTGGGTAGTTCTTTTGTTTTTCTATTGCAGTAATGGGTGGAGCCAATTTGGTGTAGTGACTAGAATAGCTCCTCCCTCTTAACTACACCTTGATCATATATATCCAAGGTACTTAAGAGGGATCACATCTCCTAGAGCAGGAGAGGTGATACCATCAGCAGGAAGTGCCCACGTGCTGCCTTTGAAACATTTTCCAATGGATGTGAGCTGAGAAGAAGTATCAGGCTCATCAGGAGGCAAACTGAGAAATTTGCCAAGGGACGTATGGTGTCTTATTGGCCATTGTCTTTCCCAAAGTTTGTCTGAGAGCACTGAAGATAAGGGTGAGGGGCCGCTTTACACAGGCTTCTACAAAACGTGGCATTTTGCTATCCCTCTAGGAATGCTGCTGCTTCCTTCTAAGGAAGACTTGAAGGAAATCTTTAAGGAAATCTTAGGATTTGAAGGAAATCTTGGGATACATTCCTTTGTATTGAAACATGTAGTTCCATAGGAAAGGGTGCATGATGTTGTCATTTTCAGTTGGCAGAACCTGTCTTCACTGAAAAAACAATACACATGGGCCAAATGTGTTATTAGTTAGCACAGTTATGAGAATGAGGTTGGTGTCTACTCCTACATCTAAACCAGCGTGGCCAGACTTTCAACGTTAGGGCTCCTGGTCCTTTATCAGTTGTGCAGAGGAAGGGATTTCAACAGGTGCAACTTGTCATCTGCTGAAATTCCCTCTTCTACACAATTGTTAAAGATCCAGGAGCCCTAAAATTGAAAGGTTGGCCACCCTGTTATGAATTATGATAAATACTTTAGTTTTCACATTTCTATACCACCCTTTCTCCAAGGAGCTCAGAGTGGTGCACATGGTTCCCTCTTCTGACAACAACCCTGTGAAGTACGTTAGGCTGAGAGATAGGTTAGTCAGGATGCTTCATGACTGAGCAGGGATTTGAGCCTGGATCCTCCAGGTGTAAGTTGAATTCCCAAACTAGTATGCCATCCTGGCTAAGCCAAGTGTGGAAAGTTGCAATCTTATGTCTCAAGCCATTTAATGAATCCGTGATGGTGAGCAATGAACTGGGAAAGTGCTATGTTGCAGCTCCTGGAATCCTGAATGTTTCTACTCAGACTTACTGAATAAGCTTGCGGTAAACACTTCTAGTGGGACTTACTCCCATTGAGTACAGTGTTGCAGCCTTGGAGGTTGTGCTACATCAGCATCCCTTGGGAGTAAGCTCCATTGAGCCTGGAGGAGCTTACTCTTAAGCACACATTGGCTGTAGCTGCACAGCCCTTCATCTTTAAACTGAGCCTAAACTGTGGGGATACAGCTGTCTGCACCATTGAGAACTTCCAAATTTAGTCTACTGTGTGGTAACCGGATAAACTAGTTATTTTAGGTATAATCCCCATGGGGAAATCCATTCTTGGAACATCTTTGCTATAAGGGTTACATATAAAAAGGAGAGTTGTTCCTCTGAACCCTTGAGAAGGGAAACTTCAGGTGTCTCCAGCTTTGTGCTGCAATTTCTTCTTTAGAATAGCCATCCTTTTCTTGGGCCATTTGATTCTGTGTGGCAGGTGGGAGTAAAAGTGAAAGGTAGAGGCATTTTTCATTTTGAGATGTAACAATTATTCCTTCTAACTTTAAGTAATGGGGACTGTTTTCGAGCATAATTATCATTTGCTCACTACAGAATAATCAAAGCAAATGGACGCCATTAACATATAGCTATATGTTTATAGCTGGACTATAGGCCGTGATAGGTTGGGCAACCTCCTTACATTAATAGTAAGCTACATCAGAATGCCAGGTGCAAGGGAGTGGCAACAGGATGCAAGCATCTTGTTCCCTCATGTGCTCCCTGAGGCACCTGGTGGGCCACTGTGAGATACAGGAAGCTGGGCTAGATGGGCCTTTGGCCTGATCCAGTGGGGCTCTTCTTATTTTCTTATATCGATCAACCAAAGAGTATTTATATACCGCTTTTCAACAAGAAGTTCACAAAGTGGTTTACAGGCAAAAAATAAAGTTAAATGGCTCTCTGTCCCTAAAGGTCTCACAATCTAAATTAGAACCACCAGCAACGGCCACTAGAAAAGACACTGTGCAGGGGTAAAGAGGGACAATTACTCTCCCCCTGCTGAATATAAGAGTAACCATTTGAAAAGTGCCTCTTGCCCAGTTAGCCGGGGTTCTGCTCCATGGTGTCACTTCCTGCTTAATAATGTCACTTCTGGCCATCTGCAGGAGGTCAACTGGACCCTCATCCCAAACTCACAAGGGTCCAAAAGACAACTTTTCCAAGCCATTTAAAGTTCTGCTGGCACCAGGCCTGCCATTATTTTGAAATCCTTCTGATTGGCCACACAGTCCTATGTATGTTTATTCAGAAGTAAGTCTCGCTATAGTCAGTGGCACGTACTCTCAGGCAAATGTGCAGCCTGATTGCAGCCTTACAGCATATCGCTAGGCATATGATATGAACCCCACTGGGACACTCTCAGGTATATACAGGATTGCAGGCCTAAAAGTTTTACAGGCTGTAAGAAACAAGCACTTGCCATTCACCTGCAGTTACAATTCACAAAACACTTGCTGCAATTCTGGGCACACATGCTTGGCAGTAAGGTCCACTGAACTCAGTTTGATTTACTTCCCAGTAGTCCTTGGTAAGACTGACCTGCATAGAAAACTCAAATCTGTTAAAATAATGAATACAAGGTAGTGTTCAAGATTTGCTTCTAAAAAACATGGGCTCCAGTAAGTCACTCCCTCAAAATGGGGTTGACAGGACAGAGTTATAGAATTCTGTAAGGGACTCTCCCCTTACAGAGTTGTTGGGCCCCATTCTTGTGCTAACCACTGCCACAACAGTGCCCATTGATTCATCTGCACAAGTGATAAGTTACAACTCTCCAGACTAAACAGTGGTACAAAAGGGTTTTAGTTTTCCTTTTCTTTCTGTTTATCTTTTTTCTTTCTGTAAATAGAATGGGGCAGAGTCAGGTATGGAGGTGGGATTCAGAGGACAGTAACAAGGACCTTTGATCATCTATATCAGTGGTTCTCAAACTCTTTGCACTGGGACCATTTTTTAGAATGACACTTGTTTCAGGACCCACTGGAAGTGATGTCATGGCCGGAAGTTACATCATCAGGCAGGAAGTGCTGTCATTGTGACATAATCAAATGACACTTCTGGAATGCAACCCAGCATTCTTGGACTGTGCTAATTGCAGTCCATGAATTGCACAACCATGAAACATCCCTGAGAGAAAGCAAGATCAGGACAGAATATTTTGTAAAAGCACATGGCCCAAACAGTTTTGGGTAACAAAAGCTTTGCAACAAGGTTTTCCAGCTTCCAAGATGGCTGCTCCCAGCTTTCTGCGATCCACCTGACATCAAGTCATAACTGACCAAATGGGTCCCAGCCCACAGTTTGAGAAACACTGAACTATATGAATTCAACATTCCACCCAAGATTTGCTGCAGTGGGAGTTGTAAGACCCTCCAGTGACAAAATCAGTGGCATGATGAAAAATATTTCCTTTGCTCTGGCCCATTGCCCAGCATGGAAGCTACTTGGCACTGTGGCACACTCTACTGCTTGTGCTTGCAACAGCTGAAGTGGATTCAGATGCTTGCTGATCACCTTATCTATTATCCTGGGCCAGTTCTGATGATACTTTTAACCCCAACCAGCCAGTGGTGTCATCTACTCTCTTGTAGATGGAACGCTGGGCGGGACTTAGAGTGATTGATAGCCTGTCGACTCACTTCCGCTTTCTTCACGCTCCCCGCGTGGCTTTCCCTTGCCTCGGAGGGGGCGCCTGCTCGCCCAGGCACCCGGCGCGCCCCCCACCCATCCCCCCTGGCAAGCAGGCGCCCCCTCCGAGGCGAGGGAAAGCCGTGCGGGGAGCGCAAAGAAAGCGGAAGTGAGTCAACGGGCTGTCGATCACTCTATGTCCCGCCCAGCGTTCCGTCTGCAAGAGAGTAGATGACAACACTGCAACCAGCCCCATGTGGTAAAGGACATGCATACCTGCCCACTCTCTTGGGGAATTCGAAGCACTTTCATTTTGATTGACTTCTCTACGCAATTAAAGAAAGCACCCCAAATTTCCCTGGGGAGGAGCCAGGGTGTGTTAGCAATTTGAGTGTGCATGTCCTCTACTACATGGGGCCAGTTCAGGGTTAAAAAGATTACCTGAACCTACTTATAGTTTGACTGCTTAAACTTTTATTTCAGTGAACTATTCTTGCCACTGTTTCAACAGTGACCACCTTAATCTTCAACAGGGACATGGGAGCTTCCTTGGTCTAAGTCAGACCATTGGCCCATTGAGTACATGCTGACTGGTAGTGGGTTTCCAGAGGGTCAGATGGGAGGAGTATTTCCTAGCTATACTAGAATGTGCCAGGATCAAACCTGGGACACTCCATCTGCAGTGTTCTCCCACTGAGATGTGGGCCTTCCCCAGCATTCACATGATAACCCAGCCCAAATATTTTGCTAGTCATCTGAGCCAACACTTTAAACACCTCAACTCCCTATGCATACAGTCTTTTGGAAACTTGCCAATAAGCCACTCCTTTGCTACATCCATTGTAACAGTAGCTGGACTCCAGGCACCTCTGCTGCTACCAAGAAAGAATTGAATCCAGCACAAGTCTGGAGGGTTGCAGCTATCTTTAACTGCAGAAAATGATTGGGTGTATAACATCCGGTCACACTCATGGAGCTTGGATTCTTCTGAATAGGTCAGATCTGTTGAGTCATCTTTAAGGCTGCTTAAAGTTGGAAGCAACAGATGTCAGTCTCTTGAATTCACTGCCACAATTGCCCACATAGGAAACCATGCCCTTCCTGCCATATTCACCAAAGCTCCTGATTATACCTCTTCTCAAATGTGCTAGCTGATTGAGAACTTTGGTTCTTATGAGACTGAAAGAGGAATCCTAACCTGGAGTTAGGCCAGCACAGTTAGGCTAGCAAAGTTTGGCTGGCACAAGGGACACTGTTTGGATCACTCTTGGAGTCAGAGGCCAGTACACAGATGTGTGCCATCCTCCCTGACTCAGAGAGAAGTCCAAACATGCTTTACGGTGTCCCTTATGCCAGCCAAACTTTGCTGGCCTGTGCCAGCCTAACTCCAGTTTAGGATTGCACCCTCAGTCTTTGATCATCTGACGATTGTCTAAATCCCCTCAAAAACACATAAAGAGAATTTCATGCAATAACTCGGATATCAAAGCAAGGCAATGATTTGATATGGAAAGAGCCATTTGAAAGCATGGCAGAAGTATGCAGGCATGGGCTACTTTTTGATGCATTTCCTTTCAGGAAACCTAATGAATGTCCATAGGACTTCCACCACATTTAGAATATATATGTGTATCTTTGCCCAGTCTGGGTAAGGCTTTAAAAGTACAGACTTTGTCTTGATCATGAATCAAGTATTAACCTCTTGAATCATGAATGAGTATTAACCTCTCACTTTTGTTTTGGTTATTATAGCAATGAGGTTGTGCACTGAGGAATGCAGAGTCCTCGGACACTCCGACCAGTGCTGGATGCCACCCCTGCCCTCTCCCTCCTCTGATTATCGGAGTAATATGTTTATCCCGGGGGAAGAGTTTCAGCCACAGCAAAGCCAGCCACAGCAGCAGCAGGTGTTGGAAGATGATACTCAGACTGTTGACTCATCGGAGAAGAAAAAGAGCTTCTCAACCTTTGGCAAAGACAGTCAGAATGAGGAAGAAGCCGGGGACATGTGCACCTCATCTCTGCTCTCTGAAATGAACAGCGTCTTCCAACGCCTGTTGCCGCCATCTTTAGACGCCTACACAGAATGCAATGAAATGGAGCCCAGTTCACTAGAGCGCAGGAAAGGACATCTACCTGCCAAGACTGTAAGCTATCCGCAAGGGGTGGCGGCGTGGGCAGCAAGCACGCATTTCCAAAACCCTGCAAACAACACTGGGCTTGCTTTGGGAGCCCACTCAGGTGCTCAGCCATCTTCAAAATGGCTGCCGGCCATGGAAGAAATCCCAGAGAACTACGAAGAAGATGACTTTGACAATGTGCTTAACCACCTCAGCGACGGTAAACACGAACTCATGGATGCCAGCGAGCTGGTAGCAGAAATCAACAAGCTGCTACAAGATGTCCGGCAGAACTAGAGGGTTTTGTTTCACAGCATATTAATTTTTCCATATTTATGGAAAACTTGAGGGAAGAGAACCCAGAATGAACAGAACTGGCATTGCCAATTAGTTGCATTTATCATAAATGTGTCTGTGTATGTTGAATATTAAAATACTGTATTTTCATATGTACACAATGCAAGTGTGATTATCTTTAACTGTATTTTAAAAATACATTTGTACCTTATATTTATGTGTAATTTAACAAATAAATTTTATTTTTGTACTCCCATGGCAAGCATGTTTTCCTACCTATAAGCACCTGGCACCGTTTGTGTCTGACATTCAGTATTCTTGCCACAAAAGTGTATAAAAACTTTTTTTAAAATGGGGGGGGGG
>JAJKFI010000003.1:34102667-34125583 GCA_029204185.1 Lerista edwardsae
TGTGTGTGTGTGTGTGTGTGTGTGTGTGTGTGTGTGTGTGTGTGTGTATGTCTGTGCGTGCACACATCTGTGTGCGTGCTCAGAAATCTGTGGTGCTTACCAAGGCAAAAAGATCTCATTGAGCAATTCTGCCTACGGCGTGTGTGTCTGAGTACATCTGATCCCTGAAAGTGACCCTGTGCACAACACTTTTCCAGGAATGGAGTAAAAGCCCAGTAATCGCATGGGTTGGATTATATGATCCCTTCTAACATCATGATTAACTGAGTGCAGGGCTGGTAAATGTGTTCTGTAGTTGTGAAATCAATCTTACCCACTGCTGTTTGCTTTGTCTGTGAGCAACAATTTAACAGAATATGAAAAATGCCTGCTATGTGGCACATTTCCACCATCTGGTTCCTTACCATGCGGTTTGCATTTGCATTCTCCGTTTCCATTGTTCCGTCAGTGGTCTGTGCACATACCCTTGTCCTGTTACACATTAGCCCACGCGGACTGCAGCGGTTTTATGGACACCTCATAAAAATACAGTTTTGCAAAGGTGCTCCATTCCTTGAGTTTGAAACTTGCTGGCATCATAAAGTGAGGTCGAAATAAACCAGCCCACATGAAAACACTAACTTCAGGGCTAAAAAATATTGAGGTAAGAAAAATGACAGCCCAATCCTAACCAGAAGTTAGGCCGGCACAGTTAGGCCAGCAAAAAAGATACCATAATGTGTGTTTGGACCACTCTCGGAGTCAGAGAGGCTAGCGCACAGACGTGCACCATCCTCCCTGACTCCAAGAGTGGTCCAAATGCACTTTACAGTGGCCCTTATGTGAGCCAAACTGTGCTGGCCTAACTCCAGGTTGGGATTACGTTCTGAGGCTGCAATTCTATCCACACTTATTTGGGAGTAAACCCCACTGACTATAATGTGACTTACTTCTGAGTATACATGTATAGGATTGGGCTCTAAGTATGTGTGTGTATAGATACTCAGGGCGCAATCCTAACCAACCTTCCAGTCATAGCTGGGCCAAGGGGGAATGCGCTGCATCCTGCAGTTGGGGGGGGGCATTCACGGAGACCTCCTCAAGGTAAGGGAATGTTTGTTCTCTTATCTCAAAGCTGGAAAGTGAGTTAGGATTGCACCCTTAGGAACATAGGAAGGTACTTTATACTGAGTCAGACCATTTAGTCCGGATAACTCAGCATTGTCACCTGTTATTATGATTTGTTTTAAGTGTGCAATTTTCATTGATAAAACATAAATGTGCAGGCTTCGTTAATTTGAAACACAAGTAGTGAACCAAGTCAAGCAATTCCATTAGGCATGTTGGAAAGCAGGGCCTCGATGTGAGGAGAGTCTCTTTGCGCCTGTCTCTGATGTTTGGCTCCATTCCCCAAGGCTTAGACCATAAGGATGCTTCCATTAGCACAATGGCCCTGTTCCCAGTTGGCAGAGAATGAAAGATATAGAAGGGTATAGATAGCGCACGGCTTGCATGCTTTTGAGAGCAGTATAACATCCCAGGCAATAAAAGAACTTGCCCTACTGGCCTATTTATATGAAATCGGTGAACAATTGAGGTAAGGGCACAATCCAGCTATAATTAAGGACTTCAAAGTCGTACTGCTTTCAATGGGGAAAAAAGCTTTTGCGTGCCCAAGTCCACTCTGGTATCAATGGAAACACGGAGTGATGGCCCATCCCTATCTGTGTGGTACACCGGACCATGAAGTTCACTATGATATCATGTAGGCCATCATTGGGGAAAGCTCTCCACCGATCTGTGGAGAGCTGCCATTAGTGCATGGCCCAATAGGCCGTGTGCTGCTGATAGTGCTCGGAAGATCAGCCAGCAGTGGGTCTCTGCTGGTGGCAGTGGTGATGGAGAAGGGTTTGGATGGGGCAGATCTCGGCAGCAGTGGCATGCACTGCTGTAGAAGGCTCCAACTTCAGAAGGCTCCAACTGATTGCCAATCGGGTTAGAACCATTTGTTAATGGTTGTGCTCCATGGGCAAACAGAAGTTTAACAAGTTGTCCAGGATCTGGTCTGGGGCTCCACTCACGGTGCCCAGGATCCTGGCCAAAGGGTTTTCCCATGGGGACAGCAGCAGCAGCACAGGGCCACCTTGCCCCACTGGCGGGACAGGCCACAAGAAGGGCATGCAAGGCCCTTCAAAATGAATCTTCAAAATGCAAACATGTTCTTTGCTTTCCTTGCCCGCACATGTTTCCTGAATATGTCGGGATATGAGATCATGTGCAGAAACCTGAGCTGAGCTGTGTGCAGATACGTAGCAACGGCTGGTAGCAATATGTGCTGTTCATCAAAGAGAAGAAGCATTAACATGAGCTCACGAAAAATTCTTCTTGAATCTGATATCCGCCCTTGGAGCAAGGGCAGTCCAAGGAGGAAAAGCTATGATCTTCTTTTGCAGTTTTGCTAATTGAGCCTTTATTATATTACGACAGGTTAGGAGTATTTACCGTGCTTAAAGCCGTTGTAATTTTAATGCCTACTATTAGCAAAATGTGCTTTTAACTAAAATGAGCTGCACTGGTTAATATATTTTTTTTCAGATGCTGTTAGATCAAAAGGCTTATAATTTTAGCATATGCTTGTTCTTCTAATGTATTATGTGATCTGAAATTATTTTAATGCTGCCTTCCACACTTAATGGTTTTTGTGTTTTATTTACATTTGCACGAGGGGATGTGGTGAAAGGAAAATCATTTTGGAAGAACTTTTATGGATTTCTGGCATTTAATTGTGCTAATTTCCTACTTATCTTCTGAGAGGAATGGAACCAAAAGGAAATGGATCTTAATTGCCAATGGTACGAAGATGATTGCTCCAAGTGGCTTTGCTGGGTGAACCGCAGAGGCACCTTGACACATTTCTGTTCCTTTGAAGGCCTTAAATTATTTGGAACTGAGAGCTGTTCTTTTTATAACTAGCATATTGTTATGTACTATGATGGGTGGGCCTTCCACTTTTCCATGTGAACCTGTTGGAGGCTTCTTCAGAATCTGGGAAAATACTGGGTATGTCTCTGAGAACATTGACATCCATGAGAAGCTGCGGTTTGGTGACAAGGCAAAGCATCATGGGAGAAAGGATCTGCTGCTTGAGAGTAGAGGAATGTTCTAAATAAGATCACAAGATGAATACTTCTGGATCTGACCAAAGGTCCACCTGATTCAACATCCTATTTCCCACAGTGGCCAAACAGATGCTTCTGCGAAGAAACGCGCAAGCATGACATGAAGGCAACCAAACTTTTCCTTTGCTGCTCCCCTTCAACCCGTGTTCAGAGGCATACTGATGTACTCATTAGGTAGCCATCATACCTAATACCCATTGGTGTACTTGTCCAGCCTGAATTTCTCAAATCTTTTAAAACCATCTAAGCTAGTGACCATCACCACATCTTGTGGCAATAAACTCATCATGTTCTGTGAATAAGTCCTTCCGTTTGTCCTTTTATACAGGTCGATCCTAGGCTGCTCTTACGCCACTTGAAGCAGCATTCTGGTGGCGTAAGGCATTTTACAGTGGTCGCAAACATGGCCCTCCATTGGGAGCATCTGGCCAATCGCCAGAGGTGGTGAGTGGCAGCCGGCAAGATAATCTGTCACATCCCCCAATGACAGAAGAGCAGGAGGGAGGCAGGAAGGGATGGGATGGAGATGGGAGGAACAGGGGGGATGGGGTGGAATGGGGGTGGAAGAAGAGCTGGAAGGGGGTGGTATTGGTGGAAGCTGTGCCACTAATATCCTATCCCCCATCCGGGTCTTGATCAGCCTTTCCAGGTACACTTGGATCTGTGCCAGCAATTTTTCCGGCACAAGTCCAGGTAGACCCATTCTGGTGCCAGAGGCTTAACTCGGGGTAAAGGAACAAATATTCTCTTATCATGCAGAGACTATTGTTGTTCCCACACAAATTGAGCCACGCATTCCAAATCACTGAAATTACAGTGGCGCAGCCGCATTTGTGGTGCGGCAGCTGCTCCACAGTGGTGAGGGTCTGCACCATGGGCGCAGACCCAGCGTCAGCAGTAGGGTCTTCGATGGTGCTGCAAATTTGTTTTATGGCACATTTGCTACACCAAAGCCAACGGTAACACCTCACAGCTGGCTGCAGGATTGGCCCCTTACTTACTGTCCAGAGGCAAAATCCACATGAACTTCAGTCTGTAAGAGATGAGATCCACTAAACTAGCAACTAAGAGTGGTGGTTCAGAAGAGCTCCGTACCATCTCTTTAATGGTCCTAAAG
This sequence comes from Lerista edwardsae, assembly GCA_029204185.1. NCBI lineage: Eukaryota > Metazoa > Chordata > Lepidosauria > Squamata > Scincidae > Lerista > Lerista edwardsae. The sequence goes on from JAJKFI010000003.1 coordinate 34,106,943, forward strand.
GAGATGGGTCAATCACCTAACTAACCTTTAAATGGATCTGGTTTTTCTGTACTTTTTCAAACCATTGCCAAAAAAGCTCAAAAAACACTCAGAAAAGCCAAAGTCATTCAGGAGGTCCCTACCAGGCCTCCATTGTCACCAGCCTTACTGATTTCCCTCCACTGTTTGTTTTCTCCAAAGGGAAATAGGGAATCGGAGTGAAACCAGCAACAGGGAAAGTTGGAGGCAGCAAAGTGTCCATACTTAAGGGCACAATCCTAATGAACCTTCCAGCACTGGGGTAAGGGCAATGCATCACCGAGGTGAGGAAACAACCATTCCCTTACCTTGAAGAAGCCTCCATGACTCCTCCTCCACTGTAGAATGCAGAACATGCCCCATTGGCACAGCTAGGTCGGTACTGTGAATTTTGTAAGGATTGTGCCTTAAGTTCCCAGTGAATTTTCTTTTTAACAACATGTAGGCTTCTGAGCATCCTCCATTGTTACTTTAAGAAATCTTGGGAAATCTTGGCTCAGTCTATTCAGCCAAGAGCAATTAAAACTTCAGGAGAGGCATATTCAGCAATGGTGGGCTATGTCCATTGGGAGCCTCTGGAGATGAACTCATTGTCATTATTGTAGTGTTAGATAGCTGACATTTAAGAAAGAAGGAGAGGCATACTCAGCAGAGATGGTTATGTGCATTGGGAGCCTCTGGAGATGAACCCCTTGCCATGATTGTCGTGTTAGATAGTTGACATTTAACAAAGAAGATACCGTGTTGAAGGGTGCAATTCTAATCTGGAGTTAGCCTGGCACAGTTAGGCCAGCAAAGTTTGGCTGGCATGAGGGAAACTGCAAAGTATATTTGGACCACTCTCAGAGTGCAATCCTATACTTCACTGGTGAGGCCAATGGGCCTGCATGATATCCAGAGCAGTATAGTGGAGGCTGGAGCCTCCCCAGCACAAGGGCACATTTGTGCCCTTACCAAAGGGGAGGCACCAGCCTCTCCTATGCACTCTCGGATCTGCGCCTGCTAAACGCCAGTTGCAGATCCGAGGAGATCCTTATGGCCGAATCCCAAGCTTGCCCCCCCTCCCGGGCCAGCACACCTGCCGGCCCACCCAGAACCACCCTCCCTTGCTCAGACATGGCGCCACCCCTGCGTCATTTGGCTTCGCTATGACGTAGCGTCGGCACAACTGGTGCCTTAGGATGGTGCTTTTAGAGTCAAAGAGGCCAGCACACAGACATGCACCGTCCTTCCTGACTCCAAGAGTGGTCCAAACGCGCTTTTCGGTGGCCCTGGTTTTAAACCTTTTTTGTTATGTGTAAGATTGCTTTTAATTCAGACTTCTTCCATATGTGATTCTCACAATCCCATGGAAAGGTTTGCCATGGCTAGGAATCAATGGGCATTCCGATTTTGTCCACTATAACAAACTCGTTTGAATAAAAATTCCTCTAGAAAACACAAAGAAAAGTTGAGTTAAAAAAAAGCATTTGCCCAAGTTAAGAGGGAAGAAGACAGCAAAGAGACAGCTCACTTTTGTCTTCATAAATATATTCTAGAATACAAAAGAAGCATATTTGCTGCATGGAAACTGTGTAGCTATGAATTATTTACAACTTTCTTCTCACTGCTTGGTTGAATTTACCTGCAAAAAATGTTATGTAAAAGCAGCTTTCAAGACCTAAGGAAATTTGGGGGATGCCAGAAAAAATTGATAATGTCATTCATGGTACTGTTTTTTTATTATTGTTTTTAATCACTGGAGATACTTGCACAAAATATTTCAGAATTACTTATTATCTGATACTCCAGAAGAGAAAGGGTCAAATCCTCATCTGTTATTCTTACAAAGCAATGTAAGCCAGACAATCATTTCATACAGATATAGCATGATTACCATAATCTCCAAAGAGAAGACATGCTAAATCTGTCATTCAAAATGATAGTTCCTTGAGTGCCATTATAACTACAATATCCAAGAAGGAATGGCAGGGAATATACCACGCTGATAAATGGAAACTGATAGGCTTGTCTTCCTTTCCTGCAGTCAAGAAGTGACTTGACTATGCAGTCAAGAAGTAGAAAAATATTGCAGGTTTTTATCATGCAAATAGGAATATTAGATATATGATGTACACACAGGTTGAAAAATTCCACTATTATCACTTAAGAACTCTGTGGAGTTCCCCGCAGAGCCGGCCTTAAGCCAAAGTGACCAATGTTATCACATTGGGCCTGGCACTTGGAGGGCGGTGGCTTGTTATGGCTGGTGCCAGCTCCCCCCCCCCAAATCATCTGGGTGTCTCCTGGCCTCCGGGAGTCCTAGTGGAGTTTTTTCCCAGGGGAAACATCCAGGAGAATCCAGGACACAGACCAAGAGCCCCAGCTGTTGCTAATCTTACTGCGCAAATTATCATCAGTGGTGTAGTTCAGCAAGCGTCTGTGTGGGATTGACCAGCTAATCAACTCCTGGCCATTCAGCTGGTATTTTGGCCAATAAACGCCTGGCTTTGGGGCCTTTACTTGGCCCCCGGACCTTGTGAACACTAGCAGGCTGCGTTGTCCAGAGGGTGGCCTGAACACTCCCCCAGATTCTGCTGGAGGCTGTGTTGCCTGGGGCGGGATGCCTAATTGTAAATATGGGTGCTTGGAGACACTCTGGGGTTCAGAGGTGCGCCTGTGTTCCGTGTACGGCACCACAAGCACACTTCTTGGTGAGTAGGAGGCCCTGCAAGGAGGGTGGGGGTCCTGCAGGAATGCCATGTATTGGACCCTGTCACTCCTTGAGCTGGCCCTGATTCTCTTGTATCCATGAGGCATACGTTCTTGCTGCTACCACAGATACCCGAAATCACGGATAAAAATGAACCTAACTTGAATTCCGCCCCTTTTGCTTTTGAATGCCTTGAAATAGGAAGCCGACAGGGAGTACCTAGACTCATAGCTGCTAGAGGAATACCAGAGGAAGTGATAGTGAGAACATTAACAGGAAGGAGACAGCAGAGGGAGCAGACCGTCAGGGAGAACACTCCACTTCCTGTTAGCATTGCCAGAGGAGGCAATTGCCAGAGGAGGCAGTGCGGAAGTAACTGAGACCAACTGCTGCCTTCTGCCAGGGAACAAAATTTCAGCCCCTGTGGACACAGCCATGCTGTGTTGCTTGTGCTGGTGTGCTTTTGCAGGGGGACTTTGTTCCACATTTGCAAAGCTCGGAGGAGTGGGCTGCCTGCAACCACTAAGACCACTTGCTTACTGTGGTCAGCAAGACCCAAGGAATATCCTGTTCTAGGAAAGTTGCTTAAAACAATCCATTGTAAAAATAAAATAAAAAATGATAGACTTCAAACGACTTGGGACATTGTAATTGCTGTACAACTTTGGTATGTAAATGATAAGAAAACTTTGTATCAAACTTTGCATCAAAGCAGTGGTTCTCAAACTTTTGAGCACCAGGACCCACTTTTCAGAATGTTCGGGACCCACCTGAAGTGTTATCATGGTCAGAAATACCGTCATTGTGATTCTAGAACCTGCTGCTTTCTGATAATGCAGCAATAAATTGGGTTATTTTCAGACATTTTCCAATAGCAGCGTGAATCAGAAAGAAAAAAGCCTATTTACAACCTTGACACAAGCAAAACGACCATACAGCTCTCCCTCTTTCTAGTGTCCCATCTTCTCATATTTTCAATATGGCTATCCTAGGTGCTTCGCGACCCAATAGAATTTGGCTCGCGACCAGTGATGTCATTCAGGGGGAACAGACCAGAATGGGCGTTCTGGATCCTAACGGGCTCCGTGGCTGGTTCCAGGTTCCTGACAAGTGCCAATCAAAAGTGAGTTCCTGTTCCTAAATCATTTGAATGACACCACTGCTCGCGACCCACTGGTAGGTCCCAACCCAGAGTTTGGGAACCACTGTATTAAAAGGCAGGGTATGTAAAAAGTGCAAATTAATGTCATAAATTGTGCTATGGGGTTGGGCTATGTTTCAAATCACAACTTAAAAGCAACATGGGTATGGATTATGTCATTGTTGTCAATGGTCTTCCCTCTGACGTCCAGTGTTTCTGCCAGTAGGGAGATGAAAAATACATAAAAAACCAATGCATAAGAAGTAATCATAGGAAAACTGTGTTTGCATTACAAACGTTCAAATGGGATATGCAAAAGAGTGGGCACAGAAACAATCCAGCAATTGGAAGCGTGTTGCCTACAATCCCATTTTCCGTTTTGCTCCTCAGGTAACATTTTTAGGAGTGAAAGGGTACTTTAAAGTGTAAGCAGAGTGCCTGTTGGCAGGGTGAGGTTTATTCACAAAGGAGGAATTGTTTGAAGGACGTGATTTGTTTGCCTGACTCTGTGCTGGATGTGCTGGGCTGCAGCTGGTTGATGATTGCTAAGCAAGCTGGACTTGGAGCAGGTCTGGCCCCATCTCTCCCATAAAGGGTATGTGGAAAGGCTGCTTCAACTCATCTCTCCACACCCGCGTTCCTCTTTGCCGTCTACATCCGCAGAGCGGTGTCGCCTTCAAGGGCTGCTGGCTTCCGTCCAACACCCAAACGGCATTACAGCTGGTCCCAATTATCCTAACCACACTGTGACTCCATGCACAAATAGCCGGCTTCTTGGCTCGGCTCGGTGGCTTAATGAATTAGTTATTTAATAATTTGACAGGAGGCCTGGTCGTGTTGTGTTTGGCCATTTGCTGTTGAAGCTTATCTTTAGAATGGGGTCCATACACTCCTGTGGTGCTTGTTGACTGACACTGTAATCGATTTACATGTGCAAACACATATTAGCCGGGTATAAAAGATTATCTTGATTATTCAGATGGTCCTCCAATCTATAAACTTGTGCTTGGATGGCTGACTCTATTTGCCAGCAACAAAACTCCCAGGGCGGAGTATGTAAAACACACACACTGTGGTTATTTTTCCGGCATTAGATCCGAAAGGGTGATTCTTTTCAGATTTTTTTCTTTACACAACATGCGCTTACCATCATTAATTAACCGTCCATAGAAAGGTGAGCGTTTCCAGAACTGCATGCTTGCCATTGAATGTGCACCTTCTGTCCTAAGTCATTTGGGATATGCGAGATCTGATTTACGCCAGGAAGAGCAGCCCCCAAATACCCCCACAAAACATTTGGGTATTAAACTGTGATACAAGGATGGAATCGGAATATTCAATGCTTTCCCATCAGAGCTTTGTCTGTAACAAATCACGGAGAGGGTTTTGTTACCAAGCAACCAAGACTTGCTAACTTATGGTGCAAGACTGTGAATTCTAGATGACTATATAAAGATGAATTAGAGAAATGAATGGTGCAGCCCCAGAAAAAAAAATGTGAAAAGCTGCACTGAGGAAGCTACAGTTCTTATAAAGCTGCAGCTGGTGTGTTGATAAGGCTGCACTAAGCCTGAAAAAGAAATTGTTAATTGATTTATGTCAATCTATACCTTGCCCTATCTCAGTGGTTCAGGATGGCTTGCAGTACTTCAGAATTATCTGTCTCCCACTTTGTTCTCCTGTCAGCATTCAAAGACTGAAGGGGCATAGGCAAATACGATCTCATTTTCTCGCTAAGCTTAAGGGACAACAGCATTTACAAAAATCAAATTTCCGTCTAAATATCACATACCTTCCCTTTTATCCCTCAAATATCAACATCTTGGCCCCAACACTCACCAGAGTTAGAAATGCCTTTCTCACAGCTATCACACTCCCAAAGGCCATTGGTTTATTTTTTTTATTCTAATGCATAACCTGTCTTTTTTGCCCCAAGGAAACCAAGGCAATTTACACAGCAGAGAGAAAGGAACCATAAAGTTATGTGAAGAAAAGAAAATCCAAACAGACCAACCCCACTACATCCACAATTGTCATTCCCCACCAAAAGGTGATCAAAGCAGCTACAGTAGGTTTTCACCATCTTTTTGAAGGAGTTCAGGGCAGAGGTCAATCAAATCCCAGTTATGAAGATATTTCAGAATAGGTGACAGCACTGAAAAGGCCCTCCTTCTGGTGGATGCCTGTTATATCTCTGGAGGCAAGGAGATCTAGAACAAGGCTCGAGTTGATCATCAGAGTGTATCAGAAGACATGATCAGAAGACACTAGGTGGGGTCCCATCATGAAGATATCCAGATTTTAAATTGTTGAAACCAGTGATTCTCAGACATTCTAGATTGGGTCCCACTTTTTAGAATGGCACTTGTGCAGGGACCCACGGGAAGCGCTGTCATTTATCAGGAAGTGAGTTGACATCATTAAGCTGGAAGTGCCATCTTTGTGACATAATAAAATGACACTTTTGGAATGCAAACTGCCTTCCTTGGACTGCAGCAATTGCACAACCATGAAACATCCCTCACAGAAAGAAAGATTAAGCCAAAATAACTTGGCTGGTTCCAAGGGAGTACGCCAATTGCCCAGGAGCATCCTGGCCAGCCAGTATCATATTGGCCATTGGGAATAGGAAGGAAGAAGAAGTGCTCATGTGAAACGGGATTGCTCCTTGCATCCTAGAGTTGTACATAGAGTTAAGAACTTCTAGAGTCATCCTGCAACTGCTAGATTTTCAAAGCTTTCTTCAAGACTGCTGAGAGTTCCACGGGAACAAACAATAGAACAGCAGGGCCCTGGAGACCCAGACAGTGGCACAGTCTCACATGTAAATAGCATAAAATAGTAGTATAGGTGCACTTACTCTGTAGATTCCTCTCCTTTTCTGGACCAAGCTATGTTGTGGACATTTCTCATTACCTTGGAAATTCTTTTCATACTCTACTTCAGTGTTTCTCAAACTGGGTCAGACTCACTTGGTGGATCGTGACCTAATGTCAGGTGGGTCGTGAAAAGCTGGGAGCAGCCATCTTGGATGTTGCAGACCTTAATCTTGCTATATTCTTTTTGTGAGCGTTAACGGTTTGAATTTTCAAATGAGGGTTGTTGTGTTTTTTTTTAATTGCTCATCGTTCTCTACATAATATTTTGTTTTAATCTTTCTGTCAGGGATGTTTCATGGTTGTGCAATTGCTGCAGTCCAAGAATTCCAGTTTGCAGTCCAGGAGTGTCATTTGATTACATCACAATGATTGCACTTCCTGCTTGGTGATGTTACTTCTGGCCATGACATCACTTCTAGTGGGCTGCGACACCAGTGTCATTCTAAAAAGAGGGTCCTGGTGCAAAAAGTTTGAGAACCACTGCTCTACATTTTAAAAAATAGACAGTTCAGAAAGTATGTCTTAGAATGTTACGGCCCAATTCTAATCCTGCTTCCAGGGGGTGGGCTGGCCCGGGGAGGGGGGTGGGATTTGGACGTGGCTGTTAGGTCGCATCCAACTGCCTGTCCCCAGGCCACATGGCCCCAATTCGGGACGTGCAGAACTGCACCCGCTATATAGTTCCAAGTAGCCCATAGGCGCAGCTGGTGCCTATCCTGGGGCAAGGTGACAAACATGCCCTTGCCCCAAGGAGGCTCCAGCCTGCTCCCAAGCTGTGCTGGATAAGGCACAGGCCCATTCACCAGCCTGTTCCAGCACAGTTTAGGATTTGCACCCTGAATCTCAGGCATAAGGAAGGGGAGAATGTAAAAATATCATATTGCAAATGTAGCTGCAGTTACCGACTACCTAAGAATGGCATTTGCCTGGATCCCTGAAATTATTGACAGGTTCGTCGTGATTTGTAGTTTACATGCTTTACTGCCTCGTATGCTTCATATAATATTCATGCTGGTGTTTTGAGCAGGCTGTTGTGATTTCTACTGAGCAGATGTTTGAGCAGACCTTGGTGAATTACAGAGTCAGCACTCAAAATTTCAAGAGGGAAACAGGAAGGCTTCAAACTCGCACCAAACCCAGAGAGGAAAGACTATGCAGGCAGGGTGAGAGGGAAGACTGGAGATGCAGAAACATTTCCTAATGTGAGAAAGGACATGAGCAAATCTGGCGAAAAGAAAAACGTCCCACTGAAATGTGATGAAGGGGAGAGGAGAGCAGTGGTGCGACTTGCAAACTGTTACTTTTGTTAGGAGTGAACTTGGATAAACAGGAATGGTTGGGGGGAATACCTAGCACTCAGGGGCGGCTCTAGCAGTGGCAGGATCCAATGTGCGGCATTCCTGTGGGGGGGCACTCACCAAGAAGAGCTCTGTTCGTGCCACGTGCAAAGCATGGCATGTGGAAGTAGTTGGTGATGATATCATAACATCACCACCAACTGCTTCCAGGTGGCCCATTTGGGGCTGTTCAGAGGCAGAGGCAGAGGCAGGTGGGAGAGACCAAGGTAAAGCTGCTCTGCTCGCCCCACTGACTTACAGCCCATAGACATCCCAGCTGCAGCCACAGGCAATATGCTCACCCTGCTAGTGCGCTGTCCCCTGAAGCGCGGGGCCTGATGTGACGACATTGGTCACATTGGCTTAAAGCCGGCCCTGCTAGCACTGATCCCGTGTGATTAAAAGACATGTGTGATGTTGCTGCATTCATATCCTGGCTTCTGCTGTCCCCCCCCCCCCAGGAGCTGTTGGGGGGACAGCTTCTTTACTCACATGAAGGTCCGGTTTGCACAATTGCCCCACCATGCAATTAAAGAAATGACCCTGAACTCACTAGAAAGTGGGAGGAAGAGCCAAGGCAGGGGTGTCAGACATAAAGCCTGTGGGCCGGATGCAGGCTCTGGAAGCAATTTCTTTGCTCCCTATTATCATTAGGCTCTTCCAGCCTGATAGTTGGGCTCTTTCGTATCTTGAAATTATGAACAAGTTTTGCACACTTTCTCTTCTGTCATTTGCAGCCAATTAGTTTTTGTATGAGAACAAAATGCTTATTTCTGGCCATCAACAATGAATCAACAGTATTTATGTACCACTTTTCAATACAAAGTTCACAAAGCGGTTTACAGGTAAATAATAATAAAGTTAAATGGCTCCCAAAAGGGCTCACTATCTAAAAAAATGGAGAACACCACCAGCAACAGCCACTAGAAAAGACACTGTGCGGGGGTGAAGAGGGGCAATTACTCTCTCCCTGCTAAACATAAGAGGAATACCACTTGAAAAAGTGCCTCTTGCCCAGTTAGCAGGGGTTCTGCTTCATGGTGTCACTTCCGGCTTAATAATGTCACTTCCGGCCCTCTGCAGGAGCCATGAATGCTATTCAACCCACTTATGTGAAACAAGTTTGGGCTTGGATGTACACACAGCATGCACCACTTACGCATCACTTATCTTGTGGGGACGATATTGGGGATAAAGTAATATTGTATGAATCTGGCTACAGAGCCTGTAGAATAACTCCCAAACTATGAGACCAATCATAGCAAGGAGGACTTACTGAGAAACTGATACAGGGCCCAATCCTATCCAACTTTCCAGCACCAGTATAGCTGTAATGCATTTTCAAGGTAAGGTAACAAATGTTCCTCTACCTTGAGGGGGTCACTCTGACTGGACCCCCACTGCAGGATGTGGTGCACACCCCATTGACGTGGCTGTACCAGCACTGGAAAATGCTTTATGATTGTGATCATAGTTCATTCCACTAGGAGCCCAATCCTATCCTTCCCCACCCCACTGGTGCAGCCATGCCAAAATCATATTCAGCAGAGAAAGGTGATTTTAAACTCTCTATTCCTGCATAAACCCCCAACCCACAAAGGGTGATTTCACTGGCACAAGTCCAAGGAGAGAAAGCGGGCAGGGGAGACAGGAAAATAGAGGGTAGAATCTGATGCACACCATAGCCCTTGGATTCCCCCCCCCCGTCAATTGAGCACACTGTTGGAAAGTGCTTTCTGGAACCTTTTCAGCAGTGGGTGGCAGTGGAACAGATTGAGCTGTGAGCCTCATATACCCTTCAGCTATACCAGCTTAACAGAGAAACTTCATTCATTTATTCATTCATTCCTTTTTGATTTGCAGTCAGTTTAATGGTGTATAGTTAATGCTGAAGATTAGTTCCCACCAGTGCCATTTGTGTGCTGGAAGACTCTTCTGCATTTTACATCCTCTCTTGTGTATAGCGAATTTAACTAGATAAATATAATTCTGGGGGAAATAGAAATTGTATGTTTCAGGACAATTTGATGGGGTTAATAATGCTAATTCATGTTATTGCGCACCTTTATCATATGGGCATGGAACAAAACTGCCTTAGAAACATTTAGAAAAGGGGGGAATTTAAAATGGGGGACAGTAGAGGGGAAAAAAAACAGAGATGGAAATAGTTGCACAGTTGGTTCACATAGAAGGGTCCACCTGAAATTTGTTGACTTATTGTTACACCACAGGACCCCAAAACAGGAGAGGGTACCTGGATGCACACACAACCACCAGATCAAGATTCAAGTCAGCCTTAAACAGAGCCAGGCAGGCACTATAAAATGGCAAATTTGGGGTCGGAGTAGGGGGACTACAGATGGTCTTTGCTAATGGGTCCCCTCAAACATGGATGCCCTGGATAAGAAAAGCACTGGACTTTCTTGCTTCTTCAAATTAAACAAAAGAACTGCAAACCTAAAGAGATCTTAAATTTCGTCCTGATTCAGGACAGCTTATCTGAAATAAAACCCCTTATTTACAGTGATTTGTGCTTTTGCTTCCAATTTTACAGGTACTGGAGGATGAATCCATTGTCAGGAGACTAATTGAATTGACCCAGGTCACTCAGTGAAGCAGTATTTTTGCTAGGACAGCAGTATTGGATAAAAAAAAAAGTTCCAGAGAACTACGAGTTTTAAATCAATGGGTTGTTTTTATAGACATAGGAGGTCTAGTGATAGATTGCAAAGTAGTATATGTGCTGGGGAAAAAAAAATCAGTGTATGAATATATATTTCTGACTTTACTTCTTTTTGGAGACTTACTTGATTACTAGTGGCGAGTTAAGTATATATTTAACTCATTTCATCTTTCTCGCTTGTGTAGAAGGTCATTACAATTATGGTTAATCCTCCTTTTCGTTAAATCAAAAGGAAGCTCTGTTAGAACTGTACAAAACCTGCAGCCTCGTTATACAACTCAAATGCTCAAGAATTCTCCTACCCCTATTCTTTTTCCTTAGAAATGTATACAGTATTTCATCTAGGGTTGCGAGCTGGAGCATGTGTTGCACAGGGGGAGCTTGCCAGGACTTTGGCGACTACAAACCACTGCTGTAGCATAGCAACAGCTGCTAGGTTTGTTGGTTTCCATAACTATAGCGTGATCCTGACTCCCCATCTCTTTTTCTTTTTCACACTGCTCTGTCCTCCTTCCATTTCCTATTGCCAATTCCTCAGCCATATTTTTCAATTGTATACATTGCAATGAATGATTTCTACTCCATCCCACCAATAAGCTAGTTCAAAGTATATAGGCATGTCCCAGTATCCGCTGGGATTCTGTTCTGGATACCTGATCCTGTGGATACCTGAAACTGTGGATACTGGGGGCGCCTTTTTAATGATAGGGGAACATCAGTGGTTTTACTGCAACAAGGTAAAAAAAAGTATCCCAGTATCCATGGTATGCATGTACAACTGAAACCGTGGATACTGAATCAGTGGATGCTGGGGCAAGCCTGTACATTGAACTCGCACCCCATCACACAATAAGCAGGGGCACAAGTCTTTTCCCTTCCTGATTCAGAGCCTACCTCTGAATAACTGTCTGTGCGTGTTTAGAACATCTAAATTCATCTTCGTTGTTCTTTGATCCTCATGCATCTTTGAAATAGTGAAACTTCTGCCCCCATGCAAGTAAGGGCGCAATCCTAACCTGGCACAGTTAGGCCAGCAAAGTTTGGCCTGCACAAGGGACACTGTAAAGTATGTTTGGACCACTCTCGGAGTCAGAGAGGCCAGCACACAGACGTAAGCCATCCTCCCTGACTCCGAGAGTGGTCCAAACACGCTTTACGGTGTCCCGTGTGCAAAGCCAAACTTTGCTGGCCTAACTGTGCCAGCCTAACTCCAGGTTAGGATTGCACTCTTAGTGATGGTGAGAGAAGATGTGCATTCCCAAGTGATTTGTTGGGGTGGTTGGGTGGTATTATTGTCTTATGTGTAGGGGTGTTTGAAAATGGTGCTGGTTTTTTCACAGATGTTGTGAATTGAAAGGCAGAAAGTGGTGCTATAAGCTTTTATTCTAAATTATCGATCCAAGCTCATTTATATTAATTTTTAAATGCATTAACAGTGTACTAGGTTGATAATATTGTGTTAGCAGATGCAGCCACAGTATTATTTCTAATTGGAAAAGTAATCTATTTTAATTTCTGGAAAATGTCTTAAACACCAAAATGTGATGTTTTGTGTTTTTATGCATTTTTAACAACAACAACAACAACAACAACAACAACAACAACAACAACAACAACAACATAAACCCACCCCTAATGTGAAACGTGAATAGAAAAGATGGAGGAACTACACTGCTGTTTGCTGCAGGAGCAGCAGCCACCCAATAGCGAATGTTGCTTTGCCATTATCTATCCTGTGTCACTTAGCTTGAGAAAACATACATGGGGAGGAGGGGCAATGGACGAAGCACATGCAAGCACCCTTTAGTTCCTCCTGCAGCAGCACATTAAATGCTACTCTGGTGCTGAATGAATTCAGCTGGCTTCTTCACATAGCCCAAGCATGCCCATGAAGTGAGAATGCTGGTGCAGAGAAATTTTAGTTCAGAAATTACAGCTTTACTGTAAGAAATCTGTCATCCAGCACCAAATTCTGGCTTTTAGACAAAGAATTCTGGCAACTACCTTGGAAGGTGTTGGTTTTTTTAAAGGAGAAAAACAAAACTATGGGTTTGGCTGAATTTTTCCTGACTGATTGGCAACTTTGAATGCTACAAGCAGTCCAATCCTAGGGAGGTCTACTCAGAAACAAGTTCCATTATAGTCAATGGGGCTTACTCCCAGGTAAGTGTGGAAAGGACTCCAGCCAATATTTCGTGGTTTTTACATAACAGGGCACTCTGATTATGTTCCTGAAGCCCCTCACTTGCAGTTTTAACTTTGCAAGGATAAGTTTGTTTTTCAGAGTTCTTTGGTCTCAGTAGGAGATGATTGCTTTGTAACAGGGTGTAGGGTCATAACCTATGTTCCTGCCGTGAGGGGACATACTGCAGCACAGGGTCCCTTATGCACTGTTCATACCTTCCCATTTCCTTTCCTAGACTTATCTGGCTTCCTCGCAGGTTTCCGCATGTCACACTTCACTACTCTGCCCAGTATGTTCCAAGTATTCTGATTCACCGTTGCCATTCAATGTATGTCCAGATGTCATGTTGCGCATTTGGCACTAGACTGGTGCACACAATCAGGAGCAAAGGAACAGGCTGGTATCTTTTTGTCCTGCAAGAAGAGGGCTGGCCAATGATATCTGATGTGTCCTTGCCCCAACATGTAGCGACAAAAGTAACTTGGCCATGTGCATTGTAGTGCTCCAGATACTAAAACTGCCTCATCTCTTACATTTGGTTTGTGAATGTGTATCAGCTCAACTCAGATGATGACTACTGTGTGACATTAAAATAAAATATTGATTTGATTTTTATCCCACTTTTTAATCCAGAAGATGCTCAAGGCAGTTTCCAAAAATGAAATAAAATAGGTCTGCTTCCACTCCCCTCCCCAACATGTAGTATTGCTCTGGGACAACCTTGGATCTGCCCAGTCCTGTAAAGTCCAGGTGGTTGTTCTATTGCCCAGTTCCACTCTTATTCCTTTCCTCCAGACAGATGAGCATTAAGGGTGCAGCGAGGGAGGCAGGTGCAGCAGGCACGGGTTTGCGGTGGGGCGTAGTGGGGGGTGGAAGTGATGTGCTTCTAGTCCTTCCTGCCCCCTTTGGAACCAGAATCCTCCTAAATGGTGCGATTCACCTGTTGGGGGTGTGGTGTGGTGGCGCAGGGGGTGGGGCGGCGGTGCTAGGGACCGGCTGTGGCTCTGTCTCCAAGCACTGAGAGGGAAGAGCCTGGTGCCACAATCTTGCTTCAGTAATGGATTTATCTCACGGTTTGAATGACAAGTCACCTGAAGAAAACAGCAGGACAGATTATTTTATGAGATGTGAGCCCTGCCCCAAGGAGGGCACAGTCTCAGTGGGGTTCCGGAAGGCAGCATCTGCCTACAGGTGGATGCCAACAATCTGCCCCCTTGGAGGTTTTAGAGCTGTTACGGGGAAGAGGTTAGAACTGCATCCTACTCCTACTCCTTAGCATGAGCTTGACATGTTATCCTGGGCTTGGTGAAGGGCACCTGTGCTGGGAATGCCCCAGCAGCTCCTGTCCTCTATTTGCCATTGTCAGTGCTTGTAATCTCCTGCTCCCCCCCATTTGCTGCCCTGTCCTGCTCCTTCATGTTGTATGCAGATGCAGTATCCTGGTTGCTCCAGTTAAGTGAACATCAGCTGTGTTCCCTGTAGGCCATGCACCCATCCACATGGGCTTACTTGGTGCGTGGTCTGATGGAGTACTGAGCAGTGTGGCGTGGTGGCCGGCCTGGGTGGCCCTGGGTAGTGCAGGTATATCTCCTGACAGTAAGAATAGTAGAAGAGCTTTGTTCTACCAAGGCCAGATCCTGTTTTCCAAATGGCCAGGCAGATGCTTCTGGGACACTCACCAGCAGGCCATGAAAACAATAACTCTTCTCAGGTATTTTCCCTAGTCACCCACTAGCTTCACTATTCCGCTTCTGAACCAGTTGGTTCTGTTTAGCTATTATGGTCACTAGCTGATGGTAACACCTATCCTCCGTGACTTTGTCTAAGCCCCTCTTAGAGCGATATCATCATGCCCTTTGGCAGTGATTTCCATAAATGAATTTCAGATCTGCTTATCTGTTATAGCACGATGGATGGACTAACACGGAACTGCATCCAAAACTGCATCACCAGGTCCAATTGGTCAACTTCAGCTGATACTTTATGACGGTAAAGAGTTTGCTTGCTTCCATAATTTTTTTCAGGAACAGTTCCAATCTTGTGAAAGTCGACCTATCATAAATTTAGCCCGATCGGTACATAAGCAGAACTCTGGCTGCTGTGATAGTCATTAACTAGATTTAAAATGGCCGAACACTCACCGTGGTGGAGTCATTAGCGACAGTTGTGTCAGCACCAGCCTCAGTGCTGCAGTAAGCAATGCTGTGCGCCCCCCATAAAGCTGCATTGAGTTTGCAAAGCTTTTTAATCAGTAATTTTATTGAATGTGTGCCTCATTCTCTTGCCCAACAAAATTTGTTAGCCCTCACACACAAGCTCAGCTGTAGAAGAATGCTATTCATTTTGTAGTCACAGCAACTCAGCCAAGTGTGAACAAACTGAAAAGTCTTCCCAGGTTGTTGGGCTTTGCATTCATCAGTGTGATGTTCCATACTGCTGTCAGCTGACACCTTCTGTGTCACAGCAAAACAGTGGCAAATCATGCTATCAGCCCACCACTACCACCACTGGAGCTTGGCATAGATATTGTGCTTTTGAGACTCCAAAAGTGGTCCAAACACGCTTTACATGTTGTGCCTGCCAAACTTTGGTGGCCTAAGTGTGCCGGCCTAACTCCAGATTAGGATTGTGCTCTTACTCTGTGAGTATGCAGATGGTAGGACTCTTGAATGCACACAGAAGAAAGAAAATTGCACCTATTGGCTCATAGTACTACATGTGTTTAGCAGCACTCCTGAAAGAGCCCGTACATGTAGAAGCTAAGCAAAATCAGGGTCTCTACAATCATGCCTGTAGAGCCTCTGAATTAAGTATTTGCACAGATGTAGGGTCTTAGAGACGTGGTAGCACAGCGAGTTAATCCGCTGTTGCTGGGCTTTCGACTGCAAGGTTGGGAGTTCAAGACTGCGCGACGGAGTGAGCTCCCATTGCTTGTCCCAGCTCCTGCCAACCTAGCAGTTCAAAGGCACCTAAATGCAAGTAGATAAATAGGGACCAATTCGGTGGGAAGGGAACGGCGTTCCATGCGCTACGGCATAGAGTCATGCTGGCTACATGACCACGGAAGCTTGTCCTCGGACAAAAACGCTGGCTCTACAGGTTTTGAAACGGAGATGAGCACTGCCCCTACAGTTGGTCATGACTAGACTATTCGGTCATGGGGAAACCTTTACCTTTACCTTTAGGGTCTTAGAGGTTACACAGAACACCAGTGGTGCAGCACCAGAGGTTCAAGGGAGGTGTAGTCAAATAGTAAACAAAATGTTTCTGCACTCCACACCGTGCCAAGGGCAGTGCTTGTCACTGGCGTAGCTAAGTGGGTGCAGGGGGAGAAATTACACCTGGCAACAACTTTTAGGGAGGCAACAAACTGAGCTTGACATGTGGCCAATATTGTGAAAATCTTGGTAAGTACAAATAATACGATCATGTACATGTTGTTGGAAAGGTAATTTAATGCAGAATGCAACGGAACCACGTTGGAATATCCCTATTCTATCAAACGTTATGGCCAATTAACCAGAAAATGTTTTTATTTTCTTAATTAAATTTGATTTCATCATGTAGGGGTAGCTACAGAACCCGGGTAGCAGATGACCCAGCCATGCCACTGATGCTTGCCACTCCCAAGTGGGAAGTGGGGGAGCAAAAGCATCCATGCATGCTGTGGTGGTGGCGGCGGCTGACCCTTCCTGTGTGCCGGCAAGGCTGTGGTTACAGGAGTGGGAGAGGGCAGAATGGTGTGTAATTGGGGTGGGTGGGTGGGCAGAAGAAGGGTGCATGGGCACAGCACCAGCTTTGGCTGTCAAATCCTAGTCCCTTTCCCATACCTGCACCAGTGATTTTGCTATTGCAAGTATGAGTAGATCCTTCCACTTTGCAGAGGCTTATCCCAGGTAAGGGAACAAATGTCCTGTGACCGTCTCCCTGCAGGACGCAGTGGTAGGAAGTGGTAGGAATAAAATTGGGCTGTTAAACCAGGGATTGCTCAGGCTACCCATCAAGCTTGTCCTCATTCCATTACCTCAGCTAGTATTTCATGGGTGTGAAACCCTCTGTATTGTAACAATCATATCTGAACAAAGGTTTTTGAGTACACCTGTCATGATCTGCCGTGGAAGGCCTGGGAAATTTCACGTAAAGGCAGGATAAACTGCATGAACCCACCCCCAAAATTCTTATTATAAAACACCTTGAGGCTAGCAACTATTGTGCCCCTTAAAAAAGGGGGAGTTCATACTAGGGGTATTAACTTTCACAAGTCCTTTAGAGGCAAAGGTATAAGGTACTAAGGACCCAATCCTATCCAGTTTTCCAGTGCCAGTGCAGCCGTGTCAATGGAGTGTGTGCTGCATTCTGCAGTGGGGGAGCAGTCACCTCAAAGCATGGAAACATTTATTTCTTTACCTCAGGGCTGCAATGTAGCTGCACCACTGCTGGAAAATTGGGTAGGATTGGGCCCTAACTGCTTTGTCATAGCATTGCTAAACTGCTTCAACAAGCTGTTTCTATCTATGGTGCTTTGAGGGCAGTAAGATTCTACTCCGGGGCCAGAAGAATGTCTCCTGAAGCCGCTGCAACAAAATGGGTTATTACCTCAACATTACATTACCTCAACATGGTAGTGTTTGTTGAAGCAGGTCACAGATTTCAAGCTTTGAGGCCATAATTCTCAAATCTCTACTCTGACGTAGCAGAAGTGACTAGCACAGCCCTAAAATAAAATAAAAAGGAGAGATTTATTACTTTCCCAGTTTTATACCAAATAAATGAACGGTTCCAAATGGGCCCACAGAACGTATACTTCCCGTCTTGCTTTGAACTGTTCAGAATACAATGTCTGCTTTCCACAAACATGAAAGCTAATGAAAAGTCTTTTTTAATTAAACTGTTAAGATGCTCATGGTCATGCGAACAAACCTCTCCCCCTCCCGCTTTTATTTCTTAGTGAATAGTCTGAGAAATAACCTTCCCCTGCTGTTTCTGCTTAATATCACAGGCTGACATGGTTAAAAAAATGTTTATAACGTTAACTGCATTCTTTCACTGAGAGCTGGTGATTAACACGAGGCCTGGAGTCAAAAAACTTTCAAATGTCTTTTATTACAACCTGGCTGGGTGGCAGGGAGGAAATGGAATGGGGTTTTCTATTCGTGTCACATCTCGTTGTAGGATTTACTCTGAGTGGACCTCACGAAGTGAGATTATACTGAAAGCTGCTGATCTGTTTTCAGAAGAATTGTACAATCCTTGAGAGAAATAGCTCCGAGTAATAGAATTTTAACAGAAATGAATCTGTTACCAGCAAGGGGAAAATTACTATAGCCAGACAGACCTGAGGTGCCATACTTTCAATTTTGACCGTGCTGTATGAAATTATGACTACGAATGGAAAAGGGTGGGGGAATACGTTGGGAGAAAGTTTCTCTAATCCAAAACTTAAAACCCCTGTGATTTGCCCCATCTCAGTCGTTCTCAGATAGTTCCTCTCCAGCAGTTATTAATGCAGGCAGGCAGGCAATGAACCTCTTTCAAGTCGCTTCACACAGAGGCCTCACTCTAACTCAGCTAATCCAAACAATGTGAAAGAAGTTGGCTATTTTATGCCATTCTGGCATTTTCTAAGAGCACTTCCTCTCTCTTACAACAAACCTACACACACACACACACACACACACACACACACACACACACACACACACACAC
>JAJKFI010000003.1:34125593-34160312 GCA_029204185.1 Lerista edwardsae
CACACACACACACACACACACACACACACACACACACACACACACACGACTGAAGCAATGGAACTGCATGAGGTTAACACCTTTGAAGTTAGCAGCCTCAAAATTATTAATTTTAAAAGGTACACTTTGCTGGGTTCTAGTTGCTGGGAATCATGGGAGACTGCTTCCATGAACAACTATGCAGTTGAAAAAGTTGTTGCAAACTTCAGGCTGAGTTCACATTTTGGTTTGCTAGCCCAGAGAAGGAGGAGTAGGATGGTACACAGTGATGCAGCAAGTGGGGGTTGGGACAGTGGTTTGAAAAGTTATTGCTCCCCTCTCCAACTGCCATCCCCCATTGCAGGATGGGGGACGGCCCCATTTGCCGTCCATTTGAATGGCTGCATCAGAGCTAGAAACCACACCTTTAGTAATGCACACCTCATATGCAGTGGTGTCATCTAAATGATTTAAGAACAGGTACTCATTTTTGATTGGCATGTGTCGGGACCCGCCCACCGGAAGTGACCTCATAAGCCAGAAGTGATGTCGTGGCAGGAAGTGACATGAAAAAAGCCCTTTTTGAGGCCTCAGATGATTTTAAACTGACCCAACAGTTGCAACAGTATTCCACAGCACCCCCAGAACATGTTAAGGAGTCCTGGCATCATGCTAAAACCCCAGAGCAACTCATTTTTCAGTGGCAAGGAAAGGAAAGGCTCCGTTCGCTGCCTGCCTGCCTGCCTGGCTCTGAGAACAGGCAGGCAACTCAAACATGCAGGAAATTCAAACGTTGCAGAGGGCGGAGTTGACGAGTGGGCGGGCGAATGGGCGGGGCCAGCTGTAATCCTAGAAACCGGTACTCGCGTACCCCCGCGTACCCCCTGCATGACATCACTGCTCATATGTCATTTTAATTCCCCTCAACAAACACTTCCTTGTCCAGCATTTTTGAGCACAATGTTTTCACTATTCCACCACTCTCTTCTGGTACTCTCCTGGTACCAGTCTTCAGGGAGTGTGTTCCATAACCAGTGATCAATTATCTGCCTCTGGGAGATCAAAAACTTGAAGACATACATGGGGGTGGGGATGTACCAATGGGCATATGTCCCCAAAATATCCATGGTAGCAAAAGCTTTACAGGTCCACTACAGCAGTGGTACTAAGTTCTTCCTGGACAAGGCAAGATGGGAGTGGGAAACTTCCTCCTTCTTGCATGGTGCCAGTGCTGATTTTTTTCCTGCTGCCTTGTTGCTGCCAAGTTTTGTAAGTTTGAGGTGCTGATGGAGACAATGGCATAGGGGGTGGAGAATTTCTCTGAGCATTCCAAGCTCAGAGAACAACTCTCAGGGGTCAGGAAATGTGTTTCTTGAAGGGGGTGCTTTTCTGAATGCCAAGAATTTTTCTTCTTGTGCTCCAAGGATTTAAATGGCATTCTTGCAAACTATATTGTTTGCAAGCCTAAATATTGGAAAGCCTAAAGTTGGAACCAAACTAGATGAGACAACAGGGATCCATAATAATATCTTCTGTCTCATTTTTTTTTCCCAATTATCAGCCCCTGGCACAATTCAAATCAGGACTGCGTTACTTTGGACAGGAACGTTTCAAATATTTTCAGGGCAAAAATAACCACTTCTATTTCCACCGGAACTATGATGGCTTTCCAAAACTGGGAAACAGCTATGGATGCATTTTGCAAACATGTAAACAGAGAGGAGATCTGATCAGAGGCTTCCATCAGCTTGCTCAGTATGGCTCTAAAACTGACATAGTAAGCCTGGGCTGACTTTCACAGTGGGAGATGGGTAGTTGGATTTTGCTTGTCTATAATTCTGTAGGATCAATAATCTTAGATGGATTTGACTTTCAATTTACTATTTTTTCCTCTTTAAACAGCATGAGGGGAGGAATCAGGAACAGAACCAAGCTAGGGTCAAAGTTCCAAAGCTACCCCAAACCATCCCGCACTGGTTCTGTTCAGGGATGTGCAGTGGTTTGTGCTGGTGAGGCACAACCACCACCAAGCCCTGTGACCTGGAAGTGTCGTCACTTCCAGAAGTGATGTCACTTCATGGTCACCTCCAGACTCGATCCTAAATGCATCTGCCTGCAGACTCTACGGGTTTCTGAATGAAGCGTAGATTCAAATTCAGGCAACTTAAAGTTTTTGGCAAAAATGAGAAGTCACCTTTAAATGGGTCTGAGTGGCTTTCTGAGGCCTGCAGAGGTCTTCCGCAACCTCAGAAAGCCGCCCAGACCCATTTAAAGGTGACTTCTGGTGCTCACTGACAATAGGAAGTTGACTGTATTTGGTTCTGGTCTTCATTCTGAAGCCTGCAGAGGCTGTAAGTGGACGTGTGCATCCTCTGCAGGCTTCAGAAAGTATCCAGATCAGAGCTCAGCTCCAGTTGGGTTCAGGGGGGAGGTCATGTGTAGCACTGGGTCAAGTGAGGCACTGCCTCACCTGCCTCTAGGGACCACACGTCCCTAGCTCTGTTCTTTTTTGAGCCCCCCAGGCATGATTAGCCGCTCACCATATGGCATAATGTCCAAATTTGCCCTTAGAATGTATTTTTCCCCCCTCAAGGCTGAATAAATAATGCGATCCTGTGCTTTCATAAGAGTTTTATATTTGCTCAAATACGCATTATTGGGAAAGAATGTTGCTGGTCTGTGCAAAAAATGAGGAGGAGGGAAAAAAAGGAAACGAACACCTAAGAAAGCAGAACTGCATGAAGGGGCCAAGAGTATAACCAGCTTCACATGTACGCATACTGCAATAGTGGAAGTGCAGAGTTGTCATGAGGTTTGATATCTGGAAGATAATGGTCTCCAATAAAAATAAAGCATTCTCATTCCCCTTTTCAGAGACAGTTGTAAGCACGATCATTTAGAGCCTACACAGACATACATTTCTATGTTGGCGGACAGGGCCAGCTCTAGGAATGGCAGGGCCCAATGCGGGGCATTCCTGTGCCCCCCCACACTCCCCACAGGGCCCCCCCACTCACCAAGAAGAGCACTTGTGGTGCCATACACAAAATGTGGCACCTGAAAATAGTTCGTAGTGACAGGATGACGTCACTGCCAATTGCTTCCAGGAGGCCCATTTTGGGCACTTCAGAAGCTGGGGCAGCTGAGAGGGCCCAAGGTAAAGCTGCTCTGCTTGCCTCACTGACCTACATATAACCAGTGGTGGGATTCAGGGGGTTCGCCCAGGTTCTATAGAACCGGTTGTTAAATGGCCAGGCCCCGCCCACTTGCTTACCTCGGCTGGCTTCAGGGTTTTTTTTGGCTCCGGCTATGATGTCATAGAACCGGTTGTTAATTTATTTGAATCCCACCACTGCATATAACCCTAAGAGATCCTGACTGCAGCAGCAAGCAATATGCTCACTGCACTGGTGCGGGGACCCCCAAAGCGCGGGGCCTGATGTGATGACATTGGTCACATTGGCTTAAAGCCGGCCCTGTTGGTGGATACACAACAGGCTACATATCATGTAACCAGCACTCATCCAATGTATATGCTTAAGAAAAAGTCAAGGTAGGACTGACACACTGTCATTTCTGCACTGAAAGGCAGATTCCACCCCTACCATGCCACTCCAACCCTAGCAATATGTGAAAAATCTCTGGCCAAAGCATTACATCAGTAATTCATCATGAGGAGGAATTTCAGCTGGAGTGGGGACATGGTAGCATTGAAGAAGCCGGCTACAGCTCCTCCATCCTTGACTGTGGCATAAAAAAAATGAATGCAGGGGGGAAACATCTTGCCTTGTAAGACTGGCTTAAAAAGTACATGCTGGATTCTGCTTCTCAAGCTTTCACAGAGAAGGTTTGCACACAGTTGCAGACCCAGCCAATGGGCCGCCCAGGGACAGAGGAGGAAGAGGTCTGCCTCCAACTCTTTCCCTGTTCCCATGCGCCGCTCTGTCCCCATGCCACGCCAGGTCTATTTCAGAGCCACACAATGGCATGAACAGGTGGGAGGGCCAAAAACCGCTCATCTTGCTGAGAGGTGAGCCTCCTCATTGCCGTTCTCCTCCTGCCTCAGAAGCACTGCCTCTGGGACTTTTGCCCCCACCATGCACAATGGAAGGTCGGCAACTGCACAACCAGCAAAAGACGCAATTACGAACACACCGCCGACACAATAGAACAAAAAAAGAAAAAGAAAATCCGCTTTTAAATGACGAACTGCAGTGCATTATGGATCACTGCCAACAAATGTCAGCTACAGCATTCGTATTGGCAAAGTCAGGTATGATGTAGGAAAACAATACTGGTCAACCTAGCAAGCTGTGAACTTGCTGATCAGAAGCAGAAAGGAAAAAAGGAAAAAAAAACTTAGGAAAGAAGGCAGAGTCACAAGCCCAGCACAAGAGTTCACAGTAGTAATTATAGAAAGACACAGCCAATGGCTTGTGAGTCACTTAGGCGAATTTGTCCACAAGGACATAAGGGGAGATGAATAAAAAAGAAATAATATTGTGTGCCAAGAATCTTGACGAATGCTGCTGTATGTCTGTGTGTCCAGGAGAAACCAGTGAAGTATGGCTGAATACCACAATATAATAGGAGACTAAATACGCTGCAGAAGTCGCAGATCACCATGAAAGAATGCCAACACATGCTGCAGTTAGCTAGATCTGATCGCATTCAGTTATTTATAAGGATCTCAGCACCACTTTCTCGCTTCCTTCCGGCCACAGCTCAAAAATATTAAGAGGAGACTTCAGTAGCCTGCCTCCAGTAAGAATGGAACCCAAATCCCCTCTGAAATGTAGGTCCGATGCATGCTCAATTTGCCACTAGCCAACCCTCCCTTCCAATCCTCTCCCGTTGGGAAAACTGGTGATTGGGAAGGCTCACTGACCAGGCATTTGTCAGCCTCATCCTAAAGGCCCACTTGGTCCTGCATATGCACAGAAATACCATCTCTCATCAAGGTACAGTCTGTGGTTCAGCGAGCCTCCACTTTGCTCTTGCTGTCCAGCATGTGGAAGGGGCAGCTTACATGGCAGCACCTGCAGTCCTTAATGTTGTGCCCCCTCCAGCCATGCTACTGTCTGACCATTACCACCCCCCCAGCAAGGCTCCCCGCTTCAGGCACTGCTGCCCTTGCCACCCCCCCCCCATCATGCTGCACACCGTTTGGGAGTGCTCTGAGCACAGGGACGGGCGGAGAGGCCCAAAGCCGCTCTCCTTTGCACCTACAGCGGCTCAAGCAGGCGGGTGAGCAGCAGCGGCTGTGCTGCCACTTCAGTCCCTGTGACCCCCCTGGACCCCCCACAAGACACGCCACTGAAGAAATGATTCTCCTAAATAGGTTCAAGAGTGTCCAAGACTTAAGGCTGAGACCATTACATCTCTTATCTCTAGCAACTATTCTCTCCCCAAGGTTTCCAAATATATTTTTGATTGGGAATGGGGAAATTGGCAGGGAGAACTTGGAATTACATCCCAAAAGCAGTTATTGCTACCAGTGATAGAATGTATAGGGCAGGGGTTCCAAAAATGACTCATACAGCAGGCTAAAAAGCATTCAGTATGGACCAGAAGTGAGGACCAGAAGTGATGTCATTAAGCAGGAAGTGATGTCGTTAAACAGGACATGACCAGAAATAAGCACTTTTTTTCTCACTTAGCAACTCATTAGCTGCAAATGACAAGAGAAAATATGCAAATCTTGATAGTTCAAGATATGAAAGATCTCAAACGCCATGAGGTCTGCCCTTTTAGCAGTGATAACTCAACCCAGCTTAGCAGCTGACAGTGGTGCTGGAAGAGCCTAAAGCCTGGAAAAAGAGCTTCCGCAGGCCTCATCCAGCCCACAGGCCTTATGTTTGACACCCCTAGTATAGGGAATGGGGAACAGAACTGAATCTGAAGGGCATTTGTAAATGTACATGTACAGTAATATGCTCACAGACACACTGCACTAGCATGTCTGATTGTAAAGGCTAACGCAAATAAGGCACCCATGTAAGGAACTGGAATAAATTGATTTAGGGTGCAATCCTAATCTGGAATTAGGCTGGCACAGTTAGGCCAGCAAAGTTGGGCCAGCACAAGGGACGCCGTAAAGTATGTTTGGACCAGTCTCGGAGTCAAAAGAGGCCAGCACACAGATGTACACCATCCACCATCCTCCCTGACTCTGAGAGTGGTCCAAGTGCACTTTACAGTGGCTCTGGTGCCAGCCAAACTTTGCTGGCCTAACTGTGCTGGCCTAACTCCAGGTTAGGAATGTGCCCTTAAAGAAGTTTTAAAAGACCCATCAAACATCTGGTTTTCAAAACAGAGGAGGCCTTTCATGGAGGAGACGGCCGAAAAGGGATTTAAGGTTGAAATCAATGTTTTCCTAAAACTGAGCAAGTACACCTGCTTTTTCATGGAAAGCATGAAAGTAGAAATTGCAAAATGGAACAAATGGGAAAGAGCAATAGATGAACTTACACACAGCAGATGGTTCAATAAAGGGTAGTGAAGGATAAGCTACAGAGTTGAGCTGTGTTTTACACGGTAGCTGTTCCAGGAAACTGCAACTCAATCCAGCTTCTTTTAGAAATCATGTAAGCCTTCCAACAACAACAAAAACTAGCAGAGTTGGCTTCTATTCAGAAAAATTGAAAGGAATAAGGGCCCAATCCTATTCAACGTTCTGAAGCCAATGCAGCCGCAATGCAGCCCCAAGGTAAGGGAACACATGTTCCTGTATATTGAGGCTGTACTCTGTGACTGCCGCCCTCTCACAGGATACAGGGCACACCCCATTGACACAGCTGCATCAGCAGAAGAAAGTTGGACAGGATTGACCCCGAAGTCTTATGAAAACACGGCACAAAAGGGTTGACACAACACTGGCAGGGTAATATTGGAATCAACCTTGGTTCCAGGTTTAACAATGGGGGGAAGTATTCATAGCTGCCTTTTATGGAAGTCCCTGACCTCTTCACTCTGAATGAGCTTTACACTTAGTCTTGTAACATATCATATGTCCAAACTTGACTGACTATGTGGCATTATAATAAAGCCCATTCAGAGTGAAAACAGGAAGCATTGATCTCATTCTGGATTGGCTTTATGATATCATCATGTAGCCAGCATATAGCATAGGAGCAGCAGTGAAAAGGTTGTGCAAATACCAGGAAAAGGGCATGAAAAGGTAAAGATGGAAAGTTTTCAAAGAACATTTTCCTGAGAGCCCCCACTTTTGTATCAAAATATTCCCTGGAGAACATTCAGTGCAGAAGTCCTCATTGCCTGATGGAACCAAGATGGCTATGTGGCTGACAAGGCAATACTAGTATTTAGCCTTTGGAAACTTGTTCATGAAGGCCAAAAATATAGAACTAAAAAGTAAGAGCAGAGGGTATTACTTAATGCATGGAGAAACATTGACAAATTGGCACAGCCATGTTGCCAAAATAAAAATAAAAATCTGTCTACTTGCTACAGGGATTGTCTCAATTGGTGCATGCCTGATCCTCAAAGATGCTAAAGTCTTTAAAATTTAAAGTAAACTGAAAATGTCAGAGTCACAGCAAGTGCTAGGCCTGTCTGAGAGGAACACTAGATAGTAAAAGACAAGTGCTCTGGCACATTTTGTTTTGTTATAGAATCTCTTGGCAGTTCACGCTTGTTCCAACGACAGACTGACCTTCAAAAACAGTTCAAAAGGCAGACTGCGTAAGACCTAATGCCATGGTTAAATAATCCCCCCAAACTTGTGTGTCCCATGAATGCGAAAGTTCATGAAGGACAAAAGATGCTGGGCCCTAGAGCTGCCCTCCATTGCTGCGTCGCTGATAAAATGTCCACACCCTGTAGAGTGGACATAGGCCATGTAAACAGATGTTCACGAGGAGAAAGGGAATAGTTGAATAGCGGAATTGTTCTGGCTTGACGCAGCTCAAAATTGACAGTCAACGTTTTCAAGACTGGTTGCCATGACCGACAAACGGAGCCAGGCTTTTGAGTGCAGCATCCAACTGAATGATTCAGCTCTCCGTTTGTGCCCTTGAGACTATTTGAATTCAAGAGCCATTTTTTAAATCTGAGTTATCTGGGGTTAGACATAAACACATGTCCAGATGTTGAAAGAACACTCTGTAGCCTATGAGATGGCATTGGGCTGTCATGGTCTTATAAAAAAAAGGCATTTTGGGTACTATATTTAAACAGAACCAAGTCGACTAAAATCTCTCTACTTCTGTTTAAAAATATAAACGAAGCATTTTCAGTTCTTAATCATTTGGTTCATTCAAACGCTCATTTAAACAATTTTAATAATTTGAGATGTGAGATTACGTCTCTGAACATTTGTAACCGTTACAGAGGCAGTGGCCTATTAAATCAGTGTGTCGACTCATTTCTGTAATGAAGAAATGGCTTGACATCAGTGCTACACATTTTCTCCATGCATGCAACTTTGGCAAATAGAAGATGCTGTAACCTTGAGGAAAACAAAAGTGGGGAATTCACACAGCAACTTTTTTCCCCCCGTCAAATAGTCAGCCCTCTGAGATACTAAGTAGCTTCTCACTGAAGAGCCCCAAGTACTTCATCATTACTACTGTAACACAGTAGGATTTGAACGGCTATAAGAGATACTGCCAAAGTGGGTCATTTTTCTTAAAAATAAAATAAAATAAAGGGACTCCTAAGGAAACTGCCTGAATAGTGCTTCACATTCCCCTCACTGAATCGTGGTTTCCATGGTATGACAGAATACATTGAAAATCTGTCAAGGGAGGAAGAATTACAAAAAAAAAAAAAAAGAAGGCACGTCTGAAGTTGTGGCTCAAACTGAACCATGGGACAATGTCACCGGGTTTCATCATTCTGACGTTTCATCTTTTTTTTCTTTTTATGGATGAAGAAGGGGGAAAGGAGGCAGCTGAAGAACGAGTGGTGGAGCTTTGCTATGTTTTCCTCACCCCCCCCCCAAATGGTTTGTGACCCTGGGCGGCCAAAGCAAGGCTGACACAGATCCCCTTGCAAGACTCCTCTCTCGTGATCTGTATATCAGAAACGAATAGATTAGATGGTTGATCTTGTGCCTTTCTTGTTCTGCCACCCGCTTTTACTTTGGACCACATGTCATTAATAGAGCTAATGGGATTTTGGCACCGCACCAAAGGGAAGGAGGGAGCCGGGGGGGGGGGGAGCCGGCTGGGAGCAAGATGCGCCAGCCAGGGAAACGGCAGCCTTTCTCTGCTCTGAAGCGATGTCAGGTCTATCAGGCTTCTTTTTAGTCCTCCTTGACAGGGCTAGAGGCATTTCTCTATACATGACTGTGTCTCATGCATTCATGAGCTTCTTTGACATTACTGCAGCCTTTGTTAAGAGATGAAAATGCAGATCATTGCCCGCGCTTTCTCTCAGCTACCATATGGCATTGTGGAAAGAGGCCCACAAAGGAAGGATGGAGGGAGGGAGGGGAAAAAAAAAAACACTCCAGAAACCAAACTGCTAGCAGATGAAATTGATTTATTTTCACCATTGGGAAGGGAGGGGGGTGAGAGGCTTTTTGGACTATAAACCTGTTCGTGTGCAGGCCAACAGGCTGCTCAGATGACAGCTCTGGTCGACATTAAACAAAATAACATGGCAGAAAATAGAAGCGCCATTGTTTAGCCAAACATCTGAAGCAAATTTATATGAAAGGGAACTCTCCATACGTGAACCAACTGCTGAGGTTTTTCAAGCCTGTTTGAATGTTACCAGGAGCCCATCGAGAGAGTTTTGAAAAGGTAAAGGCTTTTTTTTTTTTAAGGGATCCCCAAAATATCTCAGAACCATCCATGTTGCTGCATTTGATATTTTCCTACTTTCTTCTCCGAGAACGTTGGGTTTCTTTTTTGACTTGAGGTAAACATTTGCTAAGTTAGGCAGCAGTTAAGCCACTTCAAGAAATAGCTTAAAAACCACAGGAAAACATGTTTGAGGGAATGACTAATCTTTTTGTTTTATTTTTGCCTGCCAGAAAAAAAGGGAAAATGGCAAAACAGGAACAAACACTTGGAAAGCGCAATAACCCTATTTGCATGCAAGATCGTAAGGCTTTTAAGACTTCAAAACGTACACATGCACACACACAAAATGCTCACGAAAGCAGTCCTGAAACAAAAATAATTTGCTTATTAAGTTAAAAAGGTAAAGGTTTCCTCACGACCGAATGGTCTAGTCGTGACCGACTGTAGGGGGCGGTGCTCATCTCCATTTCAAAGCCTGTAGAGCCAGTGTTTTTTCCAAGGACAAGCTTCTGTGGTCATGTGGCCGCCATGACTCTACGCCGTAGCGCACGGAACACCGTTCCCTTCCCACCGAAGTAGTCCCTATTTATCTACTCGGATTTAGGTGCTTTCGAACTGCTAGGTTGGCAGGAGCTGGGACAAGCAACAGGAGCTTACTCCGTCGCGCAGTCTTGAACTCCCAACCTTCCGGTTGGAAAGCCCAGCAACAGCGAATTAACCGCTTATTAAGTTAGGTGTGCTCAAAAACAGCACTTCCCAAAGTCCTCCTCGGATGTTGGGACCACTGTAAGTATTTGTGGGGGTGGGGATTGGGTCTGGGGAGGATGTCCTGATGGGGTGGGTGGGTGGACCTTCAGGAGGGTTGAAGAGGCCCACAGCCCCCTCTGCAGGTCTCCCTCAGGCAAAAAGAGCCCTGTTTTGAGCACAAATGCCCACTTCCAGTTTGCGTGTGAAACCCAGAAGCAGGTTTCAAAACTCAGCAGAGGAGGCTGCAGGACTCCCCAATCCTCTTGAAGCACCCCACCCACCCACCCTCCAGGTATGTTAAAAGGGCAGTGGATGCCTGCAATCACCGTGGCACCGTTGGGACACCTGAAAGGGGGAATGGCTCAGTTTTGCTTCCCAGTGGTGGGTCCTGACCTACAGATTGAGAAGCACTGCTCAAAAAGGTAATAGTTGTAATATTTGCTCAAGAAGTTGAACTTGCCTGTTTATGTGAGAATATCACACAAGTGTACACAGAAATGTGACATGGGGAAGGAAATACATGCATCTTGAGCCCCAAATGATATTTGGCCAAAGTTCTAAACAGACCCTTCATGCTAACAACAGTGTAGGCATTAGCTCTGAGCATGCAGCCAGGGGCCTATCTTTCTGCAAAGTGCCCTCCAGTGGGTGAGTCTTCCTATGTAGGTCAGCTTTTCAGACATGGGACCAATGGTGACAAGGGCAGAGGTAGGCAGGGACAGTGAGACAGCACCATGGGTGTCAGGGCTGGCCTTAGGCCAATTGGGCTCTATCAGGAGCCCTGTGCTGGAGCGGCAAGCAGTTCACCTGCAACAGCAGCCAGCACTTTATTTTTTAGCTGATGCTAAACAATAGGATTCCAGCATAGAATCCTAATGCTAGGGCATTGTGAGGACGGTACTGCGAGTGGAGCTTTAATGCTGGAAAGCCTGCCCACCTGCCCCTGGCTGTGATTGGCTTGAAATTGCCACCCCATGAGCAGTTAGAAGTGTCAAGTCATCAAGTCACTACCACTACTTCCAAGAGCTGGGCTTCACATCAGGAGCCATCAGCCCAAGGCCTGCCATTGCCACTCATCTTGGTGAGTAGGGGGACATGAGAGGGTTCCAATGTTTCATTGGGCCCCACAACTCCTAAGCCTGGCCCTGATAAGTGCACTTACTAAGGCCGTTCCTCTTAGCATCATGGGTGGTGGCCTATGGCAGGCTTACCGAGCAGTGGGTGGGATGCAGCTGCAAAAGTAGGCAGTGATCACAGCAGCAACAGTCTTCCTAGATCAGGTCCAGCCACATCTACCATGTTAATTCCTCCCCAGTGCCTACAATATAGTGTTGTTCCAGAGTAATGGCATGTTTTTTTTGGGGGGGGGATGTTGCTGGATCCAGTTGCTCTGCTGCTGAATGAAACATTGGGAAGCAAAATAGATGGGATTCAGGCATCAGTAGCATTGCAGGCATCAGGGGCAGCTTCTTAACATTTGCTCAAGGGTGATGGATGCTGGTGCCAGGCCTGCGTACAAGCAAACATAAAGGTAAAGGTTTCCCCACGACCGAATGGTCTAGTTGTGACCGACTGTAGGGGGCGGTGCTCATCTCCATTTCAAAGCCTGTAGAGCCGCCGTTTTGTCCGAGGACAAGCTTCTGTGATCATGTGGCCGGCATGACTCTACGCCGTAGCACACGGAACACTGTTCCCTTCCCACTGAAGTGGTCCCTATTTATCTACTTGCATTTAGGTGCTTTTGAACTGCTAGGTTGGCAGGAGCTGGGACAAGCAACGGGAGCTCACTCCGTCGTGCAGTCTTGAACTCCCAACCTTCTGGTCAGAAAGCCCAGCAACAGCGGATTAACCCGCTGCGCCACCACGTCCCGACAAGCAAACATACTTGGGGATATATGTTTAGAATGGCAAATGTTGCCATCAGCACTGCATCCTGGTAACTACAACATGAAAAAGGCACCTGCCACAGTATATGCTACTTGCAGAGGATGAATTGCAAGTGCTGCATGCAATTAGGGACATCTGCAATTGACTTCAGTACTGAACTACATCAGTGCTATTGTCCATTACTAGTTATACCGTAGTGTATAGATGGCTTCCCAATATCATATTTGGCTTGTTTTTAAGTGGAGAGGGGAGAATCTGGCTATACTGGACTAGATGGCC
The DNA here is from genome assembly GCA_029204185.1 of Lerista edwardsae. Classification (NCBI taxonomy): domain Eukaryota; kingdom Metazoa; phylum Chordata; class Lepidosauria; order Squamata; family Scincidae; genus Lerista; species Lerista edwardsae. The sequence goes on from JAJKFI010000003.1 coordinate 34,138,259, forward strand.
CTTTAGTCTAATGAAGCAGAGCATTCTTAGGTTTATACCAGAGGTGGCACAAAGCAAATGAGCTACTCATCAAAATACTATGCAAGTCACATTTGAATTGCCCACAGTCCAATTGCAGATGGTCAGCAGCAAACATGTTGTAAATACTGATCAGGTTGGAAAAGAATCTTAGCCGTTAGAATTAGATACTATGCCTCCCAGAAGTACCTTTAAAAGTGCTAAATGAAAGTTCAGGGGCAGAATTTTATTAATAGAAAGTGCACTGACGAGAAATAAATTAGAAAAAAGTAACAATCCTATATGATAATCTTGGTAGGAAATGTTGCAGGCAAACATCTTACCCTTAAGTTCTTACTAGAAAGGAATTAGACACATTGATGGACGACTATTGATGGCTACTGAAAGGGAATAGCCACATGCTACATGCTGTTTCAGAGCCAATATGCTTCTGAGCAACAGTGAATGATGGGCATGCCTTATACCCTGCTTGTGGGCTTCCCAGAGGCGCCTGATTGACCACTGTGGGAAACAGGATGCTGACTACATGGATCTTAGTATTGATCCAGTAAGGTTTCTTTAAGAAGATCTTAAGTAGACCTTAAACCTGGAATGTATCGATATAATAAGTCAGTGATTCCCAAACGTTTTAGTACAGGGACCCACTTTTTTTAATGACACATTGGGAGCCACCTAGCTTTATGAGACCAAGGGTGAAGTCCTAACCAACTTTCCAGAACTGGGATAAGGGCAATGCAGCTTTGAGGTCAGGGAACAAACATTCCCTTGCCTTGAGGAGGCCTCCCTGATTGCCCCACCAACTGCAGGATGTAGCACATGCCCCATTAGCACCACTGTGTCAGAGCGCAATCCTAAACTGGAGTTAGGCTGGCATAAACTAAGCCAGCACAGTTTGGCCAGCACAAGGGCCACCATAAAGTATGTTTGGACTAATCTCGGAGTCAGGGAGGATGGCTCACATCTGCATGCTGGCCTCTGACTCTGAGAGTGGTCCAAACACACTTTACGGTGGCCCTTGTGCTGGTCAAACTTTGCTGGCTTAGTTTATGCAGGCCTAACTCAGTTTAGGATTCTGTCCTCAGTGCTGGAAAGTTGGTTAGGATCGCGTCCTAAAAAAAGTTTCATTTTACCAGCAGCTCAAGCCTATGTTTTAATCTTTTTTACTTTGGTGAGGGGGGCACTGCCTTTTGGTCAGCTCCATATTCCATCAAATCAGGACCATTCTGGTAGCATTGTGTTCCACTTGGCCTGCCCTTTAGACTGAGGCTCGTTCACCTACTCACAGGTAAATGAGCATGTTCTTTGTTTCAGCTTCCATAGGGCTCAATACATTTTCCATTGACAGTTTCACAACCCACCCAAAATCACTCTTTTCCACTCTTAATATTTTTTATTTAGAAAACATGCATATATGCAGATACCAATGGCAGAACAGTCACATATTCATAATTGCAATTTTTTTTTGGGAAAAATGTGTAAATAAACCAAAATAAGCAAACCAAACATATTAAAGCTAAATAAGATAGGATGAGGTTAAAATACTGATTGCACAACAGCAAACTAAAGTTCAGAAGTGAACATAGAATACGTACATCTGAATCGTCTTGTAAATAATGTATTCGACTGGGGCTTGCATTTATGCAAATGAAAAAGAAAAAAATACATTTTGCATTCACTTCTGCAAATTGGCAGAAGGCACAACTTGGTCAGTTAATGCATTTAGACAGCTGAAGAGTCTCTGTTAGAGTGATGGGGGAAAATATGATTCATCTTGTCTAATGCAACTGTCAAGTAAAAGATTAACCATAAATGGCCCAGTCACTTTGGGCATGTGTTTTTTTGATTGGCTATGAATATATTCCTCTTAACTTTCCTGTCAGTAGCATATGTGCTGACTATGGAAACCTGCTTTAAGACTTCCTGCTTTTAATCCTTTGAGAGTTCTGGAGTTTAAATGGACTGGAAGAGATTGACTGAAGAGGATAGGAGGCCCAAAAATAGACTAAACTTCTGAGGTGTATTAGAGTGCAATCCTAACCTGGAGTTAGGCCGGCACAGTTAGGCCAGCAAAGCTTGGCCGGCACAAGGGACACAGTAAAGTGTGTTTGGACCACTCTCGGAGTCAGAGAGGCCAGGATACAGACATGTACCATCCTCCCTGACTTAGAGAGTGGTCCAAACGTGCTTTACAGTGGCCCTTGTGCCAGCCAAGCTTTGCTGGCCTAACTGTGCTGACCTGACTCTAGGTTAGGTTTGCACGATTATAGAGATCATCTTCTCTGCCATTTCTTTCTGATCCTCCTTTCCATCTTCCCAACCTAACATATTGAAAATATCAGGAAAAAACAAACAGAAAAGCCTTGCCGACTGCATCTACAAGTATCCAGCTGCATGCATATTTTTATTCACACTACTTCACAGTTGTTACATGGAACAAAAATGACACAGGTGCTGGATATGAAACAGGAAAAAAAACTGCAACTATATTAACACTTGCAGAAGAGAAAGACAAAGGAAGGAGGGAATTCCAAATTGTTATTGTATCATTGTCCATCAAGGATAAACATCCAGTTGTGTAGTTGGGGGGGGGCGTTCACAGGGATCACAGGACCCCCGGCAGTACTCCATGGGGGTAGCAATGCTGCCCCTGCTGTGGCTGTCCAGCGCCCCCCCCCCAACCGGCAACAACTCCTGAATGTGACCAAACCTGTGCTCTGGAGGCATCCGAAGGGTGTTCTGAATGCCAGAGAGGCCATGTGGGGCCTGCCTGGCCCTCAGAACAACTTCTAGAAGGCCGAAAACAGTCATTTCTGGGTTTTGGACTGGTCAAGGAGTGATGTTCCCTTTGTCCCCCAAAGACTTTTGATGCATTGAGCCGTCGAAACCAGTTTTTCTCAAACTGTGGGTCAGGAGGACCCACTTGGTGAGGTCATGACGTGATGTCAGGTAGGTCGCAAAAAGAGTAAGCCGAGCTTACTCTATAAGCCGAGCTTATACAGCCGAGCTGTATTCTTTTTGTGAGTGTTAACACTCACAAATTTTCAATGTTCAAATTTTCAAGGGAGGGTTTTTAAAAATTTTTTTTGTTTTAATTCAGTGCTTTTACATATTTTTTTTGTCCTAATCTTGCTTTCTGACAACGCTGTTTCATGGTTGTTCAATTGCTGCAGTCCAAGAATGCCAGTTTGCATTCCAGGAGTGTCATTTTATTACGTCATGTCCTGCTTGATGATGTCACTTTCAGTAATGTCATCACTTTCATGTTAGTGGGTCATTTTCAGTGGGTCATGACATGAGTGCCATTCTAAAAAGTGGGTCCTGGTGCGAACAAGTTTGAGAAACGCTATTCCAAGCTAAACATGTTCCATAGATTGTAATTCAGTTTAAGTTATTTTAGAGGAATATCCCTCTCCCAAAACATCTATGTGCTCTTGAAGCAACAAAGTACCTCATTTTCACTTTAAATACTAATATGCTTGGCAGAGCTTCAATGGACTAGATGACTGAGATGAAAATCACCTAAAAAATTAGATGTTACTGTGCATTGCTTATGTAGGAAATCAATTAGAGTAGAAGTTTTCTGCATTTGTGAAGAAGGATCCCAGTTTTGAAATGACTGGCACCCTCCCTCTGAAACTGATCTGCTGATGGAAAAGGCACCAGTCATCTTGCTAGTGGAAGTAGCAGAAATGGCCATCTACTCACAGATCAGATCTACCTGTGAGTAAGTTGTTCTGAGCAGCAAGTTGTTGGTGCCTGCTAACATAGAAACTATTGAACTGAAAAAAGCTGAACCCAAATTAGGGACACCATGTGGATTATGCTCTGGCTGTTCCAGGGACAAATTCCAGGTAAATCAGCTAGTGGAGACACATTAGCATCATTATGCTAGTATGCACCTTTATGCCGGCAATGGCTGAGTTTTTCCATGTAGTGTGAAAACAAATGGGTGAAATGTGCAAGTTTAAATGTATTAAGCGTTATCGGACTTCTTTGGCTATCCAATGCTCTTAGCCTGGTTTGGAGAAAGCAAGAAAAAGGAGGCCTATGTAGAAATATATCCCTTGAGCAGCATCTGTTTTTTTTTATATATATATATATATATATATATATATATATACACACACACACACACACACACACACACACACACACACACACATACACACATCCTGAAATCTTTTGCACATACATAAAACCTCTCTGAAGAGTGGCAACACAATCCTATGCATGTCTACTTAGAAGTGTCCCATTGAAGTCACTTGGACGTATTCCCAGGTACATGTTATAGGACTGCAACCTTGTCTACAGTGTATTTTAATCTTGTTGGTCCTTCTCGTTCTACTTCTCCTTCCCCATATCTACTAAAGATTTTCATTACTACTGCTGGCTAAGCCAGATGAGAAAGAAGGATCACTTGATCTTCGTGGAAGCTCTTGTTTAACATTTCTGCCAAGCTTTGACAGCAAAACTGGAAATTATTTCTGTGTTGTGAGTTCCTGACTTTCCTTGCGCTGTTCTGTTCTAGATGTTCTGAGGATCAACAGCCACAGCTAGAATATGTTTTGTGGATCTTATTTAAAATTATACTTCACATGAAACATAAGAGAATGATAATGCATTTAATTTCACAGTTTTTTGAATCATCATGGGTATTGTCATTTTGTTGTGACTATCTTCAGCTAGGACAAACATGTTATCTGTGGTCAAAACGAAACTTGGAACCAGGTTGAAAATGTGCCGAATCATTATAAATTCAAATTTGAGGTCATAAAAAAACCCAACAGTGAAATGAGTGAGGGGGGCCTCCCTTTTATAAATAACAGAGCTTTGCTTCCAATAGCAATGCAAATTGTGGCATCAGTGTGAGTAAATGGCAGCATTAGTTAATGGTGGCATTTCTCGGAGCCTGCCTAACTCTGGGTCTGGTGAGACTCACATGTAATAATGTAACAGCCATGAAATTAAAAGGGACTTTTACTGTAGAGGGTGCCCCGTTTCTGAGAGACTCTATTATTTCTTCCCCATCACCCTTTGTTGTGAACCATTGCCATTGACAAAGCACAAAAACTGGGGAGAAAAATAGCCGAGCACAGCAACAGAGGAGAATGTTTCACATTATTGCTTTGGTGACCAGGTTTTCAGAATTTTGCAATGATTCCTTTATCACGCCATCCATAACTGCCAGACGCTCGAGAAAATGAAGATGAGAAAATAATCTGTTTAATTTAAAAAACATGCCCCAGGCATATTTTAGTATGCTTTTCAGCTCAGTTCACATCAGCTTTCCAATGCTAATGATTCATTTAAAGACACTTGCCACTAAAAATAGAAAAGTGCCATTTTCTATCAAAATGAGCCAGCACAGTTCCTCATTCCTACCTGAGGAGCTGAGCACTGGTTTGATGTGCTATCATCCGCACAAAGTGGAGGTTGGAAGAACACAGTGCTCTTTTGCCCTTTCTTCTGGAATAATCTCTTTAATTGCAATAGGCTGCTGTTATGCTTAAATAGTACTTAAACACATAATGTACAGTAACATGCTGCAAACATTACAGTTTTAAAACATACTGCGGCAATTATACACATTTCCCATTATGAATATGACTTCGATTTGGCATCCAACTAGAATATGGCTTCGGATGTCCAATTTTGCCCTTGGACACATGCTCTTTTCAAGTCACACTAACTGATATGAGCATATCTGAAGACAGAAACTACCCAAATACAAAGATGGAATGATTAATACAGGAATGCCCCAGTATCTGCTGGGGTTCTGTTCTGGGTAACCCACAGTGGATACCTGAATCCGTGGATACTGGATACACCTTTTTAAAGATAGTGGAACAGCAGTGGTTTTGCTGCAACATGGTTTAAACAAAAAGATGTTTAATATTTCCCTATCTTTTTAATAAGAGTCCCAGGAGCCATGTTATTAGTGGATAACTGAAACCATGGATACCAAATCAGTGGATACCAGGGCATGCCTGTAGTTGCAGCATGAATCCTGAGGCATGTACAGGAGATAATTTCCCTCTGAAATAAGGGCTTCTTTGCCCATGCAATCCTTTACCTCCTCGCCCAGATAGTTTATTTTTAGAATTGTTTGCATATTAAGGGCCCAATCCTATCCACCTTTCCAGCACCAAAGCAACTGCAATACAGCCCTGAGGTAAAGGAACAAACATTCCCTTATCTTGAGGAGGCCTCTGTGACTGCCCCTCCACAGGAAAATGCAATGCCTGTGCTAATGGCAGGACAACCACTGTGTCATGGCCCTTAGTAGGCCCACAGCTTGGCAAATGAGGGGCATGGGAAAAGAACTTCTTGTAACCAGAACACACACACACACACACACACACACACACACACACACACACACACAGAGGGGGGACTCTATGTTATTGAACTAGGAGTTCTTCAATGGCATTTGACAGTAGGCTATTTACCGAAAAGGAAGTCCTTCAGGCAACACATAATTAACTTATAGAATTCATTGCCATAAGTTGGTGAGACAGCCACTAGGGCTTTGACAATCTAAGGGTCATTATCCATATGACCTAAATGGGGCCTCCATTTCAAGGGACAACAAATGTCTGCTTTTTGGAAGAAGCACCTCAGAAGGCCTCCCAGTCGCATTGAAAAGCCACTTCCTTTGAAAAGTGCCTTTCTGAAATGTCTGGGAAGCACTGGGACATGGGAGGTCCTTGACGCCTTCCAGCTGCAGGCTGAACATTTACACTGGAGGAGCAATCCTAAATTGCATTGGAATGGTGAGGCCTGTGGGTTCCTTAGGGTTCCTCGGATCTGCGCCTGCTGTATAGCCATGCGGCCCAAATTGCACATTTCGTCAGCCCAACGTGACCTTCAAGATTGTGCCCTGAATGAAATCTGCGGATACCGGACCCACAGATAAGGAGGGTCAGTTGTATATGCATCATGACTGCATAAAAGGGTCTTTCTGCAAGGGAAAGGCAAGACAACAACAACTTAGCATCTGCATCGACATCATGTATTTTGGGCAATGTATTCAAGGGATATTTATTCCAGTTATTTAGGTGGAATAACTAATCTGGCAATCATGTCACTACAGATGTGAAACTGCCCTCTGCATGCAGCAATCGCAACAATAGCACTAAAAATAGTACAACCAATTCGGTCTGCAGAACATCTGGGGCTTGCTGATGTGTTCAGTATGCCAAAGTTGCCACATCTATATGCAGGGTGGAGTTTATCTGTTCTCTATCCAGGGACAGCACCAGCCACTTCTGACAGCCACGTTTGCCTGAGGACCAGGGGTTGTGTGCAGTCCTTATGTGTGTGGAAGGAAGCTCTTGCAAGGGAACATTTCAGTCTTTTCTCTCCCTACAGCAGCCCCATGTACTCTCCAAAAACCACCCCTGGAGGCTGGGGGGGGGGGAGCGGAGGAAGGGATGAGATGGACTACAGCTGGAGGAGAGCAAGAAACAAATTACAGAAAATTGGGCGAGGACTTCACTCACAGAAGGTCTTTTTGTCTTATTGTGGCAAGTCCCCTTTCTCGGCCATTCATTCCTGAGTGTCTCCCATCCCTTGGGAGCAGTTTTGAGGGCAAAGGAGCAGTAACAGAGCTAGAGGGGGACAAAATAGTAACTGCACTGCAGATGCCGCAATGCAGAGCTGGCTCTAGGAGCAGCGGGGTCCAATGCAGAGCATTCTTGTTGGGTCCCCTACCCTCTCCGTGGGGCCCCCACTCACCAGAAGAGCGTTTGTCGTGCCACACACAAAGCATGGCACCTTGAGGTGATATCACAACCAACTGTTTCCAGGAGGTCCATTTTTGGCTGTTTGGAGGCAGGGGCAGGTGGGAGGGCTCAAGGCAAAACTGTTGTGCTTGCCCCACTGACTTACAGCCCATAGAGATCCCAGCTGCAGCAGCAGGCAATATGCTCACTGTGCTGGTGCGGGGCCCCCTAAAGTGCAGGGCTCAATTTGACAACGTTGTCTTAAGGCCAGCCCTGCCGCAATGTGCCATGTAAGCGGCTCGTCCACTTGCCATAGGAGCCATTCTGGACCATGCACAGGAAATACTGTGTGGTTCAGTGAGTGCCGGCATCTTGCCCATTGCTTGGCCTGGAATGGCTCCAACAGCAAATGGGAGGGGCTGCTTACATGGCTCAGGGCGCAATCCTAACCCCCTTTCCGGTGCTGACATAGCTGTGCCAATGGGGCATGTGCAGCATTCTGCAGTGCGATAGTAGCCAGGGAGGCCTCCTCAAGGCAAGGGAAGGTTTGCACCCTTACCTCGGAGCTGCATTGCCCTTACCCCAGCTCTGGAAACTTGGTTGGGATTGCGGCCTCACTGAAGTGCCTGCACTACTTACCATTGAGCACCGCTCTAGCTATACTACTGCAAAGGGTGCTGTTATAGGAAGGAGGAAGACAGCTCTTTTGCACAAGCTTCCTTTCACTCTTGTAAAGTCTAGGTACAACCATCTTTGCCCCATGCATGAAGTGACATTTATTGAGAGACGGGGGTCTGTAAGGACACTGCAGAAGTATTCAAGAGGTCAGGTCAGGCAACTGACATTCCTCCTGGCTCTTCTAAGCCCTGGCCTTACGGACATCAAGGCAGCAGGTTTCACCCTGTCAGCTTTCCCTATGTGAAAGGTTGAGCCAGCAGTACGGCTCTCAGAGTCTGTAAACGTCTTTGCCTTTCTGCTGAAATTGATTTCCTAGACTTATCTGCCTGCTTACAAAGTAGTAGACAAGGCTACTTTTGTGTGTGTGCATGGACAAGTTTTTTTTTTAATGGACATCTGTTTTGCTGCACACAGAATACAGTCAAACTCATAATATTATGGTGTGGCAAGCAAAAGCCGGACACCGTACACTTTTGGCAACATGAATTTCCTGTTACATGCATTGTAAGTGCATCTTGGTTGACGACCAGAGCCCACAGCCTGGCTAATTGAACTGCCTTAAATCATCTGAGTAACCCACTGCCTCCTGTCCTGTATTTTTTCTCTATTTCGATCGCCAAGGGAATGGAAACTACTGCTGTGTATTCAGCCAGTTTTCCTTCTACTGCTGCAGCTGCATGTCTTTTTTTTTTTTTTTAAAGATGCTTAACCACAGTGAGCAAGCTGGAGATTCATCCCAGCACAGTTCATTTAAAAGTGGAACCTCATACTGTTCCTGATTCCATCTCGTTCCCAACGAATCAGGTTGCGGCATGACGTGCAAGAAGGGCAGATGGTAAAACGCTGACAAAATTAAGAACTTTGAGCCTTGGAACAATGGAGTGGATGACACGGCAAGAGAATCTGATTAGGATCTTGTCCAGTGGTGGAAACCCAGCTGCGTTTTTTCCTGTGTTTCCCCACAATTACTTTTGAAACTCATGCGCTTCCTTGTCACTTCCTAACCAATTACGCTGGTTGGAAAGAGAAAATAAATCTTCACTCGCACAGGTTTTCGAGCACAATGCACACAGTGTTATTTTTGGCACTGCTGCCAGAACCTAGACAGTTGCAATCCCAAGTCTGCTGGATTTGAAATTTCATTCACATTTTAATGAATCTCAGCCATGATTTTCTGAGCGGGTGCCGTGTAATTGGACAAGGGTTTGGTTGCACAGCTCCCTGCAGGGCTTGCTAAGGGCTACCTGCAGGGTCAGTAGGGCTCGGCAAGGGTGAGTTACATGATCACTGATGACCTGGATATAAAGAACATGATTCACATGTGCATGTTTATTGCTTGATGGCAGCAACGGTCAGTGATGACTTGCATGTATGCACAGATGGTCGCAGATATAATGCCACAGATAAAACTCTGTACCTCCTCACATCTCTCAACACAGTGCTTTTCAATTGACCCAGGCTGCACACTTTAAACCCCATTGACTATAATTGTACTTACTACTGAGTAGACATGAATAGAATCGGGCTGTGATGTAGCAAACTCAGCCACCACTTCCTTATCAATGGGCCCTTATCGCCACTTATTAAGTCTGAAGCAATCAAGTACTATACAATGGGCCCTCGTTATCTGTAAAGGATCTGTCCCAGGACCTCCCACGGATATAGAATTCTGCAGATAATTAAATCTGTGGCTGGAGGGCCTCAGAACATGACTGGAAGTCACCGTGCAAACTGGAAGTGACTTCTGGTCACATCCAGGAAGCCACAAGGCCCTCCAATTGCGGGCTCAGTATCTGCGGATACTGAAATCTGTGGGTGCTGTGTTTGGATAAGGAGGCCCCACTGTGGGTGCTGTGTTTGGATAAGGAGGCTTGTTCTGCTAGGTTTTATGGTGCTGTTGCTTTGCTTCTCTCTGCTCTGTTCCATTTTACTGTGTTATAACTGTGTTACATTGATGGTTATTGTTAGCCACTGGGAAGCTTGATGGTAAGGGACAAATCAAAAATTAAATATTTAAAAATCTGTATACCAAAAAAAGTCTCAAAGTGGTTAACACAGCAAAGGTATAAGAAGATGCGAACCCAAGTGGCTTCGTAGCGTTAGCAGCGGTGCCTGTCCCTCTGATGCACGTAGGAAGCTTGTGCCGCTGTAAGATTGTGGCGGTGGGAGATTTCTCTGTGTTTTGGTGGCTCCAAGCACCACTAAAAGCAGAAGTGGTTGCAGGGATGTGATGATGTCACCGCAATTGCTTCCAGGCAAAGGGGAGGGGGTGGCCAACTCGGGGTTTGCCCCAGGGTGGTCCAGCCTCCAGGACTGCAACTGAGGCCAACTGGCCTGGGCTGTGTCCAGCACAAGTTAGGAAGTGGCTTCAGGGCAACTCAAAGGGATATTTTCCCCTTACCCTGTGTCAAGCCCCACCTACCCCTATGGGGGTATTTGGATCAATGCCAATAAATGGGCAGGAGGTGTGGACTGATGGATGAGCTGCTGGCACTACCGGAAGCTAAGCAGGAGAATCTGTGGTTTGTTTTTGGATGGGAGACAGATGCCAGGTTGTGACAAGCTGCAGTACCTGTGGTGGCAGAACAGAGTCGCTGTGGAGCTGATTAGCTCACCGCAAGTGAGAGTTGCGGGGGAGTATGTGAGAAAGCCAGCTGGGAAAAGAACGGAATACGACCTTGAGGACCTGTATAGGCTTGACTTGTGATTGCCTGCTAAGACTTGATGGCATGCAGCCAAAGGAGAGAACCACACTGGGAAGGCTACATCTGGGCCTGAGGATTGGTGGGTCAGAAGAATACTGTAGATTTGTAAAAAAAACAAACCCATTTTAAAAATGGTGGTTTAGACTAGCCTGCTCATGTAAGCCGCCTAGGGCGTTTGCTCCGACATGGGAAAGGCGGGGTATAAATTCTTCAAATAAAGAAATTATCTGGTGCAACTCTGAGCAGCCCATATAAGGTTGCTTGGACATATGATGGGGATTGGGATTTGGCTTGTGGTGCTGTGACTCTCTCTTTTGGGCCCACTACACCTCCCATTTTTCCCTCCCCCACCCAGAAACACCCTTCCCTACATCTGTAACTTTCTCCCATCACCCTTTTTTATACCAGGCTGGCAAAAATCTCACTCTCTATGGCAGTGGATCTGGCACTGGGAGGCCAATGAGTGTCATTGTGCTGGAATAGCCAACTCCTGAGTAGCCACAAATGTGCTTTTCAGCATGTTCACTAAACTCAGGAGCTGGTGCAGGGGCCTGTGCCAACATAACAACCAATTAGGATCGCACCCTTACAGAGGTAGCATTACAAATTTGAATACTTTCACAGGATCACCACAGGCCAGTCAGATAAAACCTTTTGGGCCTATGAGCCAGATAATTTTGGGTGGTGGGTAGCATCTAGCGCATGGGTAGGGTTACCAGATACAAACTGAGACAGAGTGTCTATGCCTTTAACCATTGTATAGAAGAGGGAATTTAGACAGGTGCAGCTTTTGAAACTCTTCCATGATGAGCTGCACCCAAGGGCGGATCTGCTAGAAATGGCACCCATGGCGCCCAAAGAAAATGTGCCCTAGGGGCACGCACGTCATGACGTCACAACATCGTGATGTCATAACATCGCGCCACCTCTAAGAAGCACATTCTGTTCACTCTTGCTGGCCCTTTAAAGCTGGCGGGAGCAAACAGAAACAACGCGGCTGGGGCGCCGCGTTCTGTTCGCTCCTGCCGGCCTTAAAGGGCCGGCGGAAGCGAACAGAACATGGTGCCACCCAGCGCCCCGCCCCCGGCCTTGAGAAGCGGGAAGGGGCGCCGGGCGGCAGCGCATTCTCCTCACTCCAGCTGGCTCTTTAAGGCCAGCCGGAGTGAGGACAACGCGGCGCAGGGCTTGAGCGGGCCGCGGGTGCCATTTTGGGGCAGGGCGCACCATGGTTACGGCGCCCTCACCCAAGATGGCGCCCAGGGCTCGTGCCCCCCATGCCCCCCCCAGATCCGCGACTGGCTGCACCTGCCCAAATTCCCTCGTCTATACAATGGTTAATAGCATAGACACTCTGTCTCAGTTTGTATCTGGTAACCCTATCAATGAACTGTAGGTTGCCTACTCCTGCTCAAAGTAGGTACCACATATAGGTACCACAGAGCTGCATGGGGCAGGCAATGCAGCAAAGTATCAGTGTGAATCCCATCAGAATCCCAAGTAATTCAGAACTGCGTGGGAAAAAAAGCATGAAGGATTTCAGACTGAGAAGGGGAATATATTCTCAAAGTGGTTACAGAAATATTCCAAATACCAGTCCTTAAGAACTTGCATGCATGCCCCAGAGGCCAGCTTGGAACTCAGTGTAGCAGCTGAGCCTTGACTGACTTGGGTGAACTACCTTTTCTGAACTGTGGTGGGTGGCCGTTTCTTGGCGCACAAGGTGGAATTCAAGCAGATGTACTCCAGAATCTGAATAGGTGGTGCTCTTTAGTCAGGCAATGTTTGTAACATTGCATTTTATTTTCAGGCCGATAATGAGAAGTGCCAAGTCACTATCAGGCCAGGACTTCATGCAGGCTGCTTTCTTGTATTGTCACAAGGATCAGCATCTCCTCAATGAAGTTCAGAACAAGGCCTGGATATGCAGTGAATCCCTGTTCCTCTTTGTTAGTGTCAAAGCCAAGAAACGAGCACACTGTTTCTGATACACTCAGGAAAGATTATAGCTTTGGAACTGCTGTCCCCAGCTGTCTTTGTCTTCACAGACTGTTTTGCTTGAGACTATTTCAGTGTTCAGAATGTTTTGTTCCCTTGCTTTACATTTTAAACATGTACAGACATCTTAAAGCGCGACGCTTGTTCGTTTGATATCTTTTCCAGGTCTCCCATTCAATTGCGTGTTTCACCTTTCTTCCAATCTTTCTGAACCTTACCAAGAGACCTGCCTGAAGAATGTTTTCCATTGTCAAAGCAGAGCATTTTTCTAACCTGTCATGTGATTCCTGTTCATAATATTCCACAAGCGAGCGCCAGTGCTTTTGTTGCCCATCCGGCATGGCTGAAGCGAAACAGAAAAGAAAAACAACAACGTTGGATTAATAATGCAGAGGTATGTGCGCTTCCCAAGTTATCTAATAAATCAGGGTTCCAAAGCCATTTGGAATGGGAAGAAAGATCTGGCAGTGATAAAGAAGCAAAAATTCCAACCAACAGCTTCATACCTGGCAACAATTAAAAGCGCAATCCTAACCTGGAGTTAGGCCAGCACAGTTCAGCCAGCACAAGGGACACCGTAAAGTATGTTTGGACCACTCTCAGAGTCAGAGAGGTCGGCGCACAGACGTGCACCATCCTCCCTGACTCCGAAAATGGTACAAATGCACCTAACGGTGGCCATTGTGTTGGCCAAACTTTGCTGTGCCGGCCTCACTCCAGGTTAGGATTGCGCCCTAAGAAAGCAAACAATCTCAGAAGGTAGAAAGAGAAGAAATGAGAAGCGTTCAGTACAACTACATATAGGCCAGGTGTTATTGCTCAGTTCGTCAAGGCTATTCCTGAAAATTTCCTTTTCCCCAACATGACAGAATGACATTCCACCAGGGAGACCCTGTTCAAGTCTCTTGGATCGATTCCAACGTCTTCTGGAGATGGATGTGGATTCCTCGAGGCTCCAGCCAATCCTGGAGGGCTAGCATCCCTAGACACACATGGGATGCAATTTTCAGGAGGTAATAGATCCAAGATGACTTGGACTGTGATGGAATCTGGATTAGAATGCAGTTGAAAGCTGATCTTTGGATCTGTCTTTCTCTGGCACTTCGTGAAACATCTCAGGTGATTTCTGCAAATCCTTTGCAGGATTGGCACAGTTGTGCAAACGTCTTGCCTGAAGGCATGAAATGAGTTTCAGCTGCCCCTATTATACCTTCCTTTTACCTTCCTATTGTACCTGTTCCCTTCAGTTCCCTTTCTAGCGTCCCTGAGCAGTTTGCATTTGCATGCCCATCATTCAGAGAAGATGGCTGTCCCCTCCTTTGCAGACACAAGAGCTTCCTATGTTGGAACTTATGCAACACTTTCAGTGTCATAAAGGAAAGCCCAGTCCTAGTTAGGATTGGGCTGCTAAGTCTACAATGAATCAATGCAACATATGCTTGCTTGGACCACCAAGTGATCAATATTTACAAGTCACTCCTTTTTTTGGAAAGAGAAAAAAGTCTGTTTTTCCAATTGCCAAAGCTCACTTCACCTTTCGTACGAACATAAGAACATAAGACGAGCTCCACTGAATCAGGCCAAAGGCCCATCTAGTCCGGCCATTTTGCAGCGGCCCACCAGATGCCTCAGGGAATACACAAGACACGTGCATCTTGTTGCCATTCCCTTGCATCTGGCACTCTGAGGTATAGTAGCCTAATTCTAGAGTAAGGAGGTTTCCTCCTGTTCCCATTGAAATGACTTTATCTGACTATCACAAATCCTATTTTAGATAGTATTTGTGTCAAGGACATGAGGTGAGTTCCAAGGCTGGGGAGGCACAGTGCATGGAGCCCTGCAGTGACATCATACCACAAGGCATTCTTGGGGGGGGTGTCATCTGGAAGCCCCTGTGCCTGCAGAATCATGGCAGAGGCTGAGTTACCAATGCCATCGCTCTAGCCTCTCAGAGTGACTCAGACAGACTTGCGGCAGTCTTGCGGCAGCAAGCAACTCAGCCTCCCCTATGACTGTGCAACCAATCAGAAACTGGGAGGACCACTTGTGCAATCAGAGGGGAGGCTGAGCTGACAGACAGGGGAGGCTCTGTCTTTCTTGTCTCCCCTGCTTGCACATCTCTGGTGCGTGTGCTATGTTTAAGAGGACCTTATCTTGAACTCTTGCAATGGGCCGAACTTCAGCAATGTAGTGGCGTTTGTGTTACATTTTAATGCATTCTTATGAGATTAGCTCGTCCTGAATGTTTCATAACATGCATTTTTCAACAATCATCTATTCCTGTTCAGAGGTTAGGTCAAACAAAGGGTCTGTAGGTCAAGTTCCTAAAAGAATAGAATGCTGGAATGCAACCCACATGCCCCAGAATTGGCAGAGATCTATCAAAATAGTCAACTATTCCGGGGTACAAGCTCATGCACACAACCCTCAGTTAATGATGATGGCTTCAACTTATGCTTTTTTCATTCCCCTTATGCAGGCAGGGCTATTTTGCTCACCAGCCCCAAGTGCTTTATGGACTCTTCACCATTATTTCTGCCTACCCATATAGATATAGAGTCATACTTCTGGATTCAGATCTCCTCCTGCTGTGTACTGAATGCTTCCTGAATTTATTCAAATTCTTTGAGGTCACCATTGGTGCCTGATAGTACAGCTGGAGAGGTGATCTATTATTGAATCACATAGATTCAATGGAGAGATGAAATGGAGTATGTATTTGTTTAAAAAACGTATATTCTGCCAGGATGCATGCAGTGGCTGAACAACAACCCAGTACCATCCAAAACAGGGCAAAATAGCTGGACCATAACAAAGATATGCAAAGCAGCAATACAAGCACACCGAAGCTAGCAAGCTTGGACATCGGAGACAACGTATTGTCTATGGTCCCCCAGGACTCCCTGAAATAGTAGAGACTTTATCCTCTAAATTCTATTAACGAACAAACCAGGATGCTCCACAGTTTAAGAAGGAAATTCCTTAGGATGGGAGTTCCATAATTTAGAAATCACCACTGAAATGGGACTGTCTTGTGTACTACCGTCTACTAAACATCAGGAGATAAAAGAACTCCAGAAAATGATCTAAGTCAGTGGTCTTCGACTTCCTATTTGGACTTTGAAGTCACAGTAAGTGCTTGCGAGGGCGGGGCAGGGGTGGGGGAAAAGGACCCAGTGGCACCCCAGTGATCATGGTGCAGCAGGCATTGAGGGGCATGTGCCCTACCTTGGGGGGCCCTGGGAGGTCCAAAAGGGCTGGGGAGACCCACTGCCACCTCTGTGCACCCCTAATGCTGAAAATAGCTCCATTGTGAAATTGGAGCTCACTTCCTGTTTTGCATCAAACAGGAAGTAAGCCAGATTTTACAACAGAGCTATTTTCAGCATCGGGGAGGCTCGCAGATGTGGCAGTGCCCCCCAACCCTTCTGGACCCCCATAGACCCCCCCAGGTAGGGCACGTGCCCCTCAATGCCCAATGCCCCTCAATGCCCACCAATCGTTGTGGCGCCACCGGGCAAAGTTTCCTGGGACCACTCCCCTTAAGGGGAATCTTAAGAGGAGCCCAATCCTAAGCAGAGCTCAATCCTAAGGAACCTTCCACTGCCGAAGGAGCTGTGATGTTGCCCCAAGGTAATACAACGTTCATTCCATTATGTTGAGGAAGACTCCTTGACTGCTCCTTCACTGCAAGATGCAGCATTTGCCCCATTGGCACAGCAGATCAGTGCTGGAAATTTAGCTATGATTGGGCCCTAAATCCCTGTGCAACTGATCTGAGAAGTAAGCATTGCTTTTCCTGGTTTTTCTATAATTTTTTTTTAATAAAAAAAACTCAGACTCTAAATTGTTAGCCCATTTAGAGGCAGTTGTGATCGTCCACCCCACTTCCCAGTCAATTGCCAGTCAATATGCTGCATTTTGGCCTCTCTAATGATCACCTCCCCAAATCAGTTTAGTTCTGGGCTGGGCAAACCTAGATCCAAGAGTGTTTGTGTGTACATGTGTATTGGCAGACAAGTGTTTGTGTGTGTATGAAAGCACTGTTGGCAACCCAAGTGAAGTATATGTGTTGGAACTCAACGTGTTGGACACAACACCATAGTCTATACCAAAATCAAGAAAACCTGCATAAATATACTGGAGGTTTTGAAGTTTGAGAGCACAATCCTAACCTGGAGTTAGGCTGGCTCAGTTAGGCCAGCAAAGTTTGTCTTGCACAAGGGCCACCGTAAAGTATGTTTGGACTACTCTCGGAGTCAGAGAGGCCAGCACACAGACATGCACCATCCTCTCTGACTCTGAGAGTGGTCCAAACGTGCTTTATAGTGACTCTGTTGTGGGTCAAACTTTGCTGGCCTAACTCCAGGTTAGGATGGTGCCCTGAGTGTACGTTGCAGAAGGTGTGACAAAAGGGTAGCTGTTTTCTGTGGCTGTTCATGCATTTGTGTTGTTGTTGGTTTAAAATGCTGTAAGTAGTTATTATTTAAAACAACAACATCATTTTAGTGTTCTGACACTGAGGCTGAAATCCTATACACGCTTGCTTCTTAGGAAACATGCATCAGGGCGCAATCCTGAACTGAGTTAGGCCGGCATAAACTAAGCCAGCAAAGTTTGGTCAGCACAAGGGGTACTGTAAAGTATGTTTGGACCACTCTTGGAGTCAGAAAGGCCAGCACACAGATGTGAGCCATCCTCCTTGACTCCGCGAATAGTCCACACATGCTTTATGGTGGCCCTTGTGCTGGCCAAACTTTGCTAGTTTAGCTTATGCTGGCCTAACTCCAGTTTAGGATTGCGCTCTCAGATTTAATTGTGCTGTTAATCAACTTAATAAAATTTGAAACTTGAGTGATCTATATACATGAGTTGCTGCCTTTGCTTCCTCCTTAGACATGACTTGAGTCTCCAGCCTTGAAATACTGCAAGAAAAGAAAAAGAACACAGATTTATACAAAGAGAGGAAAGAAGAGGGGGGAGATTGCTGCTTTTTTGTGTGCGCCATGTTTCTTATATATGTTTCACCGTCTTGCTCCCCTTGTGATTTCCTTTCTCTGCCTGAATTGTGCATAACAATTAACAGCATCTGTGGTGTCAGGAAACATACATAATGGGAACAGGGTTTCTTATTTTTAAAGCTCTCTTATTTTTTAAAGCTCTGAGTTGTAAACAGGTATTGATTCACCCCTCCCTAATAGGCTAAGTCACTTTGGGCAAAAGTTGCAGAAGTTTTATCCTAGTTCGTGTTTTGCTTACTAGCACGAGAGAGATAAGGTTAGAGGAAGAATGGTTTTGCCTTTTGTTTTTACACACACACACACACACACACACGCACAATCCTAGAAGTCTAGTATTCCAAGTATACTATTCCAAGTATCAGTCATACTTTTATAAAGAAACATGGACATTCTTTGGCACAGTTGTTCATCCCAACAACCACAACTTGAGACAGAGAGAATGAAGTTCTGTTTAAAGTGAAATAGGACCAGCTGGTGCAAATTCCTGGTACTTTTTACTGTTTCTTTGGCATGTGTGCTGGGTGGGGGGGCGGATGACAAGAAACACAAGTTGTGAGCAGCCAAAGACTCAGAACCGGCTCCACCAGCTGCCATTTCAATGTGCATTGTGTGCATTTGCACGGTGCAGAGACTAATTCACTTTTACAGTCAGGAGAGAATAGGAAGCAATCACCAAACATCATGATAAATAACCTGTTGTGGGGTTCACATATTTAACCCAGTCAACAGACTTGAACTAGAATGGAGCTGACAGAAGAGCTCACACACTCTCACACACATACACACACAATAAAGAAGGGGGGAAGAGGCTTATGCTCCATCTGGGTAACACTCAAAATACTGAGATTAATGTCTTGTTGTCCATTTTGAATTTTGGAGCTTCTAAATGCCATAGACTCCCACTGTAGTGAAAGTGATGAAATGGTTCAAAAACACCTGATCAATCCTGAATAGTCTGAAATGTCATAGCAGTGGGATATTTGAAAAATTGGCCAAGTTCAAAGGCATGAAAACAGTCAGTCACACTCCGTGTAAGTTCTGGAGAACTCCGTAATCACCCCTCTGAAGGTCAGGGAAAGAAAAGGTCGAAGAAAGCAAACAATTCAACCAAAGGCCAAGATCTCCTCAGGGGTCATTTCACACATTGTGTAGCAACAAACCTGGGTTTGCCGCTGAATGTTTTCTCAGGAGGAAGCCACAGCCTAACCCAGTTCTTCACATGAAATCACCTGTCCTTTATTTCCATGTATTACCTGTTTAGATGTATATCTAACAATTTCAGATGTATACCTAAGACACGTAGTTTATGAAGAGGGTCAACAGAGAAGAAAATACTCTACATTCATCAGAAGTTGATTCCAAAAGAACGAGAATACATATCTTTCCCTCTATGGTCTAGGAGGAGATTGCCTGTGACCTCTGAGTGATAGGAGCTGTGGCTCAAGGCTATAGCATGTGCTTGTTGCGCAGAAAATCCCAAATTCAATGCCTGGCATCTCCAGGTAGGGTTGGGAGAAACTCATCTCCGAAACACTGGGTGATTTCTACTGGTTGCTATTAATGACCCGGGCAGTGTAATCCAAGGAAGCATGCAGTGTCGACACAACGGGGTTGTGCCAACACTGCACGCTTAGCGCTGACATGGGAGTGCCGCATAGCACCTCCCTGTCAGCGCTCAAGCAACAGGACTGGCGCTGCAGGCAGTGCCGGTCCCATTGTGCCCGCGCCAAGCCTCTTGTGTCGGTTGAAGCCAGCTGTCGCGAGGGAGGCTCTATGATGAGGAGGCAGCGGGATTGGCGTCAGGAGGGAGTTGTGGGCAGGGGGAGGGTGGGATGTGGGCGGGCTTGGAAGTCGGCCATAAGGCCGAATCCTGAGCCCAGGAGGCCATGTGACTCTGATTCAGGCCACGCGGTCTCCTCGGATCAGCGCCTGCTGTTTAGGAGCTGCAGATCTGAGGAGCACGTAGTGGAGGCTGGAGTCTCCTCTACAGTAAGGGCACGAACATGCCCTTGCTGTGGGGAGGCTCCAGCCTTGCCAACCCAGTGTTGGATTTGGCACTGGCCAGCCAGCCTGGGATCTACTGGATACTGAAATTAGTAGATACTGAAATCAATGGAAAAATAGCTTTAAATACCCACTTCCAGGTCTCTTGTTCTCAAATGCATCGTTATAGATGCTATAAGCAATGAGCATGAAATTGGGCGAACTCCGGAAGCTAGTGGAGGACAGGGAGGCCTGGCGTGCTGTGGTCCATGGGGTCGCGAAGAGTCGGACACGACTTAGCGACTGAACAACAACAACAAGATGCTATACCACATTCAGACACTAGATGGGGTGAATAATGGGATCTAATGGAATGTAGGAAGGTAGTAAAGGGGATTTGGGGCCTTTTTCCCTTGTTACAAGGCATTTGAAGATGGAGACCAGTATCAGCGGTTAGTCAAATTAGTGGATACTGAGGTCCCACTGTAGTTCTAAGAGTAACATCTGCCATCATCAGACAGACTACTATGGCCCTTTGACACCCAACTCATGTTGGACGAATCAGGCCCTGATATCTTTCTTGGACAACTGGCAGAGCTTGTGATTACAAATTCCTGCCCTGGTTTGCTGTGCTGTGGGTGAGCATCATATCTGGACATCTGGTTGAAACGTGTAGAAGTTCGGTCCCAAACACCACACTTTCCACACTGAAACAGATTCAGCACATTATCAATGTTTCCCATGGGCATTCACCTTTCCACACTTCCTGATGATTACTGCAAACTACCAGCACATGTGCATCCTTCAAAATCACCTAGAAGTACCACTGTCTAGAAGGAACACCGTAAACTTAGAATTTCCATAAGGTAGTCTTCCGACTCATTTTCACTTTTACCTGTAAACAAAAGGAATCCCACTGCACTCCTTAGAACAATGCTCTACCTTATGCTTTGTGCCCTCCTTGTATAGAGTGGGCCCTAGATATCTGTGGGGGATCCGTTCCCAGTCACCCCATGGACACCAAATTCTGTGGATAATTAAATCCATGAGAGGCAACAGGCTATGCATTTCTAAAGTGTTCAGGAGGCCTCCAGCTTGCAACCTCCCTAGACCTGCCTCCTGGATGCAATTGGAAGGCATTTGTTAAGTCAAAGCCGTGGTTGCCGTGCCCTTGGATAAAGAGGGCCCACTGTACTGAGTGCAGAAATGTTCATAAAGGGCAATCATAATTTCTTAGCCATACTTCCCTGCAATGCTGCTATATTCTAGGGAAGAATGGTATTGCAAATAGGAGCCACAAAGATGCCACCATGCGGAAGAACTCTGGGTCATGGCTCCTAAAGGAAAAAAAATATGGTTTCGTTTTATTGCTTGAAAATAAGGAAAATAAATGGCAATGAATGGGAGTTCTGAAAATGGAATCTCTGTTGTACTCGTTCTGTGGTACTTCATTTTTGAACAAATGGAAATGGATATAGAAGGGGCTTATTCATATCCATTTCTTTGCATTTCACTGTCAGATGCATCTGTCTGATCTCTCCTGAATGTCGGTTGTGGTCCTGGGTTTTCAGGAAAGTTGAATTTTTGCACATCTGCTTTTTTATTTAAGTCTGAATTTGGAATTCATCAATCCTCCTGGTGGTGAGATGTATGGATAGCAGGGGCTGATACTGTTTACAGATCTTATCTTCGAGGAAATGCATGAGTTTCCTCTTCAGAAATTATAGTGGAAATGGATATGCGAGTCGCTTAATTCCTGTTTTCCAAGAAGTTCACAAGATCTGAAGCCATTCCTAACTACCTAAGCTACTGAAATTGGATACATTACCCCAATAACAGTCATGAGGTCTTATTTGGGATAT
Source organism: Lerista edwardsae (assembly GCA_029204185.1). Classification (NCBI taxonomy): domain Eukaryota; kingdom Metazoa; phylum Chordata; class Lepidosauria; order Squamata; family Scincidae; genus Lerista; species Lerista edwardsae. The sequence goes on from JAJKFI010000003.1 coordinate 34,160,245, forward strand.
CTATCTATCTATCTATCTATCTATCTATCTATCTATCTATCTATCTATCTATCTATCTATCTATCTAT
>JAJKFI010000003.1:34160322-34183716 GCA_029204185.1 Lerista edwardsae
TATCTATCTATCTATCTATCTATCTATCTATCTATCTATCTATCTATGAACATCTTCCTTTGTCAATGACTTCTTCCTTTGTCAACATTGTGTTCTGTTGCAACCAAGGTTTTTTTAAAATTCTGGATCTGAATTAGTCTGTTATTTGTGGATGTTTTAGAGCAAAGCCCCAACTGTGAATACTTTTTCATGTTTCCCTGTTAACGTATTCATTGGATAATTACATTTTTATTGAAATTAATGCATGCTTGTGATCCGCAAGCAAAGGGAGCACTGGATGAGTACAAGGGAGACATCTACTGGTGAAAGTTGCAACTACTTCCAGCTAATGTATTTGCTGGCATCAGAAGTTTGTTTTGGTTGTAGAAGAGGGACAGGCAAAAGATGACTCACCAGGGTGGACTCCTCCTGTTTGACCCACTTTCACTGCACGATACACAGGAGTATTGCAAGAAGGCATTTGAGTTTATTCAGACTTTATAAGTCAAGTACTTAATAAATCAAGCACTTTCATAAAAAGGTCAATAGTGACAGACAGGACTATCAATACGGTTGTGTGGAATTCTTGTTAGTTTCTCTTTCAGCTATTCTCAAGACCTTTGCGATTGCTATTCTACATTTTGGCAACAAACCCTTTATATGTGATCTACTGAACATGAATGAGAAAATGTTCTGAACTGAGAAAGTAAAAATGATATAGAACACAAGCCTACAAATACATGATAATAAGGTGAAGAATTAAAAAGGAGCTGGAGCTATAAGTCTGCTTTCTGTTTTGCTTTTCCAAAAATGTTATGTACACTATGCTAGTGGTTCTCAAACTTTTTAGCACCGGGACCCACTTTTTAGGTTGACAGTCTGTCCGGGACCCACTGGAAGTGATGTTATGGCTGGAAGTGCCGTCACTGTGATGCCAGAGCCTGCTGCTTTCCTGAGAACGCAGCAATAAGTTGGGTAGGTTATTTCCCAGCCATTTTCCAATAGCCAAGTGAATCAGGAATTTTAAAAAAGCCTATTTACAACCTTGACACAAGCAAAACAACCACACAGCCCTCCCCCTTTTCCAGCACTCCATCTTCCCATATTTTCAATATGGCTGCTTTGGGTGCTTCATAACCCACCTGAAATTGGCTCATTTCAGGGCCTCAATGCTGTTGCGTTATATTGTCCATGATCTATGTTCTTCCCAGTTGCCTGAATTGTGTTCATGGCCATGGGGCACAGGAGAATGCAGTTAGGGAGGTGGAAGAGGAATTATCATGGGCTAGGAGAGCTGAAATTTGATAGGGGGAGACAGGGCCAGCTCCAGAGTGGCAGGACCCAATGCAGGGCATTCCCATGGGGCCCACACCCTCCCGGGGGGGCCCTCCACTCACCAAGAAAAGCACTTGTGGTGCTGTACACAAAGTGTTGCACCTGGAAATATTTGGTGGTGACATGATGACATCACTGCCAACTGTTTCCAGCAGGCCCATTTTGGGCCGTTGGGAGGCAGATGGGATGGCCCAAAATAAAGCTGCTCTGCTTGGCCCATTGACTTACAGCCCATAGAGGTCCCCCTTGCTGTGCTGGTGCAGCCCCCCCCCCCCCAAAGCACGGGGCCCATAAATGTGATGACACATTTATCACATTGGCTTAAGGCTGGCCCTGGGGGGAGAGCCCAACATAGTCTGAGGAAACGGCGTTCTCTTTGGGCTGCAGAGGGCCTTGGGGTGGTTTAGCAGCACTGACCAGCTTTTCCAGCTGAGCTGCTGGTGAGGGATTGAGTGGGCCTGGCTGTAAGCAAGGTGGAATTGAAGAAGTGAAAGGGGAGAACATGAAGGAAAAAGACAGATGGCAAAAACAAAGCAGAATCAAATGCAGCTTGCAGATGTTGACTCTGTTTGATCTACCCTCAAATAAGATGGCAAGAAACTGCAGTCGCAAAAGCAGGTGGTACCCAGAAGAGGTCACTAGGAACGAGTCACTGCTGAGAAAGAGAAGATGGAAACTGCAGATGTTGCACATTGATGCTGAACATCAGAAATCAGACTAAAACCCTTTTCATCGGCTCTGCAAATTCAGTGAGCTGGAAGAATGAGAATTCTTCTTCCAATAGTCTTGGTCCATGTGTTACTCTAATGGTCTGGATACAGTCTATCTGTATACTAGCGGTAGACATGGTCTTAAAGCTCACTTTTATGGGTCTTCTATGACAGCAGAGGCTCAGAGATGGCACAAACATCATGTTGCTGCCGGGCCTTTTGGACTCACTGACGCAAAGCATCAACACCTGTTGCCACAGAGTTTGGCCTTGTTGACCCTGGTAAGTTGGGTGTCATTGGTGGAGAAGGGGAGGTTCAGGGGACTTGGGGACAGCTAGAGCAATTAGGGGGAGATAGGGGTGGAGCCTGGCATCCTGTGACTTAGACCAGAAATCTATCATCACCTTCTACCCCCTTCTCTTTTTGTACTTATACCAGCAACATAGCTGATTAGCCCCATAGGCAGCCAGAAGCACTACTCTGAGTAGGTAAAAAGTAATGACTTCTGGTTGGCCTTCTAGTTGCCCCTTCCACCATTGGATGCATTGCACACTCTTTCAGGATGCAATCCTAACCTGGAGTTAGGCTGGCACAATTAGGCCAGCAAAGTTTGCCCAGCACAAGGGACGCCATGAAGTATGCTTGGACCACTCTCATAGTCAGAGAGGCCAGCACACAGACATGTGCCATCTTCCCTGACTGAGAGTGGTCCAAATGCGCTTCATGGTGTCCCTTGTGCCAGCCAAACTTCGCTGGCCTAACTGTGCCAGCCTAACTCCAGGTTAGGATTGCAGTCTCAGTGTGTCTGCATTGTGTACAATGGTGGGGGTTAGAATGGGGCTGTTACACTCTTGATCTGGGATCAGGAACCTGGCAAAGGTTCCCTGATCCAGCCTTCAAAGGCTATGTGAATACAGCTTGTACACAAGCAGATTCACAATGCATCTGAGGCTTTCAAAGCACAGAGAGCTGAATGCCTATTGCTTAACCTTTCTTGGGCGACCTTGGTTTGCACTTGAAAAGTACTGCAAAAACAGCCATACAAAATCTACAAAGTTGAAGATCAAGGCTTCAAGGGAAGATAATAGGAAGCAGACTGAAGGTACTGCAGTTGACATAACAACAAAATGCACCACCATGAATTATACAAATCCTAACCTGTAGTTAGGCCGGCACAGTTAGGCCAGCACAAGGAACACCGTAAAGTGTGTTTGGACCGCTCTCAGAGTCAGAGAGGCCAGCACACAGATGTGCACCATCCTCCCTGACTCCCGTAGTGGTCTAAATGCTCTTTACGGTAGCCCTTGTGCTCGCCAAGGTTTACTGGCCTAACTGTTCTGGCCTAAGTCCAGGTTAGGATTCCACTCTAAAAGGACTATTGAGCACCTTAGATTACCTTTGGCCCATAGTGTCAAATTCTGTACATACCCTATGTGCAGTGATGTCATCCGGGCGCGCCAGGAACCGGAACACCCGGATGATTGACAGCCCTCCACCTCTATGGCGGAGGGCTGCCATGCCTCCCTGCGCCTCACAGCTTCTGAATTGCTCCATTTCAGAGCGATTCGGGACATGAGGGAGGGCGGGCGGGCCCAGGAGCAGCTCGCCTGTCCTCCGGAGAGGCGGTGCGGCCTGGGCCCGTCCGCGGAACTGGCGGAACGGCGTACCGGGCCGTTCTGCCTGGATGACACCACTGCCTATGTGACGAAGGCCCCACTCCTATCTCTCACCATGTTTATAGTGTGCAGCTGGGCAATGGAGGCTGTGCTGCATGCTGTGGTGGTGGTGGGGAGCAACAGGACAGTCAGCAGAAAGTAAATAAAATAGTTGGCTGACCTCCGGTAGCCTGCCTGATCACCTAGGGGGTCTCCTTGAACCTACATTGGCTATACAGAAGGTGCAAGTGTAAGGGGAGCCAGGGGATGGGGCAGGCAGAAAAATGGTGCACAGGGTCTGACATGAGTGACTGCCATTGGATCCACTACCCCAACATGCCCGCTGCTTGCTTCCCCAACATGCCCCATTACTTTCCCTCCTGCAAATTGCCCACTCACTCCCACTGTGGCTTACTTGGCCATGACAGCAGACTCGAAAATTACTGCTGCCAGGTTAGGTAAGGTCTTAAGCTTGCAGGTTATTGCTTGTATAAAGCATAAGTCCAAGGAGAATCTGGGGGGGGCAAGGGGGATATGACCTCAGTGTGCATGGCTGCCACTGTGTTCCTCCCCTCCTAACCTTGACCTGGTCCACTCTCCTCCCCAATCTGTCCCTCTCGCTGATTTACTGGTGATGGTGGAGGGAGCTGAATGTTCAGTGGTCTGTCACCACTCATATATGGCTTCTGGGCATTTGCACTGGTGGCTGCAGCCCACTGACCGATGAGAGGGCTTTTGTGTGGTCAGCCCAGGACTTATGGGGATGGGTTGTGAAATCTGCAACCATAAGGCCTGCATAGCATTGGGTCATCGGTCAGAACAACTTTGGATGGTATCACTAGGAATAACTGTTGTCTTGCCCCAGTGAGGATTGACGATCTGTATGAAATGAGCAAACTTCTAGGAGTGCATTGCTGAAAAGGATTTTAGCTGCGCTTCTCGGCATGTTTGTTGAAGAATGTCAACGTCCAAAAGCAACAAGTCAGCAGAACCTAAAATATGTACACTTTCACAGAGAACAAAGGGCTCCAAAAGGAGAAAATAGAAAGTTGGCAAGAGGGTCAGTCCGTTGAAACAATGTACATGAATGGAGAAAACAACAGCCACAACAACTGCGTTTTTCCAGGCCATTTAATGCTGCTTCCTTGCTGCTTATTCCTTGCTAACAAAGGGGAAAGGGCATGGGGGAGTTTCTTTTTGCAAGAACTCACCACACTGACTAATTCTTTCCACAATGCCATGCTTGTGGCCTTTAATTGAGTGTGTGCATTTGGTCTTTGTAGAAAGTACCACCCTGCTGGGCACATGTGGCATCCATGAAGAATCATAAAACCGCGCACATTCCTCAAAAGATTTTCTTCATTACTTTCCCAGTCTCAAAATTGGTTCCGTACCAGATTGTGGATAACAGTATGTGTGGATGGGAACAGGTAATAATAATAAATTAAACTCTTGTTGTCATGGAGACAGCTTTATGTTTGCCTTTACCTTTATGAAATGGCACATGAGCCCCCCCTATTTGCTTTGGCCCCCAGAAGCAACTCCTTTTCTGTCAACTATGCACCAAAGGGATTTAGCCTGTGATTGCCATAGAAACTTATGTTTGAAAGAATGCTCATATTATTCTGCAAATGGAGCCATAAAGTAGACTTAAACGTTTCCATCAGTCAGTTTTATTACATGTGAAGAAGTTATACTCGCAGTCAAAGAGGCATAAAGTTTTATCTTGGAAGGAGGGACGCATATTCAGTTTCATAAATTAAAGCAGAGACTCCTTATAAATTAGAGCGCAAACATTCCTTTTATCATTCGATCCCAGATGCCTCGGATTTTAGCACATGGCCCACTCTTGCAAAGTTCTGCTCGGAATTAAAAGCACTTGCAAATGTGATATAGAGCATGGGTGACAATATAGCTGTGCTTGACCCAGTAAATATGTGATATATATTCTGTAACCATGGGAAATACCCATTTGAAAGGCAAATGCTGGTGCCTACTTATCTGTTTGTTTAATTTGAGATCCCTAACGATGTGTTTCTTTTTTTCCGCAGACACGCAATTGCCATTACTCAAAGCAAAATCCAAGCAGTATATGTGAAAGGGTGGATTTTTCTGAATTCAAAGATAATGGCAATGAATGTTGGAAGTGTACAGACATCCAATCCTATGCATTTCTACTCAGTCATCCCATTATTGTCAGTTGAGCTTACTGTCCCATTCTGTGATGGAGGGGGAGTTAAGGAGGCCTCCTCAAGAACATAAGAACATAAACAGAGCCCTGCTGGATCAGGCCAAAGGCCCATCTAGTCCAGCTTCCTGTATCTCACAGCGGCCCACCAGGTGCCCCAGGGAGGCAGGAGACAACAAGATGCTTGGATCCTGTTGCCACTCCCCTGCACCCAGTACTCTGAAGTAGCCCGCCACCGATGTAAGAAGGTTGCACAATCCATCATTGCCTATAGCCCACGATGGACCTTTCCTCCAGAAATCCGTCCAATCCTCTCTTAAAGGCATCCAGACCAGATGCCATCACCACCTCCTGTGGCAAAGAGTTCCACAGATTAACTACCCACTGGGTAAAGAAGTACTTCCTTTTATCTGTTTTAACTCTCCCAACCCTCAGTTTTAGCGGATGCCCCCTGGTTCTGGTGTTTTGAGAGAAAAGAACATCCCTCTATCGCAGTGGTCAGGGAACAGGGGTAAATTACCCCAAATGGGGTAAAAATGAAATTCCTGGGGGTAATGGACGGTTGCGCTGCTGAGACACAGCCGGGCATGCATATGAATCTATATGCATGCCCGGCTGTGTCTTGGCAGCGCGACCATCCATTACCCCCGTTCCGGTTCTGTTGCTGTCTGGCTGGCTCCATTTTGTTTTGTTTGTTTGTTTTGCTCCGCCCTTCACAACTTCATATTTACATAGCATTAATTAAGCTCATTAATTAATCAAATAAAAAGCAATGGGTTCCAATATGTAATTGTTTTCCCTTTTGTTCTGGCGGGGGGGGGGGGTAACATTGGCATATCTAAATATATTTTGGGGTAAAAGGTAAAAATGTTCCCTGACCCCTGCTCTATCGACGCTATCCCTTCCGTGTATAATTTTGTATGTCTCAATCATGTCCCCCCTTAGGTGCCTTTTTTCTAGGCTGAAGAGCCCCAGACGCTGCAGTCTTTCTTCATAAGGGAGGTGCCCCAGCCCCGTAATCATTTTTGTCACTCTCTTCTGCACCTTTTCCATCTCCACTATGTCCTTTTTGAGGTGCGGCAACCAGAACTGTCTACCAGCACCCCAAGATCTCTCTCCTGAGCTGTCACAGACAGCTCAGAACCCATTAGCCTATAGGTAAGGGAATGTTTGTTCCCTTACCTTGCGGTTGCATTGCAGCTGCATTGGCACTAGAAACTTGGATAGGATTGGGCCCTAAGTGTCGATCGGATTGTAGCCCCAATCATCTGAGGACACAATGGCTATGTGTGTAAAGATTCCCCCCGGGGATTATAGAACCTTCCTTTCAGACCACTGCAGTTCTTTGGCATCTACACTGTTATCGCAATATCAGAACATTATTTGGGAAAGAGCTAGAAGGTGTTTGCCAAACCTACCAATCCATATTTACCATGTTGAATGGCCATCTGAATGCATAACTGTCATGGGGGAGGGTGGGAACAGGCTCTGTTATTGAGATCTCTCTGCACACGAACACTCGTGAAGCTTGGCCGATTGGCCCATAAGGCACCTATCCTAATGTGGTTGGACCCCGATGGCTTCAACCACATTAAATCAGGACATTCAAAGTTCTCTTTCTCCTCATTCATATGAAAGCAAATGGACAGTGGCATTGTCTGTGTGGACATCAATTTTAAACTGAGATGGACAACTTCAGTGTTACATTGAGAGCATTTCATATCCTAGGCCTTGGACCGAAAACACACTTGATTTGTCTCCTTTTTGGTTCTAAGCAGGAATCAAGTTGCATTTTCTCTTAAGGTCAAGCTCTTCTTACCCAGTAACTTTTTTTCCCACAAAAATTTCTCCTTTGCAATGGGGATGGGGTGAAACTGCAAGAGGAGCAATCGCTTTTAAGAAAGCCCAAATAGCCTTCTTAACAGAACGGATGATGGAGGGGAAAGACGTCATCTTTCAACTGACCACAGCACAATGGGTGTGCATGCACTGGCGCCAGTGTCTGGGTCTTGAATCATTTAATCTGTACAGGCTCAGAGTATCTTAGATATGTGTTTGTGGTATCCATTATATTAGAAAAGAATTAGGGCTCAAAGCATTAACCCTAATGCTGTTTGCTAGTCTGTGTGATAGATACGGGCATGGTCCAGTACTTTGTGGGACGAAAACTTGAAGGATCCCATAAATTGGGGTGGGGGTGGGTGGGTGGGAGGAGAACTGACAGCATAACTAGGAAGGGAAAGGGGAAAAACAGGGGCAGGGAGGCTGTGGGGGATGGATCCGGTGGCAATGCACACAAAAGATCCTATCCCATAAGAACATAAGAAGAGCCCCCTGGAGCAGGCCAAAGGCCCATCTAATCCAGCTTTCTGTATCCCACAGTGGCTCACAAGGTGCCACAGGGAGCACATAGGACAATAAAGTACCACACCCTTACACCTGGCATTCTTAGGTAACCTACATCTAAAACCAAGATGTTGCAAACACCCTTCACGGCCTGTAATGGACTTTTCTTCGAAAAAATATGTCCAATCCCCTTTTAGAGGCATCTAGGCCAGTCACCATCATCACATGCTGTGGCAAGGAGTTCCACAGACTAATTACACACTGGTAAAAAAAAAATCTTTGTTCGAAATCCCCTCCATTTCAGTGCTTCCTGCCTCTCTGTTCTGGTGGCATATCTCAGAGGAGAGCCGTAGATGGCCCCAGGGGTCACCAGGAGGTAAGTGAAACCAACTGTAAAACATGTTACTTATCTCCTATTTGCCCTTGGGTCAAATGTACTGGATGCAGTGCATGCATTTTTGGCATGTTGCGTCAATGTGGGGAAGACGAGGATAGGATTGGACCCTAAGTCACCTTCAGATTATCCACGTCTCCAATTTTTGGATAATGTCCGTAGATCTTCTGGTTCTGTTGTGACAAATATTGTGCTACCTTGAAAAAAATTCCTACTGAGAAGCAAACCTTACTGGGAGTTCATCTGTTGCAAATCCTAAATCAATTGGGCTGACTGCCTTAGTGGATTTACAGTGCAAGCCTTGACACGTCTACTCAGGAGTAAGCCACATTCTGTTCAATGATGCCTACTCCCTCCATGTTTGACTTGCAGCCTTGGCTGTTTTCATCCGCTGATTTCATCCACACAGCATGACTCAATGCAGCTTTATTCCGAAGTAAGTCCCACTGTGTTCAACGGGGCTGACTCCCAAGAAAGTGTGCATAGGATTGCAGCCACAGTGACGTGAGCCACTCTTTGTTAGGCTTGAGTCAGGATTTGGGGTTGGCTTTCACTCCTCTTTGCAACGGCAGAAATGGCACAAAAACATCCTGTCTGCGAAGCACTTCCTCGAAATGAATCAATTAATATTGCCCACGGCACACGTTCAGTTTGGCTGCTTGGCTAATGCCCTCTTAAAGTCCTGGTGCTGACTTGACAATGAAGCCAGCTTTTGTGTGCATCCAAGCCAGATTCTCTGATCGTGGAAGGGAAGCAAAGACTCCCCGAGCTGGTGGGCTGGAAACTCCAGGAGTTAATTGTGCGGATGATAATGAGGCCAAACAGGCAGCAGATGCTCACGTGCCTTTACAATCCAAATCCGACCAGCGCATTCCTTCCACAGAAACTGTGCGGAATGCCTGGGCACCCTGGAGATGGGGACAGACCCAGAGTGTGAGCCACATGACACCTGTTAAATCTATTGTTCGAGAGCAAGCAAAACAACTTTGCTGCACAATGCGAAAGTTGTTTACTGTCTCTCGCCGTGACAAAGGGCCGTCCTTCACCATCTTATCATTGTTTGGTGCCACGTTGTCGCTTTATGGCATCAGCCACGCCGTGCAATAAAAGTGCTCAATCCATTCGAAGGGAACATCTGATTCTTTAAAAGCAACATTTGTACTTAGCGCTATTGATTGCACACTCCGTGCTGGAGAACGGAGCTTTCACGATGATGCATGTGTCACCAATGCCTCCCAGCCTCCTAATTAATCTTTTGTATCTCTCGTTGAGATCTACTTGCTTTCTGTCTCTTCCTTGCACTGTTTTCCACTTTCAGCATCTGTTTCCCCAAAGGCATTGCCATTTCCTGATTGCCTTTTAATCCACTGTCATCTTGCGGGGAGGGAGGATCAGACTTCGAAGCATGCATGGATCTTTCAAATCATAACTGCATATAAGGAATAATGTGCTGGCTTGCCTGTGTTGCAGCCCTCACACTCTGCCCAGTGTGGCCCTGCGAATTATTTCTGACATTTCCCCAGCTTACCAAAGCAGCCACTGATGCTGCTGCGGAGGAAGAAGAGGTTCCCAAAAAGTGAAAGAAGTCTTGCTAGATGCATAAACTTGCCCTCCACATTTATTTGGCTTGTGGCTGATTTTGCCATAGCATAGCTATATGCCTGAGTGCGGCATGGCTGATCCTTCAGGGTTCCAAGCAGCTTTGGAAACTGATCGGAGGTAACATGCACTGAGGTTGTTGCATCAGGCACAGCAGTAATGCATGGGACAAAATCATGCAGCGTTTAAGAGGTTTTGGGAAACTACCTACTTATGGGGATAAGCATGCGGGGGAGCAATCCTAACCTGGAATTAGGCCAGCACAGTTAGGCCAGCAAAGTAAAACACGTTTGGACCACTCCCAGAGTCACGGAGGCAGAGGCGGATCTAAGGGGGGGCAAATCTATAAGCTTTGCAAGAAGCCTTACCTTGCAGTGGAAAACACTCCTCTCCTGCACTGTTCTAGCCAATCCTCACAGGGAACAGCAACATCTTGGCGTTGCTTACTGGCTACAGCAGCAAGGGAGAGGCGGGATTTACATGACAGGGTAAGGCTTCTTGCAAAACTTACAGATTTGCCCCCCCCCTAGATCTGCCTCTGCACGGAGGATGGCGCAACTTAGGCTGGATCCTAACCTGGCTGCTTGGGTCTGTTCCAGCACAGGTTAGGGTTGGACTGACAGGCATGTTTTGACCCCTCACTGAAAAACCATAAAGAAGGAGGTAGTTCTTAATTTCCCTGAAGTGAATTCAATATTGTGGTGCCAATGCAAAGAAGGCTCGCCTTTTACCACCATCCCTCTAACTTGGGACACTTGAAGGACAGCCCCATCAGATGACCCAAGAAGGTGGGCAGGAGGTACGGGAGAAGGTAGTCCCTCTGTGTCTTTTCCAATGTATTGCTGCCAGAAGGATTCCCAGAACGAATGTGGGACTCCACCTCGTGGAGGCCCTGTGTCCTTTTCTGGTAAGTGGTACTCAAAACATATCTCTTGTTTCCTCTTGCATTGCTCTTTCCTATTGAGCTACCAGCCTGGCTACGCTGTTGCATCTATGTTTGGAGGCACCCCAGTCCCTACTGTTTTTTCGCAACTTCCTGTCCTGTTGGAGCAGTAGAAAAGCAAACTTCAGAATTCACTTTCAAAAGATCTATGATGAGGAAGTGGCTAAGACTTGGCATCAGGCAAGCTGGTTGGAGCCAACATATGTCTCATTATAAAAGGTTCTTCTAGGGTGATATAAAAATAGCCATTTTATTTTAAGTCAGTTGGAATAGCATATTTCATATTTTGTAAGTTCCACAGAAGTGGAAACAAAAAAGGAGGGGAGGAAAGGGGAGAAGAGAAATTAAGGAAATTCACTTGAAAATGCTGAGCCGACAAACTATTGCTACAGCCTGTGATATTATAGATGCATTTTATCAATATTAACAAATGGGCATGTCCAACTGAGAAGACTTGGAATGAAGGTGGTGATGGGGGGTCCTGCATCGTTGATATACAACACTGGGAAATAAAATATTTGCCTTACCTATGGCAAGGGAAGGGGTTGGGAGAAAAAAAGAGGTTCCATTCTCAAAGTGTAGAAATCATGCACGGGGAAAAATGAACATAGCAGAGACAGGTGAGATCGGGGGAAAGGCACAAAGGTACATTAGGTTTAAAAACCATTTTCTACTAATGACACATTAGAGCAACATTGGTAGAAATGCAATCTCCAGTTCATCATTGGTAGAAAATGGGCAATGTTAGGGGTCAGCCAGGTTGAGCACTGGCCCATTAGACGGCCCACCCAGCTGGGCTCCCACAAAACGAGACAGTTACCGCAGATCCCCCCATTTTTTGATGAGGGTGAGAAGGTACAGAAGCATAGTCGGGGGTAGCATGATACGTTTGGCAGGTATCGCAACCCACTGTGTAAGTGGCCTCTCCCCCTTGGAGCCATTTGGGGCAGCACATTGCAGTGCCTACAGTACGCGTTGCAATGCCTACAGTATGCATTGCAGTGCCTACAGTACTTATGGCACTGCCTCCCCCTCCAGCTACACTACTGAGAAGGGGTCCTTTCCTGAGGGCAGTACTCTAGGGTTTTGGCCAAGACCCCAAACAACCTGGTGCCAGCACTGATCAGAACTCCTTGATATCATCATCTCAGATAAATCAATCCAGGCTTTGCTCTTGAGGTTCACAAAATCCAAATAGATTAGGAACTGGAAGGCTGCTCTGGATACACTTCAACTTTTCAGATAAGCTGGGAACCATTACCCTTGCTTCACAGAAACAACAACTACAACTACTACTACTACTACTACTACTACTACTACTACTACAATCCCCAAGTGAAGTAAGTCTCCTTGAAGGGTATCAAAGCCATAAACAGACCAAGAGCACAATCCTAACCTGGAGTTAGGCCGGCATAGTTAGGATAGCGAAGTTTGGCTGGCACAAGGAACACTGTACAGTATGTTTGGATCACTCTCGGAGTCAGAGAGTTGCTGGTCTAACTGTGCCGGCCTAACTCCAGGTTAGGATTGCGCTCCAAGTTCCACTGCATCCTGATAATGGGAGAAATGCGTAATGGGCACCAACAATGACAATAATTTGATTTGAATAATTAGCTTGCATAACGTGATGAGTTTACACTGAAGCTAAAATGAGGCTCATCATACAAAGCCAATCACTGTCTTTAGGTTACAGTGTGCACAATGGAAGATGTTTAAAAACATTTTCCTCATTAAGGTCTGAATAGTGATTGTGCTTGCCCAAAGCATATATTTTGGGAGAGATTTACGGCAGTGTTAAGAAATGTGGTGCGCGAGCAAACAATTACAGAACGGAATTGTCTTGGAACCATCTCCTTGAATGGCCTTCAATTCCATCATTGTTTCTCTTGGTATTTGCATAAAGCTTCCCTGAGCAAGCTGGACTGATGTTATTGCCACCTCAGGTTGTTAAGAGAGGAAAAACAGATGGCCCTACAGCTTCTTAAAGCGGCAGTTACTCGTGTTAACTTTTATGCCTTTGCTCTCCAGACAGTAATATCAGGAGCTCGACTGCAGTTGAAACATTACTTATTCATAACATCAAGACTCTCCAGCAGTCTGAGACCATGACCTCACAGAGGAGAGGGAATCTCTGTTCGGATACAGGGCTAAATAGGTTAAGATCTAATTCCATTACACAGTGATGTGCTTGTATCTGACAAATTCTAAATGGCAATGCCTACAGTAGTCTTGTGAGAATTTAACTTGCCTGACTTTGCAATCGATACATCATCGCAACCCATTTAGTGAGTGGCAGACGCTGAATTAACACCTTTTAAAACATTCTCTGATATAAAGGCAGAGTTTTATCCATCGTGAAATGTATTTTTCAAGCGCCTATAGATTCCAGGTATGGTAAAGCAACGATGAAAAACCATCATGACAGACACACAGATTTTGATCAGTAGAACATCTCCACATTCTCACAAGTGGCCCAGCCGTTGTATGCAGGTGCGGACCTAGTCAAAATGGCGCCTGGAGCACCCAATAGAAGTGCGCCCCCATGGGAGTCCAGGTCTACCCACCAGAAGCAGCTGCGGGTGGACCTGGGCTCCAGAGCCCAGGTCTACCCGTGGCCATTCCTAATGGGTAGATCTGGGCACCAGAGCCCAGGTCTCCCTGTGCAATGTTGCGGGGGCCACTGGCATCCCCCTAGACAGCCCCAAGATGGCACCCAGGGCTCGTGCCCCCCTGCCCCCCTAGATCCGCCACTGGTTGCATGTCCTTCTGATGTGGCCCACTGAGTGAAGGAAAGTCCAGCCCACTACCATTTACCCCACATGTACGTGTGATGAGAATGTTTGAGTGCTGCCTTCTTGCGTCTAATTTAAGGATGGCCAAACTGCAGCTCATGTGACATATAATGCCCGTCTCTCGGAAATATGTTGGCTAAGCACCTTTTTGCATCACAATCAATATAAAAGAAACTTTATAAGTTTTCATTTATATATCCTATAAATATAAATAAGACGTTTTCAAGCTTTATCATTATTTGCCAGGTATAAACTGAGCATCCACTGGATCCAGCAAGGGCAGTGCAATCCTATGCTGCCCGTCGCATCATGGCATCGACGCAACGGACTGCAGTGCCGATCCCGTTGCGCCTGTGCAAAGCGTCCCTCGTGTCGGCCAAAGCCAGCCAGTGCAAGGGAGGCTCCATGTCCATTTGGACACTGGATTGGCGGGGGGAGGGGGCTTGGGGGTGGGACGTGGGCGGGCTCCGGATTTGGCCATAAGGCCGAATTCTAAGCCCGATTGGGAGGCTGCGCAGACCCGATTCAGGCCATGCGGTCTCCTCGTATCTGTGCCAGCTATTTAGCCGGCACAGATCTGAGTAGCGCATTGGGGAGGCTGGAGCCTCCCCAGTGGTAAGGGGCGAACGTGCCCTTGCCATTGGGAGGCTCCAGGCTCCCCGATCCAGCGTTGGATATGGCGCTGGCTGGCCGGGCCTTGCCAATCCAGCGCAGTATAGGATTGTGCTCTAAGTTGAATCTTCCTGGTAAATAAATTAAGAATTTAAATGCTTAAATATTGTGGCTGTCAAGCATCTGAAGTTTATCATATGTGGCTCTTACATTCAACATTTGTCCATTCCTGGTATAATCCAACCATACACAGGCTATTAGTGCATGGTTGATTATTTGATTTAGCTTTGATAGCCAACAGCATGCTTTTAGTAAATGAGCACATGTCACATATGTTTAGGCAGCAGTTCTAGCACTAGGTGGTTGGGGTTAATGGGCAAAGTCCTGCACTAGGCCTCATGATGTGCCCTCACTTGCTTTGAGTGTACCATGATAGTGCTTTGGGGGTATTATCAAAAGGTTCAGGAACTGCTCTGGCCAGCTGGCCTCCCTGATACGCATTTTGCTTCAGCCACTGCCAACCTAGTTCAATCTCACTGTGATCCTCCTTCCGGTTAGGAAGAATTCAAATACTGAATTTTTATTCAACAAGCTGAGCTTGGCACCAGTGGCCAAAATGGTGAAAACCTTGGTACGTATGAATAATACCATTATGTCATACATCATTGGAAAGGAAATTTAATGCTGAATGCAATGAAGCGAACCACATTGGAATATCTGTGTTCTATCAACGGTTATGGTCAATAAACCAGAAAACATTTAATTACATTTGATGTTGTCATGGGGCAAGGGCTACAACATTTTCTTTGCCCCAGGTAGCATATGCTTTAGCTACCCCACTGACCCTGGGTGAGATTTTGACAGTCACCTATCGTCACAGATAAATTAGGCCTATTTCTGTTGGGAATTGCAACCAATATTGAACACGTATTCTATTCTAATTCTAGCACGCAAGGGAGATGAGTTCAGAGTGCACTGGCGCCTTTAATGATGTTGTATCCTCAGATGCAAATTCTTGCTTTTCTTATATAATTATGTATGTGCAAACATGAGCATAAACAAAAAGCCTGTGCTTTTTCTTATCAGAGAAATATATTATGTGCTAATGAGCTTATGAGAAAGGGAACGGAGTGGGCTAATAAATTATTTGTTTTGCATGACTAAAGAATAAACTAAGATTGCTGTTGTAATTATAGATTTTTTATGTGTATATTATTCTCACTAGCATAATTCTTTCTCCCTCATGATAAATGCTTGCTGGATGATGGGTCATGAACTTAAGCTAGATGGCAGCAAGAATTTAAAGCCAATTTATGAACAAATGATACATTTGTCAGACTCTTCCAAAGATTTCCAGACAGTTTCTTCTTTCCCAAAGAGCCTTGGGAACATGCTAAATAGCATTTTTGTCAATATAAGGACCTATACACAGACGAATGCCAGATGCAGGCATCTCATTGTCTTGTGTGCTCCCTGAGGCATCTGGTGGGCCACTGTGAGATACATGATGCTGGACAAGATGGGCCTTTGGCCTGATCCAGTGGGGCTCTTATGTTCTTAAACCTTCTGTGGGCATGGAGTCCTTTTTAATGAATATTAATCGAAGCAGTAATGTCTTCAAGGCATCTGAAGAAAGATTTTGGAGGAAGAATGTATCTTCATAATATCTAAAACCAAGGGGCAGCATGTTGTCTTTCTGTCCTGAATGGCTCTGACGGCAAGGAAGAGGGGCTGCTTACATGACACTCTGCAACACCTATTGTACAAGCATGCCCTGGTACCCACTGATTTGGTGTCCATGGTTTCAGTTATCTATGGATACCATGGATACTGGGACACCAATTAAAAAGATAGGGAAACATTAAATTCTCTCTTTTTTTTAACCTTGTTGCAGCAACACTGCTGATGTTCCCCTGTCTTTAAAAAGGAGTCCCCAGTATCCACGGTTTCAGGTATCCACAGCAGGGTCCGAAACAGAACCCCAGCGGATACCAAGGCATGCCTGTACTTACCGCGCCACGCCTCTTCTGGCTACATTTCTGGCTAGGATCAGTCGCATTCAAATAGAGATTTGCCTGACACAGGCAAATAGAGATTCATGAGCCAGAGGTGGACTGTGTAGTCAAGGACAAGTTGAAGCAGTGGTGTTTGGGGGTGGGGGAAGTGCCACATTTTTCAGGCATCTTAAGCTGTGTAAATGAGGCCCCTCCCCCTCACCTTCAGAGCCATTCAGGGCCATTCAGGGCTGATAGAGGAAAGCTTCAGGTGCCTGAAAGACCTAGCACTTTGACCCCCTCTGGGAACACTACTGAGCTGAAGGTCAGATTGTAGATGAGGGGGCACAAGTGTTGGCATCATTTCAGTCTAACAAGGAATAAAACTGTGACACTAAGCCCAAGGCAGTTCTTATAGAGAGCTGGCATAGACCGATCATCCCCGTAGGTCACTGGAGTCCTGGATTAGTCGGCTGTGGTTCCCTTCTCACCAGAGGGACACTGTGGAGCAGTAAGACTCAGACCAGACCATCCCTCTCACTACAAACTATCTTGGTAGTGCAGAGAGCAGGACATTGGTGCCTTTCTGCCATGTTGGAGATCCCATGTGGTACCTTATTGGTTGGAGAAGCACAAATTCAGGCATGATACAAAAGTTCCCCGATCTGCAGTTTGTGACTTCTGGTGGAGTGTAGGAGGGTTTATACAGAAAATTAGATTATTTGAGAGAGATAAATGAATTTTAAAAGCACTCCTACATGGCTACTATTGGCCATGAGTCATAATGAGCCAAAGGCTAATCACCATTTCCAAAGATATTATCCATTGGCTACCATAGACCAGCTTCAAAGGTGACCAAATGACTCTAGGGGGTGGTGCTCCATTTCTACGCCGAAACCCCAGCATTTGTCTTAGGACAAGTTTCTGTGGTCATGTGACCGGCATGACTATACGCCGAGGTGCACAGAATGCCATTACCTCCCACCAAAGCGGCACCTACTTATCTACTTGCATTTTTACGTGCTTTTGAACTGCTAGGTTGGCAGGAGCTTGGACAAGCGATGGGATCTGCCGCATGGACTTGAACTGCCAACCTTCTAGTCAGCAGCTCAACAGCTCAGCGGTTTAACCTGCAGCGCCACCATGTCCCTAGACCAGCTTTACCCATTGCTAAATGGATCACCACCAGTTGTACCCAGCAGGCCAGTCCTTAATCAGCAAATGTAAAGAATGAAGCTGGCCATGCATCCTATTAACAGTGGGAACTTAAATATGATAAAGATGCCTATTAGTTGGTTTTTGGACACCAGCTTGATATTCCTTCCAAAGTTGTCTACTCTGCAAAGCCACCTGGGATTCTCCTATGAAATCTCTTGGGGGAAATCACCTTGTTATAATTATTTATGCTTTGATGCATTCAAGTGATGATGCATAATCCAGTTTTCAGAGGTATTTTTTTTTCCAGCTCAGCTATTAGGTCGTCGACATTTTTCCTATGGCTTGCAGTTTTGTATGCAATTATTCATAAGATGTTTGAAAGAAAAAATCATTCCTGGCAAAAAACATTAGTGGAATATTCTGCCCCCACTTCTGCCTCTTTTTTTTTTGGTCATAAAATCTCACCCTTCACTAATTAATGGGTTACATAATTTTGTGAATTAGTTACATGACTTGCTGATTGAGCAGCGCTTAGCATATGTTTCCCAAGGAATGGCTGCATACCGTCTTTGCCTCATTTCGTAATCAAGGTAAAGTGACTCCTCTTAGCATATTTTGCTCATCAGTTTTAGTATTTTGCTGGACCAGCGGCATATTTAAAGACTGAGCTGCCTGTTTCGACGCTTAACTCTACCTTCCATAACTCAAACTGAGTTTTTCTTTTTACTCTTGGTAATATGTTATAAACTGTCATTCACGGATCACATCCTGTGGTTAACTGATTATAGGAGCTACGTGCTAAGCTGGTGCTGATATACATAATTTGCAAATTGAGCCTTATACTTAACATGTAGAACTTGGCATTCCAATAGTGGCGCACTGTCAGATATTTTACGAGTCAAGACTGTACCATTTACTAATTGAAACTTACAATTGAGGCATTATGCATTATGCTATTACATATTTTATATCACCCAATTTTATAGGGTTTCTTTTCTTCTTTCTCTAAATGGCTTATATCCAATACAGGGGAGGAGGGAAAGTAACCAAGGAAATCACTTCTGCAGTGTGAATTAAAGATACTCTCAGCACAATCCAAAACAGGCCTTAAACTGGCGCCAGCCGAGGGAGTTACAAACCCTGCCATAAAGCACATTTGCAGCACCTGGAGAGTAAGCATTGCTGGCAGGAGTCCTGTGCAGCCAGTGGTGTCATCCTGGTGGAACGGCCCGGTACGCCGTTCCGCCAGTTCTGCAGACGGGCCCGGGATGCGCCACCTCTCCCGAGGACGGGCGAGCTGCTCCTGGGCTTGCCCTCCCTCCCTTGCGTTCTGAATAGCTCTGAAATGGAGCGATTCGGGCGCTGTGGGGCGCAGGGAGGCGTGGCTGCCCTCCGCCATAGGGGCGGAGGGCTGTCAATCATCCGGGTGTTCCGGTTCCTGGCGCGCCCGGATGATGTCTCTGTGTGCAGCCCCATCAATGCTACACCCTGAGGATGGGCCACTGTGCTGGCCTAACTCCAAGTTAGGATTGACCTCTCCCACCCCCACCTTGTCTACCATTCACCATCAAAATCAGTTCAGTGGAGAAGATCTTGGAAGCTCTTGTTTCCAAAACTGGTAAGGTGGGGAAGGATCCTCCCCACATGTCCTGTGTCCAGGATCTGACTCAGGGACCCATTCACCTGGGTTTCCCAGCCTGGCCAGGATTCTGGCCAGCCGGCTTTCCCATGGTGGCCGCAACAGTGGCCCAGGGCCTCCCCACCTCCCTGTTTGTCTTTGCTGTACCACTTCACATGGTTGGAAGTGCCACCACCACTTCACCTGTTGGAAGTACCACCAGAAGGAACTGGTGATAACATCATTGCCAGTTAGTTCTGGGTTGGGAGGCCAAATGCAACTTTACTTGACAAATACCAATAAGAGAATCAGGATGGATGGAAGGCCTTTTCTAAGTGTGGAAAAGGATGCTTTGGAGCTCTGCTCACTGTGTCAAGCCTCCAATTGCTGTCTGTCATGTTGCATTGCTGGTCTTGCTACCTGATTCCAGGGGTCCTGTGCTTACCACCAGCCACCACCTCAAGTACCACTAGTGGTACCCGTACCACTGCTTGAGAAACACTGCTCAAGATGGCCATCAAGTTCATTAGAAAGGCTTTGAGCACATCTATGGACCTGTTCTCAAGTACCACACATGCAGTCACTGAACATGCAAAAGGAAAAGTGGGACAAGTTGCCCTGGAGGTATGTTGGCCAGTCATGTTCCCAACATGTCCCCTTTTTCTGGAACTCTGTACAATTTGGTTTCTGACTGCAGAGCGAGCTCTCACACGTCGAGCTGCAGCCTGAATGCTTCGTGGGAGGCTAGTAGGACCAACACCTAGGGTCCTTCTTCTCTCTCCTTGCATTATGTGAATGCATGGGAGTAAACTTAGCAACAAGGCTACTCTCTCCAGTGTGGCGGTGAAGAGAAGTGCAATAATAACTCCAAATTACGACGTAAACTCAAAGATGTAATAAAATGTAATAGAATTTTTGAAGCTAAAAATACTAAATCAATGCTACGCTTCTTTAAGGGAAAAAAGAACTAGGCAGTCTGTTTGGAACAGAAAAGGTTTCAGTGCCGTAATATACAAACAATTTAATAATATTCTTTTACTAACGGCTCCGCGGCAAAACTGCACCGTGCACTGAAGAGTTTCACGATTCCCCAGGAAGCCATATTTAAAATGTAGGATTTTTCATTGCAACTGAGGCTCAGTTGTTACGACTCTGATTGCATAATTAAGATGAAATAATTTGTCTGGAGGAATAATAGGATTTTTTTTTTTTTTGCAGTTTGCTTTAATGAATTTAGGCATTGACACAGCTATTTGAGAAATCCTTAGAGGAAACCATTTCCTCAAACATTGTTAGCTGACCTACAGCCCAGTCCTGAGCTGCCTGGCCACCATGGGCGCAGCAGTAGCCAAACAGCTACCGCTGCATCTCACAGCCGTCAGGAGCCGCAGGAGGCTCTGCGGAAAAAGGGGACATTTTGTCCCCTTCCCCCATGGTAAGGGCACTGGGCAGGTGATACCAGTGGTGTCATCTAAATGATTTAAGAACAGGTACTCACTTTTGATTGGCACGTGTCAGGACCCGCCCACCAGAAGTGACGTCATAAGCCGGAAGTGATGTCGTGTCAGGAAGGGACATGAAAAAAGCCCTTTTTGAGGCCTCAGACAATTTTAAACTGACCCAACAGTTGCAACAGTATTCCACAGCACCCCCAGAACATGTTAAGGAGGCCTGGCATCATGTTAAAGTGACCCAACAGTTCCAAAAGTATTCGAGAGCAGCTCATTTTTCAGTGGCAAGGCAAGGCAAGGCTCCGCTTGCTGCCTGCCTGGCTCTGAGAACATGCAGGCAACTCAAACGTGCAGGAAATTCAAACGTTGCAGGGGGCAGCGTTGACGAATGGGCGGGCGAATGGGCGGGGCCAGCCGTAATCCTAGAAACCGGTACTCGTGTACCCCCGCGTACCCCCTGCATGACATCACTGGGTGATACGTTTCCTCACCTCTGTGCTAGCTCAGTAGACTCACGCCCAGTCACGGACCTATCATTATGTCCATGGGGGCAAAGCCCCAGATGCGGCGCTCCTGGGGTGGGAGAAGGGCGGCAACAAGGCTCCTCGCCTTGCCGAGGGGCGAGCTGTTTCAGCCCTCCCACCTGCCCCTTCCATTGTACGGCTCCAAAATGGAGCCTGGCATGGCTTAGGGATGGAGTGTAGTGGCGCATGGGATAGGCCTCCTCCTCTGTCCCTGGTCCACAACTGCTCATGCCACCAAGGGATGACGAGCTCTGGTAGGCTCTCTGATAAATGTGAATCCTGAGCCAGTTCGACTTGACAGCAACCTTGATGCTGCCCCTGACAGCAAGATAATACATGCGATCGCATGCATGTGTTCCCATTTTATCAATTTGCAGCCCCCAAACCTATCTCTATCAATACAGTTTCTGA
The DNA here is from genome assembly GCA_029204185.1 of Lerista edwardsae. NCBI lineage: Eukaryota > Metazoa > Chordata > Lepidosauria > Squamata > Scincidae > Lerista > Lerista edwardsae. Next base: position 34,182,032 of record JAJKFI010000003.1, read on the forward strand.
AATGTGCCTTTCCTTATTTTTCCTACCTAGATGTTCTTGTTCCTCCTCCACTGCTAGAGGGTTGAAAACATGTGCGGTCTGGCTGGTCATGCTTCCTGTTGACATATTTGGCAGCATTTATAACAGTGTATATTTTTCTCCTGTTTTTCGTGTCTTCCTCCTTGTTGTTAAACTCTGCTTTGATATTTAGCATATTTTAATATTTCATTTAATGTTTGTTAAATACCTGCAGTTTGTTTACACTGTACTCATGAGTCAGGTGTGAAATGATGAATAAAAATAAGAAATGCTTCCTGAAAGTAGACCTCTGCTTCTTTTTATGCACAGACTGCACATACTGGATATGTTATGTGTCGTCAATCTTTTACCAGTTCATATTCTCAATCAGGTTGTCTTTCTGCTTGCTCTGCTAGTGATTATTCAAGCCCCTAAATTTACCTTTCTAAATGCATCCATTAAAACACTTGCTCTTTTATTCTTCAAATTTCCCAAGAAATTCTTCTCTTGTTATCCTTTCCTCTCCCAATTTTGTACACTAGGGATTTAGTTCTAAATTTGGTGAATTTGGTACACTAGGGATTCTCCATTGTTCCATTTTTCATTCACAAATTTTGCATCAAATGTGCGTATGATGTATAGTTTGCCTTGTCGGCAGGGGCAGAGGAAGGGTGTCGCAAGGGGTGACACGGGCAATGGGCGCCAGTAGCAGGAGGGCGCCATTGTGCGGATGAACCCGCGTGCTGTTTGGCCCACCCACCCTCCCTTGCGTCTGTTTCGCTCCAAAATGGAGCTATTCCGGGCACAGTGAGGCGTGGCTGGGCGACGCACGGCGGCGGGGTGATGTGCTGGGGGCGCGGTTTCATCACCCTGCCATGGACGCGCTCGGGGCTCTGTTCGTCTCAGCTTGTCGGTCTATTCCTCCAGTTCATTTGAATCTTCCTCCCATCTGTGTTACTAGTATATATGTGTGCATTACAGAGCATAGCTAATGGAGTGTGGGACGGGGGGTGCAACTGCGTGAAGCAACAATCTTTAGGGGGTCAACAAATTGAGCTTGACAGTAGTAGCCAAAATGGTGAAAACCTTGGCATGTATGAACAATACCATTATATTATATACCATTTGATGCAAAATTTAATGCAGAATGCAATGAAATTGACCAGAGTGTAATACCTTCATTCTATCAAATGTTATGATCAAAAAATCCCGAGAAAATGAAAATACAACTTTGATGTCACAAGAGGAGGAGTCCAGGAGGCAGATCAGGCTCAGGAGGGGGGAGAGACATGCCAGGGTGACCTATGCCAGATCCCCACTCCTGTCTCCAGCCCCATCAGCCTTATAGGGGCTGCTTGGATTTGCATCTATAAAATAGCAGATGCAGACCCCTGTGGCCCTATTGGGCTAGCTGGTGCACAGCAGGGGGTAAGGGGACTGAAATAGCCTTGCTTCAAGTTGCACCTGTGCTAGATACAGAACAGAGCATGTTCCAGCTCAGTTAGGACTGTGTCATAAGGGAGAAAAGAAATGAATCTGATTACTAGAGCTACGAATAGCAAATGTTTGCCTTTATGGCTACTGCTCATTATGAAGGACTGGCTCAGGGGTGTGTGTGTGTGTGTGTGTGTGTGTGTGTGTGAGAGAGAGAGAGAGAGAGAGAGAGAGAGAGAGAGAGAGAGAGAGAG
>JAJKFI010000003.1:34196509-34217825 GCA_029204185.1 Lerista edwardsae
TCTATCTATCTATCTATCTATCTATCTATCTATCTATCTATCTATCTGAATTTGGCTGGCCCAAATAGAGATAGATAGATTTTGGTATATATTTAAATTGATTGATTGATTGATTGATTGATTGATTGATTGAGTGTGTGTGTGTGTGTGTGTGTGTGTGTTTAGTCATTATTTTGTAATGTCCTACATTTTTCTTGAATGTCCTAAATTTTGGGGTGCTGTGTCCGCCTCTGTGGTTATGACACCTGGTTAGCCTGTACATGCAACAAGGTGATGGCTGCATATGCAGACCAGCAGAGAGGCTGTTTGAACTCTTTGTGTGCATGAGTGAAAATCTGTACACTGAAGCAGTGGTGTATGATGGTGGTTGGGGAATCCGTGACTTCTTTTTAAAGAAGAAAACTTATTTCTTTTGAACCTCTTCCTCAATTGTTTATTGCAGTGGTTCTCAAGTTTTTTAGCACCAGGACCCACTTTTTAGGATGTCTGGGACCCCCCAGAATTGATCTCATAGCCGGAATGCTGTCTTTGTGATGCCAAAACCTGCTGCTTTCCTGAGAATGCAGCAATGAGTTGGGTTATTTCCCAGCCATTTTCCAATAGCCAAGTGAATCAGGAATTTTAAAAAAGCCTATTTACAACCTTGACATAAGCAAAACAACCACACAGCCCTCCCCCTTTCCAGCATCCCATCTTCCCATATTTTCAATATAACTGCTCTAGTTATTTCGCGACCCACCTGAAAGTGGCTCACAACCCACAGTTTGGAAACCACTGGTGTATTGGTATTGCATTGGTACACGCATGCACACGCACACACACCATACACACATACCATACACATACACACTGTATAAATATACAAATATAAATATACAAATTTAGAAAGTTGTTACACATACACAAAAAGTTCAATAAAAGAAAATATTTATTGTTGATGACATTTCATGTCATCGCTAGTACTGAAAATAATTTTGTCATGGGAGTGCAAAAAAATTATGGGTCTTGAGTGCTAAATGACCTTGGTATGCTACTGCACTGAAGCTAAGCAAACAAATATTTGATCATTCTGGGAGAAGTCTCTAAAAGTTTGCCATGGGATCCAGGCTTTATTCCAGTTTATCCCTTTGTCCCCACATCTTAAATATTGTTCATACTATACACATTTAAGCCATGCAAACTGACAATATTCAGTCAAGTTTTACTGGTGTAAATCAAAGTTATGTACTGAGCTTTGTAATGATCAAACAGCACCATATAGATGTGTAGGCTCTTTGAAGTCTATTGGTTAGTATTGTTCTTTTGGCTCAGTTGTTTCTCCCATAGGGAATAGCACAATTTTTGAACAAGGGATGTGAGCTTTTCAAGTCCTAGCTGCAGAAAATGGGAAATTGCCTGCGGGACTAAATTGTAAGGGACGGTGCTACATAAAAGTAAAATGAAAAACTGTAACCCATGCTGGTAATCCGGAGTAGTATAGAAGCAATGGTGTTTCTTGCCAGCACTGTATGTGCTTCCAACTGGCTATGTTGCAATTATTTTGTATGCCATGCTCTGTTGAAGCAAAATGGTTTCAACGAGACGTAGGGTGTCCAGGAATAATATCCCTACTATTGTGAACAGAGGGCATAGAAATCTGTACACCTAATTTCCATATGCATTAGAAAGAATTGGGCGCTTTGTTATGCCAAGCATTTGCTATGGCTACATTCAGTATATGGTTCCATAGGCAGTGGTTCCCAAACTGTGGATCAGGACCAGTGGTGTCATTCAAATGATTTAGGAACAGGAACTCACTTTTGAGTTCAAATTCAAATGTTGGTAAATCAAAAACAAAAAACCGGAAGCAGCCACGGAGCCCATTAGGATCCGGAACGCCCGTTCTGGTCCGTTCCCCCTGAATGACATCACTGATCAGGACCCTCTAGTGGGTTGCGAGCCAATTTCAGGTGGGTCACAAAATATCTAGAACAGCCATATTAAAAATATGGGAAGATGGGAAAGGAGGAGGGCTGTTTGGTGTTTTTTGCTCGGGTCAAGGTTGTAAATAGGCTTTTTTTCTTTCCGATTCACTTTGCTATTGGGAAATGGCTGAGAAATAATCCAACTTAGTGCTGCATTCTCAGGAAAGCAGCAGGCTCTGGCATCACAATGACACTACTTCTAGCCATGACATCATTTCTGTTGGGTCCTGGACAGATGGTCATTCTAAAAAGTGGGTCCCAGCGCTAAAACGTTTGAGAACCACTGCCATAAGGTATATACTCTTCAAGTGGTGTCTTGAGCCATTTAACTTTATTATTACTATTTGCCTGTAAACCGCTTTATGAACTTCATGTTGAAAAGCGGTATATAAGTATTGATTGATTGATTGATTGATTGATTGATTGATTTCACAGGCCCAAGAGTACCTAAACTATTTAAAAAATTTTTAAAAAAAGTTTTAAGAGCAGCAAATGTTTAAAGCAAAACTTTTAGCATCGGGACCCACTTTTTAAAATGACACCCTACTGAGACTCACCTAGCTTTAAAAAGACTTTTTAAAAGGTGAGTTTTTTTTTTTAAAAAAAGGTGATCTAGCAAGACATAATACATTATTTTTATTTATTTACAAGTAATATTATATTTGCAAAAATCTCAATCCAGTCCTCGTAGTGAGGTAGCCCTAATGAATAGCCTCAAGGCTTGAGGGACTTGAGGGTCATGTGACCCAACCTTCACCTGCCCCATTACGTGTCACTGATTAATTTAGGGCTCAATCCTGAGCCCTCCAGCATGGACGGTACAATCGTATCACCTGTGCTCGTGTTGCAAAAGTGCTATAAGTCACGTCCCACTTGGGCAGTAAGGGCTCACTGCCTGCGTTGTTCTAATGCCATTGCTGCATCGCCCAGAGGTGGCAACACAAGCTGGCATTGTGCTTATTTCGGGCAGGGTGGAAAGCCATTTCTGGATGGGGGAAGGGTATAGTGGGAGTGGGACGGCGGGCAGCCTTTGCTGCTGGATCCTGCGCTAAATAGCTGGTACAGAGGCAAGGAGACCCATTGCCCATCCTTACCCATGGGAAGGGGATGAAGAGCCTTTCTCTTGAAGCCGTCCCCTTTATCTGAAGAGCCTCCAGCAGCTGCCCGACTATCACTGGATGCAGCGGCAGCTGTCTGGCTACTGTGGTGCCTGTGGTGCCAGGCAGCTCAGGATTGGGCTGTTAAGATATAAACACGTCCAGAAAAAGATGCTCAAGCACTTACCTTACTACAAAAGCTTGAAAGCGGCAGGAGCCCAGCTCTTCGCAGGGCAGTTAGCAGCTAACTGGTTTCTGCCCAGCCCCAGAGCTGGAGGCAGTTAGTTATCGGATCTTTCCTTCACTCATTTTTTCATTGGAGGAGCCACCAGAAATTGTATCACCACTCACCAAGCGAGTCCTGATGCACAGTTTGAGAAAAGCTGTATGAAGGTCTTTCCCATTTTCCCCTGGGCTCTGAAAAGAATGGAGAATGGGAAATTAAGATGGTCACTTTCACATCATGCCCACAGAAAATCCTTTCTACTATCACTGGCAAACTTTACAGATTTGATTCATGCACCCTCACTAGGGCTTAGGCTTTCAGGAGTGACGAGTTCAGGTAGAAATCTTCCCCAGTTATATGAGAGAGAGAGAGAGAGAGAGAGAGAGAGAGAGAGAGAGAGAGAGAGAGAGAGAGAGAGCTGACAAATGCCTGGTTGCTGCATCTCTACAAGGCAGTGTTCCCCCAAATGCCACCCACTACTGTTCATCTAGGCAGAACGTTTACAGGAGATCGTTTCACTGCCAAATGAGTCTTTTCCTCCTCATTTAGACTGATGGCAATACAAAGGATTTCTTGGCCTTCAGTCTGGAGGAAGGTTTGCCAGTTTCCAACTCATGCTCACAACCCCGTATTTTCCTGCGTATCCTGGCCTGCCAAGCAAAACAAGACTATTGCCTGGCTTCCCCAGTATTTCCGGGGAATATATTCCCTCCTGCCAAATACTGCAAAAACGGTGCACTGGAAGGTGGGATTGCAAATGCTTGTGAACCTTGCTCCGCCCCATCTGCCACTCTTCCTGGGCTTATTTGTAACTGGAGAAGCTGGCTGTGGCTGCCCTTGTGGCTCGGGGTTCCCGTCTGTCCTTCCTTTCAGCTGGAGAGACTACCTCAGTTTGCTTTGCTCTGGAATGTAATACGGTGTCTAGTATTATTGAGTTCTAGAGAGCAAGTGAGAAATGATGACAACTATGAAGGCTCTTCCATGAGCCTTCAGGAGAGGTGGATCAGGAGGCTTTGTAAGAGAAGGGGAATTTAACTGTCCTTGCACCAGTTGCGGGGGAGACTGCAGTGGGCAGGAAAAGGCAGAGCACTTTTTGGCCTGCCCACCCACCCTTCTCGGGTCCAGTTCGCTGCTGCAGGTGCCCGCATGTTCCCTTCACTCCCTGGGCCAGGGAGTGAGGGGAACACACCGCCTGTCTGGGTGCCTCTGTGGCCGACTGGAGCAAAATTGCCCCAGCCATCCCAAGAGGTGCCCACGTGTTCCCTTCACTTCTCATGTCAGGAAGCAAGGGGAGCATGCAGTTTGGGGGGGAGCAGAGGCTGTTGCAGAAGCCCCCGTGTTCCACTCACTTTGTGATGTCATGATGTCACACTTTGTGATGCCATGATGTCACACGTCATGTCACACACATGATGTCACGCATGCCTGGGGTGCAGATGAGCCCCAGTACGCCTCTGCCTTGCACCTCCATAAGCCTCCCAAGCCCCAATGGCTGTCCTTGGACCTGTGCCTGCTCCTTTAGCTGGTGCAAGTCCAAGGAGCGAAAGGGAGTGCCAAGGCCTACCACATTCCTTCCCACTCCTTGCCCAGTTTTGCCCCCGCTCTGTCCCGTTCTGTTCTCCTGCCTCCCTGACCTCATATCTGCCCCAACATTCTATCTGTCATCCTCTCCCACCTCCCTGACACCCTATCTGTCTTGGCGGGTCCATCCTCCTACTCCGGCAGACACAGGGAGGCTGTGGCCTTCCCACACCATGGGAACTCTGTGTGCTCTGTGCGCTGCCAGAGCTCTTTTACAGCAGTTGCCTACCAACAGAATATGTAACCCGTTGGCAGCTGAGCCCAATAGGATTGGACCATATGCAACATTATTTTGGGGGGGGGGAATATGTGTAGCAACTGTGAAGGCTTGAAGGCTGTAATCCCAAGCATGTTTACCTGGAAGTAAGCACCACAGACCAAAATGGGACTTACTTCTGAGTCAACATATACAAGATGGTGCTGTAAATTCTCCCCCTCCCCTGGAAATCATGGTGGCAGGGAAGAGCAGACTTTAAACTTTCATGTTCCACAGCCACATGGGGCACATCTTGAGGTTTCCAAAGGATTCACTGCGATACAATATTCCTCTGCCTGGTGCGATTTCTCCTTTCGCAGGCTGCAAATGGGAAGGAACATTACCAAATGGGATGTTTGCAGCCACATAAAACTGATTATATTTTTTCCCCCTGAATACACTGAGAGCATTCAGAGCTACGAAAGAAAAAGGAATTAAAGGCAAGAGTTGATAGGAAACTGTTCCTTCCTGGACACCTCATGCTACTTCTAGGCTCATTCTGTGATTGTGCCTTGCAAGATGACAATAAATATTCACAGGGCATCCAGAGTTTGCTGTCTACACAAATCCTGGTAACGACAGCTACTGCAGTGATGCACAGCAGTCTGTCTTCAGTATAAAATTTGGAAAGCAGATAATCACTTGGTTGGGAATCTCTTTTGCTGATGAATATGGTGCTCAGTTCAGTCACCTGCTGGGATATTATTAGATGGTATATGTTATCACCTAAATAGTGCTATTTTCTGCCAGATTTTTTTTTTCCGGTCCTTGCCATGCATGTATTAATCAAGCAAATCTCACTTTCTTAATGGTGTGTATTTCCTTGCACCGACCCTCATAGCAACCAGCTCAGTGTCGCAGTGCTTGGAGGGAGGATTGTCATCAATCTGTTACCCAGAGGAAGTCTGATCGCCTCCTTTTATACAGTAGCAGGCTTCAGATGATCGAAACCATGGTTTGGATCAGTGTGTCTCAAACTGTGGGTTGGAACCCACTAGGTAGGGGTCACCAGTCAGGATCAGGTTGGTCCCCATCCATTTCAATGTGTGCTTTATTTTTAACTAGCTTTTTGTTACCCGGCGTTGCCCGGGTAACAAAATGATCTTCCAGAGTTTATGAGTTTTGCACCCCTTCTCGCCCCCCACACCGATGGGGGCCGAACCCGGACTCCAACCGTGTTGGGAGTGTCACCGGTCACCTCGGCGACCCCGGAAACTATGGACTCGATGCCAATTTTGCCCGTTTTCGGCCATCTTCACTTCAGGTCCCCTCCCTTGGCCCCCTGCCTCAGGCCTCGGCAATCCCGGAAACTATGGGTTTGATGATGATTTCATCCGTTTTTGACCATTCTCACGTAGCAGCCCCCGCGCACCACACCCCGGGGGGCGGTAGTGGGGCCTGACCACCGCAGTTTTTGTCGCCAGGCCTCAAGAAGGGGTGCAAAACAAACCGTCCGCCATGCCCTGCTGGAACTCCTGGACCAATTGGCGCCAGACTCGGCATGAGGAAGCCTAGCAGCCTGGCCACAAACACTGCGGGGGTCGCTCCAGGCATTCCAGCACATCGCTCACTGCACTCCAGGCGTTGCAGCGGGGCATGGCGGACATCTTGTTTCATACCCCTTCCCACCCCCATGCTGAGGGGGGCTGAACCCGGACTCCCACGGCATCGGGAGCATCGCCACTCACCTTGGCGACCCCGGAAACTACGGACCCGACACAGATTTCAGCCGGTTTCGACCATTTTCATGCGGAGACCCCCACGTGCCCCCACCCCTGGGGGCACTAAGGGGGTCTGACCCTGCAGTGTTTGTTGCCAGGCTGCAAGGTGTATGCATGCCAGGTTTCATGTCGATCGGTTCAGGCATGCCAGCAGGGCATGGCGGATGTTGTGTTTCGCACCCCTTCTTGTCCCCCACGCCGAGGGGGGGCTGAACCCGGACTCCAACAGTGTCGGGAGCGTTGCCGCTTGCCCCGGCGACCTGGGAAACTATGGACTCGATGCCAATTTTGCCCGTTTTTGGCCGTCTTCACTTCAGGGCCCCTGCCTCGGCCCCCTGCCTCAGCACCCTGCCTCAGGCCTCGGCGACCCCGGAAATTACGGGTCTGACACCGATTTCGTCCTTTTTTGACTGTTCTCATGCAGGGGCCCCTGCGCACCACACCCCCAGGGGCGGTAGTGGGGCCTGACCACCGCAGTTTTTGTCGCCAGGCCTCAAGGCACGCGCGTGCCGCGTCTGGCACCAATCGCTCCAGGCGTTGCAGCGGGACATGGCGGACATCTTGTTTCACATCCCTTCCCGCTCCCATGCTGAGGGGGGCTGAACCCGGACTCCACGGCATCGGGAGCGTTGCCACTCACCTCGGCGACTCCGGAAACTACAGATTCAACACCGATTATGGCTGTTTTCAACCAATTTATGCAGGGCCCCGTGCATACCCCCACCCCCAGGGTCGCTGGGGGGGCCTGCCCCCCGCAGTGTTTGTTGCCAGGCCGCAAGGCAGGTTTGGTGCACATCGCAGTGTTTGTGCCCAGGCCGCCAGGCTTCCGCATGGCGGGTTTGGCACCAGTCGGTCCAGGCGTCACAGCGGAGCATGGTGGACCTTTTGTTTCGCACCCCTTCTCGCCCCCCACGTCGAGGGGGGGCCGAACCCGGACTCCCACAGCGTCAGGAGCGTCGCCGCTCGTCCCGGCGACCCCAGACACTGTGGATTTGACGCCGATTTCAGCCGTTTTCGGCCGTCTTCATGCGGGGACCCCCGCATACCCCTGCCCCCAGGGGTGCTAGGGCCCCCGACCCCCGCAGTGTTTGTGGCCAGGCCACTAGGCTTCCGCATGCCAGGTTTGGCGCCAGTCGGTCCAGGCGTTCCAGCAGGGCATGGGGGACATTGTGTTTCGCACCCCTTCTTGCCCCCCATGGTGAGGGGGGGCCGAACCCAGACTCCAACAACGTCGGGAGCATCGCCGCTCATCTCAGCGACCCCGGAAACTGTGGATTCGACGCCGATTTTGGCCGTTTTTGACCATTTTCACGCGGGGACCCCCACGTACCCCCACCCCCGGGGGCGCTAGGGGGGCCTGACCCCTGCAGTGTTTGTTGCCCGGCCGCAAGGTGTATGCGTGCCAAGTTTCGTGCCGATCGCTCCAGGCGTTGAGGAGCCTATGCGAGACATACATACATACATACATACATACACACACACACATACACACACACACACACACACACACACACACACACACACACACCCAGGCTCTTCTTTATATATATAGATTGGATTTGATGCTACCATAGCATGAGACTGCTGTGGAGAAATGTTTCAGTTCGGTACTTTTAACAGGAACCATACATATGCTTTTAACAGTGATAGTCAATGGGGCTTACTCCTGGATAAGTGTGGATAAGGCAGCAATCTTTGGCATGTTTAGGAAATTTTTTTGGAAAAAAACAGATCTGCAGCTGCTTGGGAGGGTTAGGGGCAGTGATGGCATGCTGGCGGAATGGGCCGGTACGCTGTACCGCTTCCTCCGGAGGGGCTGGCAGCGAAGGGCGCCATTGCGTGGCAGAAGCTGCATGTCTTTGCACCCTCCCTCCCACCCCTGCACTCGGTTCACTCCGAAATGGAGCGATTCCGGGCGCAGGGAGGCGTGGCCGGGCTCCGCCATTGGGGCGGAGAGCTGCCAATCATCTGGGCGTTCCAGTTCTTGGCGCTCCCGGATGACATCACTGGTTAGGGAGGTTCTTCTTTATCTTAAATACATTAGTAAATTTATACCTATTATACACTTTGAATTTACTTACTGTAATAAATTGATTGATTTGATTTTGTCATATGTGGAGTGTTTCCTGTTTGAAGGTGTCACTTCTGGCCATGACATCACACCCAGGTTAATGACATCAGTTTTGGTGGGCCCCAACAGGTTGTCATTCTAAAAAGTGGGCCCAAGCGCTACAATGTTTAAGAACCCCTGCTAACTGGGCAAGAGGCACTTTTCATGTGGTGTTCCTCTTACATTTAGCAGGGGGAAGAGTAATTGTCCCTCTTCACCCCTGCGCAGTGTCTTTTCTAGTGGCTGTTGCTCGTGGTGTTTTGCATATTTTTTAGATTGTGAGCCCTTTGGGACAGGGAGCCATTTAACTTTAGTATTACTATTTGCCTGTAAACCGCTTTGTGAACTTTGTGTTGAAAAGCGGTAAATAAATACTATCTGAATGAATGAATGAATGAATGAATGAATGAAGAACCTAGTTTAAGATCCGGTTTAGAGTATCATGAATGAGCCTGATAAAACCATTGTTTTGCATGCTGTCTGATTTAGACCAGTGTATCATAGTCGGACCTCTTTCTCTCTCTCACTTCTACTAGTGATCTAGGGATAGAAGGACAACATGGCCTCACAAGAGGATGGACAAGTTCAGCAACCCTGGAGGCTGGACAAATAGCCCTGGGCGTGATGCCTGGGCATAGCTGGAAGCAGGCCCCTCCCTTCAGTCACCATAGGGTGTGGCCAAAATAAACAATGAGTGCAGCACTTCTTAATCTTTTTAAATGCCATGACCCACTTCATTGTGGATTCTGGGTACTGCTGTTGCTTGACCTGCATTTTGAGAACTATTGAGTTAGTAGAAAGACATACAGGCATGCCTTGGTATCCGCTGGGGTTCTGTTCTGGTCCTCCCCCCTGCAGTGGATACCTGAACCCATGGATACTGGGGCAGCCATGTTGTCTGGGCAGGATGGTCTGGAACGCCGTACCGCTTGTTCCGAGGACGGGCTGTGATGGGGCGCCATTGCGTGGCAGATGCCACACGCTTTTTGGCCCTCCCGCCCTCCCCTGTGCTTGATTCGCTCCGATATAGAGCTATTCCGGGTGCAGGGAGGCGTGGCCGGGCTCCGCACGGGGGCAGGGAGCTGCCACTCAATTGTGCGTTCTGGTTGTTGGCGCTGACGGATGACATCACTGTACTGGGGATGCTTTTTTAAAGAAAGGGGAACATCAGAGGTTTTGCAGCAACAAGGTAAACAAAAAAAAAAGAGATTTGTTTAATGCTCCCCTGTCTTTTTAATAGGCGTCCCAGTTTCCATGGTATCCGTGGATAACAGAAACCATGGATGCCAAATCAGTAAATACCAGGGCATGCCTGTATCAACTTTGCCCCCTTCTTTATCTGGTAACTTGCTGCAGAACCACAGCTGGTATCAGAACCACAGCTGGTATGAGGAGTCCTTCCTTTCTTGCCATCGTGATCTTTGAACTACTTATAAGTTAGTACAGGCATGCCCTGGTATCTGCTGGGGTTCTGTTCTGGACAAACACCCCCCCCCCCAGATACCTGAAACCATGGATACTTTTTAGAGATAGAAATAGTGGTTTTCCTGCAACAAGGTAAAAAAAGATTTGTTTAATGTTCCTCTATCTTTTTTAGTGGATGCCGGGATTTTAATGGATTTCAGTGGATGCCGGGGCACGCTGGCAATCCAAACTCTGGCACGTTCCACAATTTGCTGCCTGAAGCAGACCATGTTATCCTCGTTCATGTAAGGCTGCCTTTGCCGCTAGAGCTAAGAGCCTGTAAGCTGGAGATATGTTCTGGCTTTGAGTTTGTGAACTGCATGATGTGAAGATGACTATTTTGCTTTAATTAAACTCCTCTGACCTTGGCTAAAACAGAACTATTGATAGCGCCGACACAGAAACAGTTTCCCAAAAGACAGTGTGCTGCTGCCATTAATATTCAAGATATGCACAAATGAGCCAATCTGTCCTAGCATAGTTGCACAAGTTTAATCTATGTAGCCAGCCTATGTGTGACAGCACGACAAACTTTCATTAGTTTCAGACAGCCCTGATAGATTCATTAATGATGCTATCATGCTACTATAAGCAAAATCAATTAAAAGCAAGCTGATTACAGAAGAATGTGCTTTCCATTCAAAGATGCAAAACATGCGACAACTATGACACAAAATGGTGATAAAGTTGAAGCCCTATCCTATCCTCCCCCCCGCAGCTGGGCCAAAAAGTAGCACTTTGTATCCTGTGTGTGTGGGAGGGGAGAATTGGGAGTCTTCAGGAGGGAAAAGTGGAATGATCTACAGCTGGCGCAAGTCCAACAAGAAAGGGCTGGGAAGGCTGTGACAGAGAGGAAGGATCCAGTGTGTGCCATTGCTACTGGATTCACCCCTCCCAGCCTTCCTGCCCTGTTACTTTCACCTCCCCCCATTTTTCCCCACCCTTCCCTGCCCACTTCCTGCTCCTGCTTTTACCTTACCTGCTCCAGTGAGTGCGGTGGGGCCCATTGGTGGACAGGGAGCGCTACCACCTCTTGTGCTCCCAAAAGGATTTCTGGTGGAGCACTCCACATGCTCTTGGGGACCAGTTTGTAATAGTGGAACTCCATTCCACTGTTGCAAGTACTTCCATCCTGCAATCCTATGCAGAACCAATAGTTCATGGGAAATGTGTTTCTAATGCGCCAAGCTCCAGCTTTTCTCCCCACTGGCAGGATAATGATTCCATTACATATTTAAGGAATCATTATGCCGCCAGTTGAAGTTGAGAAGCTGAGGCTTACTTCCCTGGGAAGATGCCTCATCTACATATTTCTGCTCATGGACTTGGAGAATTGTAAATAGATGGATGAAGGGAAACCTGCTTTGATGGACAGATTGAAACCTTGGAAGAAACCGCTGGAACTGTAGAGGATTTTTATAAGGAAGGAAGAAGTTTGAAGAAAAGATAGACTGGACTTATGAATGTAACCAGAAGCGTTCTTGCCACTGATGATCAGGTACCAAAAGACTTACAGCCAGTAATGGCATCTAAATGATTTAGCAACAGGTACTCACTTTTGATTGGCACTTGTGTCGGGGCCCGCCCATCGGAAGTGAGGTCATAGCTGGAACCCAGGAACCGCCCCCAGGAACCACCGTGCCTCCTTGGTATGGCTTGGAAGTCATGGGCCTTCCCCGGGGCTGCTGCGCAGGCTACCGATTCCCCCCAGGAACTGCCACACCTCCTTGGGAGGGAGCCCCAGGCAGCCTACCTGCTCACGCTTCTGCCGCCATCGGTCTCCCTCGCTCCACTGCCTGCCTGCCTGCCTGCCTGCCTGGCTCTGAGAACGTGCAGGCAACTCAAACGTTGCAGGGGGTGGAGTGGAGCGCCGACGGAGTCGACAAGTGGGCGGGCGAATGGGCGGGGCCAACCCTAATCCTAGGAACGGGTACTCGCGTACCCCCGCGTACCCACTACATGACATGTCTGCTTACAGCCAAATCCTAAGCTGCCCAGTGCATCATGTGGCAGCCAGGCAGCTGCAGGAGGCTGTGGGAGAAGGGGGCATTTGTCTCCTTTCGCCACCGTAAGGTGCAGGCAGGTGAACAGTCTACTTGCCTCTGTGCCAGTTATTTAGCCATATGGCCTCCGTATAGGGCTGCCTGGCCCTATACTGAGTGTGCGATTGGCAGCACTCCAGCAGTGGGATTGCTGCTGGTTTGACCCAGCTCCACCCCTCCCCCTGCCCAGGTATGCCCTCCTGCCCCACCCAAAAAGATTGCAATGCTGGCAACCACCGTACTCACTGCTCACCAGCTTGCAGTGCTGCTTCCGGACAGCGCAAGGTGGACGTTGGCCAGGTGGGTGCCCAATGCTGAAAGTAATGGCTTACTGGCATCACTGGAGATTCCGTATGGAAGCTTCTGCCACACAAACACAGGTGGTACACTCGTACTACTCTCAATAAGGGACTCAGGACTGAGCCCTTAGAAATTTTATCTTTAAAGATGACAGCTGCAGCAAGGATACTGTATGCACAACATTGGAAAGCCCCAGAGGCATCTTCAATTAAAGATTCGTGTTTATCCAAACATATTTAGTAAAAATGGATAAATGTATGACTACAATCAAAGAGAAGTCAGTAAAGTTGTTTATGAATAACTGTCAACCACTTATTGGCTTCCTGCATGAGAAGGGAAATATTGACGCCAAGAACTATGGACTCGATGAATACATGGTTGATTTAGACTCAAACCACCTTGCTGGGGGTTAAAATAAAAGATAAGGAGATTGAAAAAATAAGAAAGTAGTTAAGGAATTAATAAGAGTGTCTAAGATACACAATTTTTAATATGAACAATGATTAATTATTTTTATATGATGTAAGAAATTCAAATGTATTACTCCACACTTGCTTTATATATTTCTCATTTAATTTTTTTTTTTTGGTATAGTTTGTTTTAGCTGTATTAATAAAAAGATTTTTTTTAAAAAAAAGAAAAAAGAAAAGATAGACTGGAAGTAGAAGACCACCAAATGCCTGTCATTTTCTTCCTTGACATGTTGCAAATACATGTTCTATAAACCCCTGCTAACTGGGCAAGAGGCACTTTTTCAAGTGGTGTCCTCTTATATTTAGCAGGGGGAGAGCAATTGTCCCTCTTCGCCCCAGCACAGTGTCTTTCTCGTGGCTGTTGCTGGTGGTGTCCTCCATTCTTTTAGATTGTGAGCCCTTTTGGGACAGGGAGCCATTTAACTTTAATGTTATTATTTGCCTGTAAACCGCTTTGTGAACTTTATGTTGAAAAGCGGTATATAAATACTAGTGATTGATTGATAAATGACTGGTTCTTTGTCTTTTAGTATAATATGCATTTTTACTATAAATAACATGAGATTTTTTATTCATAGAACAATGGTGTGCCATTGTCGCAGTTCTGTGGTGTACACTTGACTCTTGCTATGGTTAGCTGCTGTTCCATGCTATCCTTGACTCTTAAAAAGAGAGACTGTTTGCAGGCAGAGGCACACTTAAAGGGAATACGACACCCTAAGGTTCTTCTCTCTCCACTGCCTTGCCTACTGTACATCAAAGTGAAAAGACAGTCAGCTACGAAATTTGACTTAATAAATTGCATCAAACAGCAGACCATCATTCAGCATTAAGCACACCAGCCAAGAGATGAACAAAACAAACACACAACAAAGAATCAAAGCAGGGCCGTATTATCCATTAAGCTAAGTAGGCTGAAGCCTAGGGGCCCCGCAGGAGCTAGGGCCCATCAAGATGGCATGTCTGGAGGATCCAAAAGATGCTATATATCATGGAAATGGACAGACTTACAAAATGTTTAAAGGATGAAATGGTAGAGAAGTATCAGCAGGATTGGCAAAAATTTAAAATTTATCTAGGAAGAAGAGAAGGTAAAACAAATTTAATATGGTTATTTGATGATTGAGGTAAATCATCAAGGTTTAGAGGTCAAAAGGGGGGAGACTGCGGGAAGTCAAAATTGTAATGTGTGTTCATTGTTTGTTGTTATTTTGGTTTTGTGATTAGGAAATTTTGAATAAAATTGTAAAAAAAAAAAAAGATGGCATGTCTGGGTGTTCGCCTAATGCATGGGTCTCCAGATTCGGCCCCGGAGAACTCTCCATCTGGCCCACCAACCCTCCAGCCAGCAGGAGACTACAGCAAGCCCAATCTTGCAAAGGCTTGGGAGTTTCCATGCAAGCCTGTGTCCATTTGTGAGTTTTGTTTTCCCCTTTTGGGAACAACCTAGAAGTACCTGGCTTTTCTGCCTGTGTTTCTGCTGTTTTAGTGTGGGGGCGGGGGTGGGGCTTACGTGCAAGTCTAGGTCCATTTCTGAGGAGAAGCTCACCTGCAGCTGGGTAGCCTAAGATTGCATTGACTGAGCTGCAGAGGCCTTATTTGCAAAGAGGGGGAGAACCTTGCCTGCCCGCCTGGCCACCAGGGGCTTCCATTCAGTGTGACAGGAGGGAGCCCAAAATACCTGAACGCCTAGGGGCCTAGCCATGGGTTAGTATGGCCCTGAATCAAAAGACTGGGTCCTAACAGGGGCAGAGTCATGGGTGGGGTGCACTGGTCACATACATGCAGAGGAGGCTGCCCTAGGCTGGCTATGCACCACCAGGCCTGTTGCTGCTGCCCCTATGGTCCGGTAAATGTCCCCAGGACTTATTGGGTGACGGAAGATAGTTATCTCCTCCTTGTCAGGTGCCATTTTAAAATCCCCAGGCAGTCCACCCCCAATGTAGCATGGAGGGCTGAGGCACCTGATATTTTTAGGATGGGTTCTGTCAAGATGGATGATCTGCTGCAGCCAAGGCCAGGTCCAGAATGCCCAATGTGGGGCATTCCTGCAGGCCCCCACCCTCCCTGCGGGCCCCCCTCCTCACCAAGAAGAGCGCTTGTGGTGCTGCATGCAAACCGTGGCACCTGGTAATAGTTGGTGGTTACATGATGATGTGTTTGCCAACTGCTTGGGAAACCCATTTTGGGCCATTTGGAGGCAGGGGCAGATGGGAGCGCCAAAGATAAAGCTGCTCTGTTCATCCCATTGCCCATAAAGATCCCGGCTGCAGCAGCAGGTGACTGTGCTTGTGCAGGGGCCCCCAAAGAGTGGGGCCCAATGTGACGACATTGGTCACATTGGCTTAAGGCCAACCCTGGCTGTGGCTTCCTCCACAGGGACACTTATCGGTGATGGGAGGGGGAAGCAGCACATATAGCAGATATAATAGGCGGTTTCTGGGAAGATCGGGGTAAATGATGCATGTGTGCATGTAAAGGAAGGTACACATGACTTCTGCTTCTGCGTCATGGCTTGTGCTTCTGAATCCTCCTCAGAAATGGCACCAAGCTGACAATACGCTAGGCTTGACCTAGCTGGGCTTATCCCAAATTCCACTCTTGGTGAGCAGGTCTACTAGTAATGATAGGGAACTATTTTTGCAATAGCACAAACTGTGAAAAAGCTATGGTGGTAGGAGACCTAAGGGCCACATAAAGGGTATCAATGATCATAGGCTGGAGCAGCTTAAATCATACTGATAGCCAGGAGCTCATTTTTCTCAAACCTGCAGTGAGTAAGTTTCAGTCTGCTCAATTGCCAGTCGAATGGCCAATCAATGGAATTCTAAAGTCCTGAAGAAATAATGGGGGAAAACAAATCTTTTTATCCTTAAACTGATTTCAAGCTGAAGTGCATCATTGGCTACTGTCTGCCGCAGAAATATGGGCCTACTGTGACCTTACTGAACTAGAACGAGCTCAGAATAAAAACCTTAAAACCATTTTCAGTGTTCCTAAAGTAACCCAACAGTTTTCCTTTGATCCAAAACAGGTATGCTCTCTGTAGTTCGGAAAATTCATTCTTGCATCTGTAGTTGCTGGAGTAGAATCCTTTTCAGGAAAGCAAAGAGACTGGCTCCAAGGGCAGCATTCTCCCAGTGCCCTGAAGAAAGGTTCCAGGTGCTCATGGGTGTGCATTGAAAGATATGTTGCATGCATGCATGGGCAGAAACTAATTCATGTGTGGGGATCCTGTGTAGTGGCGAGTGGCGCAGCTCAATGGGTTAGCAAGGAAGGAAAAGGGAGCTGAGGGTGAAACACAAGGGATTCTATAAAGAGCGTTAGGAGTCAGGGAGGATGGCGCACGTCTGTGTGCTGGCCTCTCTGACTCCGAGAGTGGTGCAAACAGTTATGTCATCCGGGTGCGCCAGGAACCGGAACGCCCGGATGATTGGCAGCCCTCCGCCCCTATGGCGGAGGCCAGCCACTCCTCCCTGTGCCTGGAATCGCTCCATTTCAGAGCGATTCGGATGCACGGGAGGGCCCAGAAACAGTGCGCCTGTCCTCGGGAGAGGCAGCGCGGCCCGGGCCCGTCCGCGGAACTAGCGGAATGGCGTACTGGCCCGTTCGGCCAGGATGACACCGCTGGGTGCAAACGTACTTTACAATACAGCAGGCTCCATCATCACACTGACAGCACTTCCAGCCATGACATCTCTTCTGTTAGGTCCCGGACAGATTGTTATTCTAAAAACTGGGTCCCAGAGCTAAAACACTAGAGAAACCACAGTTTTAAGGAATGTGAAATATAGCCTCTAGCTATAATGAGGCTATTAGATACCACTTAGGTAAAGCTGCGAGGAACTTGAAGGGCTGATGCCTGCAATGTTGGAGGGATAGATGGTAGCTATTTTGTATTTTCTAATTCTGCAGTCTGGTATCTTGACTAATTGAGGTCTCACTTATTGGTGTTATCTGAAATTCTATTTCAGATCATTTGTCTTATCTTAAAGTCATTAGCTATTAATCCAGGAACTACTGTATAGATAGATGACCCAATCGCTGATTTATTCCTTGAGGCTCCGTTCCCCTCCGCAGCCAGTTAGTGATTTATTCTCCACCACTCCTGAATCTGTGCTAAATGCACCACTATGCAGAGCGAATGTTTTTAGATGCATTACATCACTCCATGCAGGAGCAGAAACTTTATGCTGGCGTCAGGCATTGTCTCGCTTAATCTATTTAGTGACTGTATTTTTAGACGGCCAACTTTTGGAGAAATCCCGAAATCGCAACTTAAATATTTACCACTTTCTGTAAAAAGGGGGTTAAGAGAAAGAGATTATGCATGCAGAATGTGTGTTGGGTGCCTGAAGATAACAAATGATACATCAAGAGCGGTCTAATGTGGTTTTACTGGAGTAGAAACAGTGGTAATAAATCAAGTGCCAATGTTGATAATAAAATACTGCATTGGCCTCCATCAGCCACAAGAGAAAGGTTAAATGTTATTCCTCACAATAACCATGTGGTCTTCATAACTGACATCTTCAATATTAAAATCTATCATTTTTCCCCCACAGAAAAGTATTTGATCCTTATACTTAATGGAATCTTCTTTATAAAAGCCATGCATTTGCAAGCCTCTAATATCTTTGAAATACTTCCATGCATTTTATAGCTATTGTACTATCTAAAAAAAAAAAAAAAGGCCGTCCATTTTCCTATAAGAACAGCCTGTTACATAGAGGGCACAAAGGAGAAGCTTAGAAGCGTCCCTTATGATAGGTATTAACCTTTGATGATTTGTTTCATACCGGCTGAAAACGGCTCTGTGAAATTTAGTGGCTGTTAAAATGATCTGTTCTGAACTATTATATGTCTACATAATTTCCCAGTTATTTATTAAATCAGCGGGAAGTGATGAGAATTGTACATATGAGTGAGAAATTAGACCAGGATCATAGTGAGACCCATCATTGGTAGAGAAGGTTATGGGGGAGTTGTGGGGCAGTTTGGGCTGGCTTTGTGTAATGAACAGCCCAATTCTATCCCCCTCCATGCTATAGAACGCAGCTGTGCAAAAGGAGCGCACACCATATGTGGGCGCAACCAGAAGACCAAGAAGACGGAAGTAAACTTTTTTTAAACTTCTCCTTCAGTAGGTCTTCTGGACATATGGACATGTCCAGAAGACACCTCTGGGGCTCCTTGAATCCACACCATCTATGTAGCTGGGGCAAGTCCAATGAGAGGAAGGGAGAAGCAGGGGCTGGTAAATGGACAGGATCCGACATGTGCTTTTGCCGCTGAGATCCACCCTCTCCTACTTACTTTCCTCCCCTGCCCTTTCCCCAGACCTCCCCTGAACTGCTCACAGTCTACCAATGTTTCTTTGTTTGTTTGTTTGTTTATTTATTTATTTATTTTATTTTGAGGAGTTTATACTCTGCCTTTCCCATGCCGAAGCAAATGCCCAAGGTGGTTTACATGGGCAGGCCAGCCACCCCTATGGGCAACTTAGATCTGTGCCAACGAAATCGCTGGTGCAAATCCAAGCACCACATATAGGGCCGACCGGGCCAGGGATGGGGGTTAGGATCTGGCCTACGTGTCAAATCCTGGCTCCACTCCATGGGACTGCCATTCGCCTGCCCCATCCTGCATTCCATCTGCCCTCCCTCCACCTGCCCCGAGTCCCTGTGCCAGCCTCTGGCCTCTGGTCTTACCTGGCACCGGCCTCCCTTGAGTCGCACCAATGAGCTTTATGGTGCATTTGCAACACTCTTAGGCCAGCACAGGGAACTTGTGCCAGCCTACCAGTACCTTTGGATTGCGCTCTTAGAAGATCAAAACTCTTAAAGATAAATAGTATCCATAATTTTCATTTAGAAAAAAACCCTTCCAAATGTTTGTGAGTGCTTCACAAACCAGGCCTTCCAGATGTTTGTGAGTGCTTGTTCACTAATATTTGTGTGTATGGATTTTTGATTATTTCTATTTTCTAGTTGTTTTCTTCAAAAATATAGGAGAGAACCACACTGTGAAGGCTCTGTCTGGGATTTGTAAAAACCCCATTTGTAAAAACCCCATTTGTAAAAACTGTATATTTGTAAAAAAAAACCCATTGAAAAAATGGTGTTTTAGACTAGCCTGCTCATGTCAGCCACCTTGGGCTTTTGCTTCAGCATGAGAAAGGCGGGGTATAAATTCTTCAAATAAATAAATAAATTTCCAGCATCTAAGTAATTCCTGAGAACTTTGTTCACTGCTCACCTTCTTAGCGCATTAAAACAAAAGATTAACAAAATTAACAAAAGATTAAGTGTGCATTAATAATAAGAATTGAAAATTGAAGATCTTTTGAAATTAATTCTCCTACCCAGCTACTTTTCAGTAGGTTCTTGGGTCTATATGAGGGGGAGAATAACATGATTTTTTAAACATAGGAGACATTACAAATTCTTAGATCAGGAAAGCAAACTGAATGATGCTCTGAGATCCAAGTCAGTAGGACTAAAATCAGATATTGAAGCTGCAAATTGAAATTGGTTTAGGTGTATTCATTGGCACAACTGGGTTTGGATAAGTAAACTACTGGTTTATAGATTAAAACAATTTAGGAACAGAAACAACCTATCCTATCCTGTATTGGGGAATAAAAGGACAAACACATTTCACACAAATGCGTGGAGTAAAATGCTGACTATTGCAAAGAAAAGCAATTTTGGCAATCTGGAACAAAGAACCATCATTTAACCCTTTCCTCAACCATCATTTCTCTGCTTCAAATTGTCCTTTAATTTGTGAAACCATCTGGAACAGAGATGTAACACGTGGAGAAAGGTTAAATTGCATCCACTTGTGCCTCTCCCAAATCATTCTGCTAAAAGCTGGTTTTGTTTAGAGAAACTGCACCTTGAGCTTGGTTGCATGCAAATTGGTGTAACATATAATAAGGTCCCCAGGTAAGAAAACATTCCACCAACTACCTCTCCTTTCAACTTAATCACGTGTCAAAAGCAGCAATTTGGAGATCTTGCAAGGACACTCTCGGCTAGTTGAGGTGTTTCATTAACCTGAATCACCTTTTGTTCCATCAATAAATGCCTATAAAACAGATCAATAGTAGGCTGTAGGCAGGTTACTCAGTAGAATTGCTTCCTGCATTTTATTCACAGTATGGTTCTCAGGTATTCCTTGGAAACCTCAATTACAGTTTTGCAATTGTCAAAGGGGAGTACAAACATATTTGCCACATTAAAAAGAAATGAATTGGAGGAATACTCTAAGGTCTTATCATCCCAAGGACTCCTTTCTTTAAGCAAGAATATTTGTATGGCAACGTATAGAAGAGCTGTAACTAATACCTATATCTAGTATTTATTGTTTAAAAGGTCAGAGACTTTAAATCCACCATGGTTCTACCTGGTTCAACAGGTAGGAAGAGAATGACAATGGTGCCTGTTAAAGGGCTGCTATAGCTGATACCACTTTCAAAAACATTCTAAAAAAAAAAAGACTTTGGGGACTATTGTGTAAGCCATACATCATATCTGGTGCTTGTTGCCAGTGAGTGAGATAGGATTACAACCTAAGTCTTCCTGAACATAATAGACATACTTCTGATTGAAATAAATAACCCCATTTTCAAACACCTCAAATCATATCTAGCACCTCCCAATTCAGTTCTCTCTGATCAGTTCTGATGAAGTTGGACTTGTCTGACTGGTCATTCTTTCACAATTGGAAGTGAAATACCCTCTTCATTCATACCCTCTTCCCCAGGGCAGGGGTTCCCAAAGTGTGTGTCACAATGCCTTAGGGTATCACAGCACACTCACAAAGGCACAGCAGTGGTCCCTCCTACCTGTTTCCCTAGCTGCCACCATCTTGGATCTCATAATATCCAAGATGGTGGCACCCAATCTCATAGGTTTTGGATGCTGCCATCTTGGATCTCACAAAATCTCACAAGATCCAAGATGGTGGCACTTGGCTGAGCTGGGAAAGCTGCAGGGACGTAGTGAGTGACTCAGCTAAGTTTGTGAACTAATAATAATAATAATAATAATAATAATAATAATAATAATAATAATA
>JAJKFI010000003.1:34217835-34229380 GCA_029204185.1 Lerista edwardsae
TAATAATAATAATAATAATAATAATAATAATAATAATAATAATAATAATAATAATAATAATAATAATAATAATAATAATAATACCAGCATTTATATACCGCCTTTCTTGGTCATTAGATTGCTCTTTTGACTTTAATTCAAGGCGGTTTACATAGGCAGGCTTTTCTAACCCCAAGGGGTTTTACAAATCACAAACAGGTTCTATCTTTCAAGAACTACTACATTCAATGAAACTTTCATAGTCCAGTCTTTCTTTCTGGCCACACGATTGCCTTCCCACTGGCTGATAAATGGCTTCTTTGCTCTCACCAAAGAAACAGCTGGCCCAGCACAACTCCTCTCTCACAGGCAGCCGGAGACAGCATAGCTCAGATCTTATCAGCCGCATTCTTCAAGGTCTGCCGCTCACGGAAACTTCCGGTGTTCTCAAACTGGCAACCTTCGGATCTTATCTTTGGGAAAACGGCAGCTTTTACCCTCTTGACTAGACCGCCTCCCAACAACATAGGGGTTGGTTTAAAGATGCTATTTTAAATTTGTATCCTAAGAAGTGCAGGCAGAAATACAATGGTTTTTTCACTGTTATGTTTATGTGTGTGCATCTGGAAGAAACTGCACCACAATTTTATCAGTGTCACATTGTATAGCATGCTGTGCATATGGTAAATTGTGTTGCACCAGTCCAAAACTGGATCAGGAGTCCATTTGGATGTCTCTATGTAAGAATTTGCTTCTCTGCGGGTCCTCTTACTGAGCAGGAGAACCTTGGATAAAACCCTTCAAGTAGCCTCTGGATTGCAATTAGGAAATGGGGGGAGCCATTCCTGATCACGCAAACAGGATCTGGTCAGACAAGCCTCATTTGAGGGTGCAAACTTTGGATGGCACACTTTGGTATTTTTGGACCACTCTGGGAGTCAGGGAGGCCATCACACAGACATGTGCCATCCTCCCTGACTCCATGAGTGGTCCAAATGCGCTTTATGGTGGCTCTGGTGCCAGCCAAACTTTGCTGGCCTAACTGTGGCAGCCTAACTCCAGGTTAGGATTGTGCCCTGAATTTGCCTTACATGCCACAGCAGGTAGAAATAATTCCCTACTCAAATAGTAGAAATAATTCCCTACTCAAATAGTAGAAATAATTCCCTACTCGTGCCTTCGGGCACAAAAGGCGGGGTAAAAATCTAATAATAAATAAATAAATAAATAAATAAATAAATACTCAAATAGCAGTCACATTTTCTTATAGTCTTTAAAAAATTTCATGGGTTTTTTAAAAAATGCATTGATGAGCAAGGATACAATCAGGAGGATTTGGTTCTTACTAACGCACTAATGATGAGTTGTAATCATGCTTAAAAAGACCAGGAGCCTCATGTCTGAATGGCTTTGCCTCAAGATACTCTTTGCAAAAATACTCCCATCAGGATTGACACAAATTAGCGACATCATTTGCATTCAAGAGATCAGCATCATTTGTCAGATGTCAACAGAGAGTGAATTACCTTCCTACCTCTAGATATGGGCCCTCTCCAGATAAAGCAAAAGCATATGAAAGTGTCAGGAGTCTGAAAGTGCCTCTGACTGTACTATGAAGGCTCTGCGACTAAAGTCTCTAATGTGTCAATCATACACACTTGCTTTTAAAAAATATTAAGTCTTCCCCTCTACCGGTGTTTGCATGTTTGACGCTTGTCACATTTTACAAAGTGATCTCCATAGTCTTCATGCATACTTATTTGAAGACAAGGAACATTCCCTGTGGGCCATATGAATACCGAAACTCCCAAACTAATTTCTTTATTTTATGCCTGAAGGTATCCTCCTACATCCCATCATAGAACCAAAAATGACAATCTTGATGCCAAATGTGATGCAGCAAGATTTCTTAAAAGAGTAAATATTTGGGAAAATAAAGGCCTGAACAATCTGCTGCTCTTGTGTTTCTAAATCTGTTCCTACAGTAGTTTTGTTATGTCATTGTGTTGTTGACATGCTGTTGGGCAGCCACCCAGTGTTGATGGATCTGTTCTCTTCTCCTATACTCCTATTGGAATGCTGGAACATTTGTGCCAGGAACGAGCCTTTCAAGAGTTGGTCTGCTCCCAGAATTGCTTATTCAATGTATTACGACACCCATGGCCAATGCTTCAAAACTACAGTACAACCTCTCATTGCCTCTGCATCAGCTAGCTGATGTTCAGAACAATAGCTTACGGATTATGACAATGTGGGTATCCTGCTTCCTCTGACCCAGCAAAAGACCTAGCTTGGCTGGAAAGGCGAAAGAGGTCCATAAGGACACTATAGATCCCAGGAAGGACACTGCTGCATTGGATTTCTATGTAGGACATCCAAGGACCAAACTACAAACAAGGGCCATGTAATGGTAGCAGATATGTATAAGAGTCAGATTGATGTCAACTTTGTATAAAGTGGTGGGTGGGGAGTAAGCATATCAAATAAAGCAGTGGTTCCCAAACTGTGGGTCACAAGCCAATTTCAGGTGGGTTGTGAAGCAGCTAGAGCAGCCATATTGAAAAATGGGAAGATGGGATGCAGGCAAGGGGGAAGGCTGTGTAGTTGTTTTGCTTGTGTCAAGTTTGTGAATTGTCTTTTTTCTTTTGGATTCATTTTGCTATTGGAAAACGGCTAAGAAATAACCCAACTAATTTATTATTATTATTTATTCAATTTCTATCCCGCTTTTCTGCCGGAGGGCACCCAAGGCGGCTTACAACATTAAAAAGCAGTATAGGCAACCGCAATATGTACAATTAAAACAATATTAAGAACAATATTAAAAACAGTAAAATTTAAAAACAACAAGCCCTGTGGATCCCACACTTTAAAAAGATAGAATGTAAAAAATGCCAGCCTGCCTGACAACAGTTAAAGGTTTGTTTGAATAAAAAAAGTCTTCAGCCCCCGCCGGAATGTTGCCAAAGAGGGAGCAGTTCTTAATTCTAAGGGGAGGGTATTCCAAAGTCGGGGGTCCACCACCGAGAAGGCCCTATCTCTGGCTGCCATCCCCCACACCTCCTCTGGTGGTGGCACACTAATTGCTGAATTCTCAGGAAAGCAGCAGGCTCTGACATCATAATGACAGTACTTCTGGCTATGACATCACTTCTGATGGGTCCCGGACAGATGGTCATTCTTAAAAGTGGGTCCAAGTGCTAAAGAGTTTGAGAACCACTGATATAAAGGCTAGGGGCTGAATCTTCTTCTACTTCAGCCCAACTATTTTGCCCCAACCATTGTTCCTTCCAGGAATGTCCCCCCACCCTTACCCTGAGTGGTTTTGAAGAGGAGTGAAAGCATGGAAAATGTTCAGTTCCTCTTCCCATTCACCCATCCTGCAGTGTCTCAAGGCCTAGTTTGCCTCATACCTGTATAGGCATCCCTGTTTATACCAGATGATTCTCTGAACCTGATCAGTCATTTATTAGGACAATGCATGATTTCTCAGGTCTAGCAGAGAACGCCTCCCCTCATCTCTATATGAAGAAGACTGAGAATGTTGAGCTGTCGGCTACTGGCCTGCTAAATCCCCCAATAGATTAGCAGCTTGGCAACATATCTACGCTTCTCCCTGCTGCTCAGTAGTAATAGGTGTTAATGAGGTACTAGCAAAGCGGTTCTCTGGGAGGCCTGCCATTTGTGTGTGCTGTCTGTTTGCAATCTGTGTGGGAGGGGTGCAGCAAAATTCTGGAAGAGCCAAACACAGTTGCCCACCATGTCACTTTTATAAGGAGGGCAATGCGATTTTAATTGGGAATTGCATAAGGGATCTTCATTTGCGGCTATATTTTGGGGTTTGTTGTTGTTCAACTAAAAATAGTTTCTTTTGGCATTTTCATCTGTAGTTCACTCCTACAGTTGCACTTACCAACACTTCAGAATTCAATGTGGTGTGTGGCTCTGATCTATTTAATCTGTTTAAAAATTCTAATTGCTTCCTTGGGGAACGGGTCTAATTGCTTTCTTGTGATGGGTCCTGACCATGTTCTCTCTGTACAGAGAGGATGTTTCTAACTAGATAGAAGCCTCAACTCTCCCACCGCCAACACAAGTTTAAAAAACTTTCCTTTACAGCATGATTGTGGATGTATCCACATTGGTGGGGGCCTCCCATCTCTGTCCACCTCCTTGCCTCTGTGGCTCCTCCTCCTCTTT
Source organism: Lerista edwardsae (assembly GCA_029204185.1). Classification (NCBI taxonomy): domain Eukaryota; kingdom Metazoa; phylum Chordata; class Lepidosauria; order Squamata; family Scincidae; genus Lerista; species Lerista edwardsae. The sequence continues at coordinate 34,222,015 of JAJKFI010000003.1, forward strand.
CCACTTCATGGATTGAAAAAGGAGAAGAGGAAATATAGATGGGAAGAGAGAGCTGAGCTAGAGCACTGGAATGGCCCTTCTTCATGTTATAGGGCTCCTGTCTGCAGCAGGACCAGGGCCATGCTGCACTGGGTGATACCAACTCCAGTGGTGCCACTGCTTCAACATACTCAGATGGGGTGTGCAGTGGTAGCTCAGTATGTAGTACAGCGGCAAGCCCCATGTTTTGCATGCAGATGGTCCCCAATTCAGTTCTCAGCAACTCCAGATAGAGCAGGAAGGCCCTTATCTGAAATTCTGGAGAGATGCCACTAGTTAGTGCATAATGTCAAAATCACGTTACCTTTTATGTGTATAATATGCATTTATTTATTTGAAGAATTTATATTCTGCCTTTCCTATGATGACGCAAATGTCCAAGGCAGCTTACATGGGCAGGCTAGTCTAAACCACCCTTCTTCTTCTTCTTCTTCTTCTTCTTCTTCTTCTTCCAAATATATAATATTCTGTGATTCACCAAAATCCTCAATCTCAGATGTAGCCTTCACAGTGCGGTTCTCCCCTCTGTCTGCCTACCATCGAGCTTCAGCAGGCAATCGTTAGTCAAGCCTAGACAGGTCCTCAAGGTCATATTCCATTCTTTTGCCTGCTGGCCTTCTCACCCACTGGCTCATCAGCTCTGCAGTGACTCCATTCTGCCACAACAGGTATTGCAGCTTGTCACAGCCTTGCATTCTGTCTCCCATCCAAAAGTAGACCACAGATTCTCCTGCTTAGCTTCAGGTAGTACCAGCTGTTCAACCATAAGTCCACACCTGCTGCACATCATAGCCTGCTGTGCCTGTTCTGTTTTTTTTTGTTTTAACAAAAATGTTCAACCTGTTGGAGAGGCCAATTTGGTAGTTGGTTGGGGAGTTCTAGAATATTGCTCCACCACACTCCTGATCTCTATCCTGGCTGCTGTTCCCTTGTGCACCATTGTCCTCGGTGCACTATTTTAAAAAGGAAAAAAAAGAGACTTTCTCAAAGTTAAAATTGCCCCTCTGTTGCATTGATTACTCAGTGAAAAATTTCCAAACAATTTGATTCTCACTCCCTGACTTGACATTTAAATGGACCATATTATGAATTCGGTTCCTCTGGTGCCAGATTTTCAAAATTACTAGTTCTTGGGAATGGTTTTAATGTCAATTAATGTAGCTCTTCCTTTAAAAGCACTTAGCAAAAGAATCAGCACACTGCTACAAATGCAGCATAATCTCTATGGTTAATCCCAAATAAGATTACCATTTGCTAGTTGCATATGTCTCACGGTATTTACAGCCATGTATTGTATCCAGGATTAAAATTTAAGTGTGGATTGCTGAGTAACTCTTGTTGTAGTAATACCTGGATTCCAGCTAAGCCTGTTTTCCTGTTATACTTGAATAGAGCTTCATTGACTGGGTTTTGTCTAATTAAATCTAAGCCTCTATTTTCATATTAGCTCATCATAAAAGTATTAAAGCAAGCAGTGCAAGGAAGCATAATGTAGTTTTGAATGGCAAACAGAGAAAATCTTTTAAGCAACTACATGTGGATTACTTTTATACACTAGATTTATTACTGTTACAGTTGCAAAATACCCTTTACTTACTCGATTGCTATAAGGAACAGATTAGTGATATTGACATGAGGATGTTGCATTTCTACCCTTACTCTTAAATATGTGCAGATTCAATATCCTACGTTGTTCAATTCAAGGTTAAAATGGTTACATTATTTACAACTAGGGAAAATAGTATTCTCAAAAGGGATGCTGAAAGTACATTTTGTGCTGGGTTGACCTGACCTAACAAGGTATAAAAATCCAGCATTCTCAGTTTACTCTGGAGGGAATCTTTCTTTTTATAAATCTTTCCTGCTGCTGGTTTGATAAGAAGTGAGATTACTTTGAAGTAAAGCAAAGACTTTCAAAAAGGTTTCAAATAAACACTTAATCAAATTAATTAACTGCCCACATCCTATTGAGACCCTGTGGCCGAGGAGCTCGTGATCTGCTGCTGTAAGTCCCAGGCCAGTATTGAAAATTAATTTTCAAGTTCCCAATGCTGGTCAAACCAAAAGAACTTCCAGTATGTCCAGCATATCTTGATTGCATTATATACACATCATATGCACATCATATACACATTACTGTGAGACCACCATAATAAGGGTGCAATCCTAACCAACTTTCCAGCACCAGGGTAAGGGCAATGCAGTTCCGAGGTAAGGGAACAAACATTCCCTTACCTTGAGGAGGCCTCTGTGACTACTACTCCACTGCAGGCTGCAGCACATGCCCCACTGGCACAACAATGTCAGTGCTGGAAAGTTGGTTACGATTGCACCCTAAATGTCTGGGGCTGGCGTGAATGCTAGCACTTCACCCAGCCTGCTCCAGAGCGGGTAAGGGAGCGGCAGGGTTGGCTTGGAGAAGGGATCAGGGTGGGGCCAAACTGATGTCGGGAGGTGGCAGGAAGGGATGCATCTCAACCAGTGGCATCATGCAGCCAGAACACTGGGCGTGAGGAACGGGTGAGCGGCAGCCCGCCTGTTGCGTTGCGGTCTGTTTCGCTGTCTTCCCCACGGGGAAGATGGCGAAATGGACCGGAATGCAACGGGCGGGCTGCCGCTCACCCATTCCTCCTGCCCAGCGTTCCGGCTGCATGACGCCGCTGATCTCAACTACAGTGGTACACACCAGTATTTTATCCCACTTTTCCTAGCCCAACATGTCTCTATATTAGCTAACAGCGCAATCCTAACCTGGATTTAGGCCAGCACAGTTAGACCAGCAAAGTTTGGCTGGCACAAGGGGCACCGTAAAGTATGTTTGGACCACTCTCGGAGTCAGGGAGGATGGTGCATGCCTGTGTGCTGGCCTCTCTGACTCCGAGAGTGGTCCAAACATACATTATTGTGGCCCTTGTACCAGCCAAACTTTGCTGGTCTAACTGTGCTGGCCTAACTCCAGGTTAGGATTGCGCTGTTAGCTAATATAAGTCTGGGGAGCCTCCAGAGACACGTTGGAAAAGTGGGATAAAATATTTGCAGGTTAGGATTATGCTCTTAACTTACTAAATAGCTGGTGTAGGTCCAAAGAGACCCATTGCCATATAGGCAGCTTAGGGTAAGTAAAGCCTTTTATTTACTTTTCCAGAACTATCTGCTTGCCACCCCACCATAGCATCCGGTGCACTCTATCAGTGCCCCTGCATTGCACAGGCTTGTGGGGACTGAATTGGACTGACTATTAAAATAAATAAAGCAGTGGCTATTTCATTACCCAATAAGTGTTATGTATCGAATGACAATCTACCTATATACTGCAAACTCCTTTTTTAACAATCTCTGATAAATAATTAAAAATAATTTATCAATTATAATTACTTGAATAATTAATTGAAAATTATTTATTGATAAATAGTTGAAAATTATTTAGCAAGTCCCCAATGTTGTTCAAACCTACTGTAAAAGAACTTCAAGTATGTCCAGTATATCTTGATAGCATTTTTTTTTATTTTGAAGAATTTATACCCCGCCTTTCCCATGCTGAAGCAATTGCCCAAGGCGGCTGACATGAGCAGGCTAGTCTAAACCACCATTTTTTAAATGGGTTTTTTAAAACAAATCTACAGTATTCTTCTGACCCGCCAGTCCTCAGGCCCAGATGTTGCCTTCCCAGTGTGGTACTCTCCTTTGGCTGCATGCCATCAAGCCTCAGCAGGCAATCGCAAGTCAAGCCTGGACAGGTTCTCAAAGTCGTATTCCGTTCTTTTCCCGGCTGGCCTTCTCACACAGTCCCCCGCAACTCTCACTTGCGGTGAGCTAATCAGCTCCATAGCGACTCTGTCTACCACCACAGGTACTGCAGCTTGTCACACCCTGGCATCCATCTCCCATCCAAAAACACACCACAGATTCTCCTGCTTAGCTTCAGGCAGTACCAGCAGCTCAATTATCAGTCCACACCTCCTGCCCTCCTCTTGCCACCATAGCATAATGAAATTATTTAGTCCAATATACTAACCTGAATTTGTTATTGATTCCATTTAATGAACATATGAGCCTTGCTGGATCTGATCAAGAATTCATATAACACAGCATCCTGTTTACAGTCTGATGGTTCTAAGAGCTCTAAGAGATTGACATTTTTATGTCTATCAACTTCATCCGCCTCTCTATACATAATTGTGTAAGCCTGTATCACATCTTATCTCCATTTGCCTATTTTTGTGTGTGTGAACACAAAGATCCCAAATGCTTCGGTCTTTCTTCATAAAGTACTTGAAAGTACTTCAACCCCTTCATTTCAAATATATTTTGCTGCACCTTTCTAGTGATCATGACCTACACCTTTCACTCTCACAGAACTGCAAAATGTTGGTAAATCAGACTTCTGTTTGCAGAAGTCATGGTAATGCTTTACCCTAATTTAGTTCAGTAGACATGTTCTTCGATATGTTTAATGAGTGGAGCTTTGATGAGGCTTTCCACTTCAAATTTCTAACTCCTTTAGGATAATCAGCCAATAATCATTTGGATCCTTCCTGAATTCCCTTCAATTGATGTCCCATTGATTACCTTCCAATCTGCTGACCGCTTGCCTCTAATTATTTTAGGTTTCTCACACCTTCTCAGATAACTATCAGGGAAAAACCCAGAGGAAAAAGTATAGGATTGTGAACAAAGTATACAATTAACTGCAAGTCAGAATACATTGCAACAGTGAAATACATTTCTCCTGTTGTAGGCGTGACAATGAACTCAGGATGGGTAGCTTGGTATCTGTAGCATACCTGTAGCCCCACTAGATCAGCTGCATATAAAACAGCTTGTTCCTCATGGCAGCTTAATGTAAATAAAGGTCATGTACTATCTGAAAGTCAAGATAAATTTAGGTTACATTTGTGGAATGTAAATTTGCATTTCCTCTCCCTCCAACTAGGATAAAATGACAATTGGATATGAAAGCATAAGGCTTCAAAATTTACAAGTCACATTATCATTGAATACTCCATTACCTCACCCTTCAGACATCTGCATTATAATACTGTACTCAGAGTGCTTTTCTTCAGCTATTTAATCATGATCAGACATTCCCTATAGTTAGAGCGATGTGAACTCTTCCTCATGACTTGTTTGGCTGATGAGCTTGGCCCCTTTCCCCATTTTCCATGTTGCTTTTGAACACATCATTTGTGCATTTATTCCCTTCTCCAATGAAAATGGGTTTAAACTCTTTCGAGTATTGTAGAAATGTATAGATTCTCTACATGCCTCAAGTATGTGGTGGCTGGAGATAAATAAGATTTAACCTGGTGGAGTGCTTTATTAAAAAATATTTTTTGCCTGTTAAATCTGGCTAGTAATCTTGATCAGGTTTTGCAGCGAAAGCAGTAATATGCCAAATTTTGATCTGAATGGCTCTCCACTGCAGCAGGCTCCAGCAAGACCCAGAGGTTTGTCAGGATCCAAAAAGTTGGTTTAGGCATGCTCAGGAGCTTAGGCCCACTGAAGTACAGCTGATGGGGACAAGGCTTTCTCATGGGCAGCTCCCTGACTACGGAACCTGCATGCAGAAGCATAGCCAGATGGAGGATGCGGTAAGTACAGCAGGCGCCGCAGCACACTGTGTAAGCGCCCCTTGCTCTTGGAGCCATTTGCGGCCACAACAGCAATGCTCTGCACTCTGATGACAAGGGGGACCGGCCAGTTACAGAGGTCCTTGCAATGCTACTCCCCTTCTGGCTATGCTACTGTCCCCAGGTCATTCTCTGTCTGACTCCTGATGGTGTGTTCTCACTCACATCATTACTGGGAGTCCAATCCTGCCAGGTAGGCCCTCTGATAGACATGGTTCCCCACTTGGCTAAACCTTGATAAACACACACCTCTCTGTGTGTGTGTGTGTGTGTGTGTGTGTGTGCACGCGCGTGCGTGCGTGCGTGCGTGTGGATTGTATAGCACAATCCTAACCTAGAGTTATATTAGGCCAGCAGAGTTTGGCCAGCACAAGGGCCACTGTGAAGTGAGTTTGGACCACTCTCGGAGTCAGGGAGGATGGCACACGTCTGTGTGCTGGCCTCTCTGACTCTGAGAATGGTACAAACATACTTTATGGTGTCTCTGCTGATCTCAGGTCTCTCACTAAGTATTTAATTTTAGCATTACAACATAGGATCTAAGCATTTAGCGTTACACACCTAGAACACTTACACCTAGAAGGTGCATAGGTGTACACTTACACCTATAAGTGAAAACTTAAACACAAAGGGACAGTAGGTTGAGCCAGCATTGTTCCTTCTTTGCATCGTTGTGGATTATGGACAGCTGCACCCCCATGGCATTACAGATGCCATATAAGAAAAGTCCTGCTAGATCAGACCATATTGCTCTCCATTCTGTTTCAAATAGTGGCCAACTGGTTGCTCTCAGGCAGCTCATAAACAGGGCACCAAGGCAACAGCTTCCCCCAGTTGCTGCTCCCAAGCATCTTGTGTTCGGTGGCACACCATCTGTGGTCAGGGAGCTGATTGTGACTATTGTCAAAATAGTAGTATAGTAGATCAAAGTTGTCTGAATCCATCCAGAGCATCAACATTTAGAGCGTAATCCTAAACTGGAGTTAGGACGGCATAAACTAAGCCAGCAAGGGCCACCATAAAGCATGTTTGGACCACTCTCTGAATCAGGGAGGATGGTGCACGTCGGTGTGATAGCCCAAACATACATTATGGTGTCCCTTGTGTTGGCCAAACTTTGCTGGCTTAGCTTATGCTGGCCTAACTCAGTTTAGGATTGCGCCCTATATGTGATATGTAGTTTCTTCCTCTGAATCAAATGTAGTTGTTGCATTTCCCATAGGACTTTTCTTTCAACACCTTTTTTTAATTTGTGCAGCATCCAACAAGGAGGCCTAGAGATGAGTCAAATTCTTGCCTTCTGTCCTCTAATCTCTTAAAGACCAAGCCAGCCTTGAATGCTCTTCTCTCCACATTATTACTTTCACAGAAGCAACAATATGCTGTCAGGAGTCTGGCAGCAGCTGCTCACCTTGTGAACACCTGAAGCACTTCCCAGGACTCGGTGAACTGTGCCAGAAAGAGATCCTTTTATATACAGCCTGTAGAATATTCTCCTGAAAGACTGGGTTTTTCTGTCTAAAGGAAAAAAAATCCTTAAGAATAGAAGGTAAGAGAATAAGGCAAATGCATGAACATGACCATTTAAACAGCATGGAGAAAAATGCATGTGCATGCTTTATAAACTGGGAGAGGTTCTTAACTCAACCTTTCTAATAAAGAATGCCACATTCTGCAAGCAGAACAAATTAAGCAGG
>JAJKFI010000003.1:34235031-34268038 GCA_029204185.1 Lerista edwardsae
TGCCAGTTTCAGCCAGTTCTGGACTGTGAGATGTGAAACTGCAACACAGTTCTGGTCATGTTCAGAAGGTCTGGAGTGTCTGACCACAGATTTGACTATCTGTGGGGGTTCCTTGAGTGGATCTTAAGGCACTACCTGTATAACTAAGCCAGAGGTGCCCAACTTTGCCACTTTGCTGTGCCCTTAGTTTATCAGTATATTCTTCATGGCACACCGAGGCCAGAAGAAATACTTCAGAAATACTAGTTTCCCTGTCTCCCTTGACAATTTAAAATATTTCACAGTGCCCCTGTGAGGTCATTGCAATGTCCTGGGGTGCAGCACACAAGTTTGAGAACAGCAGTTTTCAATCCTGACGTCTTACAGATCAGTTGAACGGTCTTGCGGTGGTCTGCCATACAAGCACAGACGCTGCGGCTCCTCTTTCTGATTATTTATATCATGGTTATTTATGTTGTTTCAGATTGCACCAGCAACGTCGACTTTTTGCACTTTACACAGAGTGAAAAGACGGATCCTGTCCCCAAAGCCTACAAATTAGAGGAAGGGGGGAAAGGGGGTGTTGAGAAAGGCTGGCAAAAACATAGGCTTACGAAGCTGTAACTATGGTGAAATCGTCTAATGATCAACAGAGTAAGCTACAACAAGTTAATTAAAGATTGCTGACATTTAATATGCATCCTCGTATATATATTGACTTATTGCAGTAACTCATTATATGGCAATTAAATGCCTAAACATTCCTGTACTGTTCTAATGATCAAATTAAAACTCAGTTACATTTTTATTTTGCATAGGATCTTGATTTAAGGCAGGGGATGGAGTCATCAGCCACACAAAGTCAAGGAGGTGCCCACCGGGAACCCAAATGGAATGGCCTTGCATCGATCCGGAACCAGCTGGGGAATTCAGGTTTTGATAGCAATGAAGACACTACATGTCAGTCTCCAGTTAGTGGCCGATCTCTGTTGCCCCCCAGCCTTCCTTGCCCACCGTCTTCTCTTCCCAAGCAAGAGCAGCAGCAACAACAACCATCCAGTCTGGTATTTATGTTGCAGTTTTTTAACTTTCAGACAAGAGAATTCGCAAAGACCTTGATATAAGATGGATTATTGCAGTGGCATTCCTATAAAGGGGGGGGATGCTGTGTTTTGCAGAGGTCTGAGCTCCTGTGTCTGAACTCCAGGAGTCTGAGCTCCGCCTCACCTTCAGAGCCATTTGTGGCTCAGAGAGCAAAGCCTCCTAGCCACAAATGGCTCTGAAGAGGGGCCGGGTTACACAGGAGCTCAGACTCCTGCAATACTCAGCATTTCCTCCCCCCTGTAGGAATGCCACTGGATTCTTGGCCTTTTCTGCAAATTCATTTCTTTTCCTAGAATTTGAATACAAATCTGTGATTTTTGAGCAGCTAGGTCTCAGTTCAGCGCACTTTGGAAAAGAGAACGAAGTTTCCAGAGTGTTTTCTGAAGGTTTTTTTATTTTATTTTCCAGTATGCATTATGTTATATTGAGGTCACTTGTGCTAAATTTGATAAGGTGATAAAAGCTCAAGTGTGTGTGTGTGTGTGTGTGTGTGTGTGCACTTTTCCTTTTTCCACGATGCTTCAGTTGCCTAAAGAGATTGATGGCAGAATATACATATTTATTTTGAAACAGTTCTCATGCTGTTCATGTCAGGCAAATCCTTTCACACAAAACTTTTAAAAGGCGTACTCATTCAGCACAATAGGGTTGCACTGGCCTTGGGGGGGGGCAGTTGGATTGCACTGCCCATTGTTGCTGTAGTGAACGCCGTCTTCATTCTTCTTTTTTCCTCCATACGGCTCTGTATGCAATTTCTTTTAAAAATGTAAAATCATAGCAAAAGTATCAGAAATCAATATTTTTAATGAGAGCCATGACTTCACCTTGGTAACACTGGCCCACGGTATCTCAGGTGGCGCTGTTTGTAGTCTGAAACATAAAATATCATCAGATATCATTTAAATAGCTTTTGTACATCTGGAGATTCAGTACAAGTCTCAATGTTAATACTGCAATCTAAATAGCTTTGTCGCCTATCCAATGACTAATTAATGCTACAGATATTACAAAAAGAACCATGAATTTAAAAGGCCAGAAGGCACACATTTGGCTTTGACTTGAGTACAAAAAAATCCCTTGGGGTCGTTTGTGCAGAATTTGATTTATAAACTCCCTTCATAAGTTCTGTGTCATTAAATGCAACCACAACAATCTGTTGTGTATTTATGTTTCTGGAAGTTGTAGCTAGATATTTAAGACAGCGGTTCTCAAACATTTTAGCATCAGGAACCACATTTTAGAATGACGATCTGTCTGGGACCCGCCAGAAATGTCATTGTGGCACCAGAGCCTGCTGCTTTCTGGAGAATGCAACAATAACTTATTTCTCCACTAATTTTTCAACAGCAAAGTAAATCGGAAAGGGAAAAAGCCAATTTACAACCTTGACACAATCAAAACAACTACACAGTTCTCCCCCTTTCCAGCATCCCATCCTTTCAATATGGCTCCCCTAGGTGCTTTGCAACCCACCTGAAATCGGTTTGCGGCCCACTGGTGGGTCCTGACCCACAGTTTGGGAACCACTGATCTAAGCCCTTTCTCTGAAACCTTCAAGTCAGGTTTATTCAGGATTATATACAACTGTTGTTAGTTGTACAGCGACTTGTTATAATTGCAGAAAACCTTTAGAAAGACCAATACAACAAAGAGCCTTGTAGTATGATGAAGACTTAAGAATCGATAACCCATTTATGTTAGCATAAGCTTTGGTAGACTGCAGTCCACTTCATCAGTTACTTCATCATGAAGTCAAACTTGAGAACCGCAATCTTGTCCATTAGTGTCTGTTGAGTCCTATCATTGGATGGTTCATATCATGTTAAATAACCAAACAGTTGCATTCCTGAATTATGCCTACCATTTTCAAGTGCAAATTGAAAAAGGCTATTCTCTGAGATGAGATAGTCAGTGGAGTTTAGATGCCCATCTAATCATCTTAATTAAGAAGCCATGTTGAAGTGCTTTACCCATTCTTTCCCACTATCCAAGAGAATGCCTCTCCCCAATTCCTAGAAATGTGGCCATTAGGTTGTGATTAAATTAGGAGAAATGTGTGTTTATGTTGCTTGTAAGAGCTTCACAGAAAAGCTTGAATTGCAGGAACTCTGAAAGTAGAGAACTGGATGTTGTCAGGGGGTTGTATCTCTTTCTGCTCTTGATATTTCAAACATTGCTTCCTTTCATGCATCTGCTATATGAGGAAACTGACAAAAATATATGTGAAGGAAGAAAGCTCCATCTATAGGGCAAGTAAAGCCAGACTCAGAGCACAATCCTAATCTGGAGTTAGGCCGGCACAGTTAGTAACTTGGGCAAGCACAGTTAGTAAGTAAACTTGGGCAAGCACTGTAAAGCTTGTATGGACCCAGTGGTGTCTCTACAGGGAGGGCAGAGCTCTAAGTTTTGCAAGGAGCCTTACCCTATCATGTAAATCCCTCCTCTCCCTTGGTGCTGTAGCCAGTAAGCAACACCAAGATGCTACTTTTCCCTGTGAGGATTGGCTAAAACTGTGCAGGAAAGGAGTGATTTCCACAGCAAGGTAAGGCTTCTTGCAAAACCTAGAGCTCTGCCCTCCCTATAGAGATGCCACTGTATGGACCACTCTCAGAGTCAGGGAGGAGGATGCATGTCTTTGTGCTGGCCTCTGACTGCGAGAGTGGTTCAAACATAGTTTACGGTGGCCCTTGTGCCAGCCAAACTTTGCTGGCCTGACTGTGCCAGCCTAATTCCAGGTTCGGATTGTGCCCTCAGCGAGATTTATTCTTTTGGTGGGTGGGCACCAAAACTCAGTGTAGCCTTTTGTAAAGAGCACTTCCTTCTTTTTGTCTATCAACTTCTTTGTGTCCTTTATGTAAAACAAAGCCCAGTGTGCATTTCTCCCAGTGTGCAACCTCCAAGCTGATTGAATGTGTCAGTTAGTTTAAATGAGTGAATCTGATGCTCATTTAACACATAGAATGAAGAGCAGGCTTCCAGAAAGCACTGCCAAATCATTTTGGCCCTGACCTGCAACACCCCTGCTATTCCAATCTTGGCCTTTCTGTGGATTGCGCTTGCCAATCATGCCAAACTGTGCCAGAGTGGTATAAGTTATATGCATAGCCTGCAGAAAATAACTTTCCCTAAGCATGAGATAGCATTTCCTGCCTTGGGTTTTCTAAATATTGGCAAGATGCTTGCAATTTGAAAAATGCCTCACCTTGTGTTCCTTCCCCTCACCCCCCGGCTACGTGAATTAATTACTGCTTTGGTGGCCCAGTTCCTCCTCCCTTTCTGATTATTCCTCGTAAGTCTAGTGTCTAATTTAGCTTTTGACATAATTATGATGGCCAAGGTCCAACATTCAATTAAGACACATCTCCTGTTAACAAATGGTATAATTCGGCATCTTGTCTCCGGACTTGAATAGGGTTGAGATTGTGTGTCTGCTTGGCTTGGCTCCAGTCACTACAGCTGCTGCTGTTGCTTCCCCTCTGTCTTGAGAAGAGGGTTTTTTTCCCCCTACTTTTAATTTCAAATGCATCTCTGTTCTGCTGAGTTGAAGGAAGAACAAACCTTCACTGCACTGCAGTCTTCCAAGGTGTTTTAGAGCAGGCAGTGTTGGAAGCTTTCAGCATTACTCATCAGTCGTAAGGCCATCTCGGACCTTTGATGTCATGCAAAGGCTTAACCACTGAAATAGGCAAGTACCAAATGTTTAAATCAGTATGGAAGAGTTTTATAAAACCCTTGTTCAAAGTCCATGTCATCATTCGAAACTGAGGTATGAAAGGAACACAGTATCATGTTTTTGATTTACACATCACAAAATTGAATTCATTGGGAATTAAATTCTGCTATATGAACCTTTTGCTATAATATGCCCTCCATCACTAGCAAAAACACCCAATTTTACTTCCTGGCTAGTGCAGCACATCTCATTTATCTCACTCATTGATAATATAGGTCCATTTTAGATAGTGGATCACCAAATTACCTTGTTCAAATATACCGAATTACCTTTGGTATATGCCAAATATTGCATTGAGCTGGGGTATTTATTTATTGGTGGAATTGTTCTTTAAATGAGTTTTCAGCTTGCTAGGAAGCTAGTATAGCATCCTTGTTCCAGGACACTCTCCCAAATCTGCAAAATAAATCTGAAAAAACAAAGCCAGAAAAGGAGCAGCAAGAATTTATATTGTTATATGGCCAAGTGCTCTGATTGTAACATGACAGAATAAAAGTTCAAAAACTCTGCTTTTTGTAACGATCACAATGAGATCACAGGATCTTAATGAGAACTGTAGAACTTTTAGGGAGGTCAGAGTTGGGTCGGCAGCATATCATTGATAACCACTACTTTGGTTTATTGTTTTTAGAGGTGAGCATGATTTGGCTCAAATTGGAACATGTAGATTTCATTGAGGGCCTGTCCTGCCACCCATAATTGATCACTGATAGGACCATGCACACAAAGCAGAGGGCTATCTTTGCATGGTTAAACCTTATAGTTGATGGAGAGATTGTACATTATAGTCATACTTCTCAAATTTTCAGCCATCAAGCTTTTAAGTATGTTGTGGGTTTATTTACTTGCTGCTGTTGCCCACCTCTTCTTCTTTAAGAACAAAATGAAAAATGAGCACTAATTGATGGGCCATTTCTCTTCCTTTTGTCTCAAGGCATCCTTGCACTGGCCCGATGCAGCAAACAGCTTAGATCCACATCAGTTTTTTGCAATCTGCCAGACATCATCAGTCAGTCTCTAAGAAGAAGCTTGTGGTTGAAGCCAGCCCAAAGTTTAAACTCTCTAGGTTCGAAGTCCTTCTTTTAATGTCAGGTGCGTGTAGGCCGCCTATAGCATTTCAGATGGTAAGAGCAGTGCCAGCCTTAAGCCAATGTGACCAATGTCATCACATTGTGCCCCACACTTTGGGGGCCACCCAGCACAGTGAGAATATACAGCAGGTGCAGAATCGAGGAAACTAATGGAGAGGCTGGAGCCTCTCCTGGGGCAATCAATCAATCAATCAATCAATCAATCAATCAATCAATCAATCAACCAACAGGTACTTATATACCGCTTTTCAACATGAAGTTCACAAAGAGGTTTACAGGCAAATAATAATAATAAAAAAATTAAATGGCTCCCTGTCCCAAAGGGGCTCACAATCTAAAAAAATGCAGAACACCACCAGCAACAGCCACTAGAAAAGACACTGCGCAGGGGTGAATGGGGCCAATTGCTCTCCCCCTGCTAAATATAAGAAAACACCACTTGAAAAAGTGCCTCTTGCCCAGTTTGGCAAGGGCCGAATCGGGGCTTGGATGCGGCCTAACGGCTACATCCCGTCTCCACCCCACTCTCTGGGCCAGCACGCCTACCGGTCTACCCACCCCTGCCCAGTTCCTCCCACCTGCCCACCTGCCCATATCCGCTCTAGCGCCAGCCAAGTTCACTGTGGCACCTCTGCCCGGCACCGTTGGGCCAATGGTGGGCCAACCAGTTGGCTCCCCCGTGTCAGCGCTAGTGACGTTCGGCCGATGCAAACATCTAGCATAGGATTGTGCCCTCAGAGGAGATGTCTAACCTCAGTGTCTAACCTAGCTGATCCCAGAAACCTGCCCTTGCCTCCTTTCCCTTGCCTCACCAACAGATATACTGCAGTGTAGGTATTATGTATTCTGAATGGCATCACAGAAGCAATCTTTGCACATGGTTCTCTTCAATTCATTATTTTACTTTAAAAAAAGGAATATTCCAAAGTATATTTAGAAAATTATGAGAAATCAGTGCAGAGATGCACATAGATCATTGCAGGGAAATGGTGGTGGTAGTCATGATGGGATAGTGATTGCAAGAAACGGCAGCAAAGCACATTTAGCAAGCCGCGCTGTGATTGCCGCATCAGTGATTCCCACTTATTGGAAGCCTAATTACGCAAAGAACTAACCGCATTCTTTGAAGCTGTTGATACCCACACTGAACAATTTGAATTCATTCATTCAGTTGACATTCCATTCAAGTGTTGGTCCCTTGATTATAGAGGCCTTTGATCCAAGTGAATTGATAGGTCTGCATTGTCAGGCTCCTGTGAACACACACACGCACATTGTCAATAGTGTAAATAAGGGTTCTGCATTTGCGGCCATGCCATACCATATAGATTAACAAAACAAAAGGTGATGGTGTATGTATGAGAGAGAGAGAGAGAGAGAGAGAGAGAGAGAGAGAGAGAGAGAGACAGAGACAGAGACAGAGACAGAGACAGAGACAGAGAGAGGCAATATGGAAGAAAAGGTGGTGATGACCTGCTTGTATGTGAGTGAGTGAGATAGTGAGACAATGAGTTCAATATGAGACATGGGTTACACATTCCTACAGTGATTTTCACCATTTTTCTTCTCACAGCACAGTGAACAGGCTGACCTCTCTATGGTATTGTCTATGGCAGGGCCGGCTCTAGGAGCGGCGGGGCCTAATGCGGGGCATTCCTGTGGGGCCCCCCACACTCCCCACAGGGCCCCCCACTCACCAAGAAGAGCACTTGAGATGCCATACACAAAATGTGGCACCTGGAAATAGTTGATGGTGACAAGATGATGTCACTGCCAATTGCTTCCGGGAGGCCCATTTTGGGGACTTCAGAAGCTGGGGCAGCTGAGAGGGCCCAAGGTAAAGCTGCTCTGCTTGCCTCACTGACCTACATACAATCCTACATGCAGATCCTGACTGCAGCAGCAGGCAATATGCTCACTGCACTGGTGCGGGGGCCCCCAAAGCGCGGCGCCCGATGTGATGACATTGGTCACATTGGCTTAAAGCCAGCCCTGGTCTATGATCTTTGCCTCTTATGATGTCACTCCCAGCTTCCAGGAGTCTCTTCTGTGGTTCTTTCTAGGACAACTGCCTGTTGTAATGAATTGTCTGTCCCTATTACTCCATCAGCACAGCCGCAGAACCTGGTAGAGTTTTCCGCCATTTTCAACTGCCGTTCTCCGAACTCCCACAGCACATCTGTGGAGCTTTTGTGGTACACTGGTTGAAAACCACTCCAGTGGTCTTTTGACTGCTCTGCTAAAGTTGCCCGTTTTGGATGGAAGGCAGATCTTACAAGTCACTCTTCCTCTTTCAAGGCTGTACATGGGAGTATGCTTTAGCTCCAAGAAAAGATCACGGTTCTTTCTCTCCAAATGCCCTGGTGCCTAGAGGGTTAGATGCAACAATATTTAGCTGAGCGTATTCCTTCATGCTACAAGCAGCATGGTGAATTAGCATGCCAAGATTGTCTTAATTATGAGAGGAATTAGCATACAATGTAGCCTGAAATGGAAAACAATCATAATTACAAATGTCATTATGTGGGTTTTTTTTTCTCTGTTCTGTGCAGGTTTTCAAATTCAGCCCTGCATTTTCATCTTATTGGATTTTTGTGTGTTTTAATCTATTATTATTGCTGCATGCAATATTGTATTTTGAACACATTCCCTGCTGTGGAATTAGATGTGCAGCCATTGTAGCATAATAAATGTGCTGCCGAACAATGGGAATCCTTTAAAACACAATAACATTTTGAATTTCATCATTATGAAAGATTAGGAATGCACATTTTAATTCCCCTGGCGTTCCTGTGTGCGTGTGGCGAGCTGAAATATTTAGGGTTTTGGTGCCAGTTTAATTAAACATATTCATTCTCTTGCATCAAAAATATGATTTGCACTGAGTTCACATATTCCAGAATTAGATTTGCACTGAATCACATTGGAAGGTATCATAGAAGACTCTGGGAGATCATTTGAAAACTTACTGCCAAAACCACAGGGATCTAAACAGAGATGTCGGCTGGGTGGAATTGTATCTCTGGTGGCAACGAACATATATCATTCTTCAGATCTCCCTTTGTTCACTCATCTGTGTTCTCAATGTACACTGCAAAATGTGTAACTCAGAAAGAAAAAAAGATAAGCTTACAATGCATTCCTGTCATCCCAGTTTTAGATTTAGGGTGCAATCCTAATCTGGAGTTAGGCATAGTTAGGCTAGAAAAGTTAGGCCATAGTTAGGACTAGTTTGACTGGTCCAAGGGCCACCATAAAGCTTGTTTGGACCACTCTTGGAGTCAGGAAGGATAGGGCACGTCTGTGTGCTGGTCTCTCCATCTCCGAGAATGGTCCAAACCTACTTTATCGTGTCCCTTGTGCTGGCCAAACTTTGCTGGTCTAACTGTGCCAGCCTAATTCCAGGTTAGGTTTGCATCTTTATTGCATGCATTATCATCCACACCAGTGGTGTCATCCTACCGGTATGCTGGGCGGGACATCCGGGTGATTGGCAGCCCACCCTTCGCGTACCGCAGCATTACACCGTTTGCGTAACCAGTTACGCCGCTTGCGTACATTACACAAACGGCGTAACGCTGTGGTACACGACGGGCGGGCTGCCAATCACCTGGATGTCCCGCCCAGTGTATCGGGACACACATATCCAATCCTAAGACATTATTAGCATAGTCTCGACAGCCATATGGAGGCCTTGAGAAACATCAGAAAGGGAAGGCAGTGAGATTCAGGTGGGCAGAACCAATTCTAAATGTTGTGTGAATGTTCCACCGCCTCGGAGATTTAAAGCTGAGTCAATCCAGGACACAGCAAGACACACAAATGGGTTGGAAGCCCTTGACATAGCCATTCTGCTTTGCAGCGAGTCCAAGTTGGAGGCGTTCCTCACCTTGTGTCCATCTTTCATCACAGTGAGTGACAAATAAAAGATGAGTGTGTTTGAATTCCAAAAAAGAGAGTTCCAAATGTCCTGGAAGCCTAAGGCATCTGGGCAAGCTTTTACCATACGAGTTGAAGGTTGGCTATTTTACACAGTACAAATTGTATGGGAAGGCAGAGCATCAGTGAGATATAAAGACAGCTTGAATGACTTGTGTAGTTGAAGGCTGCCTGTTTTAGGTGCCGGAGGCCTAGGAAGGAATTGAATCCCACCAGTCTGCCTATTGTTTGGAGGGCAGAAATTCTGGTTCAGCAGCGGAGATACAAGGGTCAGGGTCAATTATAAAACTGAGGGAGGGTGAGGCTTTGAAGGCAGGGTTGTCCTGGCTATGAAGCCAACTGCGGGCCAAATCCAATCCAACTTTCCATCAATGATGCAGCCGTACAAATCGGGCATGTGCTGCCTCCTGGTTTGGGGAGCAGTTCTGGAGGCCTCCTTGGTTGACAGATTGGTGCTGCCCCCGCGACCTGCTTTGATCCTTTCCTCTGATTCTTGCCACTATTCTTCTTACTCCCTGGATTCAGAAAGGAAGAGAAGGACGGAGTGGAAAGGAGTATGGAACAGAAAGAGAGAGGGGAGCAGGAAATGTGGAGGAAAGAGTGGTGATGCTCTGTTCGTGAGTGTCCTCATTTCCCGACTTTCTCCTCTGCACCTCTTTGTTTGAGTTCAGGAAGCGAGAGGAGCATGACCTGTGCAACATTTGATCTGCTCTCTCTGGTGTCAGGAGATCTTTGGCCAGCCCTGATCTTGTGGTGTCAGGAGATCTTTGGCCAGCTGGAGTTTGTTACATTTCTATCTTGCCATTCCCTTCTGGAGCTCAGAGCATCCTGTTAGCTAAAACAACTCCATGAAGATTAGGGTGAAAGACAGTAAGTGGCCTGAGGCCACCTTGCAAGCTTCATAACCCAGTGACAATGTGAACTGGGCCAAACTCCAAATTATACACCAAACTCAGCAAACCTAGACATCCTCTAGCCCAGTGGTCAGGGAACAGGGGTAAATTACCCCAAATGGGGTAAAAATGAAATTCCTGGGGGTAATGGACGGTCGCGCTGCCGAGACACAGCCGGGCATGCATATGAATCTATATGCATGCCCGGCTGTGTCTTGGTAGCGCGACCATCCATTACCCCTGTTCCGGTTCCGTCGCTGGCTGGCTGGCTCCGTTTTGTTTTATTTCTTTTGCTCCGCCCTTTACAACTTCATATTTACATAGCATTAATTAAGCTCATTAATTAATCAAATAAAAAGCAATGGGTTCCAATATGTAATTTTTTTTCCTTTTGTTCTGGCGGGGGGTGGGGTAACGTTGGCGTATCTAAATATATTTTGGGGTAAAAGGTAAAAAAATTCCCTGACCCCTGCTAGCCTCCAGTGGCCCTCTATTGATGACTTACTCAAACCGTTCAACCAGAAGTTGACTTGGTTGGTATGGCTTCTCTTAGGCTGCAATCCAAGAAACACTTACCTTGAGTAAGTCCCACTGAAATAAATAGAACTTCTGAGTAGACAGATGGTGTTGCTAAGCACCCTTGCCTACAGAATTATCTAAAGCAGTGGTTCTCAAACTTTTTAGCACCAGCATCTACTTTTTAAAATGAGACTGTCTCAGGATCCACCTAATTTTGTGAGTCTAAAAGAAATAGCTTCAACTTACCTGCTGCTCAAGCTTCTGTTTTTATCCTTTTTACTATAGTGGCGGGCATTTTCTGCCTGGAGCATTTGTCTGAACATGGAGCATTTGTTGACATCCATGTTCATTTGATCAGGACCCATTCTGGTGGCCTGTGTACCCCTTTGACTGGCCTTAGATAGGAGCTGAGGCGTGTTCGTAGGTTTGCAAGTAAACTTGCACTGTGGCTCAGTTTCACTTTCCATAGGGCTCAATACATTTTCCTTGTCAGCGACCAGCTTGTCAGTTTCACAACCCACCCACAATCAGGTTGCGACACATTGGTGGGTCATGACCCACAGCTTGTGGAACACTTATCTAAGGGTTGATGGCCGCATTCCTTTTATGATAGAAACGATTAGTGTGTGACAGTGGCTTTTCGAAAGTCTATGGCAATGATGGCGAACCTTTTGAGCTGGGTGGGTCAAAAAATGCTAAACTTGACTCTGTTGACATGTCAGAGAACAAAACAAAACGAAAGAGAAACTAGCCTTTATATTCATTAATTTAAACCAAAAATACAGTACAATCATTTGTGGTACTGTGTATTATATAAAAAAGCATCAAACAATTACAAAAATGAAAAATGAGTAGAAAAAATTCAGTTTTTGTGAATGCTAGTGTGTCACCCCCAAACATTATGGCATGTCACCTTTGACACGTGTGTCATAGGTTCGCCATCACTGGTCTATGGCATGGAACTGGAAAAGGATGTCTTCTTCTCCCTTGCTGCCACGGCACCTGCCTAGTGCTATCAGAGTGGATTCCATCAATATTGCATACGTTACGGCATCTTTCGTATTATGCCTCCAAGATGAGGGTTTAATGTGTGTTCATCCACGGAGCCTTCGAGCGTCTCAGCCTCTAGCAATTAGCTCTATTCATTCCTTAGGAAGAAACGTCCAGGAATTCACCGAGAAATTGTTCCTGAAAATAACTGCTTTAGTAATCACAGACATTGCCTAGGAGTAAGATTGGACATCCATTGGCATTAAGAGGCAAATCAGAGAAAGCAAATGACAATGGATGTTGCTTTAAAAGGCAAATTGTTCTTGGATCAACTGGCATGTATTTTGGTAGTTTTCCCACAAAGGATCAAGTTGTGTGTGGCTTTTGACTGCCCAGGCTTGAACAAAACTCTCATATCCCATTTCTGTGGGTTGAGTTCGACTTATAAAGCACAAATTGTTTGGTTGTCCCCTGGTAGATAAGCTGGGATCTGGATCTTGGTAAGTGAAACAAAGCAGGATTTCTTTGTCTTGGGTACTTAGGAACAGGGCTCAAGTGACATACAATTTTTTTTGTTACAACTGGGAGGCTGTGGCTTAGTGTGTAATCCTAACCTGGAGTTAGGCTGGCACAGTTAGGCCAGCAAAATTTGGCCAGAACAAGGAACATTGTAAAATGAGTTTAGACCATTTTCAGAGTCAGTGAGGATGGTGTACACCTGACCCCGAAAGTGGTCCAAAAGTGCCAGCCAAATTTTGCTGGCCTAACTTGCCATCCTAACTCCAGGCTAGGATGGCGCTCTTAGTGATATGGTACATGGTTTGCATGCCAAAGGTCCCAGGTTCAGTTCCTGGCAATTTTTACTTTATTATTTTATTTAAGAAACACATTGTGAAAGGCAAATGCCCAAGGTGGCTTACAAGTTTCACAATAAACAATAAAGCTTACCGCAGAAACAATAAATAGAAAAATAGCCCTTCCAAAAAAGTCTGGGAAAAGATCAGAAGCCTGAAAGTTGCTGCCAGTCAGTGTAAACAGCGCTGAGCTTGATCAATGCCATGCCCTGTTATAAGGAAGTCCATTCCTATGAGGACCAGAGGTCCTTTATGCAGTTCTGAGTTTCAGCTTCTAGTCCAACAACCTGAAGGATGCTGCATTCAACAAAGGTGTCAGTACTGGATCAGCAATGATACCTGCCTGTTTGAATTAGTGAGTTCCTACATCCATGCAGTGCCTTGTAGGATTGGCTGTTTGTTATTTGAGATGCATAGATAGCTAGAGGTTAGGCTTTACAGCCTCCTGTGAGCTGACATTCATTGTCCAGCTTCTTGAACTGCTTACAGTCTTAGAAAAAGATGAAGTAGGAAGAAGAAAAATTGCATTTTAAAAAATGACAGCCTCTGTAGATCAATTCATCCATCCATCAATGGTATTTATAAACCGCTTTTCAACAAAAAAAAATCACAAAGCGGTTTACAGGCAAAAAAAATAATTATAAAATTAAATGGCTCCCTGTCCCAAAAGGGCTAAAAATCTAAAAAAAAAAAATGCAGAACACCACCAGTAACAGCCACTAGAAAAGACACTGCTGGGGTGAAGTTATTCTCCCCCTGCTCAATGTAAGAGGAGCACCACTTGAATAAGTGCCTCTCACCCAGTTAGCAGGGGTTATGCAATGCAATGCAAGGTAAAACTTTGCAATGTAATGTTTGCAAAGCCTTGTCCTTTCTGCTAATGAACTTCATGGAAGGGTTTTTGGATTCTGTGCAGAAAAACATTCTAACTGTGTGCTGTGTGTTGGCTGTTTGGTAAGAAGTATAGGTTGATTATCCTTTATCCAGACTGCTTGGGGTGGGAAGGTGCCCAGATTTTGGATTTTTCTGGATTTTGGAATAATTGCATAAATATATGAGAAATGCTTCCTCTTGCTCTTTTCACTGTTACCTGTTTGGCTTCTTTGACATTTTTCAACAACATCGGTATAGGCATGCACCATGGAGAATAGACCTTACAGACTGTATGTAGAAGTTTAATGTGTGTTTAATGTGTCATCAGCACGGGGGGGTGGGGGGGAAGCACGTCCCTGGCCCTCCAGAGGCCACCTGAAGCCTCTGGAGGTTGGTAAACCTGTTTTTCCAGTGAAAATAGGTGAAAATCCAGTGAAAATCGGAAGTTCTTTAAAAGCCTTCCAAAGGCTGTAGATTTGCAGCCTGTAGAAGGGCAGGAACATCACACAAGGTGCCGAGGCATAGTTGTGAGTCTACAGAGTGTGGCGGCAGTCTACCCCCTGGCCCCTGGGCAGAACACAGGCCAGAGCGCGACTGGCACATGGGAATGAGCTCAAGACCTTCTTTCTACAGAAAGTTTTTTAAAAGTCTTGGACAAAGATGTCTGGATTTTCAAATAGTCTGGATTTCCGATAGCGAATAAGGGATAATCAACCTGTACATGAAAGTGCTCAAAAATACATACATGGATATTATTATTTTTTTCCCCAAGTAGAAAAAAAAATGCAGGGGTTTTTAGCAGAAGAGAGTGGACTGGGAATCAAAAGAAAGTATATAAAGCTTGGATGGAATGAAAGCAGAGAGATCCATGCAGGGGCATAGCTGAAGAAGTGCAGTGGGGTGCAATTGTCCCAGGCAACAAGCTTTAGGGGGGGGAGGGTTAGTTTGACATTAGTGGCCAAAATTGTGAAACTCTTGGTATGTATGAATAATACCATCATATGTTATACATCATTGGAAAGGTAATTTAATGCAGAAGGCAATTAAACAAACCAGAGGGTAATATCTTTACTCTGTCAGAAGTTATGGCCAACCCCCCCCCCCAGAGAAAACCAAACAAAAATAACTCTGATGTCACTCCTGTTGTGACATCACTTCTGGGGCAACATTTTGCCCTCTGCACTTTCATCAGCTCCGCCCTTGGATCCATTCTAAACATAGCACGTATTTTTCTCAAGTATTCTAATACAGTATATTTGACACATAACAAAAAGAATGGAACTTTCCTCTCTGATTGTTTAAATTCTTCTTTTTCTAAGAGCTCCATCGCATTTGACTCAGTATAGTTAAGACAGACATTGTCGAAGGAGTGCCTAACTGCTAAGACACGAGACAACTGAACTTGTACCAAAGAGCGTGTCTCTTGTTGCAGGCTGTATATGGGCACTGTTGGCACCTCTCTGTCAATAAGAGGAAATTGCAGCAATTAAAGCCGGGAGATTCTTGGCATGTCTGCAAAGCACTCCAGCCCTGGCAATTTTGCATTCATATTTTACATGGGCCATGCTTGTGGACTGCCCTTTGAAAAAACCTCCAAGAACCACTAGCTATGTCAGCCTATGAGAGGCTGTGTTTAATGAAAGGTGATGATTCCCTGACCGCTCTAAATGATGTTGTCCTGTTGCTTTGTGATATATTATGAAACAGCCGAACAATGACATACGACCTCTCACTGTGCATGCCGTATTTGCATTAATTGTTCTTGCACCCTCACACCTTTACTGTTGTCATTCTCCTGTTGCGCAGTCTAGTGTATTGTGCATTTCCCAGAACAAAAGAAAACCTTGATATTATTGTAAGCCAAGGAATACATCATTTGCTGCTATCTCTGGCTACACCAGGAAGAAAATCTAGATGGCACCTTCATTTATCAGAAATTAGCGGAGATGTGTTTGTTTCACCACTAGGTGGCAGCATAGTTCTTTGGTTGATTTTTAGGAATTGTCCTTTCAGTTAAGCTAAAAAAAAAAATGCCATGCATCACTGATAAATGTCTAATCTACTCTTTGTGTTTTCTTTTTATCATTCCTTGCACCCATGAAAACACTATACACAAGTTATGTGAGATTTGTTGCCCCACTGCTGCGTACAGGGGTGGTGGTAATGACGCTGATGGCAATTGTCCGCGTGCAGAAGACAACAAGGTACAACTGCATTCCTGTGGATGATTTGGTAGAACTGTCATGATAGCTGCTGGGGGGGGGCTGAGGAGGCCAGTCCTGAGTTGGTAAGATGTACTGCACATGCGACTTCTGTAGACGTCAGCGGCTGGCATTCTGCTTTCTTATTCTCCTGTTTCTCTGGAGTGGTGGGAGTCATTTTTCTTCATCTTCTTTTGTGCCAGTTCAGCATCTGTACCACCTGGTGTTCCTACTCACTGCCAGAGTTTCCCAGTGCTTGGTGCCAAAGTCTCGGAAGTCAAAATCCCTTCTTAAAATTCACCTCCTCTGTGAAGCCTTTGGCCCAATGAAGCCATCCCAAGACCTCCTGACACCTGAGTGGCATGCCTAATGCCACCCCATTACCCAATGATGTGCCAGACTTTGCTCCTCCCATACTCTGTTGTCCTAGGTCAACATTCTCCTCCCCTTCTACATTTCCTCTCTGTTCTCCTCCCCTTTTCCAACCCAGGAAGGAAGAGAAGTTATTGTGGCTACCAGGCCAATAGAAATACAGTACCTTCTACAGTACCAACCAGCTTCCTGAGCAACTGCTTCAGAAGACCTCATGGATGGATGGATGGATGGATGGATGGACTGAGTTAGTTAAAGATTGTGGAAGCTCAGTATATTTAGCCTGTAGAAGGCTGAGGGAGGACAAGATAGTGCTCTTCAAGTACCTGATGGACTTGTCACACAGAAGAAGGAAAAGATTTGTACTTTGCTGCCCCAGAGAGGAGAACTAGATCTCATGGGAAGATTTTCTTCATCTTCTTGCCTTCTGTTAAGGCAAATGAGTCAGTAATGGAAGCAATTACCAAGGGAAGTGGAGGGTTCCCCTTTGCGAGAGGTCTTCAATCAATCAACAGTATTCATATACCGATTTCCAGCACCAACAAGAGTCCAGGCCTTTTGGAAGATCCACGAGGCAAGGCAGCAGCATGCAAACTGGCCTAATGATTTGCACTGTCAATGCAACTGGGTACCCAATCTACAAATGGATGTGCCTCCCCTCCGCCCGATGCCTCTGCATCAAAAGGCCTCTGATTGGCCATTGGGGATGCAGGAAGCCATAGAGCTGATGCTGCTATCACTGTGTTGTCTTATTAGTCCAGTGTTTTAAATAACAATAATTGTTAATGTGATAATTAAAGGTGGGGGATAATAGTGTTTTTTTTTAGAAGTGCAGAAAGTGATGCTATGTTTTTATTCAAAATTTGCTTTGTAATTATGCAGTATTGCTTTACAAGAGTACTAGGTAGGTGTTATAGGTGGTGTAGTGTCAGCAGATGAAGCCACAGTTATTACCCATGTGCCCCTCATGAATTAATATTAAATAAATAAAATTGGAGGGTTGTTTTTTTTTTTGCAGATTTCAAATTTTCGGAAGTTTTTTTTTAATGAGAAGTGCAGAAAGCATTGTTGTGTGTTTTTATTTCATTATCCCCATTTTCTCTCACCTCTAGTCATGATACACTCTTATGATGGATGCACCAAAAAGTTACCTGCCAATCCAAAAATATACACAGGCTCCAAACCGTTTTTACCATTAAAAGAAATTAATCGCACTTTCCAAATGTTTTGAAAAAAGCATGTTAGGGTTCCGTGGATGCAGAACACATCCCTCCGGTTTTCATTGGCTCCGACAGTAAAAGTTCAAATACAGAAATAGTCTCGCAGGAGATTACATTTAAGGTTATATTAAAAAGCGAACGTGAGTGAGTTACAGAAAGGAATTCATAAGATTGGGTTGCATGCTGTGTGCATCTAGCATTATGACTTCCTTCAGCTCTTCATAATTTTGACTCCTGAATGCAGAACTCTGTAACCTTCTATCCTTTGAAATAAATATAATCCTTGGCTGTTCCAAAAAAAGTGTTTTACTAGCTGCCGACTTGAACTTCCCAGGCACCGCTTATTGTAAAAGAACACCACAGTCCTTTTCATACAACGCCTGCCCTTTTATAGCATCGATTATGACTTCACAATGTTGGAGCGGAAACTTCAGGCTGGAAGCCCTTGGATTTCAAGGGCAACCTCGGGTCTTAAAGACATCGAAGGAGGAAAGTGCCTGTTTTGTATGTAATCTGCATGATCACAAAAGGTTGGCTGTTTCAGTCTGCCCCGGTCAGGCGCGGATTCCAGTCTTCATTTCATGTGCATTTGGCTCTAGATAACTTCCAACCCCATAACAGTGGAAGAGAAATTCCTGAGTTTCCTGAGGTCATCCAGTAAGACGTGTTGGTAATTGACAATGGCAACTGAGGAGGTGCCTGTTACGAATGCAGGAGGATAGCCAGGGGTTAAGCCTGAGCAAGAGGGCTGGAGGGGTGGAGTTAATCACCCCTACAACCAGGAGCCCTGAGCTATATGAATCTGAGTAGAATCTGAGCTAAAGAGCTCAGAGGATCAGTTTCCTGCCCTAGCTAACAATACAACCCTATACACATTTACTTGGAAGTTAGTTCCACTGTGTTCATTGGTGCTTCCTCTCAGGTACGTGTGGATGAGGTTGCAGCCTGAAAAAATAAATAGTAACCAAGCTGCTTCACGTTTGTGACTTTGTGCCCTTCTCTCCTTTATTGTACAATGTCAGCCATAGCGTCCCTAGAGGGGGTGCAGAATGGTAAGTTTGGCAAGGCACCTTACGTTACTGTGTAAATCACTCCTCTCCCTTGCCTCTGTAGCCAGTAAGCAACACTGAGGCGTTGCTTTCCCCATGAGGATTAGCTTCAATGGTGAGGAAGAGGAGTGATTTACACAGCAAGGTAAGGCGGCTTGCAAAACTTACCGCTCCACCCCACCTATAGGGACACTCCTGAGAGTGCAATCCTAACCTACTTTCCAGCACCAGGAGAAAGGCAGTGCAGCTTCAAGGTAAAGGAACAAACATTCTGTTACCTCGAGGAAGCCTCCGTGACTACTACGCCACAGCAGGAGGAAGCACATGCCCCATTGGCACAGTGTGTCAGTGCTGGAAAGTTGGCTAGGATTGCATTGGTTGGTGGACAATTCAATGAAGGTATCCACCCAGTGTGCGTCAGCAATTAAGAAGGCCAATTCCATGCTTGGGGTCATTAAAAAAGGGGTTGAGAATAAAACAGCCAATATTATCATGCCATTGTACAAATCGATGGTAAGGCCACACCTGGAATATTGTGTCCAGTTCTGGTCGCCGCATCTCAAAAAGGACATAGTGGAGCTGGAAAAGGTGCAGAAGAGAGCGACAAAAATGATTACGGGGCTGGGGCACCTCCCTTATGAAGAAAGACTGCAGCGTTTGGGGCTCTTCAGTCTAGAAAAAAGGCGCCTGAGGGGGGACATGATTGAGACATACAAAATTATGCATGAAAGGGATAGAGTTGATAGAGGGATGTTCTTTTCCCTCTCTCAAAACACCAGAACCAGGGGGCATCCACTAAAGCTGAGGGTTGGGAGAGTCAAAACAGATAAAAGGAAGTACTTTTTTACCCACCGGGTAGTTAATCTGTGGAACTCCTTGCCACAGGAGGTGGTGATGGCATCTGGTCTTGATGCCTTTAAGAGGGGATTGGACAGATTTCTGGAGGAAAGGTCCATCGTGGACTATAGGCAATGATGTACTTTGTAAGTACAACGTCCTTACAAAGGTGGTGGGCTACTGGTACCGGGTGCAAGGGAGTGGCAATGGGATGCAAGCATCTTGTTGTTTCATGCCTCCCTGGGGCGCCTGGTCGGCCGCTGTGAGATACAGGAAGCTGGACTAGATGGGCCTTTGGCCTGATCCAGCAGGGCTCTTCTTATGTTCTTATGTTCTTATGCATTCTAAATGTCAGTAAATTCTGCCACACTTTACTAAACTATTTGTAATTGAAAAAGTTTATACACTGCTTAGTTTACCACTCTGTTTTAAGGTGGACTTTATTGAGGCTGCCATCCTACGCATGATTATCTGGGAGTAAGCCCACTCACTTCAAAGTAAACATAAGGAGCACCCTGCTGGATCAAGCCAAAGGCCCATCTAGACCAGCTTCCTGCATCTCACAGTGGCCCACCAGATACCTGTTATCAGGTAGCCTCAAGATAACAAGGCACCTATATCCAGACATGTCATGTAGTGGGTACGTGGGGGTATGTGCGTACCCGTTCCTAGGATTAGGGCTGGCCCCGCCCATTTGCCCGCCCACTCGTCGATTCCATCGGCGCTCTGCTCCGTCCCTGCAACGTTTGAATTGCCTGCACGTTTGAGTTGCCTGCACGTTCTCAGAGCCAGGCAGCCAGGCAGGCAGGCAGGCAGGCAGCGGAGCGAGGGAGATCGATGGCAGCAGCAGCATGAGCAGGTAGGCTGCCTGGGGCTCCCTCCCGAGGAGGCGCGGCGGTTCCTGGGGGCAGTTCCTGTGTTCCGGCTATGACCTCACTTCTGGTGGGTGGCCCCGACACAAGTGCCAATCAAAAGTGAGTACCTGTTGCTAAATCATTTAGATGCCATTACTGCCTATATCCCGTTGCTACTCCCTGGCATCTGGTACTTCTCAAACCAGGAGATTGCATGTACCCATCACGGCTTATAACCAGTGATGCATACGATTGCATTGTTAGGCTTATATTAAACAACATCCATCTTGCATCACTTCTTTGGATCTTGTTATCCGTGGACCAATCTAGTTTGACTTTTTTTTCTCCCTAAAGAGGAAAACTTTAATTCTATACAAAGGAGATTGCAGAACCTGGAAGCCTTGTACTTATATTCAAGACAGCTATTTATGGTTTTTGTATGAGAAGCATTGAGGGCTCTTCACGGGTGAAACGGCAGCGCATAAGCGCCTTGCAGCATCAGATCGCTGCAGCTCTCAGTTTAGTACGAGTAGCGACATTTTTGCAATGTATGAAATTATCTCGGATTTTGTGATTTGTTTACCTAAATGAGTTGCACTTCGGGGTCTTGTTGCTGGGTCTTGTTGATTCCATTTAGACCGTAGGCAGTTTAGCGCCCGGGCAGTTCGGAGTGGCTGTGGAGGAAATGTGACTGTTCAGCATGTTTTAAAATTAGGAGAGTGTTCTGAGTGTGCTGTGTAATTGTACCACACTATAAAAATGCTTTTTAATAATCATCATCATCTTAGGGTTGTGTGGAGTGCTTTCAATTAAGGTAACTGGGTAGTGAACTAAATTGTGGAATAGCGACGTTATCTTAAGGCTTCATTAGTTTGTGAATGTTGCTGAAAGTTTTAAATTGTTACCCGAACCTCTCGGGATGAAATAGTTTATGGCTCAGTCTATTCACTTTGGAACAAGTTCCAATGACCTTCGGTAATGCAGCCTGGAGTCAGCTCCGTTGAGGTTTCCTGGGAACAAAAGTCTTAAGTAATATGTACAACCCCAGTCAGAACCCAGACTAAACACAGAACTGAGCAGTTAAATAAAGCTGATCCAAATGAGATGATGCTCCAAATGCAAGTAGCCTCCAGCATGTTCATGGCAGGACTCAGGTGGGTGTACCTGTCATACCCTCCGTTGGTCAAGGTGTCACTTCTGACAATCACCATAACCTCAAGAAATTCTGTCCTCTGGATTACTATTTCTCATAGTCTGTAACAGTATTTCCCAAACTGTGGGTCATGACCCACCAGTACGGGGGATTGTTCCTGGGTCATGAACTGACCAGCTGATAGCTGACTAGGGAAATGTACTGAGACCTATGGAAAGTGAAACTGAGCTGCACATGCATGTTTATTCGTGAATAGGCAAACATGTCTTGGCTCCTAGACTGGCGAGGGAGGGACCCCAGACTGGCAAGAGATGGGCTAATTCAATAGTTTTCATGTTTTCAAAAACTGGTCACTTGTTTAATAAAGTGACTCAAGTTAAACCCTAATCTCAGTTTGGTGTCTTCTTTGGGAGTGGGGCAAGGTTAATAGGCTACCTCAGATTGCCAGATGCAGGGGAGTGGCAGCGATATACAGGTGCCTTTGTATACAGGTGCCTTTGAGAATTATACTCCTTTGTTTTAGCTTGTGTGCTCCCTGAGGCATCTGGTGGGGCACTGTGAGATACAGGAAGCTGGACCAGATGGGCCCTGGGCCTGAACCAGTGAGGTTGTTCTTATGTCCCATCAAAGGACAGGCAAAAGGGAATACAAGCTCACCAGAATGGTCTCAATCTGATGAACATGTTGCTCAACAAATGCTCTAGAATACCCCCCCCCCAACCATAGTAAAAAGACTTGAAAAGCAGAGAAGATGAAACTATTTTTTAAGGCTCACAAAGTTTGGCGGGTCCTGATAGAATGTCATTTTAAAAAGTGTGTCCTGGTGCTAAAAGGTTTGGAAATCACTGGGCTATAGCTAGTAATGATAGAATAAATTATAGCTACAATTTAGGGTGGGGGACAACAGTTGGAAAAACAAATACATCGTCCCTTTGGGTGGTATCATATCAGGAAGAAAAGGGTTTCTGGTTATTAAATTAGATCCCTATTGCTACCCTCTTTTGTTCTTACGAAAATAAAAGATACAGAGAAATGACAACAGAACGAAAGGATGGGGGGTGTAGTGTGTTTGAAGTGGGCAATGTGTGAACAGGCAGTATTGCAGTCAGAAAAGTACTTCCGAAAGGCATTCTATATGCCATTCGGGATCTGCAATATCTGTATTGGTGGTTGCCCAGTTACCATGTTAAGTAGACTGGAGAATGTGCTTGACAGTACAAGATGATTTGCTACAGCTAAGTAGGTCTAAGCCTTGTCACTGCCTGAGAATTGATGGATAGCTATTCTGAACTTACTGAAAGGAGGGGAATGTAAGTGAAATCAATGCATATATTACCCATTTAAATTAATACCCAGAGACAGCTTTAACAACATGCATGTATAAACATGTTTTGAATGAACTAGCTCTACATATAATAAGCTGGAACTGTAGGAGGAAGAGAGCCAAAACTCCTTGTAGAATTATATAGTCAGAATAAGACACACAGTATTTGCTGATAGACTTTCTCCAGTTTCTTCCTACACTACGGTTTTGGGGCACAATCCTAAGGTTGCACTGGGCTGGCGTAAGTCACGTTTCTGCCAACCTGGAAGTCAGCTGGGCTGGCGCAAGGCAGCGTACCGTCCTTTGGGGCCACATCCAGCCTCCAGGCTACGCTAGGAAATCTGAGTTCAGCCAGCACAGGGGGTTGGGAGGGTGGGGGAGGCTGGGGGGAACAGGGCGAGGGAGGGCTGCCCAATGGGTGGGCCAACCGGGGATGGGGTGGAGCCAGGATCTGGCACTTACGCCAGATTCTAACCCCTGGCCCTGGCCCGGTCAGCCCTACACCGTCTGCTCAGATTTGCACCAGGTCCAAGTAGCCCCGTAGGACTGGCTGGGGCTTTACCTGGGTAAGGGGGAAATATCCCCTTACCCCGAGGTGACCTCCAGCTGCCTCCTAACCTGCACTGTGCTAGGTTAGGATTTTACTGCCCCTTCTTTTTTCCCCCGTTATCTCAACATTTTTCCTTTTTGTTCCCCCTCTTCTATCACGATCACCCTCTCTCTCTTACGCTGATGATAATTCTTTCTTTGTGAACTTTGTGATAACCGCTTTGTGAACTTGTGTTGAAAAGCGGTATATAAATACTAGTGATTGATTGATTGATTGATTCTGTCTCCATCAGGCCCGTCATTCTAGCGGGTGTACTTTAGGGCTTTCTAGCCTGAGCTGAAATGTGAGGATTACCGTGAAGAAGTCTAGAGGAGACTACCTCCCGAACCAGCTCCATGAAGGTAACTGACGGGCAAGTTCATGACGGACTCATGTCCAGGCCCCGGGAAGTAAGGAAGTCTTTTAGCAGTATAAAAGAGCAGTTCGGTGACGGGGAAAATTTGATTAAATTAACAGCACAAACCCAACTTTTTACTTGAGCGGGAGTTGCCATCCCTGTGCAATCTCAGAGTATCACCATCATGCTGTAAGGCACGTTTGCAGCTACTCAAGACTCAACTGGACCAGTGCCAAACCCGCACCAGCTCAGCAGCTATGTAGCTGGTACAGATATGGGAAGCCTCATAGTTGTGGCTGGGGCTTTATTCAGGGTAGGGGAAATATACCCCAGAGGCGTCATCCAGGCGGAACGGCCCGGTACTCCGTTCCGCTAGTTCCGCGGAGGGTCCGGGCCGCGCCGCCTCTCCGGAGGACGGGCGAGCTGCTGCTGGGCCCTCCCACCCTCCCTTGCATCCAGAATTGCTCTAAAATGGAGCAATTCCGGCGCAGTGAGGCTTGGGGGGGGGCGTGGCAGCCCTCCGCCATAGGGGCGGAGGGCTGTCAATCATCCGAGTGTTCCGGTAGTTGGTTCGCTCAGATGACATCACTGATATACCCCCTTACCTCATGGAGGCTTCCAGTCTGCTCTTAAACTCCTCTGGGTGCAGCGCAGGCCATGCGGCCCGGCTGAGCCATCGCAGCTTAGAACTGGGCTGTAAGTTGCATTTGACGA
Organism: Lerista edwardsae; assembly: GCA_029204185.1. Classification (NCBI taxonomy): domain Eukaryota; kingdom Metazoa; phylum Chordata; class Lepidosauria; order Squamata; family Scincidae; genus Lerista; species Lerista edwardsae. The sequence goes on from JAJKFI010000003.1 coordinate 34,259,678, forward strand.
ATTCAGGTCCAGGACCAGCTTTAGAGCTATTTGACCAATTTGGCCCAAGTGGGACCCTCCAGGCATGGGGGCAGTGAGTGGACTCCCTGCAGTCACAGCTGGAACTTTGCTCTGTAGCTGATGCTCCGGCATGGAATCTTCCGTGACCAAACTTCACGAGGAGAGCATGGCGAAGGGAGCACTGCCTGCCCCTGGGCCTGATTGGCTTGAAATGCCCCCAGAAGCAGTTAAGAAAAATAAGAAAATAAGAAGAGCCCCACTGGATCAGGGCAAGGGCCCATCTAGTCCAGCTTCCTGCATCTTGCAGCGGCCCACCAGATGCCTCAGGGAATACACAAGACAACTAGATATGTGCATCTCGTTGCCACTTCCCTGCATCCGGCACTCCAAGGTAGCCTACCTCTAGAATAAGGTATGCTGCAGCCTACCTTCATGGCCTGCAGCCTGTGATGGACCTTTCCTTCAGCAATCTGTCTGTCCAGTTCCCTTTTAAAGGCATCAAGGCCAGATAGTGATGGTGATGGGGTGTGATGCTGTAGCCAGTGCCTCTCCGCTGCCACTCATCCAATTTTATTTTTTTGCATTGGGGCCCACAGCTCCTAAGCTTGGCACTAATTAGGCTCTTTTCCAGTGTCAAAAAACCCCATAAGTCTCAGACTCCATCTTGTCTGTATCAAACCACCATTCCCTGTTTGTGAGTCTAGCATGTAATCTGACCCTAGTAATTGCTTTGAGAACCAGAAAGCCTTATCTCACCTCTCCCCTTGGAATGCATGGAGTTTGCTTATCCATAAATCTTTGTGTCAGTGTGTATTTCCTACCCGTGTTCAAACAGTTTTGACTTTTATGGCGACAAGTAACAGAATGTTTGGAAGTCATGTCCCATTTGCTTGTTTTATGGTGATTGATTGACAAGTGTGCTTTTTCTGCTGCTCTCTCTGCTCCTTAGTGCTATGAAAAGTGTTTGAATCCTAAAATCTTGGTCAGAGGCATTAGAGCAGTGTTTCCCAAACTGTTGAGAGGCGACCCACCAGGGGAACAAAAAAAGGGCAATTTCCTTTTAAGGGGAATAGCCCCACAATCAGCAGCAGCACAATTTCCATGATCGCGTTGCTGCTGGGCAGGGATGGAATTTCTCAGCTTACCTGGGAGTCACTATGGCTCTCTGGAGGGTCTGGGGAGCCTTTGGCCCCCTCTGCAGCCTTTCTAGGGGCTTGAAAATCTTGTAAAAAGTAAAAAAAAATGCAAGCTCCCCCAGACCCCCCAGAGAGCCATAGTAACCCCCAGGGAAGCTGAAAACCCCCCTCCCTACCAGCAGCAGCACGATTGTGCAGATCTCCCCCCCCCCAAGCAAATACTTGTGTTCCCAACTTCCAAGGAGAAATTTGGGATCCACTGCATCAGATGGTTGTCACAATGCTGTTTTAACCAAGAACAATGTTCTATTTCCAGCTTTGTTTTGCACAACACAATCAATTTATCCGACACCAGACACAAGGAGAAGACGTGTACCACTGCGAGACCATAAAATTGTTACCGTATTGCATTGGAAGTAAAATATGTAGACATTCAAAATAACATTTGGTGGGGAATGAGATTAGGGGAAAAAAGAAGGATTTTCTCTTGCTCCTCTCTCGAGCTTCATTTCTTTTTCTAATTCTTTATTTAGCACAGGAATGGAATGTGATCCCACTTTTTGGAGCACCCTGTCTCTGCTTGTGAGTAACATGTAAGTCATTCATGTCCTGTAGTTTGGACCCAAATGGGGCCCGAGGTACTCATGCCCTAAGATTTAGTAACATCAGAAGGGGCTCCCCACTGATATAATGTAGGGCTTATATGGATTCTATTGCCCACTTTTGACTGTTCTTATTTCTTTGTTGGCCTCACATTGCCTCTTTGTTAAGCATAATGTTTTTCCTTTCCAGTTTATCCTTGAACTGCTTATTTATATTTAAATGATAGTTTCAAGTGTGCCAGTAATCACTGGGATTATCTTCAGTTTAGCTTTGCATAATTGCTCCACTTCATGGCAAAGCAGAACCAGATACTTTATTACCTTCTTCTTTCTTCCTCTGTCTCTCTTTAAGCATAGCAGTTTATTATTACTGATTGCAATAACTGTTCCTTTTGTCTTTTTTATTTGTGGCTATCTCTAGATCTTACCCGATGTTTGTATCTTCACCACATTTTCTTGTATCTTTCAATATTTCTCTTTGGCTTTCTGAGCATTTTCTATAAAGGTAAAGGTTTCCCCATGACCGAATGGTCTAGTCGTGACCGACTGTAGGGGGTGGTGCTCATCTCCGTTTCAAAGCCTGTAGAGCCGGCGTTTTTTTTTTTTTTTTTTGTCCGATCATGTGGCCAGCATGACTCTATGCCGTAGTGCACGGAACGCCGTTCCCTTCCCACCAAAGTGGTCCCTATTTATCTACTTGCATTTTTTTAGGTGCTTTCGAACTGCTAGGTTGGCAGGAGCTGGGACAAGCAACGGGAGCTCACTCCGTCACGCAGTCTCAAACTCCCAAACTTGCGGTTGAAAGCCCAGCAACAGCGGATTAACTCGCTGCGCCACCACATCCCTCAGCATTTTCTATAGAGCACATTAATTCATTGCAATATAATTTTTGCAAAATCATAATCACTATTGCATATAATTCATTGCCTCTTATAGCCCAGTACTATTCAGATGCAGCACCAACGTCATACGGCTGCCGCGATTATGTCAATTGTAGCCTAAGCCCACTGCAAATTATCCAACGGATAGCAAAGTAACAAGTAACAAGAGGTCTGGCTGCTGTCTTTGCTTCACTGTCTGCCATGGAATCAGGTAGGTCAGGAACCTTTCGGAGCAGCTGTTGGGCTCACTCTGGTCACTGTCCTTAAACGTCCTTGCTTTTTGGAAAATCCAAAAACCAAAAGAAAAAAGAGCCAGATGGGGTAAGTAGTGTTCAGTCCCTACACACAAAACACATAATAAATTAGACTTGGGTAATTTATTAAAAACGCAAAAAATAATAATTCGTTTCAAGCCACAGAAAGGCAATTGCAATTACTAGTAGCGAAGCATATATTCACACACACAAAAGCAGCGAAGCACAAAATAACTAACTCCTGAGCTTGTCTCCTCCAACTAACAATGAGGCTCTCTGCGCCAAAGTCCTTTTAACTCCAGTTTTTAGCCAGATCAGGTGATCTCTTCATAACAATGCTACCTTCCTTAAAAGAGCCAGTATAATACAGGGAAGCATGTGATAAAATGCTTGCTTTGTCTTATGCCTCCTATTAATCCAAAGAGATATTCTTAGTATACTTTTTAGGAGTGAATAATGTTGCAGCTCACCTTCTGTAATTATTTTTGTTGCTGTCATTACCATTGTATTAAATGATCAATTTTATCTCCTGTAGTTGGAATTAGGAGCTGATTTATTAGCAACATTAATGACATTCTACAACTGGCGAGTAGCTGTGTAATTGTATGCATGTATATGCATAGGAGTTACTCCTACCTACTGTATCTTTTCCTGTCTCCTTTTACTCCTAAGTAATATAGATTTGTGGCCTAAGACACATTATGCCTTTGGATGACTGCAAATTCAGGATTTAATACACATGAAATTACTTCCCTTGTAACTCACAATGGAAACATGTGTCTGGATGAGAGGCAAATCTTGCAGCATTCATATGATCTTGACAAGAAAGCCAGTGTGGGATGCTGGTTGGAGTGTTAAACTAGTCTGGGGAAGGTAAAGGTTTCCCCGCGACTGAAAGGTCTAGTTGTGACTGTTTCTAAGCCTGTAAAGCCGGCATTTGTCCCGAGGACAAGTTTCCGTGGTCATGTGGCTGGCATGATTATACACCAAGGCACACGGAATGCCGTTACCTTCCCACTGAAGTAGTCCCTATTTACTCGCATTTTTATGTGCTTTCGAACTGCTAGGTTGGCAGAAGCTGGGACAAGCGACGGGAGCTGACTCCGTTGTGTGGTCTCGAACTGCCAACCTTCCAGTCAGCAAGTTCCGCAACAGCGGTTTAACCTGCAGCGCCACCACACCACCAAGGTTCAAATCCCATTCAGCCATGAAATGTTGCTACTTTAATTAGAAATTGAAACCCCATGTTCAGACAGTCTGCCTCTGCAGGAATGTCAGATGCTGTGAACTCCACTTATGAGCATTGTGGCATATTGAACCTTAAGAGGTCTGGAAGCTATGCTGTTCCTTCCAGTCTGTGTGGATGGTGATAACTATTTTGTGAAGAAGAAAAAGCACTCTGCACGTGTTCTGAAGCACATTTGAGAATTTCATGCATCTTAGTGTTAAACTTTGCAGAGCAATCGAAACGTACCTCGGAGCCGGTGCAGGCCCCTTGTGCTGGCTGCTGGGTGTCATGAACATAAAGCATATTCGTGGCTACTTGGGAACTGTCTAGGCCACTACAAGGATGTGCACAACGTCCAGTTGCCCTTCTAACCCTTCCTGAAGGGTTCCTGCTCAGCTTTTTCAGCTCAACCTCCATGCACTGCATTTTGCCCAAGTTGGATGTGGGAGTGAAATACAAGTTCAAATGCATGTTAATTAGAAGAAAATCCATTGCCTTCTGATTCTCCTTCACTCCTTAGCCATTCCTCATCTATGGAATGGCAAATGTGATGTCCAAGATTTTAGTCTATATTTTCTGCCAGTGTGGACCTATATAGTTCCAGTGTGACTTCAGTCACCCAGATTTTAGACATTGTGCCTTTACTTGTAGAGATGGATCAGGCATCATGAGGTGTGTCCCTTTTTCAGCAAGTAATTGGGAAAGCGTTATCTGCCTGGATATATCCCACCCCAGCCCAATGTTGAGCTAAAAGACTTAAATAAAGTGTTAATCATGGAGTCTAATTTGTAATATACGAGACTATGCAAAGTCTTTACCGTTTGAATGGCACAGAAGCTAACCTTAACCTCCCAATTTCTCATGCTTTATAGCACATGGGAGAAAATTGTAAGCAGCTTAATTCACATCATAAACTGAAGTTTTTTTAAAAAAAATATTTTATAGAATTACTATTCAGCAGGACAAGATAAATACATAGATCAGCATATCAAGTGCCATCTTTTAAAGGCAACTACAAAGATTTCTGCTTAGGTATAACTATGCGTATTTTACAATTTTGACTCGTTTATCAGAATGTTTTTTCTTTCTTTTTTGCAACATTTAAGTGAATATTCAAATATAAGTAAATTTTAGCTACAGCGCTTCTGTTTTTCCATTTTATTGCCAATCTAGTGAATGTTTCATTAATGATTTTAAATATTGGGGTATATCCAGCGATGGGATCTACAAATGAACAAGGGGAACGCTGGGCGGGACTTAGGCGGGACTTCCGCTTGAGTGGCAGCCCGTCCGTAGCATTCCGCGGCTGCCCTGGCCTCGGGGGGGGGCTCCTGCTCGCCGCAGGGGACAGGTGAGGGTCGCGCCGGGTGCCTGGGCGGGCAGCGGGGGGCGCACTAACCGGGAGCAGCCCCCCCCGAGGCCAGGACAGCTGCGGAACACTACAGACGGGCAGCCAATCACACGGAAGCCCTGCATAAGTCCCGCCCAGCGTTCCCCTTGTTCATTTGTAGATCCCATCGCTGGGTATATTGTACTTGGAATAGATGGAATAAACATCCATTGGCTGCTTTTGGGACAGAATTTTACTTCCTTTGTTCTTAAATGGCTTTTACTTTCATTGGTTTTAAATGTTCTTAAATTGGTGTATATTGGTCCTGGTGAAAGACCAATAGTGATTGGGGTGGGTTTTTCTTGCGGGGTTAAGTAGATGGCTGCATTGGCTAGTGTATTACACAGAGTGATGTCAGAGGTTGACCAGAGGTGCCCACACCCATTAGCCTGGCCATGCTCTCAGAATCAATGGCAAGAGGTGACCCAAGGTACCATGGGGGGTGGTGGTTGGTTTTCATGAGAGCACCATGAAAGGCCAATTCCAGGGTAGGACTTGGCCCATAGAACCAACAATCTGCTGCCAGCGTTGGTATTACTGACAAATGGTTATCAATGGCAGTGGCAGTCCTACCGATGTCCTTGGGGGGGAGGGAATGCCCCAGGTGCTGCACCGGTGGAGGGGAGAGGAGTGGCGCGGAGGCGGGTGGTGCTGCTGGTGGTGAGCAATGTTTGGTCCACCTGCCCCTGTGCAAGTATCACACCAGAATGGAGCATTTGTGGATACTGGAGGCATAGTGGGTGTGATGCCAGGGGCAGGGAGATGATGCCAGGGTGATGATAGCGTAGAAGCAGCTTGCAGCTGTGAGGCTTGGAAAGGCTTCAAGGTCGCAGAGCTCCGGCAAGGAAACACTCAGACAACAGAGATTAGGGTAGCAAGAACTTCTATATTCTCAGAAGAAGGCTTCTTGCAGCAAAGAACAGCAAACAGGTAACAGGTACAGCAAAGCTCCTCCAACAGCAGCACTTACATCTCCCGCAACTAACCACAGGTGTTTCTGGTCTGGATTAAATAGTCTCCAGCATCCAATCAGAGATCAGATGATCTCATCCCCAGGCTGAAGCTGAGTCAGAACTTTACTGCTGGTCTGCTAGGCCTGAATGACTCAGCACTTTACCCCCTGAGTTGGCCTGGTGTTAGGCCTTTCCCCATTCAGGCCTGTAAATTTCCAGGGACTTCCTTCAGTATCCCAACACAGGGGGTGGCAGTGGACTTGGCTCTGGGGCGGAGAATCAGCAGGTTCACAACTGATAAATTGTACTGAATATTAAAAGTTGCCCACTGCATGTATGTGTGCGCATGTGCGTGTTCATGCTTGATGTTGTCATTAAGTGCACATAAAGCATTTTCCTGGGAAGATGTATTGATCAGATTTGACCTGGTTTCCATTCAGTTTCAGAAATGCGGTAAGATTCAGGGAAGTTATTGGCCTCTAAAGTAGGGGCTCAACCCATTACAAAAGGAGTGTTCTCTGGCAGGTTGGACCAAAGGGAAAGACCACAAGAGCTTCTGTGGTCCCAAATGAAAAAAGAAAGCATATTCTGACTTTCACAGACTACAAGAGGCTTTGCTGCACCATGCCCAGCTGCCTGAATGTGATGTGTTACGGGACGGCATCTGATTTGGAACTATCTGCAACTGGTTAATTTCAAAAAATACTTGCCTGTTTGGTAATTTTGGGGAATAGAGGCTGATCTGTTGGCACTACCCACGCTGTGCCACCCAGCTGAGTGGCTGCACAAAATCACAGTCATTAGCTGCTTGATTGGCCTGATTGTTTTCTGTGTTAGTCCAGCTTAGCGAAGCATTTCTGGCAATCAGTACTGTGCTTGGAGATGTCTAAAGTGCATTTATTAAGTGCTCCGTAGCAACAGACTTGAGCAGGCACTCAGGCCTTGTGTTCATTAAGGCTTCTATTCCATGTTCATCAGTGCTGCCAACTGGGCAAAGAGACACCCTTTAAAGTGGTGTTCACTTATATTTACCAGGGAGAGCAACTGTCCCTTTTCACCCAAGTGTGACTTCTTTCACAGTGGCTGTGCTGGGGTCTGTTCTCCATCTGTTTAGACTGTGAGCCCTTTTGGGACAGAGAACTATTTATGGATTTCTTTTGATGATGATGTTGATGATGGTGATGATGATGATGATGATTTGGTGTTTAAAAAGAACTGAAGGTACTTAAGAAATATTCTGTTTTCTTGACCAAGGGGCCAATTATTTTCTCTTCTGTCAAAGCGCAATGCTGAGAGTCCAATCCTAAGGCGCTGAGTTTGCCGCTCGCTAGTGATGTGGCCTTTCAGGATGGGGTGGGAGGGCATTATGGGGAGGGCAAGGGGTGAAGCAGAATAAAGACCTGTGGTGACTCTTGATGCCGATTCTTGACCTCTGAGTAGGGCTGCGCAATCTTACTCGGAGGCCATCGCTTCTGCGCTGGCTAAATAACATAGAAACAAGTAGACCCATTGCCCACCCTGCACCCTTACTATGAGGAAAGGGGACGAATAACCCCTTTGCCTACAGAAGCTCCCACAACTGCCTGGCTACCACGGGATGCAGCAGTAGCCACCTGTCTACCGCTGCACTCCCAGGCAGTCAGCCAGTATAGGATTGGGCTGTGAGGTGCTGGGAAAAAGCAGGAGTATGTACATAACCCAAGTAGCAGGCTTCCTTCACAAAAGAGGGCCAAAAAATGGGCCAAATGGTATTCTGTATGAGAGAAAAAGAATTCTGTCTGCAGAAAAAAAATCAAGAAGCTTGGAAATGTCCATGTAATGGTTTGGAAATAATTTGGACTTTAGTTAGTTAGTTAGTTAGTTAGTTAGTTAGATAGATAGATAGATAGATAGATAGATAGATAGATAGATAGATAG
>JAJKFI010000003.1:34268048-34284608 GCA_029204185.1 Lerista edwardsae
ATAGATAGATAGATAGATAGATAGATAGATAGATAGATAGATAGATATTTCAGGGGTCTTCAATGGCTACTTTGTTGATGCAGATGCTGAATATTTTGGGAGAGAAACATCCCTCCCTTGTTATGTCTGCTCCCAGACCTGGTACACTTCGGCCAAAGCATATGATTGGATGCATCTTTCTTGATGCAAGGACACAACATGATTACTATGCCTCAGAGGAGAGAGACCGTTTCATATTTCCAAGCATCCCTCCTTATGTCTTTGCATTCCTATGATTCTGTACTACATGGACAGAATCTCCAGTAGAAGAGCTAAGAGAAATATATTTCAAGGGAAAATATCAAGTCCATAATGTGCTTTATCAAAACAGAAGTGTAGAAGTATCTTGGAATGTAGAACAGTAGATGTTTGATTTTGTGTGCCAGTAATGTGCAGCATTAGTGGCCATGCACCACTTTTTCTCAACTTATTTGTTCATCTTGAATGTACAGCCATTCAACAGGCAAGCAAATTTGACAGTTTAATTCGATGTCAGGAGAATGTTTGGAGGCATAATCCTATCCACTGCTGGATAAAGATGCCCTCCTCAATTCTTAGGCCTCTAAAACGATTAGCTTAATTTGTATGCTGGCATCATGATCTTCTTAAGTTGTAAACCTGCTTTTTCTTCACAGTTTATTGGCGAAAGTAGGTAACTGCACTGTAAATCTTCCAAGCTCGTGCGCTTCTTGCATTTAAAGAATGGTTCCCAAATATGAGAATTTGATTTCATGAGTTGTTTTGTTTAATACCCCACTTCGGCTTTGAAGGCAGTTCATGTTAAAAGGACCGATCTGGAGTTCCCACACTTTGTGAACAATTGAGTGTCGCAAGACAAGTGCCACCATGCAGTCTCTAGGGATGCATGGTTGGCACATGTTGTGTTAAGTTCTTCTCTCAGAGTACTTGTGGTTTACAATTTTTAGCAGTGACAATCTTGTGCACTAAAGGTTGCATTATGTAAATGTTGATGGGCATATATACAGTATATGTTTTGTTTGTGAACATAGTATTAAGTGGATGGTGAGTAATTAATGAAGGGGAAGTACTTTATTAGGTTGTGTTATAGTAATTAAAGTTAACTATTGAAGCAACAGTGGGCTGATTCTATGGCCTTTTCGCTAATGATACTTCAGTATCGAAAGTCTCGGAAACGTGTCATAAAGCACATTTGTGGCACCACAGAGGCCACCATTGTGATTCTGGGCCCAGTGCCATTGATGCTGAGCCTCAGTGCTCCAGAGCCACCACACGCAGCCGACTTTGGCAAGTGTTACTGTGGGCCAGCGTTGCAGTTTTTCAGGGCATGGGGAAGGTGGGACCTTGCGGGGGAGGGGAGGAGCAGGCCAGAACATATGCCCCACTTCAGTCCAGGCAGCCTGACACAGTGTTGCTCCTCTCACAGAGAGCAAAATAGCTGGCAGAGTGTAGAGTACTCCCATTGTAGGACCTGTGGAAGGGGATGAACCAGTAGCTCCCATGGAGTTATAATAACACTGGAGAAGAAATGACGTCGTATTCTTGAAGCATGGGTCTGGTCTAACAATATGGCTGATGCATGGGTCTGGTCTAACAATATGGCTGACTCAGATCATTGCCGCGAAGGAGGATTGCCACGAAGTCACAAATAAAAATCTCCCTGCACACGTGTAAAAGTTAATTCCAACCTCTTTAATCATGCCTGCGTGTTCTGCATATGGGGGTGCGAATCGCTGTACGAAAAATGGGATTTAATTTCCACGGAAAGATTCATGTATTCACATTACATCGGCTCAATAAAACGACCGTTCAGTGAGTACAGAATTTTTTTTATGGGGCATGACATTTTTATTTTTGCTTGTTTCAAAAAATAAGATTTCAAAAAATAAGTCTGTCAAAACAGTGCAATCCGAGTTTAAATAGACAGCAAGTAGCATTTCGTCCGGTATGTTCAGTAATATAATTATGCGGAATTTAACCTTGTAATTGCATATTAAATCATAATACGGTTACCAATAATGTTTCTCCACGATCACACGTTGTTATTTTCGTGAGTTTTTATTTCAGGAGTAAACTATTCAGTCCTAAACACTATGCGCAAAGCAATCTGAAATGCTTGGAATCAGCATTTTGAGTATAAAAACATGGCCGCTAAGCTCGCACCCTGGCTTCACTTCGTTCCTATTAACTGCATGGGCAGGGCCAACTCCTGGTAGCTCCCGCAGAAAGCAGCAGCGGCCATTTTGGTACCACTGCTGCTATGGGAGCCTGTGAGCTGCCTATTTTAATGAGATTCGGTGGTGTTTTCGAATAAGTGGGTGTCCATTTCAGGGCACAGGAATGCAGATAAATTTCTCCTCAAAACAAATGGTATTGGTAATTACATTTTCGACTAAAGAGAATTTGCCCTCTGAGGGGTTTCACTTGTGATTACACTTGTGAGGTGATGAAAGACAAAACATTACAAGCTGTATATTTAGATGGAATAGATTATATTTTAAAAGTACAGGAGATGAAATAAATGACGCTTTGCTCTCTTAAATTTTATATTAATTTACTTCAGTGGCTGGATAAAAATGCTTCTTTATTGTTGGCTGAATACCTGAGGTGAATGAGCCTCCTACTTCTGCCTTTACAGGAAAAGGCAGATCAAAAATAAGGAAGTGGTTTTCTACCAGCATGATTCTTTCGGGGAGGTTAAATTTGTAAATTACTCTGCAAAAACTAGTGACCAGGAATTGCCGAGAAACTAAAAAGAGTAAAAAAGAAATCATATGTACTCTTCTTCTTTATTTTTTGTTATTTAACTTAACACCAAAAAGAAAAAAAATACAGAATTTTCTATAAATTATAGCAAGCATAGAGGAATACATCATTTTTTATAAAGACCAAGGAACTACCCTAATCTCCATAGTACATGATAAAAGTCTCTTTCAACCATTCTTCAAATATCTACTGTATCTTCCTTTGACAATTATTTACTTTTTATTCTTCAAATCCACAAAACATTCTATCACTCTTCTCTTTCTCCTGCAAAAAAATTAAAAAAAATGGTTTCCAGTTTTTTCTGAATGTCTCTAACAGCCAGAACTGGCCAGCTCCCGTAGGAGCAGCTGTACCAAAATGGAGACTGCTGCATCCCATGGGAGCCAGTCAACCACTGGAGGCTCCTTGGGAGAAGGGGACATTTGTCCATTTCCCCTAGGAAAAGTCTCATCACCCACAGTAGAACTCCTTGGCGCCCTGCTGATGGTGAAACGAGCAGTCCCATGTTGGGCTGCCTGGGCCACCACCAGCAATGGGATCTACAAATGAACAAGGGGAACGCTGGGCGGGACTTATGCAGGGCTTCCGCGTGATTGGCTGCCCGTCTGTAGCGTTCCACAGCTGTCCTGGCCTTGGGGGGGCTGCCCCCAGTTAGCGCGCCCCCCACTGCTCGCCCAGGCACCCGGCGCGACCCTCACCTGTCCCCCGCAGCGAGCAGGAGCCCCCCCCCGAGGCCAGGGCAGCCACGGAACGCTACGGACGGGCTGCCACTCAAGCGGGAGTCCCGCCTATGTCCCACCCAGCGTTCAGTGGTGTCATTCAAATGATTTAGGAACAGGAACTCACTTTTGATTGGCACTTGTTGGGAACCCGGAACCAGCCACGGAGCCCGTTAGGATCCGGAATGCCCGTTCTGGTCCGTTCCCCCTGAATGACATCACTGCCCTTGTTCATTTGTAGATCCCATCGTTGGCCACCACTGGGATGAGATCCTGCTGTGGAAGCCACCACTGGGTACCACCCCTTGCAGGGCCGCCGCGCCCCTCCCCTGCCTGGTTCCTTCCCCTCCTTGCCCTCCCCTGCCCCAAACGGGCTGTATGTCTGTACTGGTAGTGGCTTACCAGAAGCCGGTGCTGCTGGAGTGCCGGACATCTCATCCCCCCCGCGTTGGGACCTGGTGCTAACTGAGGGCACAATCCTATAAAGGACATTGGCCTAATGCAACTCGGCTGGCACAAGAGTGGTTCTGGGTGTGGGGAGGGCGGGCAAGTGGGTGGGAGGAACTGGGCAGGGATGGGCACACCTGAAGCACACCCAAGAAATTCCTGTTGTAGCACCCACTAAGCAAGCATCCCTTCTGCGCAATCAGCTACTGTTCCAGTGTGTGCCGAACAGTTGCCCTCTTGTGAGGCACCCAGCCCCAGTGGTGTCATCCAGGGGGAATGCGCTGGAACGGCCGTTCCTGAACCTGATTAGGGATAGCTCCGCCCACCCGTCGCCATTCGTTGCCACCTCTGTGATGGACGCGGCGCTGCGACACGCCCCTGGCCTTGGAGGGGGCGCCTGCTTGCTGGGGGGATGGGTGGGGGGCGCGCCTGTGCCCGAGCGAGCGGAGGTGGGGCACGTCCACTGGGGCAACCTGCACAGTGGGCGGGAAGGCGGTGGAACCGACAGGACGGGCTGCCAATCAAAGGTGAGTCCTGGTCACCGTTCTAGTTCCTGGATCAGTTAGATTCCACTGCTGCCCAGCCCTACTCTCAGCAAAGCAGCTCTAGCTCCCCCATCCTGCTTCCTTCCTGACAACCAGCTACTGAAAACAACTAGTCTCTGGGTTTGTTTTCCAAGCCCTTCCAGCCTTTTGCACATGGCTTTCAACCCAGGGGATCACTTAGACCCAGGATCCCTGCCAAGTTTCACACACAAGTTGGCAGAAGAGCACTGCCTTGGGGCAGCCTTGCCATTTCCCCATTACATGAAGTCCTCTCTCTTTCCATGTCTCATATACGGTCCAGTTGATGTCATGCATAGTGCCTCTGTCTTTTCCTCCTTTGCGAGAGTGTAATAGGTATAGTATGCATGTTTGGAATTGCTTTTATTTTTGATTACCCTTTCTGTATAGTCATAAAATTATCCGCACAATAATGTTCTTGTTTAACCTTCACTCTCACCTCCCTCCTCTCGTTTCCCTGTTGAACCATTGGGCTGTACCCTTGGCTACGCCACACAGTCCCAGCATGTAAACATATTTCCCCTGTGTGCATATTGTGTGGGTTCTGAAAAGCACTTCTAGTAGGAAGGAATTTAGGAAGATAAATTTATCATTTTTAAGCACATAGTAGACCAAGCTAATTTATTACTTCATCGATGAATGTTTCTATGTATTGTTTAATAGCGTTATAAACTCTGCTTTTCGGCTTCAGCATTTACTGTCGTCAGGTTAACTATACAGAAATATTTTGTAGCATTTGTTTGCAGAAAAAAAAGAACATAACAAATTGTTGTGTGTTCGCCTTTTACATCACATTAAAATGGTTTATGTCAGCACTCGCTTTGCCAACTGGTTAATATTTTGAAGTGATAAACCTCTCCTAGTTTGTAAATCTGTGTTGTGTTGTGTATGTTTTGTGGGCCAGAGATTGAAATATTGTACTCATTCTGAATGGGGATGCCTTGTTTTAGGGCCAAAAGCAGGTTGCAGTTGTGATCTACAGCATTTCTGAGGTATGGGGAAGCCTGCAGAAAAGTGTGTGGTCTCCAGCGTGACCCACAGTAATAATAAAAGCCCCTTTTCCCCAGTGCTAGCACAATTGCAGTGCTAGCACAATTGCTGGAATTGCCCCCTCCACTCCCCTCCCCCGCAAGCACTTACTCTCCCAGAAAGTTTGGAAACCTCTGCTATATGGCAAAAATCCAGTCCTGGGCAAAAAAGTGCTCCAAGAGGCCAGTAGTGGTGGTGATTGGATTCCCAGGCGTTTCCCCCAATAGAGCAGACATCAACTGCTATTAGTAATTGCAAAAGGAATTTAGGGAACATTGTTTATAGCACAGGTGCATTCAACAATACTGAAGAGTCAGTTTCAGGGGGCAGACAAGACATGAAGGAGAAGTAGGCAGCGGCGTAATGCAGCCGGAATGCTGGGCGGGAGGAACGGGAGAGCGGCAGCCCGCCTGTTGCATTCCGGTCCATTTCTCCGTCTTCCGGCTGCATGACACCGCTGGAAATAGGCAACATTAATGCATCACAGCATGGGATTCCATTTCCTTCATTGCTTACTTGTGTAGGTCGTTGTCTTTGCTTCCTCTGAGGGGTGATGAAGGCTCAACCTGGGAGCCTGTCTATGATAGAGTTCCTGCAATAAGAATTCTGAGAAAACGTGTTTAAAAGGTTTCTTGAATGTACATGTTGTAGGGGACAATGGGTTGTTTATGCTAAGTGCCCTTTCTCCATAGTTCCCAACACCAAACTTACCCTTGGTGTGCAGACAACACAAGGTACCTGCACCATAAGTCTTATCTAAGCTGTAGACTACCAGGCACTTCCTTATGCGCTGTAAAGGTTATCACATGATTAGATCTAATCAACAATTTTGAACAGGAAAAGGGGAATTTCTTACCTGACAATTCCTATTCTGGGGAGAGGAAGAGAGGACTCTTCAAGAGATGCCCCTCCCACTACAAAGGGCCAATCCAAAGCATTGTCTCCTCCTGCTATAGAGAGCATCCCACCCCTAGACCATCCTGGAGCGTTAGAACATTCCTCTAACTCCCAATTGGAAGACATAAAAATAGGTTATACAAGGAGAGAAGCCATGTGCAGATTGAGAAGAACAATATATAAGAAAAAAGGGGGAGGCACCCACTTAGAGGTGCGACCACCAACGTAGAATAGACTCCCCACAGAACCTAAGTAAGAAGCCACATGTAGCCCATCGCACAGAAGAGTGAGATGCTGAGTTTGCTGTAAGAGATGGGTGGAATGTCCCCTTTCCTCTCCCCAGAACAGGACTTCTCACGTAAAAACTTCCGGTTTCCTCTGGGTGGCAGCCAGCTATAGTAGCAGGTGACTTATGTTGCCAATGAGGACCTGGACAGGCTTGCAGAAACTCTGGGCAAGGCCATTTAGGCCATCAACACCATAGAGCAATGCCAAGACATTCTAGTAGATCTGGCAGTGGGACAAGAGAGTGTGGGGCAGCAGGAACACATGTTGGCATCTGAATAAGGGTGCAGTGCTAACCTGGAGTTAAGCCAGCACAGTTGGGCCACAAGGGACACAGTAAAACACGTTTGGACCACGGGGAGGATGGCGGACCTCTGTGGTCCAAGCATACTTTATGGTGTCCTTGTGCCAGCCAAACTTTGTGCTGGCGTAACAGTACGTCCTAAATTCAGGTTAGGATTGCATCCTAAGCCTGGGCCTTACCTTTAGTGTACTTTTTTTAAACACAAGAACATGGTGTGGCTGGGTGGAGAACTGAAAGTTAGCTGAAGTAATAAAACATAGCCAGGGTACAACCCTACCACACAGGGAAACCCAGTTCATCTCTGGAGTGATATTGCACCCAACAATTTTGCTCATAGGAAGTACATTGTTAATGGGAATTCATGTTCCTACGTGGATTAAAGGTAAAGGTTTCCCCACATGGTCTAGGCATGACCAACTGTAGGGGTGTGTGTGCTCATCTCTGTTTCTAAGCTGAAGAGCTGGTGTTTGTCCTGAGGAAAGTTTCCATGGTCATGTGGCTATTATGACTGTACGCCATAGCACAAGGAATGCCACTACCTTCCCACCGAAGTGGTACCTATTTATCTACTCACGTTTTTTAGGTGCTTTCAAACTGCTAGGTTAGCAGGACCTGGGAGAAGCAACAGGAGCTCACTCCGTTGCATGGTCTTGAACTCCCAACCTTCCGGTCAGAGAGCCCAGCAGCAACAGTTTAACCTGCAGCGCCACCACATCCCACATTCACAGCACCAGGTTACCAGTGACCTAAAAGGTTCAGGTGCTACAAGTTTATCCAAAAAGGGTACTCCTAGGTTCAGTAGCTACCCCCCCCCCCACCACCAAAAAAGGTGAATTATGACGGATGGGCACTGACAGGTGTATTTAGTGGAAATACAATTGTTAACATCTCAAATAAAACGTGAATTATCTTGAGAAGTTGAAATGACGTTTTGTTTTCATTTTCTGCAGCTCGATAATTTCTTGATGCAGTAAAAGAAATCATACATCAAGAGTGAGAGTTTCAGTGAGCCTCACTGGGAGAGTTTGTAAGCAAGATGGCTCTTGGGATGTCAGTCATCCAAGCACAGGATAATTAGCACCATCTGAGAGTATGTTAGGCTGAGTAATAAAGCATCGACTGGGAACATTGGCGGGAAGCAGATGGTTCTTGCAGTTGGCTGGCCATGGAAGTCAAACCAGAGATGTTGCCTGGGAGTGAGTTAACTCTCGCTAGTGATAGCTATTTTCTCTTGTGACAAAAGAGCTAGAATTCCTGTGGACGGGGATATTTTTGGACAATTAATAGTGCAGTGTCATTTTCACATTTGGTTTGTATTTGTTGCACTTTCCAGCAGAAACATAAGCTATAGCAAGAGTGGCCAAACTATGGCTCGCCAGCCAAATGTCATATAATGACATGTAACGTGGGGCTCTCAAAAATATGTTGGCTGGGCTCCTTTTTGCATCATGATTAATAGAAAAGGTAAATAAAAAATTTTCAAACTTTGTTATTATTTACTGGGTATAAAGGTGGTGGCTCAGCGGGTTAAACCGCTGCTGCTGGGGTTTCCGACCAGAAGGTTGGGAGTTCAAGACTGCACGATGGAGTGAGCTCCCATTGCTTGTCCCAGCTCCTGCCAACCTAGCAGTTCGAAAGCACCTAAATGCAAGTAGATAAATAGGGACCACTTCGGTGGGAAGGTAACGGCATTCTGTACACTATGGCGTAGAGTCATGCCGGCCACATGACCATGGAAGCTTGTCCCTGGACCGACGCCGGCTCTACAGGCTTTGAAACGGAGATGAGCACCGCCCTCTACAGTCAGTCACGACTAGACCATTCGGTCATGGGAAACCTTTACCTTTTACCGGGTGTAAACTTAGAGTCCACTGGACGAAAATCTATGTTTTAGATTTCATGGTGAATTCATTCATTCATGGTGAATAGTTTGGTGGTCCACAGTGTTATGTGCTTTCTGGGCAGCCGGGAAGGGCAGAACTGGTCAGGTGTAGAGGCAGAATGGGTGGTGAGACAGGCAGGGATCTCCACCTCCAGATCCTACCCTCCCTATCAAGCCACAGAGCCCGACATGGAAACCCTCACATCTGCCCTGTTAGATGGCCAGCATAGATGTGAAGAGACCCACTGGTGGGTCTCAGGGCTTACCTGGGGGAAGGGGATGAAGGTCCCCTTCTCCTGAGATGTCTCTGGCAGCTGCATGGCTGCTGCTGGATGCAGCAGTACCTTTTGGCTACCACCGTGCCTATGGTGCCCAGGCACCTCTGGGTTGGGCTGCTCGAGTTCAAATGCTTGTGAAACATTGTTGCTGTCAAACGTCTCTCCTGTGGGGTGAAACAACTGAAGTTTATCATATGCGGCTCTTACGTTAAACAAGTTTGGCCCCCCATGATCTATTATTATGTTGGATGGGTGTGTGTATGTCGTAGCAGCAAAGAGACTATGGGCCCAATTCTATCCAACTTTCCAGAGTGGATGTAGCCGTGCCAATGGGGCGTGCGCTTACTACTGCGGGAAAGCAGTTACAGAGGCCTCTTCAAGTTAAGGAGGCTGCACTGCAGCTGCATCAGTGCAGGAAAGTTGGTTATGATTTGAGTTGCAAGTCAGACCTTACCTAGATTGAATCTTCCCTTGGCCGTGGACTGCAAGCCCTCTTAGGTTCAATTCTTCAGATGCAACAGGTGGATGAAAAGTATCACTTACTTTACATGGATTACATCAAGATGATGGATGTGAAGTGCTTAAAACACTCAAAAGTGTTATGCAAATGCTGAGGATTAGAATAATCTCTACGGGGTTGAAAAGAAGCTAGCAACATGAAAACAATAAATACCCAAGCATCCACTCTAGTTTATGCTTTTAAAGGATTAAAACAGTATGGGTGTGAACTTGAGTTTATGAAAACTTAGAGCGCTTTCTCTGATTGGCGTGCTTATTAAAAAAAAAGATTTTGTACTGGTCACCCTACTGAAAAGCAGTGAAGTGTGTGATGCCCTACTAATGAGAGACAGAACCATGCTCAGCAGAGCACAAAAGAAGCTGGCCTCACCATGGTAAACTCAAGCCCACGCATCACCCAATCATTTGTTTTCTGGACCTCATTTAGCAAACTACTAAAATGTCTCTCCTTTTCCATGAAGTTTGTTACTTAACAACATATTCCATTACCTAAGTGTATACCTAACTGCACACACACACGTACACACTCTTATCCTTTCTGATTCTGCCATTTCCTCCCTCTTCCTTCTTCCTTCTTTTCAAATTTGAAATTGTAAGCTCTTTACAGGCAGGGACCTGATTTTGTTGCGGTGCTTTTTGTTCATTAAACTCTTACGAACTGCTATGTTGAGAAGGCTCTGGGAGAGACATCACTTAGATAATTTAGGAAACAGGAGTTGAACTTGCAGACTTCATTTTGGGATGGGACTGTAGTTCAGTGGTAGGGCGCATGCTTTGGATGCAGAAGATTCCAGGTTCTATCCATATCATCTTCAGGTGGGGTTGGGAAAGAAATTCTGGAGAGCTTCTGACATTCAGTGGTGATGGCACGGGGCTACATAGAGAAATGGTCAGATTCCATTTCCAAGCATCCTTCCTGAAATCCTGGAGCATTACTGCTAGTGACTATGGGGAAAATGGACTCAGTATTAGGCAGTTTCATATGTTCTAGAGCAGTGGTTCCCAAACCTTTTAGGGGCGGGACCCACCTGAAAAGAAGTTTCACTATCAGCCACTCAAGCCTCTGTGGCTATAATGCTCCCACCCCACCCCACTCCTTCAAGTAGCAGGTTGTTTAATCCTTGATGCACATAGTTGAATTTACCTTGTCAGTTTTGCAACCACCAAAAATTGGGTCCAAGACCCACTGCTGGACTGCGGACCCATAGTTTGGGAACCCATGTTTTAGAGGGCCTCCCATATTTTCTCCCATAATCCAAGCCCTGGTCTCTCTCTCTCTCTCTCTCTCTCTCTCTCTCTCTCTTTCTCTCTCTCACACACACACACACACACACACACACACACACACACACACACAGAGAGAGAGAGAGAGAGAGAGAGAGAGAGAGAGAGAGAGAGAGAGAGCAATATATAAAATACTTTCTCCGAGATGGCCTTTCTCATCTTTTGAGATGTCCCTTGCAGTGTGATTTTCAGACCAACTGGTCCAGGGAAGATAGTGGATTAGACTGTATAATGCACAGAATTCCAAGTACTCCATCATAAGTGATTTGTGGATTGAACGAGGCAGATTTAGAACTCATGTGACGTTTCCTGCTATGCAGGTTCAAATACTGATAGGCAGTTTTGCATCTGTGAATAGCTAAAGCTGTGGTTCCCAACTCTTTTTGCACTGGGACCCCCTTCTTAGGTACCATGACCTGTCACTAGGGCCAGAAGTGATGTCATTAAGCAGGAAGTGAAGTCATTGATTTTAATAAATCACACTTTTTGAAAGTCAAAAGATACAAAGATCTGTGATACAAAGTGACATTTGAGTTTTGAGTTTGGTGACTGATTCAGCACTGAGAACAACATTGCACAGAATGCATTGTGGCTTGTCTATGCTACTGCTGATCAAGGTGGAAAAAGGCTTCAGATAGTTTAGATAGTCTTCAGAGTGTTTATGATTCTCTTCCCCATGTGCTGAGAATCACCTAGGCATGCATGTGAAAGGTGTGAGATGCCTGCTCTGAAAGAGACCCAGGAGCAGATATGTCATGTAGCGGGTACGCGGGGATACGCGAGTACCCGTTCCTAGGATTAGGGCTGGCCCTGCCCATTTGCCCGCCCACTCGTTGACTCCATCGGCGCTCTGCTCCACCCCCTGTAATGTTTGAATTGCCTGCATGTTTGAGTTGTCTGCACGCTCTCTGAGCCAGGCAGGCAGGCAGGCAGGCAGCGGAGCGAGGGAGACAGATGGCAGCAGCAGTGCAAGCAGGTAGGCTGCCTGGGGCTCCATCCTGAGGAGGTGCAGCGGTTCCTGGGGGGAATTGGTAGCCCGCAGAGCGGTCCCAGGGAAGGCCCGGGACTCCCGGGCCTTCTCCCGGGCCACCGCGCAGCCTACCAAGGAGGCACGGCGGTTCCTGGGGGCGGTTCCTGGGTTCCAGCTATGACCTCACTTCCGGTGGGCGGGTCCCGACACAAGTGCCAATCAAAAGTGAGTACCTGTTGCTAAATCATTTAGATGCTATTACTGCCCAGGAGAGATTTCATCACACACATATGCACACACCAAGACAATCCCATAGCAAAACTAATTCCCTCACAACTACAAGCATTGAGGAAATGGCAGTTTAATGGGGAAGCCTCTTCCCTAGCCAAAATGAAGCTTCCAAGATGGCTGCCTCAAGCTCTTCAGGACCCCCTGAAAATGTTCACAACCCCCTTGGGGTTCCCAACCCCTAGGTTGGGGACCACTGCACCAAAGTAATCAAGGAGACTTCTCAAGGACACTAGAAGAGTTTTGCTGTTGATAATTATTTCAGAAGATAATTCTTACATGGAGACTGGAGGCCAAAAAGTAGCATTTGTTGTTGCTCTATTTAGCTCCTTGGATCCCATCAGAATTCCTGCAGAACTTGGATGAGGTTGAAAGAGTTGCTGCATCACTAAACACCAAAAGATAAATAATTGTATACTTGGTTTTCTTAGAGATACAATTGAATGAAATACATCCATAATATATCTCAGAAAACACACATAGCGATAGGCAGATAAAACACTTAGCGTGGATTCCTTTCCTATGAATTTTCTATGCAGGGTACTAAAAAATAGGTTGAAATTATTTTAAGTATTGAAAAGAATTAATGAGCATCCGGCTCTGAAGCTGTGTGATGTAAGTGACTGAGCTGCAAATCAGACTTCCTCAGTGTGAGTCTCACCTTGCTTTTCCAAAGAGATTCTGTCTTTGAATCTCCCTTTGAATCTCAGCTGCAAAAAAGGAGATAATACCTACCTTACAGGGTTGTTGTAAAGATCATATCTAGAGAATATATGTGAAACACTGTGCATAATCAGAACTCTGCTCCTTCCCCTAGGTCAATGATGGTGAACCTTTTGGGCCTTGTGTGTCAAAGCTTCAGCAAATGCTAAACGTGACTCTGTTGGCGTGTCAGCCCCCTCCCAAACAAAAGAGAAACTTTCCTTTATATTCATTTATTTAAACAAAAAATACAGTCCAATCATTTGTGGTATTATGTATTATATAAAGAAACATCAAATAATTCTAAAAATGAAAAATGAGTAGAAAAAGCTCAGCTTTTGTCAGCTTTTGTGAATGCTGGTGTGTCACCCCAAATGTGACGGCATGTCACCTTTGACACACGTGTCATAGGTTCCCCGTCACTGCCCTAGGTAGATTTCAAGAGGGCAATTGTGTCCCAGCCTTGGTGGTGGAGGTGGGGACAACACAAGGCAGGAGAATCTGCCTTCTGTTGTTTGGGGGCATTGGATGGGAGGTGTGTATGCAGTCATTAGGGCCGCTTCTCTCACCTGCTATCTCCGTAGGTATCTGCTGGCTGAAGCAGGAACAGAAGCAGCTTGTACATTGGCTGCGAGCCGCAGTGGTAGCTTCAATGGACCAGAGTTGGACATTCGTGTAACGGGGGGGGGATGGTACAGTTTTCCTCTTCTATGCTAAAACTTGCCTAGATATTGCTTGTTGCTTTTCTTTTTGTTCTGCAGGCTCTAGTCCCCATTTGACATGTCTGCTATCCAGTCTAATCAGTTACCTGCCCAACAAACAGCCAGCCCGGGGACACAGGAGGTCCAGCCGCTCTGTTCATTCCCAGCCCCCTTGTGCCATTCCACTCTGCCCCCCCCCAAGGCTTCATTTTGGAGCCGTACAGAGGCAGGGGCAGGAGAATGTCCCTTGGAAGCTGTCTCATTGCGCAGCCTCCATCGCCACCCATCACCCTAGCAACAAATGTTATGCAGTGATTCATCAAACTCTGGAAATCATGTTGATGTCAGTGGGGAAAAAACGTCTTATTGATTAGATCTGAGGCAAGTGACCTGGCATTCTTCCAGATGTATTCAGTCCCGTAACAAGACGTTTAGGATGTTTTCCGATGCAAACCTTCTTGGTATGAATCTCTTTGAAATACATCCAAATAAACCTGCTAAAGTAGTCTACCAAATAGAAATGCTAAATGGGTGTATGCTTTAAAAAAAAAACTGTAAGAGGTTTTTCACTATTCTTATTCTGAAATATGGCAATCTACTATTGACAACCCAAAGTATCGGCAGTTGGCTAGGGCAAAATACCAAGTTAATTTCAGGGTTTTAAAACTTCGGAAAAAGACAGGGCACTGATGGCATCATGATTTTCTTGTCAGAAGTAATTAGAAGGATATAGAAACAGGTCAACAGTCAGGTTTGCTTGTCAGTTCCTAATCATTTGCAAACAGCCTAAGGGGTACAGGCATCACTTACTATAATTCAGACTGAAAGATGAGTATAGGCAGACTATTTGCAGCTACAGAGTTTCAAGCATACTTTTGCAAACGGAATGCTACCTATGGTTTAATGCTGACAATATGGACACCGTGTGGAGCTGAGTGGACTGCACAAGTGAAGCCTGGTGGGGCACAGGTTCAGGACACTAGACTAGGGCCATGCTCCTATGATTTGGGACCCAGGGGTCATAGCAGTGGAAGAGCCTTCGAGCACAATGCTAACCTGGAGTTAGGTCGGCACAGTTAGGACAGCAAATTTTGGCTGACACAAGGGCCACCATAAAGCGTGTTTGGACCACTCTTGGAGTCAGGGGGATGGCACACGTCTGTTTGCTGGCCTCTCTGACTCTGAGAGTAGTCCAAACATATTTTATGGTGTCCCTTGTGCTGGCCAAACTTAACTATGCTTAACTAGGTTTAACTAGGCTTAACTATGCCAGCCTAACTCCTGGCTGGAAAATCTCCCTCTGTCCCCAGCAGCAGAATGATCCTGGGGAATCACATTTCTGCCATAGCCCCTCCACGCACACAGTTGTTGTTCAGTTGCTAAGTCATGTCCAACTCTTCGCGACCCCATGGACCACAGCACGCCAGGCCTCCCTATCCTCTACTAGCTTCCGGAGTTCGCCCAATTTCATGTGCTCCTAACTCCCTTGTAGGGGTTTGAGAAACACTGTCCTCAAACATCTCCAGCAGGTGCCTGTCAAGCCTCTGCTTGAAGTTTCCCAGTGAGGGAAAATCCACTCTGGTAATTTGTTCCATTGCCAAACCACCCTGACTATTCAGAATTCCTTCACAATATATTTTTACCTCACTTTTTTTCTTCCCGACCGGAGGTGTTCAGTGTGGCTTACACTGTACTGCAAACAGGACAGCATGAGTAAACATACATATAAATCAATAGAACTGAAATCAGCAAAGCAGCGGCCAGTCACAAAAAAACAGAAGACCAGCACTGGGGAAAAAAATCGCAAACAGCACAGCACCAAACAAAAGCAGCAACCAGAAATTCAACCAAATTCAAGGTCCAAATGGGGTGGAAGTTTCACCAGTGAGTGCCTCTCACCCACAAAGGCTACTTAGACTCACTTCAGTTTGTCACAGAAAATGCAAGAAGGCTCCAGCCAGTGACTTTACGATCCAGCTTTTATTGCCTCTGTATGCAGATTGCCGAAGAATAGATGCTTTTGAATTATGGTGTTGGGAGAAGACTCTTGAGAGTCCCCTGGACTGCAAGGAGATCCAATCAGTCAATCCTACAGGAAGTCAAGCCTGATTGCTCCCTGGAAGGACAAATTCTGAAGCTGAAGCTCCAATACTTTGGCCACCTCATGAGCAGAGCGGACTCTTTAGAAAAGACTCTCATGCTGGGAAAGAATGAAGGAGGGGCGGCAGAGGATGAGATGGTTAGCCAGTGTCAACGAAGCAATGAACATGAAATTGGGCGAACTCCAGACACTAGTGCAGGACAGGGAGGCCCGGCGTGCTGTGGTCCATGGGGTTGCGAAGAGTCAGACACGACTTAGCGACTGAACAACAACAACAACATGCAGATTGCAGGGACCATGCCACTCATTCTCTCAGTGATGCCTCCAAGCCTTGTGGTTATCCCAGAAATAAACCTGCAGTGTGAGGTTGGCTTCCACTGATACATACCATTGGTCCATTTAGCTAATATTGTCTTCTCAGTCCCCGAGGGTTCAAGTAGAGAACTTTCCCAGCTCTGATAGCAGAAGTCCTTCAGCTGGAGATAGCAAGACCTGAACCTGGAGACCATTGCACAAAACATGTACTCTTTCACTACAGTGTCACTTGACTCCCCTTTGTTCCCCACTTCCATTTCAGCTAGAAAGTCACAACTGTAAATTCAACACTAAACTAGGTTTGTGAATATAGAATGAATTATGAATGGTTGGCAATGTTTGATGACAAAAATACAATGAAATATACGACTTTCTCTACAAGATGCTCTAGTAATCATTTAAAGGGGAGGAAATATGATCGGTGCAAAAAACTTAAACCCCTTATTCTCTCTCTCTCTCTCTCTCTCTCTCTCTCTCTCTCTCTCTCTCTCT
>JAJKFI010000003.1:34284618-34322340 GCA_029204185.1 Lerista edwardsae
CACACACACACACACACACACACACACACACACACACACACACACACTCCATCGGCCCATAATACTGACCAATGGGCTTGGGAATAGGACCTATTCTTCTGATTCTATATCAAAGAAAATAGTGGTTACGTCAAGGTGGGAAATTGGGTCATTAAAAAAAAACACTTTTAGTGGACTCATGAATTACAGTTCTGAGCTAAGCTCCTTAACAGTTTCTGGATGAGAGCATGTTTAAACTGTCAAGGAAGATTAAACATTCTCCCACTGTAGACGGGAATCTGAAGATTTACTTATTAATTCTTCTAATCAGGCTGATTAAAAAACTGAATGGGGCAGAATGGATATGGCTGAACCACATGGATGTAACAGAATAAGAGGAAAGGGGAGGGAGAATTAAAATTATGTGCACAATCTGAAAAAGGTTAGGTGAACAGGAGTCCTATTAAAGTTAAAAGGACACAAGCCCTTAAGTCTCTTCCTAAGGCTGCAACCTAATTGTAGTTATGGTATCTATCAGTCCTACATATGTTTACTCACATATCAGCTTCACAGGCAGCCCAACTTGAGAAGGAGCAGGAATGCCAGCTGGCCTGCCCTGCATCCTAACCAAGTTAGGAGGCAGCAAAAAGCTTAGTGCAGGGCAAGAGGATGAATGTCCCCTTGCCCTGCGGTAGGCAGTCCAATAGGGCTGCTTGGATCTGTGCCTGCTATATAATGCAGGTATTCAGGGGTGTGTGGCCCAGGGATGGGGCTTCGGATCTGGCATAACTCCTCCTCCTCCCTAGGTCTCCCCACCAGCAGAACTGCCCCCTCCCCCACCCCCCCTCCCCAACTGCTCTGTTCTGCTCTGTTCTGCAGTTTCTGGACCGTCTGTTCTGTTCTGCTCTGTTCTGCAGTTTCTGGACCGTCTTCAGAGGTAACCCCACATTACTGTAATCTAATGTAGATGTCACTGTGGCATTGGTTACCATGGCCAGACCTGAGCAACCCAGGTATAAAATAATGTTAACTTACTCTGAATTGTGACCTGTTTCGAAACATACAGTACCTGCCTACCAGCTGTAGTCATTGGGTCAATCTTGTGGTTAGATAACACTGATTATATTGTAGGCATATAAGTATAAAATACGTACTTTTCATTTTGTGGGTGTGTTTGCTGGCTTGATGAGTAATAGTGGATGCTTACCTGGCCAGGTACCTCTTGTCTGATATTGTCTGTCTTGGAAACAGCCGCTCTCCAGGCTTCAAAACATGGGATCTTTCTTTGCCATAACTGGCAATGTCCAGGATCGAACCTGGGATCTTTGACATGCAAAGCATATATTCTGCCACTGAGCTACGGTCCCTTCTCTGCAAGTGGCTTCTGTTTTTTTTGGATGTGGAATCTCAAAACTTGGCTCATGTGTACTGCATATTACAATGCCAAATGCACTAGTGTGTTGGGAATGGGATGGGGCAACCAACATGCGCAAACTGTTGTCATCTACATGGGAAAATGTGTTTGGTTAGTACAGTCACGGATCTAGGGGGGGCTAGGGGGCACAAGCCCTGGGCGTCATCCTGGGACCATTTTGGGGGGCACCAGTGGCCCCCACAATGTTGCGTGGGTAGACCTGGGCTCCCTACAGGGAGCCCAGGTCTACCATTAGAAACAACAGCAGAACCCAGATCTACCCATTGGGACCAGCCACGGGTAGACCAGCGCTCCGCAGGTCGGGAAAACATCTGGGGCCCAGACCTTCCCCCACCCATTGAAAGCATCTTTAAAGTGCCAAGGCATCTTTAATCTTCATAACTTTTAAGGTAACAGTGAGCTCAGCCTTAGTTTTTTTTTGTAGTTGGTTCTTTACGTTTGCTGACTTCAGTTTGAAATCCCTGTGTCTCCACTTTCAAAAATCTGAGTCAGTGTCTGAAAAAGCCACACGTGAGCAGAGACCATCATGCAATGCTTCCAATTTGCCTATATAACTGGGGGGCGGGCGCATGCTAATCTCCCATGCAAATTGGAAGCATTGCATGATGGTCTCTGATCACATGTACCTTTTTCTACCTGCGGCTGGTCCCAATGGATAGACCTGGGCTCCATGGAGCCCAGGTCTACCCGCGGCTGCTTCGGCGTGGCATGATGTCATGTGCCCCCCTGGGGGTGCACTTCTATTGGGCGCCATGGGCGCCATTTTGACTAGGTCCGCCCCTGGGTTAGTAGGGACCTGCTGTGTATAAGATGCAGGAAGTCTTGATAACTTCTCTGGTGGTGCGTGCCCTGGATCTCATTGAAACTGCTTGATCCTTATCCTTCTCATGAATCTCTTCTTCCACAACATCTAAAGCAAGTGGATCAGCTTCTCCCTGTCAAATATTTGAAGGCATTCCCATATGAATGACATCATTCCAGTTAGAACTGCTAGTCAGTGAGCAAGCTGGCACATGGCTGTCAAACCAGTTATGTTTTAAAGCCACCTTGAGATAAAATGCCGAGGGGGTCAGCGGTGGGAGGAGAACCTTCCTTCAGGTCTTTTTTTGATATTTTCAATAGATGAGGTTTTTAATGATTAATGCTACTCATCAGATCTGTTCCTTCCTGCTAATGTATCATAAAGATCTCCTGCTGTTCCCAGCAGTGCCACACTAATTCAGTGCGCTAGCAAAATTAGCAGCAGGAAACAAGGCTTTGAAATTTCCCCCCATTTATGAATTGCATTGTTCATTCAGAAAAGAATAGCAGCTCCTGCTGTAATTGTTCCTGTGTTAAGAAGGCTGTGAGTTTATTTTCATTCTATCAGCTTAAAAAAAATCAATAGAAATAAATACACATACAATTGAATATTGGATTAAACAGCCAACTGAGAGGCTGAATTTCTTTCACTTTTGAACTCTTCTGATTTTTGTCTCCTAGGGAGGACTATTGTGCTCACATTCCTTAGCAAACACTCGATAATGCAGTAAACGTGCTTTGAAGTTGCCATTGGAGAAAACAGAACAACAGATGGAGTCATGAATAAGCCCACACTGCTGTCTGTTGAATGTTAAGAAAAGCCTTTTTTTTTTTTTCCTGGGCAAAAATAGCTTAATATTTAATCGCATTTACATATGGAGGTGTGCGGTTTTGTGGCCAGAGTGAGAAAGTGACAACTTGTCACGGACTGTGGCCAGAAGCATAAAACCCTTCTTTTCATGGCTTGCATTCAGTACGACAAATGCGCTGGTTCTTGTTCAGCATTGATCGGGAGGCTGACAGACACGAGTGATTCAGTGCGTTGAAATGTCCGTAGAACATATCATTGAAAACGTATACCCTCAGGATCTCCTGTATAAGGCCATGCAAATGACCAAGAAATTCCATATGACAGATGGGAAGGTGTCACCAGATGTTTGGGGCACATGGGTAGCTGTTGTTTTGTTCCCATCTACAATGATATCGTGTGAGCCCAAGACATTTGCTGTTTGGTTTGTGTTGTGAATGTTACAATTTTCTGTTACAGCATCAGAGCCTAGCAAACTGCAGATGCCAATTTTCTCGGTGTCAGGCTTTCATTTCCACTGCCAACAGTTCCTGAAAAATGCTCCAACTTCATCAGAATCGTATGCTCGCACCCAATCATAGCAGCGACCTCATCAAAGTTAGGGAACATCACATCCTCACGATACTGAATGCACATCAGCCTGATGTGCTGATTGTCTGAGGCCAGTATAAATGCTGGACGTTTGCATGGTTTTGATTTGTCAAGGATACGAGTTGCTACTCGGTATCTCAGGAAGGTAGAAATAAACTATGCAAAATGCTTGTATTTGAATGACAAGTAATAGGACTTGAAGCAATATTGCTTCTACTTGGCTGATTATATCCATACTCCGAGGTCTTCTGGGTAGTTGCAGTAATTCTCACAATGTGAGTTGCAATCCCCAGGGGAATGGCTAGCAGCATGGAAGGGGATCACAACACTCAAAAGAACTTGGTTCCATCCCTGGAACGCCCAGGCAAGGCTGGAGAAGATCCCTGTCTGAAACCACAGTGCACAGTGCTTTCTAGGAGACTGATCTGTGCATCTGGATTGCCCTAGTTCAAATCCCATGACTGCCACAAAGTCATTAGGTGGCTTTAGGCAAGACCAGGGAAAGCCCAACCATGAGACTAACTGAAGCAATCACTTCGAGGGATGGGCCAAGGAGATCAGTGAGCTGACAAGGGATGCCCCAAACCAGTTGCTGAGCTACCATTATGTGGGAGGGGGCAAAAGCCCCTGGTGCTGCGTTTCTGGAGCAGGAAGAGGTCAGTGATGAGGTGGCTCACCTCTGGGAGAGTCGAGCGGTTTTGGCCCAGCCATCCTCCCCTGCCATCGTACAGCTCCGAAATGGAGCCTGGCCTGGGGGTGTCAGCGTACGGGGCAGGGAAACAGCAGAGGGGGCGGACTTCTTCCTCCTCTGTCCCTGGGCAGACCGTTGGCTGGTCTGCAACTGCCCCAAACCCCGTTTTGGCCGGCTAGACACCAAGCTGCTTCTATCCTCTCATGAGTCTTCTCCTTCTTGCTCACTAGGTTGAGTTCAGTTTGCCGTAAAGTACGTGCATAAAACGCTTATCGTTTCCTATTATTGTATGTTTAAAAAAGACCATGAAGCAAACCTCTAGAGATGGATGGGTTGTGACTGAGGCTGCAGTCCTATCCACATGTACCTGGGAGTAAGCCCCCTTGACTCTAATGGGAGATACTTCTGAGAAGACATGCCTAGGATTGGGCTATGAAACCTAAAAATCAGTTTAATGGCAAGGCTGATGTTTAAAATAAAGGAAGAGGTACCCTTAGCATTGCTCACTCTTCCTTTGTCATGAGAGATTTGGGGATGACTGTAGAAACAAGCACTGAATAATTCAAGTTGACTCATTCATATTTCCTTGGTGACTTGTAGGATTTCTAGGCAGCCTCATTATTTCTCTTCCTCTGCCATGAAGAAAGCATGAGTAGCTGTTTGACCTACTAAGAGCTGAGGGATCACAGCCCTGTGCAGAACCAACTTCAAATGGAATTGAAGTGTTTTCTGATTTACGTCGTGGCTGTTGGAATGACTCTTAAAATATGCATTCAAAGTTTTACATATGTCTCACTGGTATCACTTGATATACGCGCTTCTTCTTTTCCTGTCTTGCCCTATTGCTCCAAAATTGTTTGTTCCTTGTTCTGAAGAGAAAATAATACAAATATACGAGATATATTAATATAATAATAATAATGCAAGTATTTATATACCGCTTTTCTTTGGCCATTAGATTGCTCATCTGGCTTTAATTCAAGGCGGTTTGCATAGGCAGGCTTTATTTCTCTAAACCCGCAAGGGTTTTTTACAAATTATAAAGAAGTTCTATCGTTCAAGAACTACAACAACATACAGATGGAACTTTCGTGGTTTAGTCCTTCTTTCTGGCCACACGCTTGCCTTCCTGCTGGCTGATAAACAGCTTCTCTGCTCCCACCAAAGAAACAGCTGGCCCAGCACAACAATATTAGTATATACGTATTAATATATACGTATATATTAATATACAAGAAAATAATACAAATATTTAGGAATGGATGAAACAGTTCATGGTTTAAAGTTCCACGGACCATATCCGCAGCAGGTAATCATGATGGGAATCTGCCCCTCGAGATGTGTCAGCAGAAGGAGCAGCCCACACTGGACATGGTAAGAAGTGCAGGGGTGGTAGAAGAGTGGGGAA
This sequence comes from Lerista edwardsae, assembly GCA_029204185.1. Taxonomy (NCBI): domain Eukaryota; kingdom Metazoa; phylum Chordata; class Lepidosauria; order Squamata; family Scincidae; genus Lerista; species Lerista edwardsae. The sequence continues at coordinate 34,290,332 of JAJKFI010000003.1, forward strand.
GTGTGTAAGGTGACGATGGGAGCAGGGGATAGGCGAATCAGGCCCAGGTGGGGGTGGGATTAGCAGTAGTGGCATTCTCTGCATCCTATCCCCCTCCCAATCTGCCAACACAGATTGGACTGCCCTTCCTGTGAACATGTGCGTAGGATTGGAGCCTTGACTCTGTGTTGATTGTGTCGCTAATGTTAACGACATGTTTGGATGTTTTCACCAGTGCTAGAATTGCTAGAATTGATACTCTACAACATAAGCATCTTTGTGGAACCTCTGAAGAACATCACAATGATGGCCAACTGAATTTTGACCCCAAAGTTCCCATTTGGATAGGTGAAAGACATTGTGGCTCACTGACATATTTTGACTACACTCGTTATTGGTGCAGAATTGTAAATCACACTGTAGAACACCAGCTTTATGGAATTCTATGAGGCGGTGGAAAAATTGTGGGGGTGGCTAAGAAAAGGATTTTGTGCTCTATTTGATGACATTAGTCACTTTTCTTTTGAGCGTAAGAGACTTGTTCAGAGTGAAAGATAAATTGCAACATTGCTTTAAACAGAGAAATAATCTGATGCAAAAAATGTGATCTCATAACATATACTGTTTATTCATGTCACAATAAATTATTCATACCAGCAATAAAATTCTCATTAATTTTTATGGACCAGGATTCCATCCAAAGTTGATATTTTCTCTACTCTCCCATGTTTTTTGTGGGTTAAAAAATGTGGTTTCCCCTACTGAGCAGGCAGAAGTGAAGCTAATACTTTTTACAGCAAATTTTATTTTTATGTACTCTCTTATTCATGCTATTGGTATAATTAGAAGTAATTCTACTGTCACTTAAAATATAGGCATAAATTTTGCGAAAGCATTCTTGTAACCTATTTGATATTTCAAACTAAGAGTTTTATTGGGCTTCCTGTAATTAACTAGTCAAGCAAGATCTACCTTCTGGCTGAATGCAGTGTGTAAATTAGAGAGACATTTTCTCCTTAGCTCTGCTTTTTGACATATGTTTTTCCAAGCATGCAAAATACACTATTGGAAGAAATATCTTTGATGGAAAGTTTTGCATTCATAAATTTTATTTTGCATCAGCATCGGAAGAGCTAAATATTTAAGATAGGATATCCTTTCTAGTTTGTCCTCCAATTGAGAAATATTTCATATAATGGATGTCAAAAAAAGAATTAATTCAGCAAACAACTCAAGAATTTATGGACACACACACACCAGTGCAAACTCCCAGATCATCCTACAAACAGCTTTTAGCTACAAGTGAAAAAGCTACTTTTTCCTTTGGATTGCACCTCCACAATTTGTGGCTCAACAAATAGCATTAGTTCATTGCTCATGTACTGAAATCATTCAGATTCTTGTATCAGCCTAGTAGTTTTATTGCCTGGGAAGGGTGGAATGGGGATTGCTAAATCAGCTAAAAAAAAATAACATGGAAAGTTGGCTGAGTATGGCTTGGTGGGTCACAAGTTGTGCCAGCTGCTTTAAATACAGACATTTGAATAGGCAGCTTGCAGACTAAATTGGATGTTTGATTGGTGGAGTAAGCCAGGGAGTAATATGAGTAATCAAATTGTGCAAAGAAGCAATACTATCCCTTAGAAAAAATGTTCTGGATCAAGAAAAAGAGAAGAGCTCAATTCTGGGCACATGATTATTATATAATAAAAGTGATTTTAGAAATGAGAGATAAATATTGCATGTGCCACAGAAGGGGGTTCTGAGAATTTCTTGTTCATAAAAGTATAGGACTGTAGGATGAGGGAATGGCATTTCTGTGGGCAACCTAGTTTATATCTGTGTTCCAATAATACAAGCTATTTGGTTTGATAGCGTGTATACTGTTCACAGCAATATGCACATGTGTGTGTGTGCGCGCGTGCGTGCGTGTGTGCATACATACTGGGACCCACTTTTTAGAATGACACTCGTGTCTTGTTCCAGGACCCACCAGAAGTGATGTCATTAACCTGGAAGTGATGGCAGGAAGTGACATCATCAAGCAGAAAGTGCTGTTATTATAATAAAATGACACTCCTGAAAGGCAAATTGACTGCACAACCACAAAACATTCCTGACAGAAAGCAAGATTAGGACAAAATATGATGTAAAAGCACTGAACTAAAAACACAATTTTTTAAAAAAACAACCCTCACTTTCAAATTCAAACTCACAAAAGGAATATAACAAGAGTAAGGTCTGCAGTATCCAAGATGGCTGCTCTCACCTTTCCGTGACCATCTAACATCAGGTCGCGACCCATCAAGTGGGTCCCGACCCACAGTTTGAATACCACTGCCGTAAAGCCTTCCTGGTCTCAGAATGCCTTACAGGCATAAAAATGTCACTTCCTGTTTTCCCTGTTTCAGTCAAAACATCGATTATATGTCTGCAGAGGAAATGGGCCTCAGAAAAACAAACAAACCCAAGGGTTTCGGAGGGTGAGGGTGGCCCTGAATTCGTTGGGGACCTGGAATGTCTTTGCTAGTTAGGCCGGCTAAGGAAGGTTGTGATGAGTTGCTCAGAGAGGCAGTTCCAACAAGCAGGCCGCCATTTACTGTAAGGCAAAATTGACAGGTCAGTGGTGTATGTGGCAGCAGAGGCCCAAAATAGCCCACATTGGCTTTCAATGGCACCATTTGATTTGTGCCTAGCCTACTAGACTGCAGGAGGCCTGAGGCCACAAAGCTTTCTTTGTTACAGGGGAAAATGACAAAATTTCAAATTATCTCGCCCAAGATAGAGAAAAATCAATTTATTGTGATGTGAGTCACGAACTGACTGCTTTAATTTTTAACCTTAATAAAGAGTAACAGAGAAATGAAAGTGTGCGCTTCATAATAAATGATTTGACTGAAAGAAAAATGTTCAATATAAGTATTCATCAATCACATTTTGTCACAGAGCAGCCTCATAATATTTTTTCAATAATGTGAAATGTTGATTTTGTCAGCACTATTTTGTTGCAGTGCAGTTTCTATGGAGAGTCAGCATTTTGGGGGAAGTACACCTCCTGTAATAAATTCTTTAAATGCCTGCAAATATAATCAAAAGCAGTGAAACTAGTGTTGGGTTTTCCTGATTTCCCTTGTTGTACTTTTCAAATCTTTTCAAATAATGTCAACATTGTATACGGTTATGGTCCGGCTTTGTTTTGTTTTCCACAGACCTGTGACAAAAATAGTTACAATTTGGATCAGTGGCGTTACAAGAGGAGGGGCGAAACACTAAGTTTGCAGGAGCCTGAACTCCTGTGTAAAGTGGCCCCACCCCCTCACCTTCAGAGCCATTCGGGGCTTTGGTGTTGCCTTTGATTCACTGATTTGTATTCATCCTTCAGTATTTGTATTGCACACAAAGCAAGTTTCTGCAAATGATCTTCTTGCTTCCTTCTCGCTAGATCTTCCAGCAAAATGTTGTCTTCACATATGAAAGGGGTGTTTGGATATCTTATTAACATGATATAACCATGTGACTTGCTGGACGCTTGCATGTTTTTATACATCTAGAAGTATTTGGGGGACATTGCTTAATTTCATCATTCCCATTCTCTGAGGCCTTGTCAGTGCTTTAAAGATAGATAGATAGATAGATAGATAGATAGATAGATAGATAGATAGATCACTTTATCTTACAGTCTTTGGAAAATAGGTTGCCCTCTCCTTAGATTTTTCTATCAGGCTTGGCACAGTGGCTCCTCTGTGTGGGCCTCTGAGAAAATGATAGCATGAATAATGCATTGGACTCAGTGGCGTTATTCACCCGGTACACTGGGCGGGACTTACCTTTGAGTGGCAGTCCGCCCGTTGCGTCACGCCATGTTCCACCACTTTCCCGCCCGCCGGGGCGGGCGGGAAAGCGGCGGAACACGGCGTGACGCAACAGGCGAACTGCCACTCAAAGGTAAGTCCCGCCCAGCGTACCGGGTGAATGACGCCGCTGATTGGACTACTGTCGATTTGCCTTCAGTTTGTTGACTGAATTATAGGCAAGTTTTTAAGAACTCAATTTGTACAACTTCTCCACGCTTCCATCATGCAGTCGTGGGGTTAATACACTTAAGAGAGGCTGTTATCTGCCTAGGCCTGTGCACTTGGGATTTCTGGGTTTCTTTGGTAGGTAACAGTCCTCCAGAAACCTCAACCTGACTGAACAGGTATACCTGCTTAGCAGAGAGTTGAGGAGATGGTCTCACAAGTGATTATCCTTTGTAAAACAAAGCAAAATGTGTGCCTCGGGTGAGGAGAGATGTGGGCAGGTACTGGGTTTGGGGTATGCCCAGCAGTTTGCTAACTCCCCCAGCCTGCCCCTTGAAGCACTTCAGCTGATCTCATGGCTGGGCCAGTCCTGGCTATGGCTCTTAGTGCTGATTGACAACACTGTATTTGAATGTATTCCCTCTAGGAGCTTCTTTCAGCTTTGTGGGTGATTTTGAAAAGCAAGGAATTGGATGCAGTGCAATGCTGTGCCTATCTTGAAAGTCTTCTTGCTTCTCGGAATGCTCTATATCTGCTGCTCTTTCTACACTAGTTGCCTATGGCTTCTGGGCAGTTTCCAATACCTGTACGTGAGGCATGAGTAGAGATGTGATTTTTCGGTGATAATTAAATAAAAACACAGAACACCACTTTCTGCATTTCTCATTTTTGCACACAAATCACCCCAAAATCTGCAAAACAGACCCAAACCCACAGAACAATCCAGAACTGCCTAACCCTCCCCCCACCCCGGGAACACAGCGGTAGCCAGTTGCCACAGCTGCATCCCACGGCTGCCAGGCAGCCCCAGGAGGCTCCACGGGGAAAGGGCGAGGGCAGGCGATGGATCCAATAGCTCCCGCACCGGCTTTTTAGCACTGGTCCCGCCCCACTCCACCCCTCTCCCTGCTCCGGAACACCCTCCCATCCTGCCCAGAACGGCCGCATCGCCCCTTCATGGTGCCCATAGCCGTTGTCACCATGGCAACGCCCCAATGCCAACGGCAATGGCTTCCCACCAGTGTTGGAGGCACTTTACAGCACCTTGCGCGACATTTGCCTGGGCGGTACAAGCGTACAGCCTGCGGTAAGGCCCATTGGATTGGGCCGCCACTCCGTTTTTGAACACCTCTACATAACAGGCACGGTGATCCTAGTCTCCCTCATAGGATAAAAAAGTGGTAGTAGAGAAGTACCATCTGTGACAACCTGAGCTCCTTGGAGGAACAGAACAGCCAGTCTTTTGGCCTGGGCAAAGGCATATAGAAATGTTCTAAATCAATTAACAATAAAATGAACACAGAAGTGTTCATTTTAACTTAGCACAAGACCTTCCTCTTGCTAATTAATATTGACACAATGATGCACATTAGCACATTTGTACATGTCCAACATTGCAATAATACCATTAATAAGCACCACAAGACACTACATGGAATATATCTGTCTTGCAAAGATGCTTTTTAGAATTAATAATAGCACAATACTGGAATATGCTTTAGACTATTAGACAGCAGTCATTGCAAAGTAAACAGAGACCTATTTACAACAAACATGTGCGAATGAGTAAAACTACCAAGACAATAGTAAAAATTCATTCCATCCTTAGTAACAGAAATATGCTGTACTGTATTGCATTGGGCCAACGCTGGTTGGGCCAGCAACTCTCGCACTGGTGCAAACATGCCTTACTGTATGTTTGCAACAGTGCTAGGCCGACATAGTGGACATGTGTCAGCCCAACATGGGCCTTGGATTCAGCGGTGTCATGCAGCCGGAATGCTGGGCGGGAGAAACGGGTGAGTGGCAGCCCGCCCGTTGCGTTCCGGTCCGTTTCGCCGTCTTCCCCGCCCCCGTTTCTCCCGCCCAGCATTCCGGCTGCATGATGCCACTGCTTGGATTGTGCTGTCAATTATTTTCAACTGCAAAATGTTTTTATTAGTCCCAATCTATGCTTTTTAAGCATATTACAATACCCTTATAATTTGCTTTTAGACTTTCTCAAGTGATGTTGTGTCAGGATTATCCAGTGTCTGGACTAATGAAGGAATAATTGCAGAAGTCCTTGGCATTTATCAAAATGTTTTGAGGATATAATTATTATTATTATTTTGAAAAAGTTGGGATATGGCTTTAGGGCAATGAATTTTGGGACTTTAGAGGAGAGCTCTAAAGCTACAAGGTCAAATGGCATTAAAAAATATGGATTTCAAATAGATTTGAGACAAACTTTATCAGTGGTGCTTGGTTAAAATAGCCCTATAGGCATTAATATAGTATAGAAAGATGATATACTAAATTGATCGGGAAACTGCAATAGCCAGAGATTAGCGTTATGGTCATTAGAACCCTCTTATTATCATTCATTAGGATTTTTTATTTTGTTTTATTGGGAAGTGTAAAAAACACATTTGGCGGAAAATGTCATCTGAAGTTATCATTCTGGGCACAATCCTAAACTGAGTTAGGCTGGCATAAGCTAAGACAGCAAAATTTGGCCAGCACAAGGGACACCGTAAAGTATGTTTGGACCACTGTCGAAGTCAGAGAAGCCAGCACACAGACCTGCGCCATCCTCCTTGACTCTGAGAGTGGTCCAAACACGCTTTATGGTGGCCCTTGTGCTGGCCAAACTTTGCTGGCTTAGTTTATGCAAGCCTAACTCCAGTTTAAGATTGCGCTCTCAGTCTTGCTTCTGAATCTCTCAGAAAGATAAAAGTATTGGGGGAAAAAGTGATGGTTGGAATAGGTGCTAAGGGTAGGTGCAGATCCAAGGAACCCATAGGTGCAGCTGACACCTACCCCAGAGTAAGGGCATGAACTGCCCTTGTCCCAGGGAGGCTTCAGCCATCTCCTAACTTGTGGTGGATATGGAGCAAGCCCGTTGGTCTTGCCGTTCCAGTGCAAGTTAGGATTGCACCCTAAATCTCATCTCATGTATCCCCAAGCCCATCTCCTTCCAATCTACAGACCACCAAATATATCTGAGAGCTAATCACAGCACTAGCCAGTAAAGACCCTGCTGAGGAGACCACAGCTTAGGTACAGCTAACGCATGGCATAGAGCTATATCTCAGAGGTCTCTCAATGAATAACTTTTCCAGTGATTGGGAGAATCCTCCTTATCTGCTGGGACCATCAGTGCTGAGTCTAACCCGTGGATCAGTATTTAAAAAGGGTGGATCTGTACATGGAGGACAATTTGTGGAAGAGAGATCCATTTTACAAAGCTTAAATATATTAGCTCTATTGTTTTCATCCCATTCACATACAAGCCATCATTATACTCCCAAAGAAAAATGTGATCCTCCCACAGAATGTTATATTATTGACATTAATTAACATCATTTTTCATGTCTATATTTGAATGAGGAGGGAAAGGTATGTGAATGATGGTCGAGGTGATAGCTTTTTTCAGTGGATCTGTGAATTAATTATTTCAAGGAATGTATCAACAGCCTACATAGAGGTGAGTCACTGTATGTTCAAGAGACATGGGGCATGTTTTCAAATGCTCATCCTTGACTTACCTCCACCATCCCCATCTGTTTGCAAATTCCATTAAACTCGCTAGCTTCACTTTCTTCTCAATAAATGATTCAGCACTGGTGTAAGCTAATCAGTAGCACGAGTTAATGTTTCCTCTGCCATTGTTGTTGATTTGCATGAGTCGGTCTCATGTAATATATGTCACAAAGGTAGTTATACTTGGAAAATGTGTAAAGACTATTGTAGAAATATATGAGATTGGCTATACAAATATGAATCGGATCACAAAAGCAAGCAAGTCTTGGGATGTTGAAGGCATATTTACTATACAGGCTGATTATCCCTTATCCAGACTGCTTCAGACAGGAAGGTGTCTAGATTTTGGAATAGTTGCATTTAAAAATGAGAAACACTTTCTCTTGGTCTTTTCACGGTTACCCTTTGAGTGTCTGCTGGCCTCTGACATTTTTCAACAATAGGCACACACTACAGAGCAGAGAATAGAATTTACAGCCTGGGAATGAGCACAAGACCTTCTGGTGTTCATACTACAGAAAGTATTTGGACAAAAATGTCTGGATTTCAGAATAGTCTGGATTTTGGATGTCCAGATAAGGAATTGTTCCCCTGTATAATGCTAAAGGGATGTGGTGGCACCAGAGGTGGCTCTAAGGGAGGGGGGCAAATCTGTAAGTTTTGCAAGAAGCCTTACCTTGCAGTGGAAAACACTCCTCTCCTGCACTGTTCTAGCCAATCCTCACAGGGAAAAGCAACATCTTGGCGTTGCTTACTGGCTACAGCAGCAAGGGAGAGGAGGGATTTACATGACAGGGTAAGGCTTCTTGCAAAACTTACAGATTTTCCCCCCCTTAGATCCGCCTCTGGGTGGCACTGCGGGTTAAACTGCTTCTGCTGGGCTTTCTGACCGGAAGGTTGGGAGTTTGAGACCATGTGAGGGAGTATGAATGAATGAATGAATGAATAAACCTTTATTGGCATATAATGAGGGAGTAAGCATCCATTGCTTGTCCCAGCTCCTGCCAACCTAGCAGTTCAAAAGTACTTAAAATATGAGTAGATAAATAGGTACCACTTTGGTGGGAAGGTAACTGCGTTCCGTGTACTACGACATATAGTCATGCTGGCCACATGACCACGGAAGCTTGTCTTTGGACAAAGGCCAGCTCTTTGGCTTAGAAACAGAGATGAGCACCACCCCCTACAGTCGGTCACGACTAGACCATTCAGTCGTGGGGAAACCTTTACCTTTATAATGCTAAATAATGGCCTGAAATAGCAAAGAATGGCATAATATTTATATTTTGGATATCCCGATTGACAAACAAAAATAAAGTCACCATTATAGAATTGAGGTGTTGGGAGATTATAGATAATATTGGGCTGTATCCTAAGTTTAATGAATCATTCATCATGCTCTTATTGATTCCAGTGAGAAATAGTCATGAATTTACCCCCTTAATTGAAGCTTTTTTTTTTTCCCAACAAAAGCTTTTATTGTAAATTAAATGTGGACATGCATGAGCAGGGTAGGAATTTGAATGGAGGCTAAGTGCTAAAGTCCACATCCTCCACCCCTGTCTCCATCCTTTTTATTTTACAAGAAAAAATCAGACCAAACTGACCTGTTCAACGCACAGCCCAATCTTATATTTACCGTGATGATCTGCGCAATGTCCTCCTTTGCGATGGCTGCTGTAAAGCAGTTAGCACCTGTTGCAAAAGTGCTTAGCGAACTGCTGGCAGCATCAGCAGGAAGTCCTTCTGCCAGCGACAACATTTCCCATTTGCCAGATGACTCAGGTCAGTCATTGGTAGAAGTAGGAGGGGTGGCAGGAGTGGAATGCAGGTGGGAGGGGTGAAATGGGTTGGGGAGTATGGGAAGGGCAGATCGGGTCCTGGGAGGGGGGTCGGCATAGCCAGCACCTCTGACATCCTAATTCCCTTCCTGAGCCCAATCCTGCAGCATGGGTCAGCATGCACCTGTACCAGCAAGATAGTGGTTGCAGGTCTGGTAGAACACTCTGTTCCACAGAGCTGGGCCTCCGGGTAAGGGAATAATTGTTCCCTTACCTAGAGACGACCTCCGCAACTGCCTCCTTACCATAGGATACTGCAGTCACCACTTTGGCACCACCACATCAATGGGTGGACGAAAGGATTGGATTGGCCCCTTAGTGCCCACTTTTGCTCTAAGTATTTCAATAGTAGCTTCACAGTTAAGAATAGTAGTGCTGTTCTCTCTTGCAAACCCCCTACAATCAGAGAGGACATCTGTGAGACCTACACCAGGAATGGTTAGTGGAATATAACTGCACTCTTTCAGAACCTCAGTTGAACCCAGCTTAATACAGTTGAGAGTTACCCTTTCCAAGCTGACCCAGAAGTAGTTGCCCATTACTGTTTACATTCTTTCCCTCCCTGCTGCCTGTATCTTATTTTCTGCATGGCCTCCAGATCTTGGATAACTTTGTGTAACAAGAGCAAATCAATGGCAATGCTTAGGGTGCGTTTTTTTTTTTCAGGGAAAGTTCTGTATATCAAATGTTACTTTTATTTCACTTAATTTCCCATGCGAAGCTATTGATTCTGCCAGCAGTCAGATTGTTTATACAAAGAACCCCGCCCTCTATAAATTACTTTTGATATTTTTACACAGGCTGAAAAGTGTGGTGCATTTTTTAAATGTTAAGCATCAATTAGGTGCATGCATTTGCGCTCCCCGAAGTAATTACATTTGTGTAAGTGAAATAGGAAAGCCAAGGGCTATGGCGTACACTGCATTGTATAAGCTTGAGAATGGTTTTGCATAGAATTGTCATGAAAGGCTAAGCGATTCTTTAGTTAAGTGTTCTTATCAATGCCAATGTGGAAAACAACCATTCTGCTGGAAATCACTCAGTATGTTGCTCTGTACAGCTACAGCATGAAAAGAACATGGCTGGATTATGAAATTGCTCCATCTTTCACAAATGGTTCTAACAGTCCACTATGCCCTGGGGTTCCTCTGCCAGCACGAATCCAGGCTACATTACAATGGAAGAAATCACTGTTGTTGGTGGTTACGTATTGTTCCAAACTTTTCCATGCTCTCCCGACATCTTTTGGAGTAAATGTACTTGTCAGGTCAGCTTTGGGAAATATTTATCTTCACTTTCTTTTACAGGAGAAATGTGGTACACACTCTTATGAAAAAAAAATAGGTATCAGAGACTGAAATCCAGTCGTTCCCAAACTTTTTTGACTGGAGGCTCTCTTGACGTCTCTTGTGGCCATTGGCCACAGCTCCCCGTTAGGGCTAGAAACCTATACATTGTACAGGGCAGTGGGTTTTTTGTGAGGATTCAATGGCTGGTTTCAGTGGCTCCCTGGGAAGCCGCAACTCAGGAACCACTGCTGTAGTCTATGGTGAAAATACCTTTTTTTTTTTTAACCCAGTGGCTAATTGGTCTGTGGAACTCCTTGCCACAGGATGTGATGATAGCGTCTGGCCTTGATGCCTTTCACAAGGGAATGGGCAGATTTATAGAAGGAAAGTCCATCACAAGTTGCAAGCTGTGATGGGGATGTGCAGCCTCCTGGTTTTTGAAGTAGGCTACCTCAGAATCCCAAGTGCAAGGAAATGCCAACAGGGCACAGTTAGCTATCTTGTTGTCTTGTGCACTCCCTGAGACATCTGGTGGGACACTGTGAGATACAGGAAGCTAGATTAGATGGGCCTTTAGCCTGACCCAGCGGGGCTCTTCTTATGTTCTTACATATTCTAGTTTGGGGGTAGTCAGGCAGCCCTACCCGACTAGCATTGGCACAGTAGGGCCACACAACCCATGCTGTATCCAGTGCTAGGAAGGAGCAGACTGGGTGGTAGCCCCAGAGTAAGGGGGCATTTGTTCCTTCACCCTGGCAATGAGGCTTCTCCGATTTGTGAAGGATATGCTCTATGCCGCACAAGTTGCAAAAGCTAACATTTGCAGAACGATGGGAATCGTGGCTGGAAATCAGCAGAAAGTAATAAAATGAAAGATCTGATTACACTATGTGTGATTAATTGATTTATGTCCAACTGAAACTTTAAAATTATGAATTTTTAATGAAAAATTATGAATACTTAATACACGGCCTACTTTGTGATGGTGAGCATATTAAGCAGACTAATGAGAGAATTATCTAGAGATTAAGAACGGTAATACATTTAAGAGACGAACCTTCTGCGGAATCGGGGTGAAAAGAAAAAAAATGTAACCAGATATTTTGAAAGATGAAGGGCCCAATCCGATCCAATTTTCCAGCAGCAATGCAGCCACAGTGCAGCTCCGTGGTAAGGGAACAAATGTTAAGGAGGCATCTGAGGTTGCTTCCCCCATGCAGGATGCAGCACACACCCTGTACTGTTGACGCGGCTGCATCAGCCCTGGACAATTGGCTAGGACTGGGCCTTGACTGTGTAATGATTCTCTCCTTTCACGCCTGCATAGATCCAGGGTTCTCAGCATTTTTACTGCAAGTCAATATTATTGTAGTCGTAGTCGTAGTCGTAGTCGTAGTAGTACTGCCCTCTGTTCCTCTGGAATACTGTCATAGTTTGATTACTCCCCTGGACAATTGTCCCCCCCTTCTAAAGGGCCTTATGAGAAAAGTTGGGTTTCACCTTCTGATGAGGGTGAAAGAGGAAAGTGCAAAAATTGGCTTGAAGCTCAACATTTAAAAAACTAAGATCATGGCCACCACTCCCATCACTTCCTGGCAAATAGAAGGGGAAGAAATGGAAGCAGTGACAGGCTTTATTTTCCTGGATCACCGCTCCAAGATCACCGCAGATGGTGACTGTAGCCATGAAATTAAAAGACGTTTACTTCTTGGGAGGAAAGCTATGGCGAACCTAGACAACTTAATAAAAAGCCGAGACATCACCCTGCCAACAAAGGTTTGCATAGTCAAAGCTATGGTTTTCCCAGTAGCAATGTATGGCTGTGAGAGCTGGACCATAAGAAAGGCAGAGCGCCGAAGAATAGATGCTTTTGAATTATGGTGTTGGAGAAGACGCTTGAGAGTCCCCTGGACTGCAAGGAGATCCAATCGGTCAATCCTCCAGGAAGTCAAGCCTGATTGCTTCCTGGAAGGATAAATCCTGAAGCCACCTCATGAGAAGGGAGGACTCTTTAGAAAAGACCCTCATGCTGGGAAAAATTGAAGGCCAAAGGAGAAGGGGGCGGCAGAGGATGCGATGGTTAGATAGTGTCACCGAAGCAATGAACATGAAATTGGGCGAACTCCGGAAGCTAGTGGAGGACAGGGAGGCCTGGCGTGCTGTGGTCCATGGGGTCACGAAGAGTCGGACATGACTTAGCAACTGAACAACAACAAAGTAAGCCAGCAAAGTTTGGCCAGCATAAGGGACACCGTAAAGTATGTTTGAACCACTCCTGGAGTCAGAGAGGCCAGCACACAGACATGAGCCATCCTCCCTGACTCCGAAAGTGGTCCAAACACACTTGGCCCTTGTGCTGGCCAAACTTTGCTGGTTTAGTTTATGCCGGCCTAACTCCAGTTTAGGATTGCGCTCCCAGTGCTTGAACACAGCCCTCCCCCTTTCCAGCATCCCATCTTCCCATAGTTTCAATATGGCTGTTCTAGGTGCTTTGCGACCCACCTGAAATTAACTCACGTCCCACTGGTGGGTCCCAACCCACAGTTTGGGGACCACTGTGTTATGGTGCTATCCAAATGCCATTTAGGTAATAACTAGCACGTTGTGTACGTACTTCATCGTGCATTTTCTTTCAACATACATCTGCGTAAGATATGGTTGTCCTGCTGTGAATCTGTTACAAAGAGTTTTTTTCCCCCATTTTGGGGCTCTAGCCTCACATCAAAAAATGGTCCTACCACATGGAAAGGTTTGGCATTTAAGCTACAGAAGGACATGTTCAAAAGAACAAGCATAGGGTCTGGGGTGTGTGCTGTTTTCCTCCCCCACACAGACATGGCTTTCTGAATACAACCCAAAGCGATCTGGTACCATTATGAAATACAATGTTGGTTTTTCAGCTTTTCCGTGGGGGTAAATTATGCTGGGGGACTGAGCCGCCGGAGTCACAATGACTCTTACATTTCATTCTAACCTTATGCAGCTCTTTGTAAATTAACTCCTAACTGCTCATCTCATTCTCCTGATTGCTCCCACCTGGAGTCATAAACCTCGACATGATCGGATAATAACAATTTCTACAGCACGGTGGAGACATGCTGATGTTGTTATGAGGGAACCGCAGCAGGGCCAAAGTTACCAGGGAAGTCTCTTATGCATTCTATAGACTGCAATAAGGCCGCTAATGATGCCCCTAATTTTATCGCGTGTGCCCCGCGAGCCCAAGCAATAAATAATTAAAAAAATAAACAGAAGATCAATCAGACCCCAAATACATTTTCAAATACAGAGGAAGGAGAGAAGCACCACTCGTTCTGGGTTTCCTTGGGCGATGTTCGTGCTCGTACAACTTTAGGCTAATAGCCCCAATCCTTCAGGACCGGCAGATTTCATAAGACTGCTCGCAAGAGGAAAGGCACAATGGGAATGTTAATGTGCATTATCAAAAGCAATTAAAAACACATGTCCTAATTCAGCTGACGGCCATGTGCATGCCGCATTGAGCTTCCCTGACCATTCCGCTGAATGGGTGCTGCGTGCCTAATTATTCCCCAGATTCAGCTTCTGGGGCTGCGTAAGCAGTCTTGCTCGAATACCGGCAATCGCCCCTGTCAGCTATTTGAAAGCTGGACCAGGAGCTGCATTCAGGGCAGAATGCACCACTGGGTCATTTTACCTAGATTAGGATGGAAGTGATAAACTCCGGTCAACTAGGAAATGTATATACTAATCAATACACTGGCAAACTTGCTTCTTTGGCTTCAGAATTTCCCTAGTGTGAGGCAGCAATCCTTCACACACTCCCAGAAAGGAAATCCTATACGAATCAGTGGGAATTAGTGCCAAGTGAAAAGAAATGTTGTCCTGTAAGGAAGTACTGGTGCCAGGTTGACAGGGGGCAAACTCCTGCATTGGGGCAACTATTGAACCCCCTTCCTGTCCCCTGATGGTGCATTGGGTTGTGACTCAGAGCACAATCCTCTCCTGGAGCTGGGCCAGCACAGTTAGGCCAGCAATGTTTGGCCAGTATAAGGGCCACCATAAAGCGTTTGGACCACTCTTGGAGTCAGAGAGGATGGCGCACGTCTGTGGCCTAACTGGCCTAACTGTGCCGGCCTAACTCCAGGTTAGGATTGTGCCCTGAGTTATCCACATGCATCCAGCAAAAATAAACGTTTCATGGAGAATAAATTTAGAGCAGGAAAGTGGTAGGACAAAAGATGTATAATGGGAAGAGATCAGTACCACTCAAAAAAGAGCCAGGACATGAGCCTGATGGTTGTCTTTACCTAGTATCATACCTACAGTATATAGTACTTTTTACTACCAGCCACATGCAATGTATTTGCTGTTTCACCTGAATAAATCATCCACATTCTCTCAGTGCATTCCCCCTCCCTGATAATTTGATTATGTGATGAAACTCAAGCTGCATCACAGTCTATAGAAGTCTATCGCTATTTTTCTTTTGCTGAGGAAAAGTGGATTAAAAATGCACAAGGAGTAGGCATGAATCTCTTTTCCACCTACCTGATTTGCAGATGCAAGATTCTGGATTTTCAAAGTGCTGCCTCCACGCCTCCAGGAATAGTGGTAAATTCACCTGTGTGGCTGGAAATTAAATTGAGTGGCAGCTTGCATTTATGGAGCGTTGTAAAACTCCGAGACTACCTTTTCATACTGGCATTTTAATATTTACAAAACAAAGCATAAACAAAAACTGATTTCAAAGCAGCAAACCTCTGTTAATTTGCATCTCAAATACATACATCATTTTGATGACTAACACTACTGTGTACACTGTTGAATGAGATTAAAAACTCCAACTGGCCTATTTTTGTAAGACAAATGCATATCCTGCTCATGTTTTCTAAATCATTAAAATTTTATAATGCATAGAACATGAAAGCATAGAAAAGACCAGAGAATGGACAATGCCATTGTGGCCCTTTCCAACCTGATACTATTAGCTAGATGGCTCTTTGGAGATAAACGTATTTCATTTTGCTGCTACATCCAGTTTGAAAACCTCTGTCTGTTTCATTTAATTGCTGGTCAGGAAAATTGGAGTCTGTGTGCATGATCTTTTACAAAGAGATCATAGATAATTATTTGAGATTACAGGTATGCCCTGGTATTCGCTGGGTTCTGTCCTGGACCTCACCATGTATACCCAAAACCGTGGATACTGGGGACACCTTTTTAAAGATAAGGAAACATCAGTGGTTTCGCTGCAACAAGGTAAAAAAAAAGAGTTTTGTTTAATGTTCCGCTATCTTTTTAATAGATGTCCCAGTGTCCATGGTATCCATGGATAACTGAAAACATAGATACAGAATCAGTGGTTACTGGAGCACACCTGTACTTTATTATCTTTATCCCTCTGTGCAAATACATTTTTTATCCTGCACCAGTAAGATTGCCAACTGATCATAAAAAGATGGACCTGGCTTATTATTGTGCTTTTAACAGCATTTGATGAGCAGAAGTGAACAGTTAAAGCATTTTACAATATAGGGGTAACTTGCTAATGGCTTTATTTCACGTTCCCCTTGAAACTCCAGCTACAGTGATCCCTGAAGAAGTTGGTGCTCTTAATCTCCAGTGGTCCAAGGGCAGACTTGTTTATTTATTTTAGACTTGTTAAGAAAGCCTACCTGGGAACCATTTCCTGGTCCGAGTGTCTCTTTATAGCCACTGCCAGCATCAGCAGGGAGACCATCACACACGATGCAAGGACGCAACCCTGTCTATAAATAAGAGAAAGCAATCAAACACTCAAGCTGAGTTTTCCAAACAAGAAGCCATGGAGCAAAAAAAGAAGAAGAAAAAAAAGAAAGCTGGTTCGAAAAAAGAACAAGAGTGAAAAATGTTGAGCCAATACGAAGGCGCTTAAGCAATGAGGAACACAGAATGAAAGCAGCCCTGGTAGGGGTTGGAAGTAGGAGTCATTTGCACCTCCATGAGAACAGCTGGAGGCCTTTAAATTATATGCTGCTGATGCTTCCAAAAGGCCAGTGGGATCACTTCTAGGGATGCCAACCAGTACATTGGGCAATGTGGACTGGAAGTCTTTGTTAGACTCCAAGTTGATTTGGGGGTAGGACGTACTACTGGGCAAGGATCACACTAATTTGAAAAAGCAATTGTTTGAAAATTAAATGGTGTGGAAAGCACAGACCTATTTTCAGAGGGCTAAATGAATATTCTTCAAGAGGACAGAACAGACTAATCATCATCATCATCCGGCTCTAGTGACACGAAATGCGTAGAAATACAACTTTTGAAATGTGGACAATTTTTCTTGCAGTATCACAATCTCTTTCCATAGCTGGAAACTTTCCTTCTTTTCTTACCCTTTAGTTTGGAAAGAAAATGAGAGGAAACTGTTTAATGCTTCAACCTTACTTGGAATTTAAGCAGTGGTGTCATCTAAATGATTTAAGAACAGGTACTCACTTTTGATTGGCACATGTTGGGACCCGCCCACCGGAAGTGACGTCATAAGCCAGAAGTGATGTCGTGGCAGGAAGTGACATGAAAAAGCCCTTTTTGAGGCCTCAGATGATTTTAAACTGACCCAACAGTTGCAACAGTATTCCACAGCACCCCCAGAACATGTTAAGGAGGCCTGGCATCATGTTAAAACTCCAGAGCAACTCATTTTTCAGTGGCAAGGAAAGGAAAGGCTCTGCTCGCTGCCTGCCTGCCTGCCTGGCTCTGAGAACATGCAGGCAACTCAAACATGCAGGAAATTCAAACGTTGCAGAGGGCGGAGTCGATGAGTGGGTGGGCGAATGGGCGGGGCCAGCTGTAATCCTAGAAACCAGTACTCGCGTACCCCCGCGTACCCCCTGCATGACATCACTGAATTTAAGCCACTGTAACAAGCAGCACACGTTTATGTGAAATTAAGTTCCACAGTGTTGGATCAGGCTTACTCTCAAGTGGGTGTGTAGGACTGCAGGTTAAGGGCCAAATCCTGTCCAATTTTTCAGCACCAGTGCAGCTGTGCCAGAAGAGCACACACTGCATCCTGTGATGGGAGGACAGTCATGAAGACCTCCTCAAGGTAAAGGATGTTCAGAATGCCAAATGGAAGGAGTGCCAACAAGATGCAGGTGTTATCTGCAGTGCTCCAGGTTTCCTGACGCATCTGGTGGGCCACTGTGAGATACAGGAAGTTGGACCAAATGGGCCTTTGGCCTGATCTGCCAGTACTCTTCTGATTTTGTATGTGTTAGAACTTGTGAAGTAATAGCGCTCTCCACAAGAGATAATGTCTTCAAAAACAAAGTCCTCCACTGCAGTTATGAATATGATATACACCAATGTGTGCCTGGAACTCAGTAGACGTTAACGGCAAATATACAAACTCAAATAGAAATTGCATCAAAGCATTGGCTAGCACACTCTCTCTGCTCTTCATGCAAACAGTATCCTAAAGATATATTCTGTTGTTCACTGCTGGCTGGAAATTCCAGGGGTCTTCTCTCATTATACATGGGAAGCAGATTGTTGGAATTTCCTGCATGGGATGAAGAGATAGTTATTTTGGGGGGACAATTGACAAGCCACACCAGGCTGCTTGTGCGGGGCTCACATCCCCCTTTAACCCTCCTAACAAATGACCCTTTCCCAAACTCCTACAGCACACCTGCGGACCATTGGAGGCACACCAGTATAGCTGTACTAGACCATCATGAGATGGTAAGATATTGTTATTCTTTCACAGAAGTGGAGGGCGCAGAAGTGAGAGAATGTTCCTGGTTTTCCAGACAATGGTTCCTGGTTTTCCAGAATGTTCCTGGTTTTCTACTCAGTGGTATCACTAGGGGATGTGGCCCACGCAGGATGATTCACTCAGAGTGATGTGTGTCTGGGACACCATCACTGGCCAAAATTGTGAAAAATTGTGAAAATCTTGGAATTTTCAAATAACACCATTATGCTATCTATTACTTGATGGATCATTTAATGCAGAATGCAATGCACAAATTGCGTTAAAATATCTGTGTTCTTTCAAACATTATAGACAAATAACCAGAAAAGGCACACACAACTGCCTTATGAAACCATAAAGTTTCATAATCTCAGAGTGCAATCCTAAACTGGAGTTAGGCCGGCATAAACTAAGACAGCAAAGTTTGGCCAGCACAAGGGCCACCATAAAACGTATTTGGACTACTCTCGGAGTCAGGGAGGATGGCGCCTGTCTGTTTGCTGGCCTCTCTGACTCAGAGAGTGGTCCAAACATATTTTACGGTGTACTTTGTGCTGGCCAAACTTTCCCAGCTTAGTTTATGCCGGCCTAACTCAGTTTAGGATTGCGCTCATAGTTTCCTTAACTCAAAACTCACGAATGAGACTGGTAGGCCCAAGAGCCAATGAAATGTTATTATGACACAGCAGGGAATCAAGAAGGTGCTGGTATGTGTCAGCTCTCATTTCCTTGTATCAGAGCTGATACTAGAATCAATCAATCAATCAATCAATCAATCAATCAACAGGTACTTATATACCGCTTTTCAACACGAAGTTCACAAAGCGGTTTACAGGCAAATAGTAATAATAAAGTTAAATGGCTCCCTGTCCCAAAAGGGCTCACAATCTAAAAAAAGGCAGACCGCCAGCAACAGCCACTAGAAAGACTGCACAGGGGTGAAGAGGGACAGTTACTCTCCCCCTGCTAAATATAAGAGGAACACCACTGGAAAAAATGCCTCTTGTCCAGTTAGCAGGGGTTATTCACTTATTCACACTTATTCAGTTGCGTGAGTGTCATCAAAGTCAGTTTTTTTGTTGGGTGACCTGTACTGTTATATATTTAAATAAATACAGTTCATGGGGTGACACCAATCCTAGTGATGATGCCACTGTATTTAGCATGTGCATGTGAAATTGACATCTATTCTGTATGGTTGGTATGGGAGGATGTCCGTCATGGGGGTAAGGCATTGAGCTCTCGTACCAGGTGATGCAAACCCTAGTGACGCTTCTGCTTCTGCTCATTCTCTTTTAGGACACATCCTTGTTGGTGACTACCCTGTTACCCATCCTTCCTTCTGAGCCAAGACAACCAAAGGCAGTCTTTTCCAGAGATGAAGGAACTTGCTCAAAATTGCCACCTTGGTGCTACTCAGTTCACAAACACTGGACCTTTCAAGGTGCTCCCCATGGCTCCCCCACCCCGACTCACCAAGAAAAGTGCTTGTGGTGCTGCATGCACCAACTGGAAATAGTTGGTGGTAACATGATGATGTCACCATCAACTGCTTCCAGGAGGCCCATTTTGGGCTGTTCGGATGCAGGCGCAGGTGGGAGGGCCCAAGGTAAAGCTGTTCTGCTCGCCCCACTGACTTACAGTCCATAGAGATCCCAGCTGCTGCTATTGCAGGCGATATGCTCGCTGCTCTGGTGTGGGGCCCCCCCAAAGTGTGGGGCCCAATGTGTTGACACGGGTCACATTGGCTTAAGGCTGGCCCTGGTCAGATCTAGTATATCTATTCCTAGACCATAACAAAGAAGGGCTGTATGCGACACTTGAAAGGAAAAAATACAGGCATTTGGCTACCCTAAATGCATCCCTGTAGAAGTAGCTTCCCAAGAGATAAGGAATCAAGTGATTACCTTTGATACTATTGGTGTACCTGTAGTGTTTGTGTTGCAATAGGAGTGGGCTTTGCATTTTCGGCCATTCAGCAATAAAAGATTACTTCAGGAAGAAAAAGAAAAAAAGCAAGAAGGGTTTAGTCAACCAAAAGGGGGAGGAAAGGAAGACACTGATTTCTCATTCTGAATTTAATCTGCATATTAACAGCTTTCATTGTTGTTTTCATCCAGGCTTTTCTGCTTTGCATTTTTAGCTTCTCACAATCTCCATTCCCTCCCTCCCCCCTTTAAAATTGTATGCGTCTGATTGCCTGGAAAACAGCAAGAGATGTTTTAGAATTTTAGGCTTAAGTCGTTAAAAGTTTTATTTTTATATTCTGGGCTCTCAAAAGCTGTTAAACATATGCTGAATTATTGCAAAACACTTTTTCGTCTCCTGGGCTTTGCGCTACACGCGGAGCAACTGTTTCAGTTACCTGGTAGGAAAGAAGAAATCTTGTTGGTGACAGGTGCTTCTGGATTGGAGCTTGGCGCTTGCCTTACTGTTACTCTGGAGGTCCAAATAGATGGTCGTGTAGGAATGTATTTGTAAATCTGTTAAACTGATCACAGCTTGAATCCCTTTTTGCAGTGGTGTTCCTATAAGGGGGGGCAAAATGCTAAGTTTTCCTCCTGTGCATCGCAACCCCTCCCCCCCCATTTGTGGCTGAGCACAGCGGGCAGGAGAAAAAGCGGCGCACTTTTTCACCTGATTGCCCTCACTCATGGCTAGTATGCTCCTAACTGGAGTGATTCGGGACACTTGGTTTGTGGCTGGGGGGCACAGGGGGTGGAGCGGTGGTGCTAGGGGCCCTGCCATGGCGCGATTTCAGCCTGTTATGGCTCTGCCTTCCCCTCACCTTCAAAGCCATTTGTGACTCGGAGAACCGGTCCACACTTTCTGTTACTTCTTAAGCATTCTGAACACTCACTCAGAAATAGGTCTCTAAACTGACTCCCCATGTGTTCAGTACTTGCATTCTTTGGCATGTTCAGCTTCAGGACCAGTCAGCAGGAGCCTTTAGTAGAAACCTTGTTGAGAAGGCTTGTCAGCAAAAGAAAACAGGCCAAAGTAGCTGCATGGCACTGTTTCTTTATTGGGGGAAGCCTTGTAATTGAAATTCAACTTTGAATATATTCCATATTGTTAATCATTGCCTTATCAGCCTTGACACAGTTAGAATTGGTCCTGTTTTTTTTTTTTCCTTGTAGACTACTGAGCTATATAATTCTGAAAAAGCTTGCCTCAAAGCAAGGACTCTGTTAACACACTCATTTCACTTGTATCCAAACCCACAAAATTGGAATGTAAACAATTTGGGAAACTAAACATAATAGAAAGAAATGAAATGAATTCTAGATGAATGTAAAGGGGAAGTACATTTTATGACTTAAAACTTAAGGAAAAAAACTCTTAAGATTAATGCATATGTTTCACTGAGAGCCCGGATAATTGTTCAAATGTAATATGGTAATTTCCTCAGGATTTTGTCCAGAGTTCTCAGTGAAAAAACAACCTAACATTCATAAAATGGAGTTTCACCCTTGAAAAATCCACCCCAGGGGTTCCACCCCTGTCTGTGTCTATCCCTTTCTCTATCCCTACGATGTAGTGGTAGGTAGACTAAAATCCCGGAGCCCAATATGACTCACCTTGTACATATATCACCAGCTGAGCATGTCTTGTCAACTGTGGGGAGAAAGCACACCCTTGAACCTGAAACATTGAGGGCAAGCCAGAGAATGCTGAGTATACATAGATTGTGCTGAAATTTTTAAACGTGCTAATTTCCAGTGCTTTGAATTTCTCTGGCTTGAGTGAGATGCGCAGATACATGATTGCTTTCAACATCTGTTATTTGCTATCTTATATAGTAGGCATTATCTGGGTCAAATTCAGCTGTTTGCATCTCCCAGTAGTAAGAGGTCTCGATTTTATTTTCAAATAAACTGAATTAAAGAATACATGCTGCATTAGTGCTGGTTCATCCAAGGAGACATACCTGAGCACTAAATGTTGTTTGACAATATGCCCACCATCATTACCTCCTTTCCAAGAGGATAGTTTCACAGCGTATCAAACTTTTGTGGTATCTTCAGTAACATTGTGCAGACATGCACATAAGGGAGAATTCAGATAGTTCTTCACTTTGCACGACAGTGACTCATAGCCTCATATTCTGAGATTTTATTGTCATTACATGCCCAGATGCAGCTTCGGAGTACAGTATTCCTTTTATAAGCCCGTCATATTTTGATATGATCTGAAAATGACATTTCTGGAATTTAATGCAAAAGCTGTATGAATTCCTTAAAAAGACCTGCCTTCATACTGAGCAAGCACTGGGTAGATTTCTACTGCAATGGTTTTTGTTGAAACTATTTTTGTTACGCAAAACCAGTAACCATTTCCTGGATGGGCACCATCTTACAGAAGCAGTCTCACTGAATTTCTGTTTGCAAAAGCCAAAACATCTAGTTAAAAATGATTAAGACCATTTAGAGAAGTAACTGCAATCCTATAGCCCAGAGGGATTTAAAAAAAACCAAAACATTTTAGTCTCCAAATATATATAATAGATCTTTGGGATGGGTTGACTGGCTGACATGATTTTGTTTTGCCATTGCAGTTTGCAATGTGCAAATGAAGGCAATTGCATTTAATAAGTCTTTCTTGGCTGTTATATAAAAATATTTTCTGAAGCCATGTTGATTTTTTGTTTTATAGGTGAAATGCTTAGCATGTTTGCTGTATCCAAAAACTTTCTTTCTTTTAAAGATTTATATCCTGCCTCTCCTTTGAGCAAATGCTCAAGGTGGCTAACAATGTAGAATAAAAAAAATCAACAATATATAAAACAATGTTACAAAAGAAAAAAGAAAAAAAGAAAGAAGAAAAATCTAAATAAAAAAAACCTTTTAGCTATCGTTATGTGCTATAAAAAAAAACCTTTTAGCTATTGTTATATTCTCAGAAAGATTGTCAGTTAAGACATGCTCAGTTATGGTGAAGGCATTTCATAAAGCATACCCTTGTGGCTGTGGGGTCCAAGAGTATCTGGGAATTAAAGGCCCAATCCTATCCAAATTTCCAGTGCGGATGCAGCCACAATGCAGCCCCGATGTAACAAAACAAATATTCCCTTACCTTGAGGAAGCCGCCATTACTGCCCCCCTGCAAGATACAGTGCATGTCCTATTCTCATGACTGCATCAGTGCTGCAAAGTTGGACAGGATAGTGCCCTAAATCAATTTGGGGAATTGCTTGCCATACACACACAGTTATGGGGCTTGAGGTGATTCAGGGTGCAGTCCTAACCTGGAGTTAAGCCAGCAAAGTTTGGCCAGTACAAGGGACACCGTAAAGTATGTTTGGACCGCTCTCAGAGTCAGAGAGGCCAGCACACAGACGTGCGCCATCCTCCCTGACTCCAAGAGTGGTCAAACGTACTTTACGGTGGCCCTGGTGCCAGCTAAACTTTGCTGGCCTAACTCCAGGTTAGGATTGTGCCCTCAGGCAGTTGCCTTCCTTAGTATTGTGCGGCTTTGAGTAGGTGGGAGCAATCATGTGACCGATGCCGATCTCTTGGCTTGAGTGGCTTAACCGACATTGTGGCTTGTTCACAGCGGCTGGAACGCCATTGTCTTCAGGGTTGTACCCAGTGATGTCATGCAGGGGGAACGCGGGGGAACTCAGTTCCACTAGTTAAAATTAGGGCTGACTCCTCCCACTTCACTCTCCCTCCTCCCCCCTCCCAATTCCTCTGCAAAGAGCTTTTCTTCTTGGTTGGCAGGCACTCAGAGGGTTAAAGGGAGCGACTCCGGATTCCTAGGGGGGCAAAGGGGAAAGGGCTGCAGTGGGGAAGTCTGTCCTGCACAGCCCCCTTCCTCGCTCCCTCCAGCCACACACGTGGAGTCAGCAGACGCTCTGGTGAGTCTGCAGCCCACTGGGGAGAAGGCAGTGATGTCATTCAGAGGGAACGGACCAGAACGGGCGTTCCGGATCCTAACGGGCTCCGTGGCTGCTTCTGGGTTGTTGTTGTTTTCCCCCCCAACATTTGAATTTGAACTCAATAGTGAGTTCCTGTTCCTAAATCATTTGAATGACACCACTGGCTGTACCTTATAGCTGTACTGGATTATGGTATCGGATGCTGCATGATTTCTGTCACATTGAACTAATCAAGCTGTGGCCTAGGTTTAACTCACAGCGCAATTCTAAGGAGTGCGTAGTGCAGACGCAAGGGGGTTGCATTGGCGCTGCACGCTTAGTGTTGACACGGGGGCACAGAGCAGCACCCCCACGTTGGCACTACAGCACTGACTTTGCTACAGCACCTCCCTTGCGTCGGCCGAAGCCAGCAGGCACAAGGAAGGCACCATGTTGGGAGGGGGGAGGAAGTGGATGGGGGGAGGGCAGTTCTGGGCAGGATGTGGGTGGGCAGTAGACAGGCTGTCAGGCATGCTGGCCCAGGAGGGAGGCAGGCCCAGGATTCGGCCATAAGGCCAAACTTGAAGCCTGTCCAGGGGGCCATGCAGCTCTGATTCAGGCTGTGTTGTCTCCTCAGATCTGCACCTGCTGTTTAGCAGTCACAGATCTGAGTAACACAATGGGGATGCTGGAGCATCTCCTCTGGTAAGGGTGTGAACAGGCCCTTGCCGCGGGGAGGCTCCAGCCTCCCTAATACTGTGCTGGATTTGGCGCATGCCCACCGGCCCCCCTAATCCAGCGCAGTATAGGATTGCGCTCTCAATCAGGTTGTCTCCACTTTTATTTTCAAGTGTCTGCACAATATGTATGTGATCGCGATACAAAAGGGTCGTCAGTGTCTGAACAATCTCAAGAAACAAACCAGCTGTAGAGGTGAGAGAAAACAGTTTTAGTTTTGGTGTTTTCCAAAGCTAGAAGTGCAAAAAGTAGTGTTATGTGTTTTTAATCAAAATAATTGCCTTGAAAGTGTACTAGGGAGGTGATACAGGTGGTATAGTGTCAGCAGATGCAGCCACAGTCATTACATATGCATCCCCATTAAATAATTAATAAAAACCAAATACACTTTTTGGCAGATTTCAGTGCCTTTATTTTTCCTTAACCAAAAATGAGAAGTACAGAGAGCGGTGTTACATGTTATTCTTAGATAGCCCTGCTCGATTGCCTCTGATCGGTCTGAAAGACAGCCTGATGCTACAGCAGATCAATGCAAAGATCCACCTCCAGTCCAAGACTGAGTGCAACATCTCTCCTCTCTGACACCTGAAGGGAATAAAAGGGAACTGGCAGCTTAAGATGGGTATTGTACTTTCCCCAAATATATGAAGAACATAAGAAGATCCCTGCTGGATCAGGCCAAAGGCCCATCTAGTCCAGCTTCCTATATCTCACAGTGGCCCACCAGTTGCCTCAGGGAGCACATGAGACAACAAGATGCCTTGCACCTGGCATGCCTTGCACCTGGCATTCTGACGCAGCCTCCTACTATTGAAAGGAGGTTATTACCTCAAACATGGAACTGGCCTTCTTCACCACTGCTGCACACTGGAACAACACCTTCATTGAGTTGTCCACCAGCACCCTAAGATCTCTTTCCTGAGCTGTCACAGACAGCTCAGAACCCAATAGCCTAAATGTGAAGTTTTGATTTTTTGCCCCAATGTGCAGCATTTGTCTATATTGAAACACATCTGCCATTTTGCGGCCCATTCCCCCAGTTTGGAGAGATCTTTCTAGAGCTCTTCACAATCTCTTCTGGTTTTCATCACCTGGAAAAGTTTTATGTCATCCGCAAACTAGGCCACCTCGCTGCTTATCCTTGTCTCTAGGTCATTTATGAATAGGCAAATGAATTACAGGCAAATGGATTGCAATACAATTAAGAAGGAGGGGAGCAGGAATATAAGTAACACTGATGTATCCTTTTCGTGTGTCATTTGATGGATTCAAAATGCTTCTTATTTCTTAAATTATTCATTTATGAATGCACAAAATTATTCTCAAGTAATTAATTTGTGAATTCTCCCTTCTGGCATTTTGGCAAAACGTATCAAATGTTTAATTTACAGTTGGAACCACACCAATTTTATTTGAAAATGTAACAGTATTCCCAGTGGCAGATTATTGCTTTCTGCCAACAATCGTTTCTTCAAAGATGACGTTTGTTGTGTTAATTAAAGTGAGAACAGAATTCAGGGGCTGAGGGTTGCTAATAGGTATACTGATGAAGAGGAGTTCAGTTCAGGAACTGGACTTCTAATCCTGGTAAAGCAGTTACAATCCAACATGTCTCCTAATGTTTGACAATTATGAGTTTGTATTTTAAAATGTGCTTTCTCTTTGCTTTTGTCGTAAGGAAAACATTTGACGTATTAAGAACTATGGAGTCCATTGCTTTAATGTGGGACCTGCCAGTGGCGTTTCTACAGGGAGGGCAAAGCTCTAGGTTTTGCAAGAAGCCTTATCCTGTCATGTAAATCCCTCCTCTCCCTTGCTGCTGTAGCCAGTAAGCAACACCAAGATGTTACTTAGAGACAGGGATAAGCAGCGAGGTGGCCAAGTTTGCAGATGACACAAAACTTTTCCGGGTGGTGAAAACCAGAGAGGATTGTGAAGAGCTCCAGAAGGATCTCTCCAAGTTGGGGGAATGGGCAGCCAAATGGCAGATGCGTTTCAACGTAAACAAATGTAAAGTGATGCACATTGGGGCCAAAAACCAAAACTTCACCTATAGGCTAATGGGTTCTGAGCTGTCTGTGACAGCTCAGGAGAGAGATCTTGGGGTGCTGGTGGACAATTCCATGAAGGTATCGACCCAGTGTGCGGCAGCAATTAAGAAAGCCAATTCCATGCTCGGGGTAATTAAAAAAGGGGTTGAGAATAAAACAGCCAATATTATCATGCCATTGTACAAAGCAATGGTAAGGCCGCACCTGGAATATTGTGTCCAGTTCTGGTCGCCGCATCTCAAAAAGGACATAGTGGAGTTGGAAAAGGTGCAGAAGAGAGCGACAAAAATGATTACGGGGCTGGGGCACCTCCCTTATGAAGAAAGACTGCAGCGTTTGGGGCTCTTCAGTCTAGAAAAAAGGCGCCTGAGGGGGGACATGATTGAGACATACAAAATTATGCATGGAAGGGATAGAGTTGATAGAGGGATGTTCTTTTCCCTCTCTCACAACACCAGAACCAGGGGGCATCCGCTAAAACTGAGGGTTGGGAGAGTTAAAACAGATAAAAGGAAGTACTTTTTTACCCAGCGGGTAGTTAATCTGTGGAACTCCTTGCCACAGGAGGTGGTGATGGCATCTGGTCTTGATGTCTTTAAGAGAGGATTAGACCGATTTCTGGAGGAAAGATCCATTGTGGGCTATAGGCAATGATGGATTGTGCAACCTCCTTACAAAGGTGGTGGGCTATGTTGCAGTTTCACACCACACACTCCAGAACTGGTGGAAACCAGTTCCACCACCCCCCGCACCCCAGAACATAACGGGGTTGCGGAGAGGAAAAACGGTGAGCTCCAGGGCATGGTCAGAGCGCTGATGGAGCAGTCAAAACTACCCAAAGGGTTGTGGGGAGAGGCGATGAAATATTCTGTATTTATTTCAAATCGAGTTTACCACCGTTCGATTGACGGGGTCCCCTACACCAAGCTATTCGGCAAACCTCCCAATCTTGCATTTCTAAAGACGTTTGGATCATACGCCTTTGTACATGCAGATCGGGAAACACGCAGAAAAGATGACCCGCGTGCCAGGCGGCTGCAGTTTATTGGGTTTGAACCGAATTGCAAAGCGCTCAAATTCCTCAATCCTGACCACAAAACTGTCACAATATCCAACTCTTACGATTTCTCTGAGCAAGGTTTACTGCCAGATCATGCTGACAGAACAGTCAGCATCCCCACACAAGCTGCAGAAAATGGGGGGGAAGCAAGATTAGAAAGCACTCCCGATCAACCAGCATCAACTCCACACCTCCTGCCACCTCCTGCCACACCAGTACGCCCTGACAGGCTGCTGGAGGAGGGGGGGGGCCACTCCAGGGTTAGATACAAGCACTTCTTCAGAGGAAGCTACACCGGAACAAGCTGTTCCGACCAGACGCATCCTTCCTCCAAGGGCTTTGCGTGGGGTCCCACCCCAAAGATTAACCTACCAGGTAGAGGTAGGAAAGGTACCTCAGACATACCAAGATGTCATGGAGCTACCGCAAGCCCAGAAGGAAGAATGGCTACAAGCTATTCGGACTGAATTAAAGGCAATGCACGACTTAAAGGTCTTTGAGCCAGCAACATTACCAGCTGGAAAACACGCAATTGATTCCAGATGGGTGTTTGTTCTCAAAGATCGGGAAGGTGCTGAGCCGTTAAAGACAGCCCGTTTAGTGATCCGTGGCTGTAAACAAATCCCAGGTGTAGATTTCGAGGAAATCTATTCACCAACACTTGCAGCCACCACGCTACGCGCAGCGCTTGCCGTAGCAGCCAGCAGAGGTTATCAAGTTCACCATTTTGATGTTGGGACAGCCTACTTGCACGCAGACCTGCAGGAAGAGGTATATATCACAATACCTCCAGGTGTGCAAAGCGATTACTCACATTTTCGCCTCAGGAAAGCTGTTTATGGTCTGAAACAAAGCGGGAGGAGCTGGCACTTATGCCTTAAAGAGCAGCTGCAAAAATTGGGGTTCACCCCCTCCACAGCTGATCCATGCCTTTTCAGAAAGGGAAAAGGAGAGAAATTATGTGTTCTGTTATGTTTTGTTGATGATTTGCTGGTCCTCGCAAAGACAACACAACAGATCAATCAGATCACACTACAACTTCAAAAGACATTCACACTTAAATGTCTTGGTCCTGTCAGTCAATACCTAGGGGTAGAGATCGAACGCACAGCTGACAGTTCCGGTTTTCTCCTCAGTCAGGAGAAAAAGATCCACGATCTACTCCAGATATGGGGCATGCAAGACTGCAAGGTTGTATCAACTCCAATAGTGATGGGGAGAGGGGAAAAAGCAGAAGAGTCTGCACCATTTCCAAACCAGAACATGTTCCTTTCACTGTTGGGTTCACTCACACATCTTGCGTGCTGGACGCGCCCAGACATAGGCGCTGCAGTCAATCACCTGAGCAGAAAAGCTGCAAATCCCACACAGGCAGATTGGATAGCCTTGAAACGCATCCTCAGGTACTTGAAAGGCACAAGTAACCACAGGTACCACATCACCCCAAAAGGAGCACTGCAATTGGAAGTTTTTGCAGACAGTGACTTTGGGGGGGATGACACAAGGAGATCTACCACAGGCTATGCCATACGCCTTGGGGATTGCGTGATAGATTGGGGGTCACACAAGCAAAAGACTATCGCGTGTTCTACTCTAGAGAGTGAGTACACAGCCCTGAGTCATGTGACCAACTACCTACACCTGCTCAGGCAATTGATGTCGGATTTGGATGCTCCACAAACAAATCCAATCCAGATCTGGATGGACAACCAGTCCGCAATCCAGATTGCTGGGTCAGAACGAATCCGGATGCACTCTAAGCATGTTGACATAAAGCATAAACATGTCAGAGAAGCAGTCCAAAACGGGGACATTGACGTGCTTTACTGTCCATCGCAGGAGAACATCGCGGATGTCCTGACCAAAGCACTTCCTGCGCCACAATTCAAACAAGCAGTTCAAATGTTAGATTTGGCGCCAAAAGATGACTTCCGAGACGCAATGGGGGGGTGTTGCAGTTTCACACCACACACTCCAGAACTGGTGGAAACTGGCATTCCGTCTCTCCGTCTCCAGATCAGATAGAGCACCTGCGTGTCCTTGAGGTGGTCAGCTTCCCAGCTTGTTAGTGCAACCTGCTACACAGTAGCTGAACTCCCTTTAGATAGTGTAACATAAGCAGGCAATGTTTCTCACGGGAAGCGCTGGCTAGCAAACATCCACTTTCTCATGAGATCATGATGTTCAAAGGGGCACCCCATTGGTTAACATGGGGCACAAGGGTCTTCAGGTATCCACCTACCAGATATGCTCTGGCTACACCCCTTTGTTCCTATATAACTTATATTTTTACTGTGTGCGCACTAAGACTGAGACTGTAACTGAGAATGTAACAACATGCGTTGAAAAGCCGCTTGTACGCGGCAAGCCTTCGCCGGCTTTCGCTGACCGGCAAATAGAACTTCTCACTTTCTAACTATCGCTACTGTAACCAATAAACGACTTTGTTATTGAAATGTAGCGATCGCTTCGTTCCTCCGCTCCGATCGCGCTAGGCAAGCGCTGAATGGGTCCACAAGCCCCCAACTCTGCTATAAACACTCCAAATAAACAACAGGCTACAGGTACCGGGTGTAAGGGAGTGGCAACAGGATGCAAGCATCTTGTTGTCTCCTGCCTCCCTGGGGCACCTGGGGTGGGCCGCTGTGAGATTCAGGAAGCTGGACTAGATGGGCCCTTGGCCTGATCCAGCATGGCTCTTCTTATGTTCTTATGTTCTTATTTTCCCTGTGAGGATTGGCTAAAATGGTGCAGGAGAGGAGTGATTTCCACAGCAAGGAAAAACTTAGAGCTTTGCCTTCCCTGTAGAAATGCCTCTGGGACCTGCATAGTGTGTGGATAAGCAGCGAGGTGGCCAAGTTTGCAGATGACACAAAACTTTTCTGGGTGGTGAAAACCAGAAAGGATTGTGAAGAGCTCCAGAAGGATCTCTCCAAGTTGGGGGAATGGGCAGCCAAATGGCAGATGCGTTTCAACATAGACAAATGTAAAGTGATGCACATTGGGGCAAAAAACCAAAACTTCACCTATAGGCTAATGGGTTCTGAGCTGTCTGTGACAGTTCAGGAGAGAGATCTTGGGGTGCTGGTAGACAATTCAATGAAGGTGTCAACCCAGTGTGCAGCAGCAATTAAGAAGGCCAATTCCATGCTTGGGGTCATTAAAAAAGGGGTTGAGAATAAAACAGCCAATATTATCATGCCATTGTACAAGTCGATGGTAAGGCCGCACCTGGAATATTGTGTTCAGTTCTGGTCGCCGCATCTCAAAAAGGACATAGTGGAGCTGGAAAAGGTGCAGAAGAGAGCGACAAAAATGATTACGGGGCTGGGCACCTCCCTTATGAAGAAAGACTGCAGCGTTTGGGGCTCTTCAGTCTAGAAAAAAGGCGCCTGAGGGGGGACATGATTGAGACATACAAAATTATGCATGGAAGGGATAGAGTCGATAGAGGGATGTTCTTTTCCCTTTCTCAAAACACCAGAACCAGGGGGCATCCACTAAAACTGAGGGTTGGGAGAGTTAAAACAGATAAAAGGGAGTACTTTTTTACTCAGCGGGTAGTTAATCTGTGGAACTCTTTGCCACAGGAGGTGGTGATGGCATCTGGTCTTGATGCCTTTAAGAGGGGATTGGACAGATTTCTGGAGGAAAGGTCCATCGTGGGCTATAGGCAATGATGGATTGTGCAACCTCCTTACAAAGGTGGTGGGCTACTGGTACCAGGTTCAAGGGAGTGGCAACAGGATACATCTTGTTGTCTCCTGCCTCCCTGGGGCACCTGGTGGGCCGCTGTGAGATACTGGAAGCTGGACTAGATGGGCCTTTGGCCTGATCCAGCATGGCTCTTCTTATGTTCTTATGTTCTTGTGTGTGTGTGTGTGTGTGTGTGTGTGTGTGTGTGTGTGTGTGTGTGTGTGTGTG
>JAJKFI010000003.1:34330429-34353342 GCA_029204185.1 Lerista edwardsae
CCCCGACCCCCGCAGTGTTTGTGGCCAGCCTGCTAGGCTTCCACATGCCAAGTTTCATGCCGATCGCTCCAGGTGTTACAGCAGGGCATGGCGGACGTAGTGTTTTGCACCCCTTCTTGCCCCCCACATCGAGAGGGGGCCAAACCCAGACTCCAACGGCGTCGGGAGCGTCGCCACTCATCTCGGCGACCCCGGAAACTGTGGATTTGACGCCGATTTTGGCTGTTTTTGACCGTTTTCACGCGGGGACCCCCGCATACCCCCACCCCCAGGGGCGCTGGGGGGCCCCAACCCCCGCAGTGTTTGTGGCCAGCCTGCTAGGCTTCCGCATGCCGAGTTTGGTGCCGATCGCTCCAGGCGTTACAGCAGGGCATGGCGGATGTAGTGTTTTGCACCCCTTCTTGCCCCCCACATCGAGGGGGGGCCAAACCCAGACACCAACGGCATCGGGAGCGTCGTCACTCATCTCTGCGACCCCGGAAACTGCGGATTTGACGCCGATATTGGCCGTTTTTGAGCGTTTTCACTTGGGGACCCCCGCGTACCCCCACCCCCGGGGGCTCTAGGGGGGCCCGACCCCCGCAGTGTTTGTGGCCAGCCCGCTAGGCTTCCGCATGCCGCGTTTGGCGCCAATCAGTCCGGGAGTTCCAGCAGGGCATGGCGGACGTTTTATTTCGCACCCCTTCTTGCCCCCCACATCGAGGGGGGGCTGATCCCGGACTCCAATGGCATCGGGAGCAGCACCGCTCATCTCGGCGACCCCCGGAAACTGTGGATTTGACGCCGATATTGGCCAGTTTTGACCGTTTTCACGCGGGGACCCCTGTGTACCCCCACCTGCAGGGGCGCTAGGGGGACCCGACTCCCGCAGTGTTTGTCGCCAGGCCTCTAGGCTTCCGCATGCCGAGTTTGGCGCCAATCGGTCCAGGCGTCAAAGCGGGGCATGGTGGACGTTTCCTTTCGCACCCCTTCTTGCCCCCCATGTTGAGGGGGGGCTGAACCCGGACTCTTATGGCATCGGGAGCGTCGTCACTCATCTCGGCGACCCTGGAAACTGTGGATTTGACACAGATTTTGGCTGTTTTTGACCGTTTTCAGGCGGGGACCCCCGCATACCCTCACCCCCGGGGGCGCTAGGGGGGCCCGACCCCCGCAGTGTTTGTCGCCCGGCCGCAAGGTGTATGCGTGCCGAGTTTCGTGCCGATCGCTCCAGGCGTTGCGGAGCCTATGCGAGACATACATACATACATACACACACACCCAGGCTCTTCTTTATATATATAGATTAATTAATGAGCTTAATTAATGCTATGTAAATATGAAGTTGTAAAGGGCAGAGCAAAACAAACAAAACAAAACAAAATGGAGCCAGCCAGCGAGCAACGGAACTGGAACGGGGGTAATGGATGGTCGCGCTGCCAAGACACAGCCGGGCATGCATATAGATTCATATGCATGCCCGGCTGTGTCTCGGCAGCGCGACCGTCCATTACCCCCAGGAATTTCCTTTTTACCCCATTTGGGGTAATTTACCCCTGTTCCCTGACCACTGTTCTAGGCTGTACACAGAGGCAAGGTCCACAAGGTGTTTGAAGTTTCAGGCTACTTTATAGCTTTAGGGATTCCACTAGGGAATCAAAGGACACAACAAAGGTAGGTTCAAGCAGTACACACAGGTAGGGTGGAATACAGATGAAACCAGTAGTGCAATACTGGGTAGCAAGCTTCACCTGTCGGTATAGTCCAGATGGCAACCAGATACAAAGTCCTCTGTTTCTTGCACAGAAGTCTTCTACTGGATAGGTCCCTCCTGGCTCACAGTCCACGTGTTCTTCAGTCTGTCCGAGGTCCAGCTTTCCACAGCTTTGGTTCCACAAACAGATGGACATATAGAAGAACACCCACAACGAGCAATTGACTCGAAGCAGATAATAATACAGCAACAAGAGCAGAAGTACAGAGGCACACGGAACCACTATACCACTCCACACCACCACACTGGGCTGAGCTTCGCTCATGGCTATAAGCCACTCCTGCCTTGATTGCTAACAGCTGGTGTGAAAGACACCTGCTGGCTGCTCAGGGAGTGTTATCTCCCTTAAAGCAATAAAATTACTTTCTTACTGCTTTCTGCAGCCTGATAGGAACATTTACACCAGGGGAGGCGCCAGCCTCTCCTATGGGTTCCTCTGTTCCTTGGGCCGAGCAGCCTGGGGACAAGGCCTTGGATGCGGTGTAATGGCCCATCCTGGGCCCACCCCCCTCCCTGGGCTGGCATACCCACCAGCCCACCCACCCCAGCCAGTTCTGCCCACCCCCCAGTTCCGCCCTCCCAGAATTGCCCCTGCACCAGCCCAGTTCGGCTGACGCAGAGGCGGCTCAGCACCCAAGCTCCCAGGCTGGCGCTACAGCTCGTGCCAGCCTGGGAGCCTTAGGGCACCTGGGAGCCTGGCCTGGAAGCCTGGCCTGGGAGCTTTGGGGGGGGGGGGTGCAGCTCCCCATGGGGCACTTGGGATTGTGCCCTCAATAGCAGATGCAGAGCTGAGGAATCCCATTGGCATGATGCCAATATTACCTGGAACGATACCTGGCCACGATACCTGGCATGATACCAATATTACCTGGGGTAAAGGAGCAAATGCTGGCCCTGATAATTTCTAAGCTCTGTCTGGAGGTGCAGTGTTTTAATTTGGGACCTTCTGAATAAAATGTATGTGCTTATCACTGATGTACAACCCATCCTGATAACTCTCTCCATATATCTATATACGTATTTTCTTTGTTCTCAACATTATTGAAAAAGGTGGAACTTAATAGTTAACAAAGACCTCCAAAGTATGCTATACTGTCTTGATTTATTGCTATCTGGCTTTCTTTCAAAACCCTTTCAGATTCTGATATATATTGTATAAACTACAGCATGTTGTGATGCTTATATTTTATGTTAATTTGACATTCATGTTAGCTGCCTCTCACACTAACAATAATCCATCTGAACCAGCAGGCATGAATACCAATTACGGAAAAGATTGGAGCTCATCCTTTTATTTTCTTCTTCCTCTTGCTGGTAGACATATGTCAGCAAGCCGGGAATAGCACAGATGTATCAAAGTCTTTCAAGTAACCTAGTATCGAGATGTATTCTGTGTAATGGAACAGGCTGGGCCTGACACGCTCAGTCTAAAGAGGAAAAAAAGAGCTCTGACTCTGCATATGGAAAGAAGTACGATCGCTCACAACTTCTAGAAGACTTTTGAACAGGCTTTATGAAACTTCTCAGAAGAAGTTGCTGGCAATGAACTGCTTTAACTTTGTACCATGAGAAAGAAGGTATTGGATAAGATGCTTTGTGAAATTTTGGATGTGTAGATTTTGCAAGCTTTAATGAATAATGCTGTAACGGCAGTCACACGATGCTTAAACTCTGCATGTGGAGTAATAAGAATCCTTCCAGATGGAACTCCAAAATGGAATTCTTGTATTGTATGCTGGGATGACTTTTGAATTCTGTTTCAGATTTTATATGTTTAAGTTTTCACTTTTTAGGTTTTCAAGCTTACATTGTAAGTTGGATCTCAGGATCATTGGGGGATCCGTTCCCTGAATCCCTGTGGATGCCAAAACACACAGACAATGAAATCCACAGGTCAGTCTAATATTACCACCAAATGCGACCGGAGGTGTTCGCTGCTTGCAGCTAGAGATGTTTCTGAGGCCTGCAAAGGCCGTCCGCAGCCTCTGCAGGCTTCAGAAATGACACCAGAGGTGCCAAAAGGGCACTTCTGCGTTTTATCAAAAGCCAGAATTGCCCTTTTAGCACATCCAGGGATGTTTCTAAGGCCCACAGAGGCTGTGTGTGACTTATATGAGCCTCAGAAAGCCTCCCAGAAATGACTGCCTTTACTGCAGGTAGCACAAAGCAGTCACTTCCGGTTCTTTCCAGAGGAGGAGGTGCTGTTGGCTTCGAGATTCCTGTTCCTTCTACCATGGAGGCTCCCCTTGAAGGGGGGGGCACAAAACCACTGCAGTGAGCGCTGCCTTCTGTGGCGAGAACCCAGAAGGGACGTTACAATGTCATGTGACATCACTGCCTTCGGCTCCAGGGCATTGCATGATGGCTCTGGATAAACCAATGGATGAAATATCATCCCGACCAATCCCATGGACATTTCTAAGATTAATTCTAGACTTGAAGCATTTGTTGTGTGCTGCTTTTGATTAGTTCAATTCACTTGCATCAGTGTGCACATATATACTAAAAAAAAACCAGGAAAAGAGCAAAAGGGTAACTGTATACACTGTTTCTTTTTATGTGGTTTTACTAATGTGCATGAGTGCTGCTGCACACTAGTACATCACAACTGAAATCAGGACTTGATAAGCCATATGTACAGTCGCATCACGTTCTCCTTTTTGCAGCATTTTATGCATACCCTTGGTACTACTGAAAAGAAAAAAGAAGTTACACAAAAATGGAAGGAATTTAAGATGTGCAAATTGAACATACTGCACTCAGTAAAAAAAAACTGGACTTAAAAAACACAAACATGCAACAAAACAGCTTAGAATTTCTAATGTAGTAGACCACTTTAGAAACAGTACTAGATAAGTCAAAATTCCAGAATCAAGGAGGATGAATTGAAAACTGTCAGTAAAGTTCAGATTTTTTTAGCCAATTGTCACGTCCATCTGGGGGGCTGGACCGCTGCCCCAGGTCAAGACAGGCTGGGGGGATAGCCTGTGGGTCCCTAGGTGGTCCGAACCGGCACAAATAACCCTTCTCAGCCTTTGGGGGTCTCTTCACAGCATGCTTTATTTGGGTTAGTGCCTTCACATTCATTGGGCCCTGTTATGTCACAGGAACCCGGGATGGTTCAGAAAGAGTGGCGTTGGCGCCCCACTCCCCAGACCCCCTCGTCTTTGCTGGCCATCTCTTTGGCCCAAGGGGTGGACACAGGTTGTGTTTGCTTCAAGGAGGCATCCTGGTGGGTGGGCCCAGAGCCTATGCTGCATAGGGGAGCTCCCTTAGTTGAGGCCCGGCATTGCCATGGGGCCGGGGTCACCCATGGCAGGATCGTTGAGTGGGGGGCTGGGCCCCATCCTACTGTGTTCCCTGTTGGTCCCGGGACTCTCTCGGGTGCAGGCGCCCCCCAACCTCGGCCTCGGTCCTTGTGCAGCGTCCTTCACCCATACTCCAGGGGGCAATGGGGGTGTCCTTCCAACCCCTTCCAGGTGTGGATCTGGTGGCCCGTACGGGGAGGGAGATCCGCAACCTCCCTGGGCCACCTTCTCCTCAGCCTCCCAGCTAGAGAGAGAGAGACCTCTCCCCAGCATGGCTGGGCTCCTTATGAGCTGCCCAGGCAGGCAGCCAGGCCCCACCCTTTCCTGTGAGGGCAGGGCTTTCCCTGGGACCTCCCCCAGGGCTGATATCATGGGTTGGCTTGTTACCAGCACCTGTGCCATCTGCTTGAGGCCTTGAGAGGCCTCAACTCTGCTCTTCCCTGGTCCAGCCTGCTCCAGCCTCTGGCCTGGCAAGCCAGGGGGACTCCTTGCCCGGGGTCCCTTGATGGCCTCGACCCGGCCCTTGGCTGGTCCTGTGATCCCCCGAGGTGACACCAATATACTCAATTTTCTTCTTAAATATAGTTTATTTTGAATATTTTGTTGCAACCATCAGGTGAAATACTTATGTGCGAACTAGAGCAAACTATT
The DNA here is from genome assembly GCA_029204185.1 of Lerista edwardsae. Taxonomy (NCBI): domain Eukaryota; kingdom Metazoa; phylum Chordata; class Lepidosauria; order Squamata; family Scincidae; genus Lerista; species Lerista edwardsae. Next base: position 34,336,142 of record JAJKFI010000003.1, read on the forward strand.
TTTTTAGGTTTACAGAAAACAAACTTTTCCTGTCTAATTGTTAACAAATACAAGCAAGGATTTTGTAAAATAAAATAAATACTTTAAGCTTGATTTATGGGGGTAGCTATATAGCAATGAACTAAAGAATAGGAGGAAAACAAGTCCTTCGCATGATCTCTCGCTCTAGTTTCTGTGTTTGAAAAGTCAAGTTTCTTTATGGAGAGGCTACATTTTTTTTATCAGACAGTGAAAAAGAAAGGCAAACTTGAAGTCAGACAAGAGGCGAATCTCTTTGTTTTCTGAGAACATTTTCTGGCCCATTTCCAGCTAGAATTAACATCTCTGAGCTTGTGGGAAGCTACCTCAGTTTTTTCTAAAATTGTGTGTGTGTGCCCGTGTGCGTGCGCGCGTGCGTGCGTCCCTGTGTGTGCCCGTGTGCGTGTGCATTTGTCTGAGTAGGCAGATAATAAAATACCAAGGCTGATCATCAAGGGACACCAAGGGAATCATTATTCCATGTTCTCATGAGGGCAATGGAGGAATGAAGTTAGACAAAAAAATAATAAGACTTCTATCAAGTATTTTCTTAATGCACTACTATTGTTGTTATTTCACACTACATTATTATGGGCACAATCCTAACCTGGAGTTAGGCCGGCATAGTTAGGCTGGCACAGTTTGGCCGGCACAAGGACCACCGTAAGGGATGTTTGGAGCACTCTCGGAGTCAGAGAGTCCAACATACAGACATGCACCATCCTCCCTGACTCTAAGAGTGGTCCAAACACAATTTTCAGTGGCCCTTGTGCCGTCCAAACTTTGCTGGCCTAACTGTGCTGGCCTAACTCCAGGTTAGGATTGCGCTCTAAAACACCTTTAAATTTTTTAAAACTGTTAAAACATCTTTCACAGTACTGACACCTTCTTTATGCTATTCCCTTATCAGTCCAGAAGTCAGTTTCCAAAATGGTTAGCTTCCCTCGTTGTTCATATCACATGACACCTCTGATACAATTTCTACACTGACTTCCAGCCTAACCCTATGCAATTCTCCTCCCCTGTTGATGAAGTCATGTCATTGGAGTGTTATTGTATCCTGGGGGGGGGGGGAGTCCTGGAAGTCTCCTTTGGATGTGGGAATATTTGTTCCCTGGCTTTAGATCCTGCAATGGTATTTTGCTGAAAGAAACCCAAGTGAACTTGAGAAGGAGTATCAAATTGGCATACCTTGGGAGGGTCAGAAAGGGCAAATGTCCCCAGGTGCTAGGAGGGGAGGGGTAGCAAAATTGCCCCTCCTGTTCTCGATTGTGCCCCTCTATCATCACTCTGCTCTGGAGGAGCAGGAGGGTAACCTTTGGAGGGTTTTCTGAGATCCAGGAAAGCCACATGAGATTTTTAAGGGCCAAAAATTGTCACGAAGTGGCACATGGCCGTACATCATTCTTCTCCGGCTGTCGGAACGCCTCCAGGGGTGGCAGCAGGTGCAGGGGATGGCTCCTCCAGGTGGAGGGGCAGCACCCCTGAAGGTGTGCCCCCGGGCACCCCTCCAGGAAAGTCAGTCCAGGAAAGCATGGAAGGGGGATAGGATATCAGTGCTGCTGCCACTGTCAATACTACCCCATTCCTGGTTTTGATGCCCACCTCCCAACCTAGTCTCCACCCCATTGCTCCCCCTCTCTGTCCCATTCCATTCCCAGCACCATGAAAATTTACTAGTGTCAGTGTTTCTTTGCAGGCCATTGGCACAGTGAATCATGCTGTGTCACTGGAACGCAAGTTCTGATAACGTAGCTGGTTCATGGGATTGGCACAGTTAGGCCAGCAAAGTGTGGCTTGCACAAGGGACCCTAAAGCGTGTTTGGACCCCTCTCGGAGTCCGGGAGGACGGCCCACATCTGTGTGCTGGCCTCTCTGTCTCTGAGACTGGTCCAAACATACTTTACGGTGGCCCTTGTACCAGCCAAACTTTGCTGGCCTAACTGTGCTGGCCTAACTCCAGGTTAGGATTGCACCTTCATTATAACATTAAACTCACATCTGACAAATCAATGGCATAAGGATTCTTGTCAGTACAAAATGCAAAGTGCATCCTTCCTAGTCCATTTCAATGAAATAATACTTCTTGCAATGTGTTCAATTGTCAACATACAATCTGGACAGAATTCGAAGGCTGCTGCCCTGCATCTTTACCCAAAATTTCCCCCTCCCAGCCTAGTAGTTTTGCCTATAAACTTTCTTCATTCCTGGTCTAAACATAGTTGAAGCGTTCATAAAGCTCCAGTGAGAAAGCATGAGGAAACCTGTTCGAATCTGACTGTGTGTTAACATTTTCTGTTTGCAATAATGTGTGCCCCCCAAAGCTTGCCATTTTTTTTTCTAAACAAAATAAATCAGGCATTTAAATTGTTGGTGCCCCCCCCCCAATTAAAGCAAACAGTATCTCACTATATTTGCAAAGGCTTTTAAATTATCCTTGATACCAGGGAAGCAAATGCTGATATTGCTCTTTACTTCTAATGAAAGAAAATACCCAAGGATGACTTGTTGCTAAGGGCAACAGAGTGTCATAAATGATCCTTCTCCTGCTAACAATCTAGATGGATAGGCTGAGGTAGGTAGGTAGAAAGTATGATTTGTCGTTCTCTGAGGGTTATCGGTCTTTCAAATTTTCTTGTCTTCAGTGATTTAAGAAAAGTCTGTCAATGTTTTATGACTTGGTCCTTCTTGCTTTGCTATTAATTCTTTTTCATCCTGAACTCTTAGTCCCATACTTTTTGGGTGAAAGACTCGTACAAGTAACTTGAAGTGATGCCTATACATGTAGTTTTCCCATACAGGGGTCCTTCTTTCAGGTTTATCTTAAGAAACTGTCCACAGTTTTCAGCAGCAAATATGGCCTCAGAACAAGGAAAGCCATAGACACATGACAGTATTCATGACTAGCAATGCATGGTGGGACAGAGGAACCATAGTAGGGAATAAGCCAGTCTCTTTCTGTCTCTGGGAAGGGTCATTGCAAGGGGGCTGCACCCTTCCAGTGTTTGGATTTCGCTTGGCCCAAGGGAAACAACGAGTAGGATAAGAGGATTGCTGACTGAGCAACAGAATGCTAACCAGGCTTCTGAATTCAGTGGTGGATCAGAGGTTGCTTCACCCTCCTTCCTCTTCTACCTGTCTTCTGGCTCCTTCTCTGAGCTTGGCACAATCTCAACCCCAGGGGAGTCACTGCTGAGCAACCCTTAGACAACCTATCTAGGGATTGCCTCATAATTGGCTGCAAATGCCTTATGAAGCTCTGGATTCTCCCCTTCCTAAGTCCACTGTCCCCCCCCCCCCATATCCAGGGTTATCAGATAAAAACTGGGACATACACCTTTAACCATTGTTTAGAAGAGGGAATTTAACACTCGCCTGTACCTGTGGGCAGGTACAGCTTTTGAAACCCTTTCATGATGAGCTGCACCTGCCCACATTCCCTCTTCTATAAAAAGGTTAAAAGTAGAGGCATTCTGTCCCAGTTTGTATCTGGTAACCCTACCCATATCCACTCTGCTTTACCTGGTCCTGCCCTGTGGTTAAAGGGTGGAGAGGACCACATCCTGCAACAAACAGTTGAATACAAGGTGTTGACCTCCTCCTTCTTGCATGTCAAAGATGCAATCGGGGGTTGGTCCTTCTGCCACTGTGTCTACCACCAGCCCTCTCACTCCTGATGGTGAGTTCTCTTCCTTGAGACTTGACGCATACTTGCTGGGACTCACAGGAGGCTGAAAGTCGTCACTGGCATTGTGCTGTGGCAGCCTACAGAATGGTAGGCAGACCAGATGAAAATCCATGCCTTGGTGGAGTGGCACCAATTGTTGCTCTCCCACCAGGGGTTTGATGAGATGTCTCTGGTTTCCCCAGGGTGTTGTGGAAGGTCTGAAAGCAGACAAATGTGTTCATTAACTTTCAATTGAGGTGGGGCAGGTATGCCCATATCCTTTCTCTTTCTAGATTTCCACTGAACTTAATACCCTTGAAACCTATTATAGGAAGGGGCCAGGAGTGAAACCAGATTCTTGAACAATCATCTGTGAAGTTCTTTTAACATGGTTCCTGAAATAAAATATTGAAGCTTTTTCCAGAGCAATCTCTGATTTCAAACTTCACTCGCTACAATTACACTGGGCTGATGGAATGAAAAAAAAGGGAAAGTGTTACCCCAAATTCGCAGTTACTAAGACACTGCGTAGAGGTGTCTTGACTACTGAGTGATACGTACCATGTCGGTGGTTCCCAAACTTCTTAGCACCCACTGGTAAAATAAAGCTCTGTTGTGACCCAACTAACTTTACAAGACTGAAACTAAAGTTTCCCTTTACCAATTGCTCAAGCCTCTGTTTTTATCGTTTTTCCCTATGGTGTTGGTGGTAAGGGGAGCATAATCTAGAGTGTTGGTTAAGTTCTTTGAATCAGAACCATTTTGATGGCTTTGCATTCCCCTTTGCTTGGACTTTGAGAAGAACCAATTTGCTTACTCATGAGTAAACATACACTTGAGGCTCACTTTTCATACAGCTTGATAAGTTTTTTCTTGACAGCTTGGAGGGAGGGGACTTCCTTCTTCAGAGTATTTGGGGGTTTATATTCATGGGATAGGAACCATTCTGGTTGCTTCCTTTCAGCCTGCCCTTCAAAGTGAACTGAGGTGTGGTTCCCTACTTAGGGGTAAACCCTTATGTGTGGCTCAGTTTTATTCTCCATTGGGCTCAATACATTTTTCTTGTCAACCATCAGTTGGTCAGTTTCAGTTTGTCAATTTCAACTTGTCAGTTTCAGGACCAGCCAACAATAAGGTTGTGATCCATGGGTGGGCCCCAACCCACAGTTTGGAAGCCAATGGACTATGTGTAAGCATAGCTGTGCCTGTTCATTATCTAGCAATGTTTCCCATTTCCCTTCATCCTCAGCATTTATTGAGTGACATGCTAAAAACGCAAAGCCCTGCAATGTCCACCCCTTATGGTGCCTGTGTCTTGAAGTCATGTTGGCTTCTACTGCTGCCACTGGTACAGGGTTTTTAGGGGGCCACTTCCCAACCTGGCCAACTCTGGATCAAGAGTACAGAATATAAACTTAAAATGATGTGATATTCTGGGCGCAATCCTAACCAACTTTCCAGCTCTGGGGTAAAGGCAATGCAGCTCTGAGATAAGGGAACAAACATTCTCTTACCTTGAGGAGGCCTCTGTGACTACTACTCCACTGCAGAATGCAGCACACACCCCATTGGCAGAGACGAACCGAGCGCCGAGTGCGCCTATGGCAGGGCGACGAAACCGCGCCCCCAGCACGTCGCCCCGCCCCCTTGAGCTGCCACACCATACCTCCCTGTGCCCGGAATAGCTCCATTTTGGAGTGAAACGGACACCAGGGAGGGCAGGCGGGCAGGCCAAACAGCGCGGGTTAGCGTGCGGGTTACTCCGCGCAATGGTGTTTCACTGCCCTTCCACTGCCAGTGCCCATGGCTTGCGCCACCCCGGGCTACACCTACGCTCCGCCTCTGCTCATTGGCACTGCTAGGTCAGTGCTGGAAAGTTGGTTAGGATTGCACCTTCTATTGGGTCTATATTTCTGCTAGTAAAAAATGCACTTTCTCTTTGGAATACTTTAGAATGCTTCCCCCCTTCCAATTTTTACAACTCTGTTTTAACTTATGTAGGGATCTTCCCCATCCCCCTTGTTAAAAAACAGAAAAGAAAAAAGCAATCCTGCCATAGGTTGCCTTCTTTTAGGTTTTTCGACAGCATGTCAGCAAAGGAACTGTGGTGGGTCTATACATATTTGATATATAAAAGAAGGCTTTAACACTCGCCTTTCATGTTCACTGGAGCAGCAAGGAAACTCTCAAAGGCCCTGCGCATTGTTGCTTTTCTCATGACATTCGCAGAAACCAACTCCATCTTCTGTCTCCAAAGTAAACAAGATTTTGATTTCCCTTCAAATGACAGATCTGCTTTTGAAAGCTGAATGGTATACACATGTCTTTTAATTTCTTAGTGACAGATTACACATATACACTGTGCTGATTGTTTTCTTTTTTTTCCTGCCTAATTCTTCTTTTGTGGAAGAGAAATACAGAGAAATAACCAGGCAGTACATTTATTTTAGAGTATAATCCTAATTTGGCCTGCACAAGGGCCACCGTAAAGTCACCTTTGGGCCACTCTTAGAGTCAGGGAGGAGGATGCACGTTTGTGTGCTGGCCTCCCTGAGTCCGAGAGTGGCCCAAACATACTTTACCATATCCCTTGTGCCAGCCAAATTTTGCTGTCCTAACTGTGCCGGCCCAACTCCAGGTCAGGACTGTGCCCTTAATTAAATACAGAGGTATAGCTAGAGGGGGTCCACAACACCAAGTTTTGCAAGCAGCTGCTCCCCATCCTCTTTGTAGCTATTCATAGCCAATGTAACCTCTATTTAGCTCTAGCCACTAGGAATGGCTCCGAAGAGGAGGGGGAGTGGCTGCCTGCAAAACATAATGCTGTGACCCCCTCTAGGTATGCCTCTGATCAAAGAAAGATGTTGGATCTCAAAAGAAGCACTTTCCTCTTTCAGCAAAGGTGCTTATTAGGGTGTCATCTGTCCATAGTGTGTCAAAAAACTTTTGGGTTGCTTATCACAGAGTTATAAAACAACCTTATCTGACTGTTCATTGTTTGGGACTTTTGACTAGCCTTTGATGGGTTTGTCACTGTAAAAACGCCCCCACCAAAAATCATGCCGCAAGGAAAATGGAAATATAGAGCAGCAAGTTTTTCTATGATAAGGATTTTATGCAAATGAAGCATGATTGTGGGCCTCCTTTCCTTGATCCAATTTGAATCTTATTTTTGTTAAGAATAATCTTGAAATGTAAGTAGACATCAGTATTAAAAAAAAGTATATATGGTTATTCACTGTGCACATAAGACGTCAAATTTTAATCTGCAGCTGATTTTGAAATGTGGTAATTAAAACCTACATGCCAAAATCTGTCACACACTCCCAATTAAATAATGGTTTTCAAACTCCTCACACGACCTTTTTTTGTTTGTTGACCCCTGCATGTGATTGAAATTAAAACTGTAACTTGAAATGCAGTGACTTTTATCATGCCACATTTGAATGCATTTGTATTTTGAAGGAGCTGGATGTGAACAAAAGCCTCCCAGTCTGACAAGATGAAAGCTCCTGTCAAACTCAATGTAAACCCGACTTTTCTGCAGAGCTCAAAGTGGAAGATTAAGGTAGATCCAGGTCTCTGAGCCAAGATGACTTTGAACGTGCATATATAAAACGGTGTGTGTATGTGGGGGGGGGGAGGATGCTATAGGGAGGTGTGGCATTTTTATCTGTGAATGAAAGCAGTCTCTAAGAGCACAATCCTAACCTGGAGTTAGGCTGGCACAATTAGTCCAACAATGTTTGGCCAGCACAAGGGCCACATATGTTTGGACCACTTTCGGAGTCAGAGAGGCCAGCACACAGATATGCGCCATTCTCCCTGACTCTGAGAGTGGGCCAAACGTGCTTTACCGTGGCCCTTGTGCCGGCCTAACTCCAGGTTAGGATTGCACTCTAAAACTGCTCTTCACAATAATGTAGCCTTAGTGGCACAACCCTACTCCTAAGTAGGCCCTATGATTTCAACAAGACTTATGTGCAGGTCTGTTTGAGTAGGTCTGAAAAAAAGATGATTTTTTTCTGTAAGTCTTGTTTCTGGATAAACAAACATTAATATTTTGTGAATAAATACATAATGCATGGAAACAAACAGTAAAACTCTGTTAATAAATACATTATTACATTATAAATGCATTATTCATTTTATGAATAAAAATTAATAAATAATCATGAATAAAAATTCATAATTAATAAAAATTAAGCATGCACGCAGCACAGTTCAGAATGGTTTCGTAGTATGGAGTCAGGTTGTGACTCAGAGTGCAATCCTAAACTGGAGTTAGGCCAGCATAAACTAAACCAGTAAAGTTTGGCCAGCACAAGGGCCACCATAAAGCGTGTTTTTATTTGGACTACTCTTGGAATCAGGGAGGATGGCTCACTTCTGATTCCTCTCTGATTCCATCAGTGGTCCAAACATACTCATACCTTGTGCTGGCCAAACTTTGCTGGCTTAGCTTATGCCGGCCTAACTCATTTTAGGATTGCACCCTCAACTTGCTGTGCAAATTGCTCCTTCCCTTCCGAGCCATTCCACACAGTAAAATGGAGTCCTCCTCCTCCATTTTGTTCTAGTTTCCCGGAATGACTCTGAAAGGGGAGGGCTTCACTTGCATGGCTCATTGAGATGCCATACAAACCATAGTGCCTAACTCAGTTTAGGATTGCACCCTCACTCCTGCAAGCTTTCAGAGGAGTAAACCAATCCTTTGGAGAGTACCGTTTGGGAATTCAAAGACACTAGCAAAAAAGGACTGTGACTGCTGTTAACTCAAAATGTCTAGTCTGTGTGTCTAGTCTGAGACTAGGTGAAAGCAGCTGAAGAACATGTTGTACCAGGAAAAAAACACCCATGATTGTGATGAACAAGTGAATGAAATGCACTTGGCTTGAAAATGAACCTTGTTCCTGCAGGTGCTGTGCTTGCCTGAGGCGTACAGAAATTAGTACAATTCCACATATTCACCAGGGTCATCTTGCCTGCAACAGGGTAGGGTGAGGGTCTTGAGAGCTGGCCATCTCCAGAAGATAATCAGGCTACTAATCTTTGGGGTAGACACTGATGTTAATTCTGAGTGATTTCTGAATGTAAATCTGAAGCCAAAAAATATTATGAAGTGGGAAGTTTTGAAGTATTGTCTTCCTTTTTCTACTCTGGCTTAGTTTATGTGGAGGGTGCTTGAAGCTGTTTGTTCCGTATCCCAAAAGAGTTGTGGTCAAACATCTCTCAATTTTGATTTTAGGTCCAAAAAAAAAGTATGTGGGGTGTCACCCCGGGCTCAGGCCCCCCAAAGAGTACCCGACATGGGGGGCCTTACCTGAGGTTCTGGGGCTGGGGGCAGGTGGTGGAGCGGCCCCGCGGCACCTCGAAAGGTGACGTCACCGCAGGCGCCGGGCAGCAGGCCAAGATCCCATGAGATCTCAGCCAGGGGGAGGGTTCAGAGCGGATAGAGCCCCGGCTGAAGCTGGGAGGCTCATAAGGAGCCCGACGGTTGGGCGAGAAAGTCGTCCTGCCCCGAGCTGGAGGGCTGGAGGACGGACAGCTTCTAGCGAGCCGGTCTGCACACCTGATCTCGCTCCCAACAGTTGCCGAACCGGGGTAACCAGCTCCCCGTTCCTTCAAGGGCTCAAGCCCTCCCGGGCCATACCCTGGGGCAACTGGGGGCATAACCCCAACCGGCACCCCCAAGCACCCCAGACTGGGGGAGCTCCACCGGGGGGTGCCATCACCCTCACCCAGCATCCAGGAGGACCATGGACGTCCACTGCACCACCACTAGACCTGACCCATAGCCGCCCGAGAAGGGGGAAGGTGACCTCTTGTGGCGAACACCGGCAGTCGGTCTGAGAACCTAGCCAAGGGGACCTGTGAGGGGAACAGGAAACCCTTCCTGAGGGCATTGGCACTGGGGAGACTGAGGACAAGCCTCCATGAGTGTAAAGGCGCTCACTGCAATAAACCGTTGGAACCGCACCTGTACCCGCCTCTCGCTTATTGCCGTACGGCCCAAGACAGTCATCATTGTCGGGTGAGTACCAGCGCCCCCATACCCACCAGTAGTATGGAAGATGTCACATGGGGATAGAAGTATTTCTCACTCTTCCTTACATATGAGTGCAATAATAGTTTGGAAATCTTTGTTTCTGCCATTGTTTCCCTGTAATTGTTTACCTGCAGCAGGATCAGCATTATTTCTTTTTAGTTTCCTTTGTCTACTGCAGGTAATTGCTTCTTTTTTTCTTCCCGAATCAGTTGTGTGGAGGATGCCAGCCACTGGATCGCCCAAAGACTACATTAGAATGGAATCACAATGCTAAGTGGTAAGGGAGGCATACAAAATAGTTCCAATCAGAATTTTCCCCTTCTTCTGCTTCTCTGCATAGTTTTCTACTGGTCTAATCTTACATGTTTCTCCTGGTTTTCCTTTCCCCCTCCCTGTATGTCCCTACCCATCTGTCAAATCATGCAGTTTTAGGATTACCAGATACAAACTGGGGCAGCGTGCCTATAGCTTTAACCATTTTATACCATTTAACCATTTAACCATTGTATAGAAAAGGGAATTGTGGCAGGTGCAGCTTATGAAACCCATCCATGATGAACAACACCTGCTCAAATTCTCTCTTCTGTAAATGGTTAAAAGTATAGGCACTCTGTCCCAGTTTGTATCTGGTAACCTTAGTCTTAAAGCCTAGTCAATGTGAGCGCAATCCTAATCTGGAGTTAGGCCAGCACACAGTAAGGCCAGCAACGTTTGGCAGGCACAAGAGACACCATAAAGTGTCTTTGGACCACTCTCAGAGTCAGAGAGGCCAGCACACAGGCATGAGCCACCCTCCCTGACTCTCAGAGTGGTCCAAACATGTTTACGGTGTCCCTTGTGCCAGCCAAACTGTGCTGGCCAAACTGTTCCTCGGGGTTGCACTACAGCTTCATTGATGCCAGAAAGTTGGTTAGGATTGGGCCCTAAATGGCATAAGCTTACCTGTAAACCATATTTGTGAGTTCAATAGATAACACATATGCAGAGGAATCAGTTGAATCTAGCCATGTCCTTTAAACAAATATTTAAATTGATCCAGCTTGTTATCAGACAAAAAGTTTCAGTTGTCATGATATACACCAGTCATTCCCCAACTGTGGGTTGGGACCTAATTTCAGGTGGGTTGCAAAGCACCTAGACAGGGGCGTAGCGTGCCTTGCCCGCGCCCAGGGCAAGTCACGCGTTGCGCCCCCACGCCGTGACATCACGATGCCTTGCATCATGATGTCAGTGATAGAGACGGGGCTTCATTAGAGGCGGGGCTTCCGTGCATCTTCCCCTGGCTTCAATTGAAGCCGGGGAGAGACGCATGGATGCTCTCCCAGCCTGGGCACGCTCCCTCAAAGTCGGGGGAGACGCGCCGAGGCTGGGAGACCCTCACCTCCAAGGACAACGCCTCCATGCGCCCCGTGAGCCGGGGGAGAGATGGGAGCTTGCCTGCTGCCGGTGACGGAGGCTCAGCTGTGGTGCGCTTGCCCAGGCAGCCGCTTTGCCTTCTGGGACTTGAAGTCCAGTTTGTCGGCGCTGCAGAGGCTTTGCAGCTCGGACAAACTGGACTTGAAGTCCCAGAAGGCAAAGCGGCTGCCTCAGCATGCGCACCACTGCTGAGCCTCCGTCGCCCGCAGGCAAGCTCCCATCTCTCCACCAGCTCGCGGGGCGCACGGCAGCTTCTCGCTCTCACGGGGCACACGGTGGAGGAGAGGTGGGCCTGGGCAGTTGCGGGGGCAGTGCAGGCACCATTTGGGGGGCAGGGCACGCCATGTGAATGGCGCCCCCACCTTATGGCGCCCCAAGGCTCGTGCCCCCTGCTGCCATAGGCTCCCTCCGCCTCTGCACCTAGAGCAGCCATATTAAAAATAAGGGAAGCTGGGATGCTGGAAAGGGGAAGGGCTGTGTGGTTGTTTTGCTTGTGTCAAGATTATAAATAGGCTTTTTTCCCCTTTCTGATTCACTTTGCTATTGGAAAATGGCTGACTGACCCAATTATTGCTGTATTCTCAAGAAAGCAGCAGATTCTGGCATCACTATGACAGCACTTCAAGCCATGACATCACTTCTGGTGGATCCCAGACAGATTTTCACTCTAAAAAGTGGATCCCAGTGCTAAAAAGTTTGAGAACCATTGATATACACTTTATAGGATTTATCAAAAGAAGGAATTATGGAGAATAAGCCATTGCCTAAATGGAACTGGCATATTTCTATTCTACAAATTTTCGATGATTTATCTTATTATGGAAACACTCTTTGAATGTTTTTTAAATCCAACTTTTTAACAGGTTTCAAGTATGCGAAAGGACTTACTTTTTAAAAAATGTCCCTGATTAATTCATATTCATTACTTTATTCATTATCCTAGAGCAAATGCCTATTTCAACTGAAAAGAGTAAGACTTATGAAGACTATGTTGAGAAATTATGACTACTTCTAAGACATTTACATAAATACAGGTCTTCCAAATTCTTGACAAATGTTCTCCAAGTGGAAGCCAATAAAAAAAGTGGCTGAATCACAAAACATATCTGCTTAAAGTCAATATATACAGGATGTCACGACACTATTCACCCCGAAACCTGAATCCTGAATTTCTCTTGTAAAAACTCTCCTTGAAGGAGAAGCAATGGAGGGAGCATAACTCCCAGTGCCTTCTCCATAACCAGGGCAGAACCTGAGGGACAGTCATGTGTTTCCCCCTTGAAACAGGTGCCCCTTAGGCTGTGCTGTAGTTACCCTATGAGAACAGGAGTATGTTCCTTTCTGGTCTTGGTCAATGCCCACTGGTCATGTCTCTATGATGTACCTTCATTCAGCACTACCCCTTACTGCCAAGATGTCTCTCCAATCCATATGGAGGAATCTCCCCATGTTGAGTGCTATCCTTTGTGACAATTGCTGAATGCACAGGTCCCCAAGGTCCCCGGCATGTCCTGACTCCCCATCACATGTTCACTGAACATGGGGAGATCAGATGTGAAGAGGGCTTTTGTCTTTCAAAGCATATAGGAGTGGCTCCCACACTTTTTTGACTGGTGGCTCTCTTGACCTACTGGGCCATTGGCTGTCGCTCTCCATTAGGGATGACAATCCTATACATTGTATAGGGGTGAGGTTTCTCACGAGGATTCCACGGCTCCCCTGGCTGGTTTCCGTGGCTCTCTAGGGAGCAAAGGCTCAGAGTTTGGGAACTTCCAGCATACAGGGAAGGCCTATTCAAACAAAGAAAACCTACTTAGGAACACAAAAGCACTTGGAAGAAAGCACTTCCCTTACACCAATTGTGAGAGTTCCCCACTAACTTTCCCATTCCACAAATGGAAACGAAACATTATTATTTGCCTTTGGAAGGGGGAAACATGTTGGAATGTTTTGCTTTTGCTTCAGACAAAGCATGCCAGCATAGTTTTTATCTAGATGGGATTAATAAATGGCAATAAGGTAGGCTGTTGCCCTGATTGAATATCTCCTAGAACCCCTTGTAATTTTCCCTGTAATTTTCTGACTATATGCTCCTTTTTCACACTAGATACTTCCGCATATCCCTTTATTTTATTTTATTTTGGCTGTTAAAAAAGTAATGAAATTATTCACAGCCTTATTAATTGTACAACCGCTTAGAGCTTTTAAAAAAATCAAAATCCCTCTTCATGAAAGTTTAGCTAAATATAGTAATATTTGCTTCTAATGCAAATGCTGTTTACTTTCTCATGTATGTTGGAGGACATGGATGAGACACCCTCTCCTATTAGGAATCCCTCTCCTAATTCTATATTATTGCTTTATAGTTAACAAAACATGATTTGTTTGTAATTGTTTGTAAAGATGTGGGAGAATTTCCTACCACAGTATTATTCAAACTGTGGGTCAGGACCCATTTGGTGGGTCATGACCTGATGTCAGGTGGGTCGCAGAAAGCTGGGAGCAGCCATTTTGAAAACTGCTGACATTACTTTTGCTATATTCCTTTTGTGAGTGTTAACAGTTTGAATTTTCAAGTGAAGATTTTTAAAATTTTGTTTTTAGTTCAGTGCTTTTACATACTATTTTGTCCTAATCTAGCTTTCTGTCAGGGATGTTTCAACATTGTACAATTGCTGCAGTCCAAGATTGCCAATTTGCATTTCAGGAGTGCAATTTGATTATATTACAATGACAGCACTTCCTGCTTGATTATATCACTTCCTGCTACAACATCACTTCCAGGTTAATGGCATCACTTCCGGTGGGTCCCAACACAAGTGCCATTCTACAAAGTGTGTCCTGATCTAAAAAGTTTGAATACCACTGTTCTACCGCCATCCCGCCTCCTCATGAGCCCACTCCTCCTTTCCCCCTGCCCTTACCCTCCCCCACTGGAGCACTGGCTGTTAGTACTGCTTGCATTGGGCAGTAGTCACAGAGGCCTCCTTAAGATAAATGAGTTTTTGTTACCTTACTCCAGAGCTACATTGCCCCTACCCCGGTGCTGGAAATCTGGTTAGGATTGTGCTCTCAGTGAATGTACTTTGGGGAGGGTCTCTTGAGATGACTTCTACTAATGGAAATTGTTTTGGGCGAATGGAAAGACATTGTACAAGGTTGCTAGAGCATCCTCGTAGCACAGGTGTTGCAGTACACTTTGCACTGTATCAGCAATTTCCAACCTTTTCATTTCACGGCAGACGAACAAGGTGCTAACATTGTCAAGGCACAGTGCACACATGACTTTTTTGACAGTTGACAAGGCACACTGCAATGCCAGTAGTGATACTAATGAATTAACCTGTCCCGTCCCCCTCAAACTCCCAAGGCACATCTGTGGACCATTCACAGCACACCAATGTGCCATGACTGGTTGAAAATCACTGCATTATGTGTTAGCTCAAGCTTGTTGCACACATTCATTTCACCACTTTGCACAAACTGAAAAAAGTTCCTCTTCTGCTAGCAGTTCTGCGCATTGCAGTGTACCACTGCCGCTAAACATCCCTGAGCATCATTGTGCATGCCATAGTTAAGTTAGGATAACAAAAACCAAAAAGAAATTTAATGTCCTTTTTTTTGCTGCAGAATAAGAATGCATGATATTACAACAGATGTAAAAATGTGTGTGTGTCTGTGTGTTGTCTGTGTGTGTCTGTGTCTGTGTGTTTGTGTTTGCTGGGAGAAATCTACTTTGGGTTCACTTATAGCCAGGCAGCCAACCAGATGTTTGAAATTAATTACATCCTATTTAATTTGTAAGCCAGCCAGCTACAGAGCTGCCCACAGTAACTGACATTATGAACCTGAATAAACCACCAAGCAATGCATGAACTGGCTTATGGAAATGGACTTCATTTTTCCAGAGAAACGTTAACTAATTTTAACAGTCTCTGACAGACAGATGAAAGACTCCAAGCTTTGAAATACAGTCAGTCCTTATCCACTAGGGTTCGGTTCCTGGAAATCCTCACAAATAGCGGATTCGCAGATAGCAAACCATTGATTTTATGGGATCAATGAGGTCAGGTGCAATGGGTACCTTATCTGACATCAGAAGAATCCAGCGCAGACCCTCAGGAAGCCATCAGAGTTTAGCAGGAAGTGCCAAAAGATCTCTGAATGCTGCAGAGACCTTCTAGAGACTGCAAGGATCTTCAGAATGGCACTTGCAGCCAGCATGGACCCTTTAAATATGACTAGCAGATGCTTCTGCCAGCCATTTTAAAGGGTCCAGTGCTGGTCGCAGGTGCCATTTCTGAAGGTCTCAGCAGCCTTTGGAAGGTCTCTGCATAGTGGATAACGAGGACAGAGGTGCAGATAATGAGGAAAATAGCAATTCTGCCCCTTGCAGGTAAGCGAGGTCGCAGATAAAGAGGTTGCATATAAAGAGTGTATTTTATAGGGATTTGAGGAGGGAATGAACAGCTGCCCATTCAAACAAAGCAACCAACAAATTAGGTATGGTTTTGGTATGGTAGTCTGCTGAGTCTAGGTCATCTTTTGCATCCTATATTTGTGTGTATGCCTGGATGCGGATGTCTCTCCTGCTGTAGCTTCCACTCAATGTCAGTCTGATGCTGAAATGTGTTCTCTCTTTGACTCCAGCATGGCTTTTGGTCTATGCAGCTGTTTGGAGCTATTGAAGGCTGTAAGGTCTAATGGCCCAATCCCATACTTACCTTATGCTGGTGCAGAGGCTGCAAATGTGTTGTAAAGCATGTTTACGGCACCCTGGGAGTAAGGAGTGCTGGTGGGAAGGAGCACTGGGGGGATGGCCCATCCGATGGAGCAGGTAGAAGCTGCTCTATGTGGGGCAGGAGCAGGGGAAGGAGAGGGCATAATTGGGCAGGAGAGGGAAGGCAAGGAGGTGGATCAGGCCTGAGAGAGGGCAGGATTGGCAGAGTAGGCATCTGCCATATCTTATTCCCCTCCTGAGTCTTCCCTCCCAACACAGGGCTTCTCAGACTTGTGCCAGTGATTTAGCAGGCTAGGTGTCAACCTGGGGTAAGGGAACAAATGTTCAGCACTGGATATAGCTTGGGCTGTGCAACCCCACTGCGCCAGACCTGGATAGGATTGGGTTGCCCGAAGCAATGTGGAGGCTACTTGATAGAGTAGCTCTTTTCTTCTCTTGCCAAGCTTTTAACGACTTTGGCTTCAAGCCAACCCAAGGGACTGTGTTTCCCAAAAGGGGAGAAGGTAAGGGTTTAGCATTTCAGTATGTCACAACACTTCATCCGTGCTACGATTACTTTATTTCACTTGCTATCTCAACTTTGTCAAAATGCAAGGGATTGCACGGTTTATCAAATCATGGATTCTGTCTGTCACATCCTAATGCATCACACAAGAGGCTCTACACAAGCCTATAAGTTTTTTTAAACAGTTAAAATGAGTCATACTTTTTATGATTGTTCTCTTCAAGTAGGCCTGTAAATATGTGTTGTTAGCTGCAGCTATTATTTTTCTTTTTCATAGGTTTGTTACTTTCTATTGACATATTTTCTATGCCTCTTTTTTGTATGCAAAAATGATTTGCTCACAAAGGCGTTGGGCAAGATAAATCAAATTATTTTGAAATCAAAATTGGGCTACCATTCCAAATTGAAGCAAGAATATGTAACATTAGGGGGGGAATCCAGTTAGTCTTTTAAGTACTTTGCATTTTCATGTTATTTCAGGGATTATTCCTGCTTAAGCAGAACAGAACTGAGACCCATTTTTATGCACTTTTTAAAAAAAAAAATTGATGCAATTTTTCTTAAGCTATAGTCCTTTTCTCTGGCAAATTACTTTTCTTTGGAGATCTGTTGAGTATATTGCATGCTCAACAATGGTTAATCTCAAATACATCAATAACAGGCAAAAAAACTTTTGGAAGATTTGCTATGTATGTGCCCTTTCCAGTACATGCATCTGCACAACCATAGATTCAGAAAGGACAAAATAATAATAATAATAATAATAATAATAATAATAATAATAATAATAATAATAATAATAATA